>CM022303.1:115768104-116494060 GCA_011799875.1 Thinopyrum elongatum | reverse complement strand
TCGCGAAGCCAGTCATCCGCATTCCCAGGGGCTGAGTTGTTGAGCCGGGGTAGACGGGTTGGGTTGAGGCGCATAAGTCCTGCAAGAGAGCCATCCCCTGGGCCCGGATACTTGTTCATATTGGAACGAGTGAAACTGATCCATGATCCTTGCATGAACTGAACGTTGCATGTTCAAAATTGCTGTCATCATTCCACCGCCATATCAGTTTCGGGCGGTGTGGCGTTTGGCACCCAACGGCCAAACGACCAACGACCAGCGGGTCTAAACCATCTTCTAATTTACCAACAGGTAGTTTTAGTAAAGCAAGCGCGAGTGTTAGGGACAAGCATGATGTAACACGACAATACTCCAAGCAGTGTTATAGATACATAACAGTAGTCCGATTAGACATACAGATCCATACACAACGTCGGGTACAAGCGGACAGCAATAACGGCGCAAATCAAAGCTAGACAGTACTAGGGCGGCGCGCAGGCCCCCGCGGTAAGAAGTACTCACACGAAAGATAGCAAAGGCTACATCAACGTCGGAGAGAACCACTGTTAGCGGGTAGCTGCGAGTCGACTACGATGTTCGTCGAAGATCCTGTGCTCCATGTGCACTCTGATGCAGAACCCGGTCTCGAGCTGTAAGAAGAGGTCCACGTGTCGGTGTGTGACCTCCAACAGTAGGCCATTCAATACCATCATCCACAAAATCTGAGTCCTGCGCGGATAAAGATGTGCCTCGGGCGGATGTAATCCCTGCACGGACAGCGGGCATCACTTGCCTCATAGCATCGTAGAGAACGTCTCGAGTGGCAACAACTCGACGGCAAAGCCCGAACATGCGATCAGAGCCTGAGTGCACTGAATCAGAACGCGCGGGTGTAGCGACGAGGCTCGTACGGGGCACAGATACCGTTGTAGTAATCCGGTAGGCATCTCCAGCATGGCATACGAATGTACGAACTCGGAGTCATCCAATTAGCATTGTGCTCCCCTCGTAGAACGTGCAGCACGGAGTAGGCGGCATCATGGACTCATCTCAATCGTCACGCCTAATCCGTGAAAAAGGTGTAGCTCGGTGTCTGAGTTGTTCTGCTGATCATAAATCCGAACTTCATAGTACTGTTCCCTGGTTGAACTCGCGGTAAACCTCACTAACCAAGTACTCAGGGTACCAACGGTGCCCAAGTCTGGTCATGAGAGCGATCAGGACAGCTGGAAACCCAGGGTTACGAGCCAAGGTGCAAGCACAGCTTGTCGTGGAGCCGGTGGAAACAAACGGTCCATCTGAAACAAGAAATTCAGTTGTCAAACGACATAAGAGGTTTACCACAACCGGAGAGAAAGGTTAAACAAAACTGGAAAGGAAAATGATATCAGACTAATCAGATCATCGACAGGGAAATCGCACAGATATCCAGCTCTCCGGGTAGACAAATTTACGAGATCCTAAGTGTCGGCATTAGTAAACTTCATTTAACCCGAGTAAGAGAATCAGAGTCCCAGAGTATAGACGAGGAATAAAGATCCCTAATACCACCCAGTTGGCAATGTGGGCCTTAAGCCACACAGCAAGTTAGTAAACGGTTTTCTTTGTCTAGACTCAACTTCGGCCAAGGAATTGGAAAGGGGATTCCTACAGGCATTCGGCTCTGATACCAACTTGTGGCGCCCCCGGCTCGATCGTACACTAATCATGCACGCAAACGTGTACGATCAAGATCAGGGACTCACGGGAAGATATCACACACAACTCTAAACATAAATAAGTCATACAAGCTCATAATACAAGCCAGGGCCACGAGGGCCGAATACAAATGCTCGATCATAGACGAGTCAGCGGAAAGCAACAATATCTGAGTACACAGAGGTTAAACAAGGTGCCATAATGGCTAGCACAACAGGGATACAACAATCGAACAGCACAGGGCCTCCTGCCTGGGATCCTCCTAACCTACTCCTGGTCGCGGCGTCCTGGACGTAAGTATTAGGCTCCGTCCTGGTTGGTAGTAGTCGTCGAAGGGGAGCGTCTGCCTGGGCTCCAACTCTGGTTGCGACAACCAGCAAGAAGGGAAAGGGGAAAAGAGGGGGAAAGCAACCGTGAGTACTCATCCAAAGTACTCGCAAGCAAGGATCTATACTACATATGCATGTATATGTGTTAAAGAGGCAATAATCGGTGGACTGAACTGCAGAATGCCAGAATAAAGAGGGGATAGCTGTCCTGTCGAAGACTACGCTTCTGGCAGCCTCCATCTTGAACAATAGAAGAGATTAGTTGGAATTTAACCAAACAACAACGTATAGCATAATCCTACCCCGTCATCCTCTCGTCGCCACACCCTGCGAGAGAGCGACCACCGGGTTATATCTGTCACTTGAGGGTGTGTTTTTATTAAGTATCCATTTTCTAGTTGTCATGAGTCGGAATACAACTCCGGTCGTCCTTTTTACCGAGGGACAACGGCTATTCGAATAGATAACTGTCCCTGCAGGGGTGCACCACATATCCCCAACACGGCTCGATCCCCTTTGGCCGGACACACTTTCCTGGGTCATGCCCGTCCTCGGAAGATCCACACGTACGCACCCCACCTAGGCTCACAAAGAGGTCCGCACGCCGGACTAATCCTGCACTCTGGGGTCTGGGCCCATCGCCCAGTGCGCTCCTGCACGTTGCGTCCGCGGCCGCGAGCAGACCTAGCAACCCACACGATCACGGCGTTACGTTAGCGCGGTCCACACGGCGCGCGCCGCTCGGTCTGACCGCTTCGTCCAATAAGGCTTCACTGATTTACACGTCCTCCCCGTGATACCCCATAACTACTCCCGCGTAGTTGGTTAGTCGTATAGGCCCAGTGGCCAGACTCAGATCAAATATCCAATCTCGTTAGCGTGTATTTGAAGTAACCGAACGCCCACCAGGGCCTGGCCCACCTGTCTCCTAGTGGTCCAACCTGCCCTGTCGCTCCGCACACAAGATCCACCTCAAAGGGCCGTTGGGACCAAAGGTCCTTTCAGTCCCCAATCCGTGAATCACTCCTCGCGGGTACTCTTCGAGCCGACCCGACTTTGTCACCATCTGTATAGAAGGCATATTGTTATAGTATACCCCCGTGATCACCTCCCGAGTGATCACGGCCCGATAGTATAGCAAGGCAGACTGACAGAATGCAGGCAATGATGAATAACTAGTCATACACTCCACTTTATGATTGCAGTAAGTAATCAACAGATGTTAGCAACAGTGACAGCTATGCCAGCAGAATAGGATTTACCGAAGCAGTATCATGCTACACTACTCTAATGCAAAGTATATGAGGAGAATAGGCGATATCCTGGTGTCAAGGGGGGGGCTTGCCCTGGTTTCTCTGGCAAGTAGGGGTCCGTCAACAACGTAGTTCGGTGGGCACCAGCAGCTGCGTCGTCTCGTAGTCCTAACCGAAGAGAGAGGGGAAGAAACAGTAAACACACCGGCAATAATGCAACAGGGATGCATGACATGTCTAAACGCAGGGCCAGGGTGATATCAGCCTAACTAAGCGATTTAGTTAATTTAGGAATTTATTCGATTTATTTTATAGGTTGGACACTATGTCATTTATCGAAATCGGTCTAATTGTTCAACGTTCTCATAGCTGGCGTGCGTCTGTACGAGATACCGAGGCGTATCCGGTTCGTATCGTCGTTCTGAGCAGTTTCATGTATAAAATTTTTCATCGGTTACGGTTTAAAGATATGATTTTTAAAGTTTTTATATTAATTTCTGAAATTTTAATTAATTATTTAATTCAACATTATCCGAACAGTAATTGATAACGTCAGCATGACATCATGCTGACGTCAGCAGTCACCTGACAGGGTGGGTCCCCCTGTCCATAGGCTGTTAGGTTAATTAGTTTAATTATTTAATTAACTGTTTACTGTTTAATTAACACTAATTAGTTATAAGATAACCTAATCAGATATTAAACTAATTAATTAATTAATTAATTAATTAATTATTTTAAATTTTTAATTATTTATTTTTATTTCTATTTTCTTAAAACTGTTTCTGGGCCGTGGGCCCCATTCGCAGCGTCACAGGGGTTCGGCCCCACTGGGCATTGGCCCGGGGCGGGACACGTCCGGGCGTGCCCCTTTCGGACCGGACATGTCCGGTGCCCAAAGGGGACGCACGGCGGTCGGCGTGCGCGGGCGCCGGCGATGCCAACGTGCAGGCCGGGAGGCGGGACGGCGCGCGGTGGCTGAGCGGCCGCGTGGCTGCAAAGCGCGTGGCTGGAGCGGCAGCGCGTCGGTCGCGCTGCAGCTCGGCTGGGGCCGAGTGCGGTTGCTCGGCGAGAGCGACGCGGGCGCGCGAGCGAAGGCAGTGGGCGGCGCGCGCGCGCGGCGACAAGGCGAGGCCAAGGCCGGACGCGCGCGGCGAGGCGGGAGCGACGGGCGCGTGCCGAGCAAGAGGGGGAGGAGAGGCCCCGAGGCCTCACCGGGATCCGTAGGGACGGGGCAGCGGGGGTCGGGGTGGTCCGACAGGACGACGCGACGGGGAGGCAGGCGCGGGGACAAGGCGGCGACGTAGACGAGCAGACCCGGCGAGGGAGAGCTCCGGCCGGTGGCGTCGTGCGCGATGGCGAGGGCAGCCGCGGTCGGCGCGTCGGGGCGAGCGAGCGTCGAGGAGCCGCCGGCGAGGGAGAGCGGGAATCCGGGCGGCGGCGTCCAACTGCGACGGCGAGGCGGCGTCGGCTCGCTTCGCCGCGACCGAGGGACGGGGTCGTTCCCGCGATCCCGATCCCGATCTGATCGGGAGGGGGGCTGACGAGGGGGAGCGGCGACGGTGGGCGGCGTCGGCGAGCGGCGTCGAGAGGAGGCGGACGGTATCGGGGGATCGCCCCGATCCAGATGGGGGGGGAGGGAGGAGAGATCGAGGGGGAGGTGGGGGGAAAACGGGGTGGGTTAGGGTTTGGCCGTGGGGGGTTGGCCGGCTAAGTAGGTGCCGGCTGGCCGGCCTGGCGGCCCGGTGGCTTGCTGGGGCCGAGAGGCCCAGTCGGGGGGGGGGGGGTAGGGCGGAGGGGGGGTGTGCTCTCTTTTTTTTTTTTTTTTTTTTCTGTTTTCTTTTTCCTTTTTCTTTATTCTCTCTTCTCTACTGTTAAATGTTTAGGCCCCAAATGGTTTTTGTAAAAGTGTGACCTATTTCACAAACCATTGCATTATTCCTTACACTAAAATTAGTTTTGGACAAACATATTCCATATTTATTCAATTCAGATTTATAAATGTTATTAAATATTATCTTCATCCACTGTTTGAGGTTGTTCGAGTCACTTATCCAATTCCAATGATGTTGGTTTCAATTTTAGAATGCCTCTGAATATTTGTTATTTATCTGACATTTTAGTTTCTAGTTGGGACACTTTTATATCCCACTTTCATTAAATTTGAATTTGACTTAGGAGTTGAAATGCAATATGAGGCTAATGATGATTATGCACTATTAATCATGATGACATGGCCTCATCAAGGGGTGATCTCTGTAGCTTAATACAGGGGTGTTAACGTTTCTCCACGTGTCCGCCTCTCGAGCCATCTTCGATGCCCCATGTACACAACGATTTTCCCAGACCCCGCTTCTATTGTTAACGTTAGCTGCTGAGACAACATCGATCATCCATGCCACTGTAAGATATGCCCTAGAGGTATAATAATGTTTGTTGATTTCTCCTGTTCATATTATGTTATGTTCCATGCTATAACTACTGCAATGAATTCTCGAGTTTGCAAATAAAACGAGGCTTGGAGGAAACTCATGTGCACGTCTGGGTAATAAACGGTAATTATTCGCCTAGTCAAGCCTCTATGACTGGCTCAAGTATTGAATGATGATCCGGTTTTTCCTGATCATGGGCATGACTAGCGCCGGCAATTTTGAGGGCATAATTCTATAGCAGAACATTTGTGTTGAATCGACCGAATTGATGTGTATGCTTGAGAATACATTCGTACAAAAGTTAATAATGGTTTAATACACAGAGATGGTTAACGTTTGCATGATTCCTTAGACACCATGAGAGTATCGAGTTTCCTTCATGCTTGCTTCATGAACTTTGGGTTTGTTTAACGTCATCCGTATGGGTGGCTATTACGGCGTCTTACGGGTTTCATGGAAAAGTATGTCAGTAACTTGATGCTCAAGATTGGATTTGCCTCCTCGACGATGGAGAGATATCTCTGGGCCCCTCGTGTTACGGTATCCATCATCGTCGGGCCAGACACTTTTGTGATTTGATCACGGGGATGCAGGAACACGTACGAGAAAGAGAACATACCGGTAACGAGGTAAACTGCATAGTGGACAAGTTATTGTTGACCCACGGGGATGCCCCTCAGTTTCTCACCTCGGTATTTGTAACATATCACGAAGCAACAGAATAGCAGACACAGCACCTGGAGGTTTCACTCGAATATTTATTCGTGTGGGTATAGGGGTCAATATGTGTGTCCACGGCTCCGATGCTGATCATTGATCGGAAAGTGTTCCGGTCATTTCTATACTTCAAACTTCACCGAACCTATAGGGTCACACCACGCTTAGGGTATCCTATCTGCTGAATAATAGACAAGGGTCCGAGAGAAAGTCACTGGAAAAGTTTCAGAGATAGCAGAAAAGTTCCGGAGAGAACACCAAAAAAAGTTTTCTGTAAAAACCAAAAAGTTGTTTTCAGATAAAGCCATGATCCAAAAGGTTTCGGCAAGCAACCGTCATGTTATTGGAGTTGCAAGATTGGCTGGTAATTTTTTGGAATTTTTCCGGAGAAAAAAACAAAAAAATTTCGTCGAGCTGCCCGAATGTTTTATATCGGGGATAAAAACTAAGAATGCTTTAAATTAAACCACCATACCAGAAATGTTCCGTAGCACGTCCAGATAATTTTAGAGGGTGCCGGAAATGTTCTGGGACCTTCCAGAATTTTTCAGAAATATAGTCGCGGAATACACTCTGTCCCAGCGTGAGGGGACAAATCCCATGGATCGTGGGGGCTGTTTTTGGGGCGCCCCCCTTTAGGGGGCAGCCCTTGTGGGCTGGACAAATGTTGGGGGACCCCCCCATGGTGGGGGGCAGCCCCCACAAATGGTGGAAAGTGTGGTAGGAGTGGGGCCCCATGTGGAACACCATGGACAAGGACATGTTTTTCTCCATGTTTGGTGGGAACCAGTTTTCCTTGTTTGTGGTGGGTGCTTTTTTTGGTGGGCTGAAATTTCAGCCACCACCACCCCTCCTTCCTCTATAAATAAGGTGGGAGGAGCTCTCCACACAACCATGCATGATCTGGCATTTCTCCTCTCCCTTCCACGAAATAGTTTCGTAGTTGTCCGAAAGGCTATCTGGGTTCCGTGGGAAACTAGTTCTGGACGCAAAGCCCTGCCGGATGAGATGACAACCATAATGTTGCAACCCTGTAGAGAGGTCGTAGTTTCCGTCCTTTTGCCTGAAGGGTGTCCGAGTAACGCGGCCGAGTTCGAGGGTCCCTCCCGACGGGCTGTCCGTGACACTGTTCGAGGGAATCCGGTCCGACCCCCTCCCAAGGGCGTCCAAGAGGCAGATAGGAGTACATCCTCGCGGTTGGGGAGGTTGTAAATTCTAGCTGCGGAGATCTGCACCCGCCGATCGTCTCGACTCTACTTTCCGCTGCGCTAACGAGTCGGTAACGAAAAGATGCAAATCTGTAATGCATCTCCAGAGTGGTCCTGGGCTGGTGCGTAGGTTCGGAATTTTTTTTGTTTTTCCTGCTCTGGCGTTACTACCACAGTGGATGCATTAGCCGGTGCTATGCGTAGATCAGGTTGCGATCTAGAATACATAGACTATGTATGGGTTGTTCACAATATAATTAGGTAGTAGATGAGTTCTATTACTGAAAATTATTTGTGCGGGTAGCAGATGAAATCTATTACCCCCCATGTTCCTGTTGAGCTTCCCTTGAATTTCATATCCTGAATCTTGACGCATGGTGGGATCTCCAAAGTTCTGCAATTCCGCGATCCTTTCATGCTGCTCCTGAGTATGCTGATTGACGTCAACGAAGTGCTAACAGTTCTTTGTGTTCCACCATAGTTAAAGAAAGATGGATTTTTCGCAGGGGAAATGGCAATGCAATATTGATCTGCACGTGTGTCCTGCGTATGACGAAGTTCATTATGGGGCTCGGATTTTTTTATCTCGTGTTTCATACACCAACATTGTTAATCTAGCAGCTTGGATAATCATATTTGATGAATGAGACTTTGGTAGCTTCGGTTTGTTTTGAAACCTTAGAACTACGTAAAAATGGATCTTGTATGAACCGATTGAGGCGTCTAACTTGGTTTTGTAGGATTGGCATGTGATGTGGTAAGCATTGCTCATATTAATTTGATTATGTATGAGATGACTATACAATGTAAATTAACATGACCTGCGTGTCATGATTCAGCATGATGGCTGGAGCCATATTATTGTCACTTTAATACCTGCGTGTCAACCTTAAGTAATGCACTTAGTTTATTATAAGCTATAGAGATAGCAATATTATCTGGTACATCACAAGGTGGTTGGCAATCTTCGCGAAGTGTGGACACCGACGCGAATGCTGAGACGAAGAAATGAAAGACTTCTCCGTCCAGGAAGGGCTATACATATCATCTATTATGAATTGCCTGAGATGTTTATACCTTATGATGCACCCTTTTTTATTGCGCGGTAGTCGCTTTTTATTAGGGTGATCTCTCACACAAAATATCAAGTGTAGGGTTCTCCCAAGTGTAGCACACCGTCACGACACCTAACTTTTCGGGGTATCACAGGATCTCCCTGGGTGCAACGATTAGGGATGTGTGAGGCGTGTGAATTGAGACCTCGCAGCGAATCACTTGTTGTTCTTGAACTTTCTGGAAGGATCTCCCTAGCTCGAACACGCCGTCGAAAGATGAACAAGAGTCACATAGAGATTTGATCGGCAAGTTTTGCCTACCGTTGAAGTTCGCGCCATCAGTGTTCACATCTCGTTCAATGGCGTTGATGGAATGCGGATCTTGTATCAACTCCACATCAATTATGAGAGATATTGATTTGATGGGGAGCGCCTGTAGATTAAACTTGTTTATTCTCAGTGCATTAATTTTGAATACGTTCAAGTGTTTTTTTTCAAAATAGTTTGTAGAAGAATGGCTCGCGTTTCCACCTTCCCTGTTAAATTGAATAGCTATTAAATATCTGTTTAAAACTTTACGGCTGGTAACGTAATGTGAGGATTGTCCTCAGAGTGCCGAGAAGGATTTTGTCCCTACCGCATACTTTGGTATTCTCTCGCCTATGCTATGGATCATGTACTCTCGTCCTTCGATCCAAAAGCTAGAATTCCTTTCATTCAAAGTGCAATATGTTTTGTTTTCCATGAGACCAACTTCGGAAGTTTTTGGGATAGTTATGTTGATATTCCATGGAATCTAAATCCTTTTCAGAGACAGAACAAAAGCTAAAGATATGACATATCCAAAGCAATGTTTGTTTTGCAAACTATTAGTAAAGGTGTTTACTATGCATTAGACTGAAAAAGAGGGATCCAGTAGAACGCCTGTCTGTAAATGAAGGTGAATAAAAACAAATGTATTCCTAGTCAAGCCTCTATGACTGGGCTGTCCGAGTAACCGTCCAGTTTCAGGGTCCTCCCCGCAGGGCTGTCCGTGACACTGTCCGAGGGACTGTCCGACCGCCTCCCGAGGGCTGTCCAAGGGAAGATGAGGGAGTACATCCTCGCGGTTTGGGAGGTTGTAACTCCACTGCGGGAATCTCACGCCGATCGTCATCGACTCTTCCTTCCGCTGCGCTACTGATTCGTAACGAAAATGATCAAACTTGTTGCAGTCTCCATATTGGTCCCTGGGCTGGTGCGTAGGTCGGAAATTTTTTTTTTTTTCTGCTGCGTTACCCTACATGCCAACCACGGCATCCACAATATCCGTGCCACCTGGCCTGCGACATATCCGTAACCGATAGATAGTCGTGCACCGTCGTGATCAGCGCGGCTCTCATTTGAAATACTCGCCTTTACTGGCGTCCCAATTGTCTTGGCCGATGTTTTCCATACGTGTCTAACTCCTCTTGTAGTAGCTCCAGATACAGATTAATATTCCTTTCCCGGTTGTTTCGGTCTTGAATCAGCATGCTCATGTGTATGTACTTCAACTTCATGCACCCCCAGGGGGATGTTGTACATCCATACAAACACAGGCCAATGTGCTATGGTTGGTGATTCTGGTTGCCAAATGGATTCATGTCATCGGTACCGCGCCAAGCACGATGTTCCTTGCATCACATGCGAATAATATATATCCGCCGTTGAACCTCTTCACTGGCTTGCATCCGCAAGGTGTCTCAGAGCTCGGATCATCTTCATCGTCGGGGCTTTTTTCCTCTCCGTGTGCCAATGCAAGAGCTTTGCTTCCTTGGATCTACAAAAATATGTTGCAGATGGGGAGTGATCGGTAAGTAACCACAACTTCTGGGGAGGATTTCTTTCCCGGCCTTCTTGTATCGAGAAGCATGCATTGCAGTAGCGCGCTTACGGAAAACGTGCTGCGGCTAAAGATGTACAGTACACCTTCTTGGTAGACGCGCTACTGCTAAGTGGACCCCGCCATGTGCCAGTTAGGGCGCCGTTGAACGCTCTCCACTGGCTTGCATCCCGCGAGGTGTCTCAACTTCTGATATCGCTTCGTCGTTAGTCTTCTCGGTCAGCTAGGATTGAGATTAATCAGAAATCAGTTCGATTAAATCGATTTTATCGGTCGACTATTAATCGAGGAATTTTTTGCAAATCTCAGGTTTCAACACTAAAATACCTATATTCAACACCAAAACATATTGGACACAAGTGTTACACTTGATTCCTAGCCTTTGAATCCTCGTATACTAACAAAAAAATAGGAAAACAGTACATATTGGTTACAAGGTCCCAAAACATAAATAACTAGTGTTTTTGCAACATAGTCTATTAATGGTTTTGATTTATTGGTAGATTCCCGATAAATCGCTTGTCGAGCGATAAATCGGTCCAAAAGATAACGGTAAGATAAGCATATCGTATTGGTCCCCCCTGATTAGCGATAAATCGAAGATTAATCGCTGAATCGGAAGATTTTTTAGCAGTACGAGGTTCCTGTAAGGGCGCTACTACTATCCTAGTCCTGCGCAACGGCGTGGCAATTATAGTATTAGTGTTCTTTCTTCTTGACGCGCTACTGCTATTGTGGATAGCAGTAGCCCCTTTGAACACGCCACTACTGCTAGTAGCAGTAGCGCCTCATTTAATCAGCGCTACTAGTCAGCTTCTTTGTATAAGGTTTTTCCCTCGAGTGTTTTCTTCATCACCTATGAGTTGGAATCTGGTGGCGTTGCCCCTGCAAACTATGTCACCTTCGCCTCCTTCTTTCTCAAGGGCCCCGCTGCTCAATGGTGGGACAGCCACAGGCGCACTCAACCAGCTGGCACAGTCATCACTTGGCCGGATTTCCAAGCTGCCTTCCGTGCCCGTTTCATTCCCCAGGGAATCATGGACCGGAAGAAGCAAGAGTTCCGCAACCTCACCCAGGGCAACAAGACAGTGGAAGCTTATCAGCGGGAGTTTCTGGAATTATCCCGCTATGCTGAAGAAGACATTCCCACTGATGCTCGCCGTCAGGAAAGGTTTCGCGAAGGACTTCAAGCTGACATCAAGCTAGCGCTCCTTGTGCATGAATTTGATAATTTCTCCATCTTGGTGAACAAGGCTATCCAGGTCGAGACTGGTCTACAGACACACCAGGGATCTCTTAGGCGCAACCGTGACACTGGTTCATCTTCGAGCCAGCCTGCACAGAAGCGTCGGATCTGGATTCCAAACAGCGTGTACCGTCCAGCTGCACCTGCTCCAAGACGGTCCTATACTGCACCACGCCTGCCTCCACCATCTAGGCAGCCAGGACTTCCAGCTCCACCACCCCGAGCTCCTGCTCCTAATCCCAATGATAGTCTGTGCTACAAGTGTGGGCAGCCAGGTCATTTTTCCAGGAACTGCATTCAGAACCAGAACCAACTGGCACTTCCTGCAACTGGCCGTAGGAACAATCAGCCTCGCAACAACAATGCCAAGACTTATGGGCGTATTCAGGCCAACCACACCGATTTCAATGAAGCTCAGGACCAGCCTGCCACTGTGATGGGTACTCTCCTTGTTAATTCAGTACCAGCTTCTGTTTTATTTGATTCGGGAGCATCGCATTCATTCATGTCCGAAGAATTTGCATACAAACACGACATTAAATGTGAGGTCATGAACACTGCAATAGTAATACACACCCCCGCGGGTCAATGTCAAACCTCCATGGGTAGCAACGACGTCACCGTTGAAATTGAAGGGCTGGAGTTTCATGCCTCCCCTTTCATACTAAAGTCTTGTAGTATCGACCTCATTCTCGGAATGGATTGGTTGAAAGCGCATACTGCTTCTATAGTTTGCGCCACGAAGATCGTCCATCTTCTACACCCTTCTAATGAAATAATAAGCTACCAGGCTCAAATCATCCAAAATGCCGAGGCAAGACTTTATGCCTTGAATGCGTTAAACGCATCACCACTTGAAGGCATCGAGGACATTCCAGTTGTTCGCGAATTCCAAGGTGTTTTCCCAGAAGAACTCCCAGGGATACCCCCTGCTCGAGCTGTCGAATTTGTCATCGACTTGAAACCAGGCACCACTCCTATCGCCAAGCGACCCTACAAGATGCCGCCGCATGAACTCCTTGAACTTAAGGAGGAAATCGACGCTTCACTTCGTAAGGGTTTCATTCGCCCAAGTTCCTCCGCTTGGGGAGCACCTTCTCTCTTTGTCAGGAAGAAGGATGGGTCAAACCGATTGGTCCAAGGATTTATGATCAGCAGAACAACTCAGACACCGAGCTACACCTTTTTCACGGATTAGGCGTGACGATTGAGATGGCAGTCCATGATGCCGCCTACTCCGCTGTCGCACGTCTACGAGGGGAGCACAATGCTATCTTGGATGACTCCGAGTTCCGCTACATTCCGTATGCCCCTGCTGGAGATGCTACCGGATACTACACGGCTATCTGTGCCCCGTACGAGCCTCGTCGCTACGACCCGCGCGTTCTGATTCAGTGCACTCAGGCTCTGGATCGCACTGTTCGGGCTCTTGCCGTCGAGTTGGTTGCCACTCGAGCACGTCTCTACGATGCTATGAGGCAGTTGCTGCCCGCTGTCCGTGCAGGGATACATCCGGAGCACATCCTTTATCCGCGCAGGACTCAGATGTATGCTGGTATTGACTGGCCTACTGTTGGAGGTCACACACCGACACGTGGACCTCTTCTTACAGCTCGAGACCGGGTTCTGCATCAGAGTGCACATGGAGCACAGGATCTTTCCGCGACGAACATTCGTCGTCCGCACTCGCAGCTACCCCGATACAGTGGTTCTCTCCGACGTTGATGTAGCCTTTGCTATCTCTCGTTGTGTACTTCCTTACCGCGTGCCTGCGCGCCGCCTAGTATGTCTAGCTTTTGATTTGCGCCGTTATGCTGTCCGCTTGTACCCGACGTTGTGTATGGATCTGTATGTCTTAATCGACTACTGTTATGTATCTATAACACTGCTTGGAGTATTGTCGTGTTACCTCATGCTTGTCACTAAGCACTCGCGCTTGCTTTTACTAAACTACCCCCTGTTGTAAATTAGCAGGATGGTTAGACCCGCTGGTCGTGGTCGTGGCCGTGGTGCCAACGATCCACCACCGCCGAACTATATGGCTGGAATGATGCAGCAATTTGAACTGCAACGTCAGTTCATGCAAGGGATCATGGATCAGTTTCCTCGTCCCAATATGAACCAGTATCCGGGCCCAGGGACCCTGCAGGACTTTATGCGCCTCAACCCAACCGTCTACCGCGGCTCAACTCAGCCCCTGGATGCGGATGACTGGCTTCGCGACATCACCTATGAGTTGGAATCTGGTGGCGTTGCCCCTGCAAACTATGTCACCTTCGCCTCCTTCTTTCTCAAGGGCCCCGCTGCTCAATGGTGGGACAGCCACAGGCGCACTCAACCAGCTGGCACAGTCATCACTTGGCCGGATTTCCAAGCTACCTTCCGTGCCCGTTTCATTCCCCAGGGAATCATGGACCGGAAGAAGCAAGAGTTCCGCAACCTCACCCAGGGCAACAAGACAGTGGAAGCTTATCAGCGGGAGTTTCTGGAATTATCCCGCTATGCTGAAGAAGACATTCCCACTGATGCTCGCCGTCAGGAAAGGTTTCGCGAAGGACTTCAAGCTGACATCAAGCTAGCGCTCCTTGTGCATGAATTTGATAATTTCTCCATCTTGGTGAACAAGGCTATCCAGGTCGAGACTGGTCTGCAGGCACACCAGGGATCTCTTAGGCGCAACCGTGACACCGGTTCATCTTCGAGCCAGCCTGCACAGAAGCGTCGGATCTGGATTCCAAACAGCGTGTACCGTCCAGCTGCACCTGCTCCAAGACGGTCCTATACTGCACCACGCCTGCCTCCACCACCTAGGCAGCCAGGACTTCCAGCTCCACCACCCCGAGCTACTGCTCCTAATCCCAATGATAGTCTGTGCTACAAGTGTGGGCAGCCAGGTCATTTTTCCAGGAACTGCATTCAGAACCAGAACCAACTGGCACTTCCAGCAACTGACCGTAGGAACAATCAGCCTCGCAACAACAATGCCAAGTCTTATGGGCGTATTCAGGCCAACCACACCGATTTCAATGAAGCTCAGGACCAGCCTGCCACCGTGATGGGTACTCTCCTTGTTAATTCAGTACCAGCTTCTGTTTTATTTGATTCGGGAGCATCGCATTCATTCATGTCCGAAGAATTTGCATACAAACACGACATTAAATGTGAGGTCATGAACACTGCAATAGTAATACACACCCCCGCGGGTCAATGTCAAACCTCCATGGGTAGCAACGACGTCACCGTTGAAATTGAAGGGCTGGAGTTTCACGCCTCCCCTTTCATACTAAAGTCTTGTAGTATCGACCTCATTCTCGGAATGGATTGGTTGAAAGCGCATACTGCTTCTATAGTTTGCGCCACGAAGATCGTCCATCTTCTACACCCTTCTGATGAAATAATAAGCTACCAGGCTCAAATCATCCAAAATGCCGAGGCGAGGCTTTATGCCTTGAATGCGTTAAACGCATCACCACTTGAAGGCATCGAGAACATTCCAGTTGTTCGCGAATTCCAAGGTGTTTTCTCAGAAGAACTCCCAGGGATACCCCCTGCTCGAGCTGTCGAATTTGTCATCGACTTGAAACCAGGCACCACTCCTATCGCCAAGCGACCCTACAAGATGCCGCCGCATGAACTCCTTGAACTTAAGGAGGAAATCGACGCTTCACTTCGTAAGGGTTTCATTCGCCCAAGTTCCTCTGCTTGGGGAGCACCTTCTCTCTTTGTCAGGAAGAAGGATGGATCAAACCGATTGGTCCAAGATTACCGTCCTATCAACCAAGCAACTATCCAGAACAAATATCCCCTTCCTCGGATAAACGATCTGTATGATCAACTGGCGGGTTCATCAGTGTTCTCTAAACTCGACTTAAGGTTGGGTTACCACCAGATCCGTGTTCGTGAAGAGGATATCCCAAAGACCGCCTTCGTTACTCGATATGGCTCATACGAGTACACTGTCATGTCATTCGGCTTAACCAATGCTCCCGCCACATTCTCCCGCCTGATGAATTATATATTCATGGAATACCTTGACAAGTTCGTCATGGTTTACCTGGATGATATCCTAGTATACTCCAAGAACAAAGAGGAACATGCTGAACATCTTCGACTTGTTCTGGAAAAACTTCGAGAGCATCAACTATATGCTAAGTTTTCCAAGTGTGAATTCTGGCTTCCCGAAGTAACATACCTTGGGCATGTCATCTCCAAGGATGGTATTGCCGTCAACCCCGAGCGAGTTCAGGCTATTCTTGATTGGGCTCCTCCAAAGAACGTCAAGCAAGTTCGAAGTTTTCTCGGACTCGCCAGCTATTGCCGTCGATTTGTCGAGAACTTCTCCAAGATCGCCAAGCCCCTGACTAACCTGCTTCATAAAGTCGTCAAGTTCGATTGGACGGAAAAGTGTCAGGAAAGTTTCCAGACGCTCAAAGACAAGCTGACTTCTGCCCCAGTGCTTGCCCCTCCTGATTCCCAGAGGGATTTTGTCATTTATTGTGATGCATCCCGTCAAGGATTAGGCGGTGTCCTAATGCAAGACCGCAGAGTAATTGCTTATGCTTCGCGTCAATTGCGTCCGCACGAAGAGAATTACCCAGTACATGACCTCGAGCTTGCTGCCGTCATCCATGCACTAAAACAGTGGCGACATTACCTTCTCGGTAATCGTTGCGAGATCTACACCGATCATCAAAGTCTGAAGTATCTGTTCACTCAGCCAGACCTGAACCTCCGTCAACAGAGATGGATGGAGACCGTAGCGGATTTTAACTTGGGTATTTCTTATACCCCTGGCAAGGCTAATGTAATGGCCGATGCCTTGAGCCGCAAGTCTTATTGCAGTCACCTCCAGTTTCACGAAGTTCAACCTTCACTTATTGAAGAATTCAGAAAGCTGAATCTCCACATTGTTCCTCCTGGAGCACTCGCTCCCCCTCCTGAAGGTTCCTACAAAATGAACCTCCATGTTGTTTCCCAGGGTTCTCTTAATACCCTGGTTGCTAAACCAGATCTCATGGACAGCATCAAGACGCTGCAGGGTTATGACTCTCAAGCCCACAAGATTAAGCGATATCTCGCTGAAGGAAGGCCTTCGTTCTTCACTATTGATGATACTGGCACCTTGTTCTTTAAAAGTCGTCTAGTGGTCCCCTCTAAAGGTAACCTGGGTATGACTCAGGAGGTCATGCAAGAAGCTCACGACACTCCGTTGTCTATTCATCCCGGCAGTACCAAGACATCCGTCAAAGATTCTGGTGGTCAAACATGAAGCAAGACATTGCTCGCTATGTTGCTGAATGTGATGTTTGCCGTCGCGTCAAAGCAGAACATCAAAGGCCCGCCGGAACTCTGCAACCAATTGCTGTTCCTGAATGGAAATGGGACCATGTTGAAATGGACTTTATCACTGGATTTCCCAAATCACAGAAAGGTAATGATGCTATTCTTGTCGTCATTGACCGACTTTCCAAAGTTGCACATTTTCTAGCCGTCAAAGAGACGATCACTGCTAGTCAGCTCGCAACTCTCTACATGTCCAGAATTGTTTCACTTCACGGTATTCCACTGGTTATCAGTTCAGACCGTGGCAGCTTATTCACTTCAAGATTCTGGGCAAGTTTCCAAGAAGCTATGGGAACTCATCTGTCCTTCAGCACCGCTTTTCACCCTCGGTCTCAAGGACAAGTTGAACGAGTGAACCAAGTTCTCGAAGATATGCTTCGAGCTTGTGTCATATCCTTCGGAAGGAAATGGGAAGAATCTCTCCCATATGCCGAATTCTCTTACAATAACAGCTATCAAGCCAGTCTGAAGATGGCCCCCTTCGAAGTATTGTCCGGACGAAAGTGCCGAACCCCTCTAAATTGGTCAGAAACTGGGGAACGTCCACTCTTCGGTCCGGATATTATCCAACTTGCCGAAGATCAAGTTCGCGTTGTCCGCGAGCATTTGAAGACTGCTCAGTCACGTCAAAAGAGTCAGTATGACCGCAAACACAAAGATATGGTCTATCAACCTGGCGAAAAGGCTTATCTTCGAGTCACACCGATGAAAGGTACACACCGATTCGGGATCAAGGGCAAGCTAGCTCCTCGCTATATTGGTCCTTTCACTGTTCTTGAAAGGCGTGGTAGAGTGGCATATCAGTTGGAACTTCCACCGAACCTTTCTCAGGTTCACGATGTGTTCCACGTATCACAACTCCGCCGCTGCTTCAAAGACCCTATCCGCGGAGTAGATCACGAATTGCTTGAACTGCGACAAGACCTCTCTTATAGAGAGCATCCGGTCCGCATTCTCGATCAAGCCGAGCGTCGCACACGCCAGAAGGTTATCAAGTTCCTCAAGGTTCAGTGGTCAAACCATTCTGAGGATGAAGCCACTTGGGAACGCGAGGATCGTCTTCGCGATGAATACCCCGCTTTGTTTCTTTCTACCTCCTAAATCTCGGGACGAGATTTCTTGTAGTGGAGGAGATTTGTAACACCCCCTGTATTAAGCTACAGAGATCACCCTTTTGATGAGGCCATGTCATCATGATTAATAGTGCATAATCATCATTAGCATAATATTGCATTTCAACTCCTAAGTCAAATTCAAATTTAAATGAAAGTGGAGTATAAAAGTTGTCCAACATAGAAACTAAAATGTCAGATAAGTAACAAATATTCCAGAGGCTATTCTAAAATTGAAACCAACATCATTGGAATTGGATAAGTGACTCGAACAACCTCAAACAGTGGATAAAGATGGTATTTAATAACCATTTATTAAATCTGAAATAAATATGGAATTATGTTTTGTCCAAACTAATTTTAGGTGTTGAGGAATAATGCAATGGTATTTATGAAATAGGTCACACTTTTTACAAAAACCATTTGGGGCCTAAACATTTAACAGTAAAGAAAAGGGAAAAGAAACAGAAAAACAAAAGAAAAGAAAAGGCCCCCCTGGCCAACTGGGCCAGGCGGCCCAGCTGGCCGACCCACCTGGCCCAACTGGCCGGCCCAGCCCCATCCCCTGCCTTATCCCCATGGGGGGGGAAACCCTAACCAGCCACCCCCCCACTTCCCCCCTCTCCCGATATATCCCCCCCTCTCCCCCGATTGGATCGGGATCGAGAGGTGGAGGTCGCCGCGACGACCCCGTCCCTCGGTCGCGGCGACGACCGCGCCGCCTCGCCGTCGCCGTTGGACGCCGCCGCCCGGATCCCGCTCTCCCTCGCCGGCCGGCTCCCTCGACGCCGCTCGCCCCGACGCGCCCGACCGCGCTGCCTCGCCCTCGCCGCACGACGCCACCGGCCGGAGCTCTCCCTCGCCGGTCTGCCTCGTCTACGTCGCCGCCTTGTCCCCGCCGGCCTGCCTCCCCGTCGCCGTCGTCCTCGTCGACCACCCCGACCCCCGCTGCCCCGTCCCTACGGATCCCGGTGAGGCCTCGGGCCTCTCCCCCCCTCTCTGCTCGCGCACGCGCCCGCGCTCCCTGGCCTCGCCGCGCCGCGCTCCGGCCTTGGCCTCGCCTCTGTCGCACGCGCGCGCGCGCCGCCCACTGCCTTCGCTCGCGCGCCCGCGTCGCTCCTCGCCGCCAACCGCCCGCTCCGGCCCCCCCGCTTCGCCTCCGCGCGACCGCCGCCCGCTGCCGCTCCAGCCACCGCGCTGCCGCCCGCGGCCGCTCCAGCCACCGCGCCGCCGTCCCGCCTCCGGCCCTGCCGTGGCCTCGCCGGCGCCCGCGCCCGCCGACCGCCCGTGCGTCCCCTTTTGGGCACCGGACATGTCCGGTCCCGAAAGGGGCACGCCCCGGACGTGTCCGCCCCTGGGCCACTGCCCAGTGGGGCCCGAACCCCTGTGACGCTGACGAATGGGGCCCACGGCCCAGAAACAGTTTTAAGAAAATAGAAATAAAAATAAATAATTAAAATAATTAATTAATTAATTAATTAATTAATTAGTTAATTAATCCTGATTAGGTTAATCTAATTAACTAATTAGTGTTAATTAAACAGTAATCAGTAATTAAATTATTTAAACCTAATTAACCTAACAGCCTATGACAGGTGGGACCCACCCTATCAGGTGACTGCTGACGTCAGCATGATGTCATGCTGACGTCATCAATTACTGTTTCGGATAATGTTGAATTAAATAATTAATTAAAATTTCAGAAATTAATAAAAACTTTAGAAAATCATATCTTTTAAACCGTAACTCCGATGAAAATATTTTATACATGAAACTTGCTCAGAACGACGATACGAACCCGGATACGCCCTCGGTATCTCCGTCAGACGCCCGCAGCTATGAGAACGTTGAACAATTAGACCGATTTCGATAAATGAATAGTGTCCAACCCTAATTAAATAAATCCGAATAAATTCCTAAATTAACTAAATCGCTTAGTTAGGCTGTATATCACCCTGGCCCTGCGTTTAGACATGTCATGCATCCCTGTTGCATTATTGCCGTGTGTTTACTGTTTCTTCCCCCTCTTCTCTTCGGTAGACTACGAGACCGACGCAGCTGCTGGTGCCCCGACCGGTGCAACCAGGCAAGCCCCCCCCCTTGATCACCAGATATCGCCTATTCTCCTCTATACTGCTTGCATTAGAGTAGTGTAGCATGATACTGCTTTCGGTTAATCCTATTCTGCTGCATAGCCTGTCACTGTTGCTACATCTGTTGATACCTTACCTGCAATCCTAAATGCCTAGTGTAGGATGCTAGTTTATCATCATTGGCCCTGCATTCTGGTCAGTCTGCCTTGCTATACTATCGGGCCGTGATCACTCGGGAGGTGATCACGGGTGTATACTATACATATATGCATACTATACAGATGGTGACTAAAGTCGGGTCGGCTCGAAGAGTACCCGCGAGTGATTCACGGATTGGGGGCTGAAAGGACCTTTGTCCCAACGGCCCTTTGAGTGGATCTTTGTGGCGGAGCGACAGGGCAGGTTGAGACCACCTAGGAGACAGGTGGGCCAGGCCCTGGTCGGCGTTCGCGTTTACTTCATAATAACACGCTTAACGAGATTGGATATTTGATCTGAGTCTGGCCACTGGCCTATACGCACTAACCAACTACGCGGGAGTAGTTATGGGTATCCCGGCGTCGTGGTATCAGCTGAAGCCTTCTTGACGTCAGCGACCGAGCGGCGCGCGCCGTGTTGGACCGCGCTAACGTAACCGCCGTGATCGTGTGGGTTGCTAGGTCTGCTCGCGGCCGCGTACGCAACGTGCAGGAGCGCACTGGGCGATGGGCCCAGACCCCAGGGTGCCTAGGATTAGTCTGGCGTGCTGACCTCTCTGTTGAGCCTAGGTGGGGCTGCGACGTGTGGATCTTCCGAGGCCGGGCATGACCCAGGAAAGTGTGTCCGGCCAAAGGGGATCGAGCGTGTTGGGGAATATGTGGTGCACCCCTGCAGGGAAGTTTATCTATTCGAATAGCCGTGTCCCTCGGTAAAAGGACGACCCGGAGTTGTATTCCGACCTCATGACAACTAGAAATGGATACTTAATAAAACACACCCTTACAAGTGACAGATATAACCCGGTGGTCGCTCTCTCGCATGGTGGCGACGAGAGGATCGACGGGTAGGATTATGCTATACGTTGTTGTTTGGTTAACTTCCAACTAATCTCTTCTATTGCTTCAAGATGGAGGCTGCCAGAAGCGTAGTCTTCGACAGGACTAGCTATCCCCCTCTTATTCTGGCATTCTGCAGTTCAGTCCACCGATATTGCCTCTTTACACATATACCATGCCTATGTAGTATAGATCCTTGCTTGCGAGTACTTTGGATGAGTACTCACGGTTGCTTTCCCCCTCCTTTTCCCCTTTTCCCTTCTTGCTGGTTGTCGCAACCAGATGTTGGAGCCCAGGAGCCAGACGCCACCTTCGACGACTACTACCACCAGGACGGAGCCTACTACTACGTCCAGGACGCCGACGACCAGGAGTAGTTAGGAGGATCCCAGGCAGGAGGCCCTGTGCCTGTTCGATCTGTTGTATCCCTGTTTGTGCTAGCCATCTTATGGCACCTTGTTTAACCTATGTCTGTACTCAGATATTGTTGCTTCCGCTGACTCGTCTATGATCGAGCATTTGTATTCGAGCCCTCGTGGCCCCTGGCTTGTATTATGATGCTTGTATGACTTATTTATGTTTTAGAGTTGTGTTGTGATATCTTCCCGTGAGTCCCTGATCTTGATCGTACACGTTTGCGTTCATGATTAGTGTACGATCGAGCCGGGGGCGCCACAAAACCGTGGAGATCTATTCAATGGTGAGGCTGAGCATCGAGGACCTCCACGTAAGCGGAGCGACACCAAAATCGATGAGCTGTTAAAAAACTGGGAACAGTGCCCCGCGCAGGGAAAGACGATGAAAAAGGTGCTAGAGCCGCTGCTGAAGGTATGGAAGATGAGGTCCGTTTTCTGGGACTTGGAGTCCTGGCACAAACTCGACACGCCTCATTGCCTTGATCAAATGCATATCTGTAAGAATGTCCTTGAGAGCTTACTTGCGACACTGATGAACATGCCGGATAAGACCAAGGATGGGCTGAAGGCAAGAAGAGACTTGCAACATTTGAATATCAGGGCAGATCTGCACATGCCGCCCCGTAAAAAGTCAGAGGAGACAGAGACGGAGACGGAGGCGCGGGAGAAGAAGGGCAAAAAAGTGAAGGAAGAGGATTATTGCCCCCCTTCTTGCTTCACCTTAAGTCCGGCTGAGATCGATCAATTCTTCAAGTGCCTTACCGGAATCAAAGTTAGTTCCGGTTACTGTGGGAAGGTAAGCAGATTTCTAGACACGAAGAAGAAAAGGTTCAGCGGGATGAAGTCCCATGACTGTCATGTGATGATGACGCAGATACTACTTGTTGCCCTTAGAGGGATAATGGACAAGCACGTCCGTGACACGCTTATTGGTCTCTGCAACTTTTTCGACGTCATCTCTCGAAAGTCGATCAATGTGAAGCAACTCCGAAGGCTACAGGAAGAGATCGTTGTGATACTAAATGAGCTTGAGATGTACTTCCCGCCCGCGTTCTTTGACGTCATGGTGCATCTGTGTATCCATATTGTGGACGACATAATAGACCTGGGGCCATCATTCCTGCACAACATGATGCCGTTCGAGAGGATGAATGGGGTCGTCAAAGGATTCGTTCATAACATGTCCCGTCAGGATGGAAGCATCGTCCAGGGCTATCTGACACAAGAGTGCATCTCTTTCTGCGAGAATTATCTATATGGCGGAGACCGGCCTGGTGTTGGTTTGCCCGTTAAGAAGCACCTTGGGAAGCTCGAAGGAGAAGGTCACTCCAACGGTCGCAGGGAACTGCATGTGGGTTACTCGGATCGACGCAACGACTTTGACATAGCAAACTTAGTAGTGCTACATCACCTAGACGAGGTAGGTCCTTTCGTGACACTGCACAAAGAAACCATCGCAAAGAAGTATCGTGATCGTGGGCTATGCAGGACGGATGCCGAAGTTACTAGAGAGCACAACTCCACTTTCTTGCATTGGTTCAAAGAGCATATTCTTGCTAATCCCCCGAAAGAGGGCTCGAAGGACGGATTGCTCATATACGCCTTAGCACATGGCCCTGCGGCCAACCTCGCGATCTATCAAGCATACGATATCAACGGATACACGTTCTACACGGAGGCCAAAGATATGAACCGTGATTTTCAGAACTCAGGGGTGATGATGGAATGCATGACCGGCGACAACGGCGCAACTGAGAGATTCTACGGAAGGGTCGAGGAGATCTTGGAGCTTGAAAACTCTGGACTGCACAGCGCGACAATGTTCCATGTCAGATGGGCTAAGAATGTCGAAAGAGAAAACCGGTATTTCACTATCATGTCTATACCCGACGTCAAGAGCGCTACCTTGAACGCCATCGCAAAAAACGAGCCATGGGTACATGCTAAGCATGTGACACAATGCTTCTTCATAACCGACCCGAGCAATCCCAGCCGTGTTGTCATGAGGAGAGGCAAAAGGAACATCATTGGAATAGATGGAGTCGCCAACGAGAAAGACTACGACTAGTACGGTAACCCGATGACGAAAGATGACGATGACGATGAAGTATACGTCAAAAGAAGAAGCAATACTACATTACCTAAGAAAAATCGTACTCCATGAAAAAGGAAAAGTCACAATGAGGGGCTCAATTATTCGTCAACGAACAAGAAGGGAAAGAAGCTCATTCAAAAATGAAAACGTCGACGCTGAGAAACCGTTATCGATCAAATGATGTAATATATATGTTCCTATTTTGTGTACACACTTAACCGTTATGCATGGGTCAAATGATGTAATATATATGTTCCTATTTTGTATACACACTTAACCGTTATGGGTCAAATCATACAATATATATAGCTGTAGCACCGTATCAGTAGCGCGGAGCCCCGCGCTATTGATACACCTTAGACCCGTGCTACTGCTAGGCTTTTCCCTAGTAGTGAAAACGGGATCGAGAAAAAAAAAACTCGTTCCATGCGCATCCGTTTTCCTTCTCGCCAGAAATCGACTGACCCAAATTCTGTTTTAAGGCACTGACGTGCAGCTAAACTAATTTGGCAAATGTACTAAAGAGAGATGGATTAAGAACACATTGCTAGTTAAGTGTTGTTTTCAGCTCACTGTGATACACATATGTTCCTGGTGACAGTGGAACCGGCCGTAGGGGTTGTACGGGTAAAAACCTATCATCCATTCTCTTACATAATAAACATAGTATTCACAAATAAAACATAATAAATAAAATCATAATATTCTTGCATACAATTACAATTTTGTATCTTATGCAGCTACAAGAACTTTGCTTGCTACTGATGATGTCTACTTGTCCGGCCCTTCTTTTGATTTTGTCGATAGGAAATTGTAGAAACATGTCATCCTCTCTCTACCATAATAAATAAAATCATAATATTCATGTATGCAAGTACAATTTCGCGGCTTCTACGGCTACAAGATCTTTGCTTGCTGCTGATGAGCCCTACTTGTCCCGCACTTCTTTTGATTTTGCTGATAGGAAAATGTAGAGCCCAACAATTACCACTATTGTGCCGAACAGGCTGCAATTATAGAAGAAAGAGGAACAATTCAATTCATTTTTGTCCCAACTATATTAATTATAAAGAATTTAAACCTTTTATTGGAACCAGGAAGATGGCTCGGAGAGAAGAGTAAGAAGAAGCGAAAGGGACAAACCTTCCTACTGTAATCTCGTCGCCTATGAAGATGGAGTCCAACAAAACTGTGAATACCACAGACAATGGGCTGAACATTGGAGGATATGCTGGGCCTCGCTTGGCCACGACCCATGAGTTCAGGCTATATTTCCCCGCCGTTGCAAGTGCCCCCTATACCAAATAATTTCATGTTGATTACCTAGCAAATAATTTTCCATCTAGGCTTTTCAATTACCAGTGATTTTATTAACCCCTATGAACCAGTTTCAAAGAAATTACGAGCTACTTAGCTTCAAATATATCTCAGATTTTAACATGTATTTTATGGACGTTTTTCAGATCTACTGACTCACCGAGTAGAAGATGGTCAGAAGGTTCAGATCCCATCCCAGCTTCCACTTGTTCTTGTCTCTACTCAATATTATTCCAACTAGTGCGGTTTGAAATCCTCCAACAAAGCATGTCACCATAGACGACCAGTATTTGTATGGATACACCTTCATAACCTTTGACTGCACGAATATAGTACAAAAAAAATCAAGATTTAGTTTCAACTAACAAAAACAATACACAAAAATACAAGATGAACTTTCCAATCATCCCAATCTCGTGTTGGAGTGCTCCTTGTATGCAACAAGATCATCATCAGCTCATTCATGACATGCAAATAAAAGCATTGCTAGTAGTTACCCACATGAAAAACTGGATTTGCTAGGTGCACACTGATTACATCAACCAATTAAAAGCACGGTCAGTGTTGAATGCATATAGAACCAAAGTTCACGTTGATTACACTTAAAATGTTGTGTCGGTGGTAACTTCATAAGTAATGGACGATGCTAACTTATAAGGAAAAAAATATTTTCAGAACATAGCCATATAGGAGTATTATCTAATTTTGAAGTTCTTATCAAAACAAAGCTGACAGCGAAGGCGGGTCTCAAATGTTTGTCACGTTTCTGGAGTTATAACATTTTGAAGATTAAATCTACTAACAATCTTGATGATGTCATCCCTTTAGCATCTTAATGCATGCATGCAAGTATTTCTCTCCGATGCCCTCTTTCCCCTCCTCTCATCATGTCTACCGGCCCGCTAGAATACTAACGAGCACACGTCTCCTTAGTCCAACTCTAAATAATATAACAAACTTAACAAAAAAAGAGGGATAGTCGCGACATGTCATTGCATGGTCGGTCACCTGAATCAGGTACCAGCAAGCAAGTGTGATGCTGCTGCCTACCAAGAATATTGTCCCTCTTAGATGATTGCTTGCAACCTCTGTGGTTTGTTGTCCCTCGTGGTGGTGCTTCAGAATGGGATCCCAGAGATGCAGTGTCTTGCCCTTGTAAAGGCTGATGAGCATTGTGCCTCCAACCGAGAGCACAACGGCTACAATCTTCATTGATCCAGCTATGCTCCAGATTTGCAATGTCTCCATTCTTATATGTTCATGCATATATCACATTTCGTGTTGGAAAATAAGATATAATGGTGGTTGTTGATTATCAAGAAGTTGATCTTGGGTCCAGCAAATCAAAACTGAAGTTTATTGTGAATGCATTAATAATGAAAGAAATTTAGTACCTGAAGACGAGCGAGAGAATGAATGTGACCAGCGGAATTATGTTCAGAAAGATGACAGCATAAGTTGGCGCTGTATCACCGAGACCATAGTAGTATAGGCTCATTGGCACCGCATACCTACATATCATGACGTGGGGTCACTGGAATTAGTTCATGTTATCCAGTATTTTGTTCACACAATTGGCCCTCTAATCAGGTATGTATTAGCTTGCAAGTGACTACTTTTGTCTCTCAATTTTTCTTTGCGGGATACTTAATTTTCTCTCTAATCGAAGCTCTTTGCAGCCAAGCACTGTGCTATATATGTATATATAGTTGACCTGCAGAACAATTGTGCCCTTTTACTAATCACTATAATATGGCCACTTTTAACTCATGTGGGGAATTTAATTACTTTATATAGTATAATAAAACATTGACAACATATGACAATCTATATATGCATATATAAAAGGACATCGAGAGATCGACCAGCTGCAACTGCAAGACTAGTGCGATGTGCTGCTTTAACTGAGATCCACGTTGTCTGCCACTGAAATTAATTATATCACTGAAGCTGGAATGTATATAGTCATTCGTTTGGAATTTTGACGTGGCCTAGACCAGGATATAGGCGATATCACACACTAAACTATTAGCCTACTGTTGATAACAGCCTTTCGGACGGGGTCTCGGACACCTGGTGGACCAGGCTTGATCCGCCCCTGAATAAGGCATGAATAGAACGAGGTAGTAAAACAACATAAAGAAGGTTTTTTTTTAAGGGAATAACAAACATAAAAAAAAGCATATAGGAAACCAATTCATGACACTTTTTTGCGCGTCAGCATGTATCTATAGGTGGACACAATGTGCACTAACTGAGTGCGTTTGGACGGCGTACCCGATGAAGGCGTTGAGGAAGATCCATCCCGTGGCGTGCCAACCCATCTCCCTCCACTTCCCCCTGCATGTGCACAGCAAAATTCATAGCTCGAGTTTAGCCGATTAGAATGCGTTGGGCAGCTAAATCTGCCAAAAAATATTTTGAAGGGAAAATCTTCTGTCGGACGCCCGTTGATACTTTTCATAATTAACGTGATCCACTTGTCCAATGCTCGATGATTCTTTTCATAATTAACATGATTCTTTCGTCCAAATTGTCCAAATAACAATATTCTACATAATTAGCATGATCCTCCACTCCAACACTCGATGATACTTTCCATAATTACCGTGATCCTCTCGTCCAAAAAAATGATATTATCCATAATTAATATGATCCTCCCATCCAACCCTCATGATTATTTCCATAAATTAATACTTGGTTAATTATTGTATGTAGCTATGGACGAGGCAAAGATTGGACAAGAGATAACTGGAACGTTTTTTTAGGCGTGCGAAACGGACGAAATGATTACATACTCCCCTGTAATAGTAGAGACTTCTTGGATAATATTCAAACTGTCAATACCATTTCCTCATTGCAAATATATATAAAGCTTGACAAACTGTTTTTTTTTACTTACATAGTTGCAATTTCTTTTTAGAAATGACACCCGATAATTATCAAGAAAACAATAATCTGTACAATAGAAAGATAACAAGAAACAAAACAATCAACATAAAAAAGATATTGAAAACCATACTACCTATCTTCTTCCTTCGATTGTACGCCCCCGCTGAAGCATGCAAATTGCACTAAGCCGACAACAAAGAAAGAAGACTCGACGTACCACAATAGTGACTCGCTCAGAAACAAGATCTAATCACCACTGAAGTAACATCGGTTGGGGCATCACTCCATGCAACACGGGTTTGGAATCCTTCACCATTAATACAGAAGGCTGCGGAAACCAGACCATATGGCAGAACAAACCGAAAGAGGTGGTCGAAGTTGCTGCACAAAGAGCCGGACAATTTCCTCCAAATGTCAAGATTGGAAGAGAACGAATAGAACTGGAAACACCTACCGTCACATGTCCTTCAGAGGCACTGGACAGAACATCGTCGAGGTAGGGAGAGACTGAAGAGTCATTATTACAACTTGTCATTGCCAGCGGCACTTTGCCAATGCTACCAGGGAACCTAAACCTAAGCGAAACGAAAGGGGAAAGTCCCTACTTGTCTTGCCATCGACGAGGCTGCCGAATGGGAGAGAGAAGGGATGTCGAGACGACGGCGTGGAGAAGAGGACCTTGGGTGGCGGATAGAGTTGGGAGCGAGGGGAACCGGTGTGTGAGAGGAGAATTTCGAAGGGCCCGAGTGAGTTTTTAAAGTTGGAAGAATTGAAAGGTTACTGTAATTGAAAGTAAATAGATAAGCATGCCAGCATGCCGCACACATCGTGCATACTCTTACCTTTCAAAGATGAGCGCCAATGGGAGGATGAAGGCAGCGCCGAAGAGACTGCGGTAGGCGAGGAGGGCGAAGATGAACATGCCAGCACCGATGGACACCTTGGACAGCAGGATCATCCCCGTGATGAACAGCTGCACCAGCACCATCGACGCGGGAGCCTTCCACTCCCACCCCACCGCCTTCTTCGTCTCCGCCGCCTTGATGTCCATCGGTCACGCGACGATAGTTGCAGGCTCTTGTTGCCGACTGCCGTCTCGATCTCCGACTATATAGAGGGCGCACTGTCCTAGCTTGCTAGCAGCTAGTTAGCCAAAAGGGCATGCATCTGGGATGAAGTTAAAACGTGTGACTGAGCACGCAGATCTCTACTCATATAAAGGGGGAGTTGGTGGGCTCTCGTCATTGGTTTATTTTCGCCTCCACTCCCACCACCCCTGTCACTGGTATATTTTTGCCTCGCCTTCCATCACCATCTCCCACTGGTTTATTTTTCCCTCACCTCCCACCACCCCCTCCCATTGGATTTTTCTCGCTCCCATTAAAAAACCAAATCCCATTAAAGGTTGAGATCTTGTTTCGTTTTTGCTTTGGCAAGTGCTGATTCAATTCAATCACGTAAGTAATAGGTAATTAAGAATTAGAAATCACACCATATATGAGAGATCACCTTCCTAAAAGACAGAAATAAGATATTTTTTTATAACCTTCTAAAACAAGTACAAATATTCTTCAATGTGCTGTCATTTATTATTATCATTATCTTTACTTTTAAATGACAACCACAACTTTCCTAATACAACAAAAATAACATATCTTTTTTTATCTTACCAAATCACATTTTTTATATATTACCAAATCACATATATCTCTACCATTAAAGGGGAGTCGATATAGGTTGGTGCACACGGTTTATTTTCGCCTTCACCTCCCAGCACCACCACCCCTCCATGCTGTTTTTTTTTTCTTCCTTGCACACTCCAACCTGGTGGCAGGAGGGTCGTCGGACTGTCACGTACATGCGCTCGTGGAAGCAGTCATATTATATTTCTTGTCAGTCATACAGAGAGCCAGACAGGCTACATTCTCAAATCAAGTGTGTCCATTTAAATGTAAAGAAACTCAGTAAGTAATTTTGTCCTACAATACTCGGTAGGCCTTGCAAAAATGAATCCACTAGAAGAGGCGTGTGTAATATCTTTATTACCAAAGGGAATATTTATGTAGTTGTCATTCGTAGAAGCCATTCATGCAAAAATAATTTGGATCATATGCTGAATAAATCAAATCATTAATTCAATTAATTACCTTAGTTAATTACATATGCAATTGATTACGTCCATTTGAATATGAAATTTTTCACACCAAATCAATTTGGAAACTGAGTCATTAATGCAATTATTTAATTGGGCAGACAGATAATTATGCTATAGATAATTGGAAGTAGTGATTTTTTATCAATTAAGCAGATAATTAATTGATTTGATTGGCAGTTAATTAGGCATGCAGAGAATTAGATACTCCCTCCGTTTTTATTTACTCTGCATATTAGAGTTGACTGAAGTCAAACTTTGTAAAGTTTGACCAAGTTTATAGAAAACAATATAAATATTTACCATAACAAATCTATATGATGTGAAAGTACATTCAATAATAAATCTAATGGTGTTTATTTGTTATTGTAAAGGTTAATATTTTTGTTTATAAACTTTATCAAAGTTTACAAAACTTGACTTTGACCAAAGCTAATACACGGTCTAAATAAAAATGGAGGGAGTAGGAAGTTAATCATTTGTGTAATTAATTAATAATTAAGCAGATAGTTAATCGCACCAAATCATTTTGAAAGCGCTCGCGGGCAAGAATGGTCAACAGGCTCTCTGCGACATGGCCATGCACCGCTTGCCAATATGGAGAATGGCCACTATGCACTGGCGACTTGGGTGATCAAGCATTTACCATGATGGCTGACGACCATGCTCTACAGGATGTCCAAAGGCCAACGGTTGCCGAAATGTTTGTTGGCAAGGAAAATATGACACTACACTGGCCAAGTGGTTCATGCTATTGTAGAAAATAAGAATATTCCAAGAATAAGAATAAAAAAGAACTAAATCAGACAAGTGGTCCATGGTGTCGGAGAAGGAAAGTGTGTTCCAGAAAATGAAGTAAAAAAAGAAAATAAGATTATTCTAGGAAATAAGTAGGAACTAAAACTAAAGCTGGCAAGGAAGGAGGAAGAAAAAGATGCGGCGTCTCTGATGAACACATTAATGTTGACGTGGTGCTGGTTGGCCACAACGAAACGGGTTGACCAAGAGACTAAGAGTAGAAGATGTGAGGACGAGGAAGAGAAGAATGACAAGTATCCCTTGTAGCAATGAACGGTGTTTCGGCTTGAGATTGGGCCTATTGGTGGCTAGGAATATGTGCAGGTTGCCATTCGCCTCCCACGTCGTTGTGTGTATGTGTATTTTTTTTTGTTTCATCAGTTTTAGAATTCAAGGGGCTTATGATGTCGTTTCATCATGACATTGACACGTTGAACTGAAGGCGCTACAAACTCTAAATAGATGCGAGATACGATAAATGGGAGAAAAATATTGGCACATGTTGCGACACAATTAAAAACCCTAGAAAAGATGACATTTTACTGTGTGCATTTGTAAAGTTAAATGGACATTTGAGAAAGATCTATATTGTTATTTGTTGTTTTGTGAAAATAGTATGTGTTAGTTTAACCCACTCTATTATATTGTAAATATGAGAAAAAAGCATCCCTTTATTCAGCGAGAAATGTGAGGTGGGTGTCATCCGGTTTTAAAGGAGAGGGCTCCAGCGAGAAATGTCCCACTACATGTTGGAATATTCAGTATGTGTGTGTGTGGCTTACAACATTTTTTTTACTGCTATTTTTATCTCTTGGGAATTGTTGATGTGGAATTGAAAGCATCATATACGTGTATGGTGTATATGGAAACTTGAACGGAAATTAGTCTGAGGAAGCTGGTACTTCATGCTGGAAGTACAGTACATGTGTACTGGAAATTAAGCTTTGTTAATACAACCCAGGCATAACATGATGGAATGATCAGGTTGTCCATAATATGGCAATATGGATTGTTTAAAAGTCGGCGCATGACTCACACATGCGTGAAGAGACCTTATTACCAATTAATTTGAGACTCCTATTTGATTACTAATGATCGTGGTTGGTTGTGCTAATCTGAAGTCTTTGTTTAAACAGATTGTTTATCTGGAAACATATCTGTATACAGTTTAAACTAAACCGAAATTATTCTACATATATTGGTCTCTACCCTCTGGCCTCAATATCATTGTGAGCGGCACCACGGATTAGGGTGAGGAACAGAGGGTAGGCTGTAACTTCAACATTGGTATCAGAGCCTTCTGTCTTCGATCCTGATTCTAATCCGATGCGCATCTGCGTATCCAACTCGAAAGAGGAAGCCTTGTTCTAGTCAAAGTAGTATACGTCAACCTTGGTGGACTAATCCAACCCGATATATCCAACATCAATCCACTCGCCGCCTCCGCGCACCGAACTCGCCCAAGCCGCCGCTCCCAGATCGATCCACCAACGTCCACCAGCATCCCTGACAGTTGTGATCCGATGTCTTGCTGCAGCGCTGGGCACTGCTCTCGCTCCGCCATCCGTCTTCCCCAAGCCGCCATCTGCCACCGCCGGCAAGAATGCTCCTCTCCGACTTCCATGCTGGTAGTCGCGAGGAACGTCGTCCGGCACGCTCGTGCTCTGCCTATGATCCACTTCCATGCAATTCCGTCGCGGAACAAGCCTCGCCCTCCGCTCCAGCTGGCTGCTCGGAAATCTTTCGGCTGCTTCCCTGTTGTTGTTCGCCTGTTGCCATCGGACCAAGCCAAGGACAACTTCTCAAGATAGGAACTCGGTAACTAATCTCTTACCTAGCAATGGCGTCCAATAGCATATTTGCCAAGCTACTGAGGAACTACAAGTTGGATGGATCCAATTTCTCTGTTTGGAAAAGGAAGATCAATTTTTTATTCACCGCTGAAAATATTTATTATGTGGTTGCTACTGCTGAACTCGATGAACCCGCCGATGATGCTTCGGATGAGGAAAAGGAAATTTTTGCAGAAGAGATGAAGGACTAGACACAGGATAATAAGAAAGCTAGAGTTTTTATTCTTAGATCAATGTCTAATTCTTTAGCCGGAGAATATGAGTCAGAGAAAATAGCTTAAAAATAATGAGAAGGTTGGAGGAGGATTTTGGTAAGGTCTCGCTTATTAAAGTGCTTAGCTTAGTCAATAGATTTTTTTACTGCAAAGATGTCTGATGGTAGCTCCGTGAATGAACATATGAACAAACTTTCTTTTCTAAGTGAGGAATTAGAGGTCACTGGATACCCTTTTTAGGAGGAAGTTTTGGTAATGGTACCCTTAAACTCACTACCAAACTCATGGGAACAATTTACAATCTCTTTTTGCCATACCGAGCGTACTCTGAACATGCGCACCTTGAGGCACCATCTTCTTATGGAAGAAGATCGGAAGAAATATAAAGGGAAGGAAAGGAATTCATATGCAGCTGAACTTCACCTTGGTGAGTACAAGAACCAAAGGAATAAAAGGAATTTTTAGAGGAAAAATGATGGCACTGATTTGAGAGAGGAGATTAATAGGAAACGAGATAGGGACTACAGAAAGGAAAGTGATGGCAGGCGTGACAAGGGTGATCGCTGGAATGATCAATCAAACCAAAAATTTGACAAAAACAATATAAATACCACAGCTGCGGAGAATATGGACACTTCAAGTCTGGATGCAGCAAGAGGAAGAAGCCAAATGAAAGGAAGGGTAATTCTAATGACCAAGACAACCGCAAGGGGAACCAATCCCTTGAAGGTATACCTAATGCTTATGTTTGTACGGAAGCTTCATTTGCTAGTACTACTTTTCAGCATAGTTGGGTGGTTGATTCAGGGGCAACATCACACGTAGCTAGAGATTGTAAATCATTATTGGCTTTAAAACCTATTCCCAAAGGAACTAGACATGTCTACTTTGGAACAACAGCTAAGGCAGACATATTTGGGATAGGAAATTACATTCTCAAACTCCCTGATGGAGGAGAGCTAATACTAAATGATACCCTGTATTCACCCAATATGAGAAGGAACCTAGTTTCTGTGTCTAAACTAGAAACCATCGGATATAAAATATTGTTTGGTGATGGGAAAGTAAAATTGCTACTGGATGGAAAATTAGCACATTCATGAATTGGTCATGAAGGATTATATTTTCTTAATGATATCACTGAAGATAACTCTCCTAGTTGTTTAGTGGGAGAGGAACCGACTCCACTGTGAGGAATATTAGTGGTATAAACAATTGCTCAGATTCTTACTTATGGCACCTTAGGCTTGGTCATATCTCCAAGAACATAATTAAAAGATTGATTAGTTCTGGAATATTAAATTTTAAGTGGAAAGATTATGGTGTCTGTGAAGCTTGCATTATGGGAAAGATGAGTAGGTCCCCTTTTCCTAAGGCTAACCGATCTACTGAACTGCTTGCTATAGTTCATTCTGATATTTGTGGAGAATTCTCTACTCCTTCATTGGGAGGCCAAAAGATTTATTTCATCACTTTCATATATGACTACTCTCACTTTGGATATGTTTATCTTCTTAAACACAAGTCAGAGGGGTTTGAGATGTTTAAGACTTATAAAGGTGAAGTGGAAAATCAATTAAATAGGAAAATCAAGATACTTAGAACGGATCATGGGGGAGAGTGCACTTCAGGAATTCTTGATGAATTTTGCAAAGAGCATGCAATTGTCCACCACTATACCTTGCCTTATACTCTACAACAAAATGGGGTGGTGGAAAGAAGGAATGGGATTTTAATGGACATGGTTAGATCAATGATGGCTTATTTTGATTTGACATTATCTTTTTGGGGAGAAGCTTTACACACAACAATCTATTTACTTAATCACTCATCATCTAAGACAGTTAAGGTAAGACCTTATGAACTGTGGGAAGGGAGGAAACCCTCACTGCTCCATTTCGTAGTTTGGGGGTGTAATGCACAAATAAGGGTGCCAAGTCAACTCCACACCAAACTGCAGCCTAAAAGGAATGCAGGAATATTTATTGGGTATTCTTTAGGATCAAATGGCTACCGGTTTTATGACCCTGAGAAGAAGAAATTGGTTGAAAGTGGTGATTCTATTTTCTTAGACCAGGACACACCTCGTCATGCTAAATGTGCTAGAGTGGAATTATTAGTGGAACCCTAGACACTAATCCAACTGAACATGATCTTGAGCATGAACATCCGGTTCAGGAAAATATTGACACTAGCATGAACCAAATAGACACTCCCTCAACTAGTATAACTAGGAACAGTGGGAGGAATACTAGATTGCCTTCACATTTGAATGACTATTACGTGTTTCTGGGGAAAGTGCACACTATGGTTTCCATCCTAGAGGAAGAACCTAGAACATATAAGGATGCAGTGGTGTGTTCTAAATCCAAATTTTGGATAGATGCCATGAAGGAAGAATTAGATTCTATGAGGAACAATGGTGTTTGGGAATTGGTTGATCCACCAAATAACCAAAAGGCTATAGGGTCTAAATGGATTTTTAAAAAGAAACTTAATGCATCTGGACTAGTGGAAAAACAAAGCCAGGTTGGTTGCTGATACATCTCCAACGTATCTATAATTTTTTATTGTTCCATGCTATTATATTATCTGTTTTGGATGTTTTATATGCATTAATATGCTATTTTATATTATTTTTGGGACTAACCTATTAACCTCGAGCCTAGTGCCAGTTTCTGTTTTTTCCTTATTTTTGAGTTTTACAGAAAAAGTATATCAAACGGAGTCCAAACGGAATAAAACTTTCGCGATGATTTTTCATGGACCAGAAGACATCCAGAGGACTTGGAGAGGGGGCCAGAATGTTCCCGAGGAGGCCACAAGCCTACTAGGCACGCCCCAGGGGAGGCGCGCCTTGAGGGCTTGTGGGCCCCTCGAAGGTCTTCCAACCTTAATCTTTGCACTATAAATTTCCAAATATTCCCAAACAATCAGAGGCATCCACCAAAATACTTTTCCGCCGCCGCAAGCCTCTGTTCCCGTGAGATCCCATCTTGGGGCCTTTTCCGGCACCCTGTCGGAGGGGGATTCGATCACGAAGGGCCTCTACATCAACCTTGCTACCCTTCCGATGATGCGTGAGTAGTTTACCACAGACCTACGGGTAGATGGCTTCTTCTCTCTCTTTGATCTTCAATACAATGTTCTCCTTGATGTTCTTGGAGATCTATTCGATGTAATACTTTTTTGCGGTGCGTTTGTTGAGATTCCATGAATTATGGATTTATGATCAGATTATCTATGAATATTATCTGAGTCTTCTCTGAACTCTTTTATGCATGATTAAGATATCTTTGTATTTCTCTTCGAACTATCGGTTTGGTTTGGCCAACTAGATTGGTTTTTCTTGCAATGGGAGATGTGCTTAGTTTTGGGTTCAATCTTGCGGTGTCCTCACCCAGTGACATAGTAGGGGTAGCGAGGCACGTATTGTATTGTTGCCATCAAGGATAAAAAGATGGAGTTTATATCATATTTCTTGAGTTTATCCCTCTACATCATGTCATCTTACTTAAGGCGTTACTCTGTTCTTATGAACTTAATACTCTAGATGCATGCTAGATAGCGGTCGATGTGTGGAGTAATAGTAGTAGATGCTGAATCATTTCGGTCTACTTGACACGGACGTGATGCCTATATTTATGATCATTGCCTTAGATATCGTCATAACCTTGCGCTTTTCTATCAACTAGATGACCCGGTTGCGCCAATGGCACAAGAAGCGAATTAGAAGCGATGATGGTAGTGAGTAAGTAGGAGATGTAGATGGAAGTTAATGGAATGTGGATTGTATTACAAATAGTGGATATTCATTAACGATCATATACAGAGCAATATAAATGGGAATTTCTTACCTATATTGGCCACAAAAGCACAAAGCTTGTCACCCGAATAGAAGAAAATATTTGCATTAAACAACACGGAGTGGACGCAGTTGGCATAGATATATCACATGGATCTAACATAGCATGGAGTGGAGAACTCAACAGATGGTTTAATTTACCTGTGCCATCGCTTTAGTAACAAATACATAAATATATAGATGGGTAGTGTATAGTTCAAAGTTCATCAACGGGACAAGAGAGGCGCATGAATGATTGGCACTTAAGTCGTTGCATTTATCGCTGGTCATTTAAAGCAGGCTATTGTAGCTGGTAGCATCCGCATTTTTCAAAGATACATAGGCTATGGAAGTAGACTCTCTTTAAAAGGGATAAAACCCTGTGTTTCAAATCAGCTGCATAGTGTTTCAAATCAGCTGCATAGAGTCATCAATTGGTCAAGATGAGCAAGTTCATTCTGCACATCGACAAATTTGTTGTGTTGAAACAAAGCAGCAGCTTTGTCGAGGTCATTGCCGTTTGTAGAACTGGTTGAGCATACACCGTCTTTACCTATGCGATAAATCCCGGCAAAAGTGTTTTTGACTTGATACATATAACCTGCAAAGCCTTTGGTAAGCTCTCTGATCTTTGAATTATGTTCTTTGATCTCCTTTTCTTTCTCTCTTAACAAACCAATTAGATGCAGTCCTCTTTCCTTTGTTTGTTTCAGTTCGTTGCAACTATAGTCCTTGAGAACCTTGCCACGCACAGTCTCCATGCATCTGGTAACTCGAGCCGCTGCAACATACATTGCATCTTCTATGGAATTAGATATATACCCAAAATCCCCGATAGTGCCATTGCTTCAGCATCATGTCGCCGATGCCGCATGCTAGTACGGAACTTGATTGTAACTGCAAACCTCTGTCCAACTTTGCAGCAGAAAAACTGGTGGTGGGAGCTGCAACTTAATGAACATGAGAGTATGAACTTGTCCGTAATGTCAACCACCTCCATGACAGGATCTGTGCACACATAAAAACAAAATCAAACCAGATACTGGAACCATTTTATGTGCGAGCAATAATGATCTAAAAGTAGATACTTACATGGCATATTTATACGTAATAAATCATATGTAGTAGATCTAAAGAACATGCAAGTACGTACTCAGATAGTATCTTCATATACAATGGTTTATATTTCAAGTTAATGCTAGGTTCATGGCTTCATATGAGATAACCTGGCAACCGAGGCACAAATTGTAGAGAGATAAAGCTGGCAACTAATCCGTATAATCATCTTCAAGGAAAGGCAAGAAAATAGTGTGCAGCAGCAAAGCTTCACTTTTTTTTTGAAGAAAGCAAAGCTTCAGCTATTTCTTCAGCAAGAAACCAAATTCAGAAATCAAAGTCCAAACAAAGAATAAAAGTTCCCCTATAGAGCTTATAGGCAAAGAGGTAAAAACAAGCAGATCTAAACACCAATGTCAATGTAATATTGGTATCCATAAGCAGTAGCTTCAGATCCTAAAATTCATCAGCACTGCAGCCACATAATTTTTACTCTTCTGTCTATTTCCCCTTTCCTATCATTCAACTCTCTGTTTATTGGATCTTCATAAACACCAAAAATCTCAAGGATTTACATGCACATTAGAAATTAAACTTGCCTTAGCATTCTATTTGTAAACCGCACCAAAAGAGAGAAAGCCACAGGCATCTAGGGCGAAGATGAACTCGCACGTATGTACACTGGGAAGCATGCATATGAAAGTTAGAAGCATACGTTTACCTATGCTTGTAATCACTATGAATAGAATTAGCAACTACTATTTATTCGTTACTTGAATGGAATCAACAGCGACTTTCATGCATTGCATATACGACGGCTGGACCTATATGCCTCCTCTGCCTTATCTCATAACTACTACTAATAATTGTTGACTGGGCTCGGCTGCCGTCTAAACAAAGACAACTGCATTCAAGCACAGGGCAGTACCTCCTAATACTGAAGCTTTAATTAACAGAAGCAAGCATCTGCCAATTTATTGAAGGAAGAACACCACGCCTGAAACACAGCAGGCCTATCAACTTAATCCAGACACATAAATCCGTGGTCACGCCACCACTGTCACACCTAAAAACTTAGGAAAAGTCTGTAGTCCATGTCACAATTATAAATACTCTGTTTTCACCTTAAACTATCACAAAAGAGACAAATAAAAACACAACAGTAATATAAATGCAGACCAATGCACAAACATCAGGTGAAGATTTCCAAAGATAAGCAATCAGATCAGTTTAGTTGCACACAACATGTTCATACAACTACTTCCACAAACAGTTCCAGTAGGCTTTCATAAACTCACTTGCACCAATCCATCCCTTGCGAGTAAACAGCAACCGCTACCCAATCACTTATCCAGAATGACCCAAAGCACCAAACTGAACATAACTCTATGACCACACTGTTTTGAAATATTTTTCTTCTTCAAGCTAATCAAGCCTGAAGAAAAGCAATTAATAAATTCACCCAAACTAAATTATCTTCTTAGTTGCTTTAATGGAGCATAGTAAGCACTTGCCGTTGCTGTCTGGACCCCTTTTTAGGCAGTGATGCATGCGCATTTTACACAGTAGCTTGCATAACCTGCTCAGCTTGCTTAACCCAGAGATATAATGACCACCAGGGTGGGCCCTGAGTAATAGAACAGCTGTACGATCCCATGTGTCAGTAACCTGATCGGCAACCCAAGCGCACAAATAGACATGCAAGGAGAAGCAGAATGACACCTACCAATAGATACGACGGTGTGTTACAAAATTGAAAGGCAAAAGAACCAAATGGATTCATCTCAAGCAAGGCAGCAGGAATGCAACCAACCCTCGCGTCTTCCTTGCAGCACGAAGAGAACTTTAGAGAAGCAAAGTAAATGCAAAATAAGGACTCGGTGGGCTAAATCTGACAGATGGCATCAACCAAGATATTAAGAGGAGCTAACATGTTATTAGCCTCCTTGCAACTGTTCAGAGATCACCATCATACTGCATTTGGTCAGCTGAACGATCCTCCCACCTGCCATAAGAGGAGATTACCAAAGTAAGCTGACAAAAAATTAAGAAACAAGAACAAGCAGAACATCGCAAGGCAAAACACTCAAAGCACCAACCTGCTCATTGTCGCTTGAGCCCCAGCGTACTGTCACAAACATAGTCGGTTCTAGAGAAAGAGAAGAAATAACATTGTAAGAATCGTGAGGGGCCGGCTTGAGGAGTGTGGTGAGGTCGGATCAGGGTACCTGAGGTGTCCTGCACATTGCCGAGGTAGACGAAGGCGAAGCCACCCTCGCCGATCTGAGGACTTCGAAGCGGCGCTCGTTGATCCACACATCAGCACCGCCGGTCTCTGCGTCATCCTAGACGAAGCCTGTGGTGGGGCGGCGGCCGGCCGGCGTCGCCTATCCCGCTGCGCTCCGGTGCCGATGCTTGAACCCAGGGACCGCTCCCTCCTCGATCTCTCCTCCTCTCCTTTGCCGCTGAACTCCGGTGCGGGACTGGGATAGAAGCTGCTCGGTCAGCGGAGTGGCTACTCTGGTGAGATGGGAAGGGCGGGGGAGAGGCGGCGGCTGCGCGCGATGTGAGCGGGGCACAGAGAGCGGGGGAAGAGGAGGGCGTGGGGCTCCAGGAAGGGGATTGGTTCTCTGTACCCACGAAACCACCCACCACGGTACATAGAAAAAAGAGGAGGAGGACCGAGGAGCGCTGACAGAAGCGGTGGCCCACGCGCTGTAAATCTAAAGCAACCAGACAGAAGAAACCCACCACCGACGTGTGGGGATAGACAAAGGGAGGGCCCGGTTGCAGCGAAAGAGACCGGCGTAGTAAGGGGGGAACGAGGGGTGCTAATCTCACCAGCCAATCGTCTCCCTTTTCTCCAGCGAGCCCACCCTTTTATCCAGCGGGCAAAACGAGTGACGCTTTTTCCCTGATCCAACCTGAACAGCCAAGTCACTGTAACATGGGCCCAAACTACATATGGGACCACCAACGTAGCAGGGTACATCATCTATACTACTATTAAACAGTCAAACAAGAACTTCTTTAAGCACACCCCACAAAGTGTACACAGATCCAATACCACCGCACGATTAGGCCCACTAAAATCAATCTAACGGTTAGCCTTAACCTAAACCATTTTCTGTGTGCACTTAGCAATTTACATTGACTGACCGTACTCCACCGTGGAGGAAAATATGAAACTCAACGCCTGGGCAATTAGGAAACTATATAATCACGGGTGCATCCTATTCTAGGAAACTAAATCAGAGTGCATCCATTCTATTAGGAAACTAATCTCAGACAAATCCATCCTATTAAAAACTTATCTCGGACGCATCCATCCTATTAGGAAGCTAATCGCGAGCCGGCTGCCGCCATCATGCACGCTAGCCACGATGGGGGAAGCGCGAGGAGCTTCGTCTTCCTCCGGGAACACATGTGATGTCGCCGCCATCGTCTTCTGCCTGGAGGCCAGGTGCTCTTCTGCTGCTACTGCGACGACTCCATCCACGTCCAGGGCATGCTCTCCGGCAGCCATCGGCATCCGCGTCGACTTCAGCTCCGTTCGCCGCACCCACGCCGGCAACAACCCACCACCGACGTCCTCCAAGTCCAAGCCGCCAACTGCCGTCGTCCCCAGGGCGGCACCGGTCTCGGCCGTGGCGCAGGAGGTGCCGTCATTGCCGTTCCTGCCATCGTCCGGCTGGACCGTCGAGGACCTCCTGCAATTCTTCCTACGTGCACAGTCGAGGGCACCAAAGGTCTATCACAAATCAATCAGGTGAACCTTTAATTCCATTTGGGGGTATTTTGCAATTTGCACGACTAATACTGCACTTTTGGCACTTGGAGGTGGGTCAGAACTTTTTGATCTGCAATTTCATCTATCAACCAATCTTCCTCTGATGCATTCTAGAAATAAAAAATTGGGACATGAAGAAATTGGTATTCCAGAGTTTAATTAATCATTTGATAATTCCTTTGGGAAATACATGTGATCTGGAGCATGAAAATCATTCTCATATATATTCCCTCCGTTCCAAAATATAAGTCTTTTTAGAGATTTCAATGCGGACTACATACGGAGTAAAATGAGTGAATCTACATTCTAAAATATGTCTATATACATTCGTATATAGTCCGTATTGGAATCTCTAAAAAGGCTTATATTTTGGAACGAAGGGAGTAGATATAGGAAGAATGGGACTGATTGTAAGAGTGTGTTTGTTTAGACCTGTATACTTACAATGCGATTCCTATTTAGACCAAGATTAGAATTTGACTACATGCACAAGTTTGGCTGGTTGAGAAATTTGAATTCACTATCCTTCATAAAGTGTCTGTTCAGTGGGTGCACGTGCATTACATATTAAATAAGAATCGTGGGGCTTCAAGCAATCTAGAATTATAGATTTGGGATTATCTTAGGTTGCCAATTGCTGTACTGAAAATGTGTAATTATATATGGCACGTGCATAAGAATGCAGCAATCTTGTCTTACAAAGTAGGATCAAGAGGGATACTGAAGAAGTCAAGATGCAGAATCTCTATTTCCCATGATTACTTCTCATGTTCATGTCGGCTTCCTTGGGCTTTACTTCGTATCACCATATGCATTAAACTGGACCGTATCAAGAGGTAACGCCGTCCCCTTGATTAGAATTGTCTTATTTGTGCTATTTGATCAGTGTGTGTTTTACGTATGACGTTGCTTTACCTGGAATTAAGGTGGGTTGCGCAGGTTGGAAATCAGAATATATGATTCATTCTTAGAGAAAACTTTACACGCATCGCTTTAACATAATTGCATAGCAATCCAGTAAATTATGTAAGATTCAGTAGGAGGGAAGATATTGTAGATGTACTACTGTTTCAGTTACATGATTCTATACATCTAAAATGGGTTACATGACTCCGTAACTGTTGTTAGAGAATATCTCTCGCTGTTCTGTAATGGTGTGCAATCTCTACTGCGTTCCAATAAAGAGAATTTTACCATACAGAAGGATCCAATGAAGAAACTAATCCGGCTGAGTTCCAATAAATAGATCCTTCGAAGGATCTGTCCTAATACAGCTGCCGTATATTGGTACAGAGAAATCATATAAACTGTATTCAGTCGGATTTATTTTGTTTCATGACAGAGAAACCATATACCTTTCGAGAATTAAGCATCTTGAACAATATAATTGCACTGTAAGGCAGTTTATACTTTTTTTCCTGGCTACACTCGAAGAGATGACTACACTACATGCCTATATTACTGCATTAATAAATAATTGCTGATTTTATTTAAATGAGAATATTTTCCTGCGATTACTCTATGCAGCAACATAACCACTATTGTGTCTCATTTTTGAAAATACAATTTGAGCGACATCAAACATTGTGTATCCATTTGATTTATATTTTTAAAAACATTTATTTTTTTATATTATATGAATCTCACCTGGTTTACATTTGAGACGTGCGTTGCACGTGCATGCTTACTATGATTTAGGTAGATCAGACGCGTGCACCAAACTCACCGTCCTCATCCACCCCACTGACCTTGCTCTGGCCGCACAGGAGCCCAGGACCCAGGCAGGACAAAATCACCCAGCCGACTGATCACCCAAGCAGCTGCAATGTGGGCCTAAACAGCAGCGGGGACCACCAAATAAGTTGGGTAGAACACAAGCGAGTACACCACCCAAAATCCATCCCTCACATCGCCCTCACCCAGTCAAAGCAACGCCAGGCCAAGCCAATCGCTTCGCGCAAATTGCTCAACCATTCAGAACTGTGGCAGGGCACGCCAATGAGCGACGTGACGCGCGCGCGACCCACCCACTTCAAAACAACCCCACACAAGCGCGGCCCCAGAAGTCATACAAACAAAATCCAAGCACGCATTAGACAAGAGCGGTAAAGGAAAAACCATCCAATCCACGTGCGATGCCCTGTCAACCCACGCGCCCCAGCTTTTCCAAAAACGCACACACAGTTTAGACAGAAGAAGGCACATACAGTTTGACTGTGAGCTGGCCCCGCGCACAAGACTGGCCCACTCGTCATCCGCTCCTAACCCAAGCATGCGGCGTACAAAACAACGGACGCCCAGATGTTTACCAGCGCGACGAAAAGTACTGTTACCGCAGCCAGCAAGGCGAATCGTGCGCGCAGGATCGATTTCAAACCGCAAGGGCGCTGGAATGGCGGGTACTCTAGGAGGCTTTATATGTTCAATTGCTCAACAGTAATTTGTTTACCCACCGTATGCTATCTTCAAAAGAGAAGCCTCTAGTGAAACCTATGGCCCCCGGGTCTATTTTCCATCATATATTTTCAGATCTATAAACCAAAAAACCCAAAAATACCTTGCTGCAATTTATTTATATTTACTTTAGTTTGCCTTTTTATTAATCTTTTGTACCTATCTCTATTAGATCTCACTCTTGTTCGAGACCGTGAAGGGATTGACAACCCCTTTTTCGCGTTGAGTGCAAGTGTTTGTTAGTTTGTGCAGGTGCATAGTTTGGAGACTTGCTTGTGCCTCCTACTGGATTGATACCTTGGTTCTTAACCGAGGGAAATACTTATCTCTACTTTGCTGCATCATCCTTTCCTCTTTAAGGAAAAAAATCAACGCAAGCTCAAGAAGTAGCAGTTGCCAAGGGCTACACACAAAAGGAAGGAGTCGATTTTGTGAAAACTTTTTCACCTGTAGCTAAATTTACATCCATACGGATTATCAGTGCTTTAACCTCTTACTATGATCTGGAATTGCATCAAATGAATGTTAAAACAGCTTTCCTAAATGGAAATCTAAAAGAAGAAATTTATATGTGTCAACCAGATGGTTTTATAGAAAAAGGAAACGAAGGGAGAGTTTGCAAATTAAAAAGATCCATTTATGGTCTTAGACATGCTTCACGTGAGTGGTATATATTGTTTGATAATGCATTAACGTCATACAGATTCTCTATGACGAAAGGAGATCATTGCATTTAATGGAAACTCATAGGAGATAAATTTGTGCTGCTGTCTCTTTATGTAGATGATATTCTGATAGTATCTAACAATAAATTTACACTGATGGAAGTTAAGGCCTCGTTGTCTTCTAAGTTTGACATGAAAGATATGGGGGAAGCTTCTTATGTGTTAGAGTAGAAATACATAGAGATCGGAAAAGGAAAGTACTTGGTTTAACTCAGAGGTAATATGTGAAAACAATACGTAAACGATTCTCTATGGAAGATTGCAAACCCATGAAAATACCTATAATTAAGGGAAATTAACTCGGCGAGGAAATGTGTCCTAAAACTCCTGAGGAAAAGCAGAAAATGAGTGAAATTCCATATTCATTTGCTTTGGGTTCTTTAATGTATGCTATGCTCTTTACTAGGCCTGATTTATGCCATGCTGTGGGAATTTTGAGTAGATAGCAAAGGAATCCAGGGGAAGACCATTGGAAGCAAATAAGAAATACTTTGCATTATGTCAAAGGAATGATGGATTATTTCTTATGTTTTAATTGTCGTAATCTCCAGCTACAGGGCTTTACTGATGCCGATTGGCAGGGTGATCCTGATGACCGTAAATCGATGTCTGGCTATCTGTTTACATTGGCTGGAGGTGATGTTTCATGGAGGAGCAAGAAGCAGGAATCTGTGGCCCTCTCATCTATGGAGGCTGAGTATATAGCAGCTTCAGAGGCAGTGAAAGAAGGTGTTTGGCTGAGGGAATTTCTTGCATCACTCAAGTTCATCGAAAGGGTATTTGATCAAGTCACTATCTATTGTGATAACCAGTCAGCGATCAAGGTATCAAAGGATCCTAAATTTCATAGTAAGACTAAGCATATAGAAGGTAGATATCACTATATACATGATGTGATAAATTGTTTGAAGACAGTCCGGTTAGATTATTTACCCAGCATTGATATGGTTGCTAATCCACTGACTAAAGCTCTTAGTCAGGTATTTTTTTGTAAACATGTCAAGAACATGGGTCTAATGACATCAACAAAGCGATAGTATGCAATGCTTCTTTTAAAAAAAAAAAACAAGGGAGTATAAAAGACATTCAATTCCTCCGTTCAATTGTGGAGTGTACGGTCTATTACAATGGTGAATAGTTCCATACTCTTTACATGTTCAATTGCTATATTCCTGAAGTGTAGTTCCCCCATCAACCAGTTGTTAAAACTTTGAAATCTTTCAATCAACTGATTTTTCACTTCAATACATAATATGACAAGCACAATAAAACATTTCAACTTATATATTGAAATATTATAAACATAACCATATCAAGTGCAATCATCAATTAATGGGATAAAATAAACAAACAGACCTCTAGTGGGAGTGTAAAAAAATACCATAAATATATCCAAGTAAATAACGATGTGAAGCCTTTTGTTACCTTCCACTTCATAAAAAGGTGTATGAAAAGAAAACATCGTATATGCTTCACATGTACCATAGTCCTCCCACTAAAGTTTAAAATTCCAGAATCAATAAGCCTCTTGACACTGTTCCAAGATATGTCACCAAGTCGTGAATGATATAACTAAATGATTCCAAGCATGTGTCCCCATTATTAATATTCCTCCCTATGGAGTTATCTTCACTAAATAAACAATTTGGGTTGCCAATTTCCAATGGACCATCAAGAAAGACGAGACCATAGTGTGAAATTTTGTAATGCACTGATTTTATCATTGAGCAATATTTCCACTCTTCCTTTTCCAAATAGTATGACATAGTCAATAGATTCCAAGATAGACCAATAAATTAAATCCTTTCTCATTGAAGTTGAATAGCCTGTCCTATAACAATAATAGTTTTGGTCCGCAAAAGGAGTTTGATGGCATAATTCCAATCCAAAGTATATCAAATTTAGCATTAATTCCTAAGTACATTAGTTTTCCCTTTGGTATTGTTGCATGCCAATAAAATTGCGACAGATGAAGAGAAAATTTCCTTGTCCTCGGAGTAACTCCCATCTTTCTCCATAAACAAGTGATGCTCAATAATAACACTTCTCTGAAATCACTTTCCAGTATGCATAATTTTCCGCAGAATAATTCAACCATGATGATTTTCAGTATGTAATCATTTGCTCCGTGCAGTCCATCCACACATTTAATCTAGAGTCCTCCTTTACTTCTTCCAAGGAGTAGACGTAGTTTCCTTGTTATGGCTTGCATGCAGTAGATGAGCAATCAAACAAGTCAGAAAAATCAATCAATAATCTAATAATATAAACTAATTAATAGATGCTAGTTAGGATCGGTGGTAATTAGCATCACTTTCCTCATATAGCAGGCGCTTCCACACAGGTTCATGTGGTTCTTCCGGTAGGCTAGCACAGGTGCACTTGGCAGCATAAGTCGTAGCAGCGGCAGCATGCGTGGACGCGGCCTGCACTTTCCGAGCAGCAAACTCGTTCGGCTTGGCTAGTCATTTGACAAACTGGCGCCGTTTTATGAACGCGTTTGTTTCCTTTCAAAAAAAAAAAAAACTGGCGCCGCAGGAAGCGTCAGGTTCAGCAACGTCCACAAGGTTCCGAGGTGACGAGGGCAGGCCAACGTGTCCGGCTTGGCGCGTTCGGCGCGATGAAGGGGGTGGACGTACGTTGTTCCACGACGTGATCGCGTGAAGGAGCTAAGGCGACTGGGCGTAGCAGTAACGCAGCAATAGCTGATAGTTGTTGGCTCGACAGGTTGACGGCTGCAGCGACTTTGACAAAGACACGCGAGTCACGGCCTCACGAGGACCCTCATGGAGTTCCAGCGGACGAGCGCCTTGAGTAGGCCAGCGGGTGCGCATGTTGCGATGTCAATCGGATGGTTGAAACCGATCTATTCGACAACAATTTCATGAAGTAGCAAGTTCCGTCAAAAATTCATCCACATGGAAGCAGATGAAATCTGCCAACGATATTCCTCAGTTCGGTAGAACGCGACGTCAGCCGATCCAATAGGCCAGAGCATGCATCACGACGAAGTACAATGAGCAGGCGGCCATGAAGGCAGAGATGCACACGTACGTAGAATAGCCTGATTGATTCCTGCTGACTTGGCATGTCCAGTCAGCCTTAACTCCGGTCAAAACCGGTTGACCAGCGCAAAACCAAGAGCAGGGTTGTGTTTTGAACCATGTGGTAAGTTTAGGGTGTAATTCGAACGGTTTTGAAGTTGGGGTTGTAAATCAAACCGAGTGGTTAGTTGGAGGTTGAAATGTGGACTTTTCTTCTCAACTTTATACTAATTTAACAAAGTTAGTATAAAATTAAGTCATTTATTTTAGGACGGAAGGAGTAGTAATATGACTAGTACTTAGTTGGCTTGATTTCCTCTATACTTGATCCACGTGAACATGCAAGAATCAGCGACTTGGACCATCGATCACCGCAGCAGCTGCGCATAACACAGCTGAAGAAAATCCTAGGCACAGGACAGCGATGCGGAAGGCCATCCCGACAGAGTTATGCAGCGGATGCAATGGTGAGCGGCCACAGACGATGATGATGACGGAGTTGCGCGGCGGATTCATCCGACCAGCCGTGGCCGAACCTTTGCTCTGACATCAATGTTAGAAATTTAGGGTTTATGGTCTACCCCTATTCCTCTGCGCTTATCCGTGGTGAGGCTCACAATTCGTATATCTGAGACTGGGTGGTAGGGACCTTCTTATACTGTCATTCCAAAGAGACCACCTCTTCTCCACTACTAATAAAAGATCAAACATGATTTATTTTAAACGCACCCCATAAAACATACACGAACCAATCACACCATAGGATTAGGTCCACTAATCTCAATCTAACGGTTAACCTTCATTTGATCAGTTTTCCGTGTGTACTTAGCAATTTATATTGACTGACCGTCCTTCACCGAAAGGACTAATCACCCCGTGAAAAAAGGAAACTACTAATCATCCCCTGAAAAAAGGAAACTACTAATCAGGACCGCTTTCTATATGGTCAACGAAAAATAAGCACCCCATCTCCATCGCCATCCATGACCTCGCTGACGTGCTGCGCTACCATGTCCTCATCGAGTACCTCCCCATCCGACCACGCACGCATCCCTGCCTCAGGGAAGCTCGTTATCAAGTCGTTCCAAACCACCGGACGCGCGCCCTCCGACCTCGGCGCGGTCAACCTCACGGCCACGGGCAGCGGCCAGCTCCGCCGTAGTAGTCCGCTCGTCAGCACCCTTCCCGGGGTCGAACGCCACCATCCTCGGCGCCGCCACCAGGGAGCCGTACAACATCAGCGTGCTCGCCGTGGGCGGCCTCATCGTCTGTTCCGGCTTCGATATCGCCGTGTCCGGCTCCGAGAGCCACCGGTTCCCTACGGTCAGGCCTCCGGCGTCACGGACGACTTCGAGACCGACGAGCGCGGCGCCGACATCACCATCTTCGTCCTCACGACCTCGCCGATCGTGCTGCACTACTACTACCCAGTACCCACTCGGCTCCCTCGAGCGCATCGTGAACCCCGTCTAGCCCACGCTCGCCATCGAGTGCACCGAGGTAGGCCGCTTCACGCTCAGCATCACATGATTCAACGGCTCCGTCGCCATTGACACCGGCGTCATTCAGGCGTCGATCACCCGCACAGTGTTTGACCAAAATCTTCAGCGACAAGGATTTCGAGTTCGTCCAGGTTCTGAATATTTCTACTGTTTCTGGGCAGGTTACCAATCTTCAGCAATGAGGATGAGCGACGGGGTGTGCTGGCGGAGACGGAGTTGCTAGGTGACGCCGATAGTGGGTGGGTGCAATTTAATTCCTCTGTGCTAGCATGCCAGAGGAATGTGCTGAGATCTGCGGAGGGTTTGTGGACGAGGAAATCCGGGCAGATAATGCAATGCTCATGACGGGGGTGCTGGAAGGGGCGGCCCCTGAAAGGGGGACAACTTGTTGTGTTGAAGAACATGAGGAAAGTCCAGATTCAGCCATACAGGGGCAGCGATGTCCATGGGGAAGATGGACCCTCATGCCCCTGGGTGGACGAAGAGGTAAATGGTTCAATTTTGTGCATATCCTTATTGTCAGCGAGGAGTAGGTGATTAGATACATTAACAATAAACTGAATTCACGAAGCAAACATAAGGGACTCAATGAGGCAGAGTGGCTTAGCTTTTGTTTGCCTGTGTTAGTACATTTATATTGCACGGCAAACATTATGGGATGTGAAGTAAATTGTTCTATATGTCACTGATTCTGCAGGGTTGGAATAGGGAGTCATCCACCGGATAGGACCCCATGTACAGAGAGGGTTTGTGCACTTGATAAGACGACCAGGGGTGCACGGACAAGTTGGGTGAGCATGTTCTTGAGCTTTTCATCCATATGATTCATTAGGAGAGCCATATGATTTTTATAACTTCTATTTCTGGGAGCATGGTTTCAGAATTCACTATGGGAAAAGTCGGCTGAACGCAAAGAAGATGAAATGCTTGCAAGAAATAGTGTGTGGTTGCTCTGTATCTTAACTGAGTTGGTTTAGAATTAAATTCAGGTTCACCGGTGCTGACAATTTTTCTATCCGCACAGGGGAGGCCTACGTAGGAGAACAATAAACCTTGCCGCTGTGGATGCCGAACACTGATTCGACTTTGCAGACATCAGACAATGGGTAGCACATTTCTAAGCACAGAGTCTCGCACAATAATTCTTTCATGCCGACATGTGGGTAGAAGGTTCATTGGCCGTCGCACAAGCAGATAGATTAGTACACAAACGACTTCGTGAAACAGCTAAGGCAAAAATTTCTTCGACTATGAATTCAGGGCCAAATTTTGCTCCTTCTTTTCCTCCAATTATTGGTTCCAGTTTGATTAGGATCAGAAGTGTTTCTTTAACATGATTGTTTGTAAATAATCACCACCCTCCCTGTACTTTTGTTGTTGTCACTCCATTAATTATTTCCCCAAACGAATCTGGTGCACTTTACTGAATATGATGGACAAGTTTTTATGTCAAGTCTCAGGGCAATGAACCTAGACCCACTGGGAGCAGTTGAATTTCTACTCTATGTTTCTAATTCTATTTTTTGTCAATATTTCCATTACTTTGTAACGAAATACGCTCGATGGGCTGAGAAGTGGACCTCTGGCTGAAGCTATCTGTAATATTGTTTCTCCAACTTTCCATTCATCACCGAAAAGATTATGTTCCTCACATAGCAGTATACATAAGGGTGTAGATCTATTTTATAGAAGTCGGTTGTCCTATCTTTATAATGTTTTTTCTTTGCGTGGATTAAGGTATTTTTGGAAGAATCCTGCTAATGCTTGTTTGGAGTTGAACTGGAGGTAACACTTGGAATTAAGCTGGAATACTTTTGGAGTGTGTTATGAAGATTGCTCAAAAGGAAGTTTGATCATATTGTTTGATGAAATATCACTATCATTCTTCTGCAACTTGAGAAAAATAAAGTTTGGGTTGATAGGGTATATATAATTTCTGCAAATGAATAGAAATCAATGTCAGTGTTCTAAGAATGCAACATCCCTGTCCACGGCAACAAAAAAGAATCTCTGCCCTTTAGAGTATGACTACAAAGCAAATCTCTTAAGAAAAACATTCAATAAATTATATTGGAGAGAAGAGAACATACATAGAAGCAGAGAAATAAAAATAAAAAATAAAAAATTAGGTAACTCATACAATTGAGTTTTCGACTTATGTTATTCTGCCTTTAAAGTATGGTCTTATTATTTACACCTTCTTTATTTGTCCATGTGATTTAATTTCTTCCACCCAAACAAACACTATTTTTTAGGGAAACATGTGTAGATGTAAAACTATCTAAACCTAGACAACCATTTTGTTAATTATATGATGGAGTTAAAACGTGCATTGCACGTGCAAACTTACTAGTATACAGATAAGATTTCTAGTATTTTCAACTAATTTTCTGGGATAGAGTCCAAATCAAATTACCAACCATAATAATATTTGTCTGTTAACGGATTCTACCCGTTATGTCCCCGAAGCACGCGCTTGTGAGCAAAGTGTTATAATAGAGTGTAAATTCCTCTAATTATATAGATCAATATTAGGTCTGTAATCTAACTATACAATCTAGCTCCTTCTGATTATCACTGTATCCGGGTAGTCTTTCCAATATAAATAGTATATTGTATTCCACTAATAATCGATCAGCTTTCTTAAGCATATAATTTAAGTACATTCCAACAAGTGATAATTTCATGATAATAATGTAAAGTAATTCAATGTGTAAATACATGTATAATTCCATAATAAGATATTCCAAATACATGTATAATTCCATAATAAGGACAGACGGTGGGTGGTCGGCCCGAGCGAGATGCAAGATAGTTTTGCGTCATCTCGTACTTGTGTGCGATCCTTTATATTACTGAACCCAAACGATCGACCGATGCTCGTGCACGGTAGTTGCAGGACCTCGATCGATTGATTGATGCTCGTGTGCAGTGGTGGGGACACTAGGACATGAGCCTGAATCCCTTCGTACACTGTAGCAGTTTTAGTACTGTTTGACACTGTTGCAACTACTTGGGGCTTGCCCGGGGCACGTCCTAATCCTGGCGCCGCCATTGCTCGTGTGCACGTGCGTACTCCCTCCGTTCCAAATTAGTTAATTTGAATTTATCTAAATACGAATGTATTTATACTTGTTTAGTGTCTAGATAAATACGTGTCTAGATAAATATGGGTCAAGTAATTTGGAACGGATGGAGTACATCGGAGCTACCGTTGCATATGCGCGAGACTTCGCAATATAGAGAGCTCGATCGATCGATTAATGTGATCTAGTTTCTTTCACTTGCTAGCTAGCCTGCTGCTGCGTATGGTGCACGATACTGGGAGGGGCCGTATGCCTTGCGATTGTGCACGGTAGTGTAGGAGTTGCCCCGTATCGATCGATTGATCAATGCGAGACTCTCGCTCCTCGCTATAGGTATAGCAACGTTGCATACTTGGGGTTGATGCGCGAACGCCGTATGCGTTAGTAGAGACACCCCGTTATTGCATCCTGCGTGGTAGTTGGAGGCCTTCGTATGCACAAGTTGCTGTGGTTCCATTGCGAAAGGAGCCACCTTATGTGATATGTAGACTTTGCATTGCGACTTTGCAAGCAGCCCCGGCACGTTGCTGCACCCCTCGCGCGCAATTACTTCTAGGATGGTGGAGTACCCACCTTCCCGGGCTGCTTGAGGGCGAAGAGAGACTCATGGTCGTCCATTGCCGGGTGGCTTGTGGCAGCGGTCTATCGAGGGCAACGCGAGCCATCCAATCTGCCCGAACAGCTCGCACCCAGGCAAACCGGCTGGAAGGTCGATGACGGGTGGACCGAGGACGCGCGATCGCTACAGTTGGCGTATGTCTATGATGGGTTCGCCGAGGGTGTGTGGTTGCTACAGTCAGCACGTGCTCATGACGGATGGACCGAGACAGTCGTGCGGCGGACTTTGGCGTGGACGGCCCCAACCCAGGCGACCCGGTTAGAATGTCCATGACGGGTGGATCTATGGCGTGTCCGGGGCTACCATTATGCGGCGGACTTCGATGTGCCTTCGGCCCACGCACGAGAGCCTAACCGAACCCGCTTGTCGGTGTCTTAGGCCCGCTTTGGCCGCGTGCGCCGGCTTTGTGTCCACCTGGCTCCGCCCAGCTGGTTGTGTGGAGGGACATATGAGAGGCGACACGTGAGGCAGATTTCAAGCGATCAAAACAAACGGCCCGCTGCCCTTGAGGGGAGCTCTTATTCATCGCCTTGTGTGACTAATAGGCACTATAACATGCGGTTGGACAGGCTGAATAGCATTGCAGCACGACTTATTCGCTCCTTCTCCAATGCGGTTCTACATATAGATCAGTCATTGTTCGCTCTCCCAAGAGAAAAAAGTGCCTTTAAAAAAGCAGTAACTCATCATTCATAAAAAGTTATTTTATAGATTTTGAAAATGTGCATGAAATAAAAAATGTTCACAATTGTCTACAAATATATTCACAAAATTCTAAAAAAACACGGGATTTGGAAATGCATGATTTTTAGAAAATTGTTGATGATTATTAAAAAAATCCAATAATAATAATAATAATAACTGTTCACAAGCTTTTAAGAAATGTTTCATGCTTTTCTAAAAAGAAGGAAAAACAGGAAAAAGAAATGAAAACCCCGGCCCGATGAGAAAAGATGGAAAACACGTGAAAAGGCTGGGAATATCCGGAAATAGAAATGCGCAAAAATCAGAGAAAACCCAGGGTAGACAAAATTGCTGAAATTAGCAGAAACAAGCAAATAGGTGATCCATACCATTAGGGCACACTATTCTTCACTACAAGCGAGGAATAAACTATTCCTCCTTGGACTGCCACTTCAGTAGCGCGGTTCCTATATGGCGTGTAGGTCGCCGCGTAGCACCGTAGCGCGTACCCCCCCTGCGTCTTTCCTTCCGTTATCGGGCCGGCCCAGTTCGCTTCCCTTCCTCTGGTTCTGCCGGTTCTGGGAAGGTTCTAGAACCTTCTCAGGACCCTTTTTTTTATGTCTTCTATACTGGTTTTTTCCGTTTTTCTGTTCTTTTCAATTCTTTCTTTCTTTTTTTTCTTTTCCTTTTTCATTTTTCCTTTCCCTTTTTTTCTATTTTCTTCTTCTTCACTTTTTGACTATTTTTGGCATTTTTTTATTTCTAATTCATTAACAACTTTTTTTGTTCATTGAATTCAAAAAATGTTCAACCATGCAAAAAAATGTTCATCCAATTCAATTTTTTGTTCATCAGATTTAAAAAATGTACATAGAAATACAAAAGTTGTTCATCAAACTCAAAATATTTTCATCTGTTTCTTTTTTTTCATTGAAATTTTTGTTCATCAGATTCAAAAAATGTTCATCACATTCAAAATTTGTTCACTAAATTAAAATTTTGTTCATCATTTTTTCAAAAAAATGTTAATCGAATTGAAGTTTTGTTCATAATTTTTTCCAAATTTTTTCTCTAACACAAATTTTGTTCTTCAAATTAAAAAAATGTTCATCAAATGCCAAATATGTTCATCGATGTTCAAAATATGTTCATCAAATTAAAAAAAATGCATTCCTTTGGAATCATGAACATTTTTTACAAATTCATGAACATTTTTTGAATTCACGGACATTTTTTTGAACCATGAACATTATCTTAAATTTAAGACAATTTTTTATAATAATGAACATTTTTTATAAATTCGTGAACATTTTTTTGTAATCATGAACATATCTTGCAAATTCGTAAACATTTCGCAAATGCATGAACTTTTTTCGAAATCTTGAATATTTTTTATATTTGTGAATATTTTTTACAAATTCATGAACTTTTTTGAATTCCAGAGCATCTTTTTGAAATAATGATTTTTTTAAATCATGATTGTTTTTTTTCAAAATTAGCAACATTTACTGAAATTTAGAAGCTATTGATATCATGAATTATTGAAAAAAAGAAAAAATCGCAAAGGAAAAGACAAAAAAACAGGAGGCGTGCCGGCTGCACATGGGCCAGCCCAGAAGGGCCTGCGAGGGGAGTGGGGGGTGTGTGCCCGCTGCGTTCTCAGCGGGTGGTGCACCATACAGGAGCTCCCCTTCAGTAGCTTCGCTTGGTGGGCTAATACAGAACTAGGTCCTGGGCCGCAACTGAAATATGTACTATGGAAGGCAGGAAAAAAATCCAGGGCCTGGGTACCCAGGTTCACAGCGGGAGCACCTATTTGGCGCGTGAGGTGTTGGTGAACATGCCAGCACACACCCGATCTCCTCCAGTATTTTCTTTGGATGCTGATAACGCCCACACGTGTGGTGGGAGAAACACCCGCCCACACGCCTTATAACACACAGAATGCGCCACATCACCGCATGCATGCATGTAAGAATCTTTTTGGATTTTCAGTTTTTAAAATATTTTATCTCTTAAATGAAAAATCCGATTGAAAATCCGTTTTCACCATTAAATCCATCGCGACGAGATCTTCGAAACTAGATCTCATATCAATATGTTTCGACGATTGTTTTTGGGGTTAAAAGTTGTCATGTCTATTGCACATGAATTACCATAGTGTTTACACTGAAGTTGCCATGATATGTTTCAACTATTTTTTCTTCTATCTTTAAAAGTAATTTTTGACATATTATAAAACAAAGAATTAAGAAACTAGACTTGCCATGAACCATAAACTAAAATTGGCATGGTGAATTACTTAAATTTGTCATGATACATGCACTTAAATTTTCCATTGTTAATACAAAAAATATTTTTCATGGTCAAAGTACTGGAATTGCCATGATCTATAAACTAAAATTGCCATGATCCATGCATTAAATTTGCCGTGATTAATTACTAAAAATTACCATGGTCAATTAATAAAAATTACCGTAAAAAGTAGTTGAAAATACAACCGTAGTTTTAAATCTAGAAGAAAAAAAATAGATAAAACATGTCATGACAACTTTAGTGTAAACACTATGGCAACTACAGTCTAAACATCATGGTAACTTTTGGCAAAAAAAAAAATCGTCGAAACATATCAACATGGGATCTAGTTTTGAAGATCTCGTCGAGACGGATTTAATGAGAAAAACAGATTTTTAATTGGATTTTTTAATTAGGAGATAAAATATTTTTAAGCCGGAACCAAAAAGATTCCCGCTGATGTCATCTATTTTGACGTGGCAGAATAAATGGTAATGGAGGCGTTTGGGCCATGTTGCTTCGTGCCACGCGTGTGGACGTTAACATTTTTGTTTTTTTGTTTTTGCCTTTTGCTTTTTATTTATTTATCTTTTTTAAAATAATTTTGAATTTAGAAAAGTTCTAAATTTCAAAAAGTGAATTTTGGAAAATATTCTAGAAATCATAAGATGTTCGTGGTTTAAAAAATGTTCTTGATTTTGAAAAACAATGTTCATGTATTGAAAAAATGTTCATGAATTCAAAATATTCATAAAAACATTCATTGATTCAAAAACTGTTCTGCAATTCAAATATTGTTAGTTGAACAGATCTTTTTTTGCGTGGAGTTGAACAAAATTTAAATTCAATTAAAAAGTGTTCACGAAAGTATTTTTAAGAAACACGTTTTTCATTTTATGTTTGTTTTCAAAAAAAAAAAAATTGGAGAAAACCAGCGAGAAAATCACGACAACACATTTTTTTTAGATTAAATAAATCTCTGCAGCACGTAAATAGGGTGGCCGGCTAGCTACGTTACTAAAATGTGGAGGTCCAAATTGTTGGAAAATTAGGCAAATTCATGATTAATTCCAGTAAATAATTCATGACTAGAACATATACTAGCATGCATCAATCTAGCAAACTAGAAGAACAACAAAACATGCAGAACAGCAGCGTACACGAAATAACAGCTGTAGAGATAGACATGAACAGATGATGTTGGACGTACTGTTCGTTAGTTATTGTGGGTGCGACGGTGTTGATGATGATGTTGGCGATGATCTACTGCTGCTGACGGCAATGAAGACGACGATGAGTAGCACCGCCCGACTTGGACGGAAGACGACCCGTGATGACGAACTTGAGCAGTCGCGCAGAGCGCTTCCCAAAAATCTAATTCATCCTCTCCCGGTGCAGGATAGCAGGGATGAACGGTTCCGGAGATCTGCTCTCCCACGCGCCGATGCACGCCGGCGTTTGGGATGGAGTAGACTACGACGGCGGCGCAAGTTGCGAGACGAGGCAAAATCCTAGGTGTTTTCGGTGTGTCTTTGGCCGCAGCCGGTAGCTGTATATATATTAGGACCAGAGGCGGTATTGTGTCGCCGCCCCGCCCCGCCCCGCCTCGCCACGGCCCGGTCAGGCGAGGAGAGCGAGCGCGCGCGCGTGTGGTCTTCCCTTTCTCTTCTCAACACACCACTTAGAGTGGTGGAGAGAACCCACTATATAAAGAGGTCCAATTCTTCTTCAACTTCCGGGGTGGGACTAAACTTTAGCACCACCACTTGCCATTTTACACATGGGCTACTATTTGAGATTTCAGAAATTGCTATGGGCCTAGCCCATTAATTCTAACAATCCCCCACCAGATCTCAAATACCCATTTAGAGATTTGCCTTCTCTCACCACTTGTTTAATGTACCCATTTAGAGATTTGCCTTCTCTCACCATTTGTTTAATATACCAGTGTTTCAGCAGAGACTGTTAAGTTGAACTTCTACCTAGAACTTTAAGCTACATCCATTCACAACTTGACAATGAACTATGCCTTGAATTGCTAGTTTTGTGTGAACATGTTTCACTCAAAGTCTTAACCAGTACCTGGCCGCCAGTAGGCTACCCCGCGGTTTGGAGCTTATACGTCATACTCCCTGGTCTCTTCGTGAGCTTACTAAAGATCACCCAAATCTCATAGACTGCGACGTTTACAGTCGAAACTCATATAGGTGTGTTCTTTCAAGACTGCTCTGTAGGACAGCATCTTTGCTAATTATAGCCAATAGAACCACATTAAGGCATGTTGCCAACCTGCCTTACAGCTCTGAGAGTTTTGCATCTTCACTTACAGACGGTCATTAGTTATTACTCTCCTCAATTAACCAATAGCTTGTTCTTCTCAGATCCTAATTCACGGGATCTCCGATCACAAAGGTTGGGTTACTACTATGGTGTAACATCTATGGGTCTCATACCCATCTCCCTCGATGCAATATCTATCACATTTCGTGATAGTCCCTTTGTAAAGGGATATGCCAGGTTTTTGTCTGTTTGAAAATACGTATTAGTTATTACTCCGGAGTTTCTCAACTTCCTGACAGACTTCAAACGTCTCTTCACGTGTCTTGATGACTTCGCATTATCTTTAGAATTGTTCACTTTAGCGATAACCGTTTGGTTGTCACAATTCATAAGAATAGCCGGTACAGGGTTTTTCAACCACAGGCAAGTCCATCAAGAGCTCACGCAGCCATTCTGTCTCAACAGTAGCTGTGTCCAAAGCAGTTAGTTCTGCTTCCATAGTTGACCTCGTCAATATGGTTTGCTTGCAAGACCTCCATGACACTGCGCCACCTCCATGAGTAAATACATACCCACTTGTTGCGTAGAGTACATCAACATCGGAGATCCAATTTGAATCACTATATCCTTCTAGCACAGCAGGATGCCTTGAATAAGTAATTCCGTAACTCATAGTACCTCTCAGATAACGCAAGACCCTTATTAGTGCATGCCAATGATCATCACCCGGGTTGGACATGAACCTACTCAGTTTGCTCACAGCAAAAGAGATATCTGGTCTTGTAGCGCTAGCTAAGTACATGAGTGAACCGACAATTTGAGAGTATCTTAATTGATCTCTCATTTCTTTCTTGTTCTTTCTGAGTGTCACACTGGGATCATAAGGTGTTGGAGAAGGCTTGCTATCCATAAAACCGAATCGGTTGAAGACCTTCTCAACATAGTGAGATTGCGTTAACGTAATCCCACTCTCATCCTCAATAAGTTTGATGTTTAGAATTACATCGGCTTCTCCCAGATCTTTCATGTCAAAACTTTTTGATAGAAAAGACTTGACCTCATTAATTGCATTAATGTTTGTACCAAAGATCAGTATGTCGTCCACATACAAACATAATATGACACTATTGCCCCCACCATGGCGATAGTAAACACACCTATCAACCTCGTTAATGACAAATCCTGCAGAAGTCAGAGTTCTTTCAAACTTCTCATGCCATTGCTTAGGTGCCTGTTTCAGGCCATACAAAGATTTTAACAACTTGCACACCTTTCTCTCTTCACCCTTTACCACAAACCCGTCAGGCTGATCCATATAGATTTTCTCTTCCAACTCTCCATTGAGGAAAGCTGTCTTTACATCCATTTGATGAATGATAAGACCATAAGAAGCAGTCAAGGAAAGTAACACTCGAATGGTGGTCATTCTAGCAACGGGTGAATAGGTGTCAAAGTAATCTTCGCCTTCTTTTTGAGTGTAGCCCTTGGCCACTAGCCGCGCCTTGTACTTATCAATAGTACCATCAGGCTTTAGCTTCTTTTTGAACACCCACTTATATCCCACAGGTTTACAACCATATGGTCTATCAGTTAGTTCCCAAGTTCCATTAGAAAGAATTGAGTCCATCTCATTATGAACAGCTTCTTTCCAATCATCTACATCCGGAGATGCATATGCCTCTGCAATCGACTTGGGTGTGTCGTCCACAAGGTATACAATGAAATCATCACCAAAGGATTTTGCAATCCTTTGTCTCTTGTTCCTTATAGGAACTTCATTGTTATCCTTCTCAAGGACTTCCTCATGTGATTGTTCGAAATATTCATCAGTTGTACTAGATTTTTCGATACAGTCTTCATCGATGCTCCAAGCGATTTTTCGATTTAAGTTAAGGGTTTTGTGCAATACACAATATGGTGGCACGGTAGTTGGAAATTGTTCCAAACAAGTTACTGTGGCGAATTCTATAACAGAGGCAAAGTATGTTGCCGCTTTTAAAAGCGACAAAGAAGATGTTGAATCATATAGTTCATTCATGAACTTAGTATGGTTCCAAGATGGCTTTTGTCAATGGGACACTACTACAGGTAGTTGCTCCATAACTCAGTCTGAGGAATCCAGGTTCGACCTGTGATTCACATACATGCAAAGCCAAGTCCACACAAAATACGAATTTTGTGAAAGCGTGAAAACGCGAGGATATGCATAGATACACACGGAGCTGAAATCGTCAGATCCGTTGGACATCAGGCTATACCACAAGCGAAGCATATTTACACCGGTGTGCCACAGGTGTGAAGTGCATTAGCATTAACTAGATTATTGACTCTAGTGCAAGTGGGAGTCTGTAGGAGATATGCCCTAGAGGCAATAATAAATGTTATTGATTATCTCCCTGTTCATAATTAGGTTTATGTTCCATGCTATAACTGCTATGGTTCTCAAGTCTGCAAATAAAACAAGGCTTGGAGGAAGACTCATATGCACGTGTGGGATAATAAACGATAAAATGTATTCCTAGTCAAGCCTCTATGACTGGCTCAAGTGTTCCATGATGGTTCTGTTTTCCTGATCATGGGCATGTCTATGCCAGCAACTTTGAGGGCACAATGTTAGAAGAACATTTGTGTTGAATCGACCCGATTGATGTTATGCTATGAGTTACTTTCGTCACAAGTTAATGGTTAATAACACAGAGATGGTTAACGTTTGCATAATTCCTCAGACCATGAGAGTATCGAGTTTCTTCATGCTTGATTCATGAACTTTGGGGTTTGTTAAACGTCATCCGTAACTGGATGGCTATTACGGCGGCTTACGGGTTCATGAGAAAGTATGTCAAGTAACTTGATAGCTCAAGATTGGGATTTGCTCCTCCGACGATGGAGAGATATCTCTGGGCCCTCTCGGTGTTACGGTATCCATCATCGTCTGGCCATACACTTTGTGATTTGATCACGGGGATACCGGAACACGGTAACGAGAAAAGAGAACAATACCGGTAACGAGGTAACTGGCATAGTGGACAAGTTGTTGACCCACGGAGATGCCATCATGTCTCACCTCGGGTATTTGTAACATATCGCGAAGCAACAGGAATAGCACACGGCAACTGGAGGTTCACTTGAATATTCATTCGTGTGAGTATAGGGGTCAATATGGGTGTCCACGGCTCCGATGTTGATCATTGATCGAAAGGGGTTCCGTGTCATGTCTATACTTCACCGAACCTATAGGGTCACACGCTTAAGGGTCATCTATCTGCTGAATACTAGACAGGGAGTCTGAGAGAAAATCACCGAAAAAGTTTCGGACAGCGGAAAAGTTCCGCAGAGAGAGGTCACCGGATGAGTTCCGGTGAAACTGAAAAGTTGTTTCAGAGGATACCATTAAGTCAAATTGGTTTTGGCACATGCCTGATAATTCTTGGAGGGTGCCAGAATCATTCTGGAAACTTTTGGGAATTTTTTGGAAGAAAAACCGGAAATGTTCCGGAGCTGCCGGAACCACTTCAGATGCTTTTCGCAGATGAAAATCACTAATCTGGAATTGTTCCAGAACGCGTTGAAAATTATTTTAGTGGGTACTGGAAATGTTCTAAGCCCACATAAATATTTTCAGTTTGAACGGACGCTGAAAAATGTCGTCGTGAATAGTGAAAGTACTTTTTGGAAAGCCACATTTTTGGGCTTTTGCTCCAAAATATCTTGGAGATGACATGGATGGATGTGGCTGAAATTTCAGCCCCTCCACCCCTCCTTCTCCTATAAATAGAGGTGGAGGGGGCTGCCCAAACTCACTCATTCTCACATACAAGTGCCATGCATAATCTGGCTTCTCTCTCCCTCCCACGAAAAGAGTTTCATAGAGCCGAAAGGCTGTCTGGGTTCCGGTGGGAACTAGTTCTGGACGGCGAAGCCCTGCCGGATAGATGACACCGTATGTGTGCAACTCTGTAGAGAGGTCGTAGTTTCGATCTTAGTGCCCGAGGGGCTGTTCGAGAGTGCCTCCCGAAGGGCTGTCCAAGTGACGGTCCGAGTTCTGTGAGTCCTCCCGAAGGGCTGTCCAAGTGATGGTCCGAGTTCTGTGAGTCCTCCCGAAGGGCTGTCCATGTGACGGTCCGAGTTCTGTGAGTCCTCCCGAAGGGCTGTCCGAGTGACCGTTCGAGTTTCGAAGGTCCTCCCGAAGGGCTGTCCGCGACACCGTCCGGGGGACTGTTCGACCGCCTCCCGGAGGGCTGTCCGAAGGGAAGACGAGGGTATACATCCTCGCGGTTGGGAGGTTGTAAATCCTAGCTGCGGGGATTTGCACCGCCGATCGTCATCGACTCTACTTCCGCTGCGCTACGAGTCGGTAACGAAAATGATCAAACCTTGCATGCAGTCTCCATAGTGGTCCTGGGCTGGTGCGTAGGTCGGAAAATTTTTGTTTTCTGCTGCGTTACCCTACAGTGGCATCATGAGCCGTGCTATGCGTAGATGCAGGTTGCGATCTAGAATACATGGAGATGTATGGGTGTTGCACAATATAATTAGGTAGTAGATGAGTTCTATTACTGAAAATTATTTGTGCGGGTAGCAGATGAAATCTATTACCCGATGTTCTTGTTGCTTCCCTGGAATTTGCATATTTCTGATCTTGATAACAGCATGGTGGAGTTTCAATGTTCTGGCAATCCGCGATCCTGATTGATCAACGAAGTGCTACCAGTCCATTGAATTCCACCGTAGTTAAAAAGAAAGATGAAATTTCACAAACGAAAGGGCAATGCAGATATGATCTGCACGGGGGTCATGCGTATGACGAAGTTTAGTATGGGGCTCGAGATTTTATTATCTCGGTTTTCATACACCCTGGAAAATTAATCTAGCGACTTGAATTATCATACTTGATGATGGGCATTGGTAGCTTCGGTTTGTTTCGAAACCTTAGAAGCCACGTAAAACAAATTTTTGCTGAACCGATTAGAGGCGTCTAACTTGGTTTTGCAGGAGGGTTTGCATGTGCATGTGATGTGGTATAGCAGAGCTCATAATAATTTGATTATGTATGAGATGACCATATAATGTAAATTGATTAACATGACCTGCGTGTCATGATTTGGCATGATGGCTGGAGCCATATGATTGCACTTAAAATGACCTGCGTGTCAACCTTGTTGTAATGCATTATTTTATTAGCTATAAAGATAGCAATATTGTCTGTTGCATCGACAAGGTGGTGGCAATCTTCGCAAAGGTGAACACCGACGCGAATGCCGAAGACGAAGAAATACAAGACTTCTCCGTCAGAAAGGGCTATACCATACCATGCTATTATGAATTGCCTGAGATGTTTATCCCTTATGATGCACCCTTCTTGATTGCGCGGTAGTCACTTTTATTAGGGTGATCTCTCACAAAAATATCGAGTAGTTAGTGTTCTCCCAAGTGTAGCACCGTCACGGCACCTAACTTTTCGGGGTATCACATGGATGCATGGGTACGAACGATTAGGGAAGTGTGAGGCGGGTGAGTTGAGACCTCGCAGCGTGATCACTTGGTTGTCTTGACGTTCAGGCATGAAAGTCATGAGCTCGGAACACACGCATCGAAAGATGAACAAGAGTCACATAGAGATGTGATTGGCAAGTTGGCCTACCGATTGCACTTCTCGTCACTTGAGATGGATGCATCCTTGGCGTTGAATTGTAATATGGATCTTGAATCACTCACAATCAATTTTGAGAGATATTGATTTGAGTGGGAGCGCACTTTTGAATTGACTTGTTTAATTCTCAGTGCAATTAATTATGAACACTGTCTAAGTGTGGTTTGCATAATAGTTGTAGAATTATGGCTCGCATTTCCACCTTCCCTATTAAAAATTGAATAGCTGTTAAATATCTGGTTAAAACTTTACGGTTGGTAACGTAATGTGAGGATTGTCCTCAAGAGTGCCGAGAAGGACTTTGTCCTATCGCATACTTTCGGTATTCTTTCGCTTATGCTATGGATCATGTGACTCTCGTCCTTCGATCCAAAAGCTAGAATTCCGTTTCAGTCAAGTGCAATACATTTGCTTCCATGAGACCCGAACTTCGAAAGTTTGGATAGTTATGTGATATTCATGGAATCTGAAAATCATTTTCAGAGACAGACAAAGGCTAAAAGATATGAGATATCCAAAGCAATGTTTGTTTGCAAACTATTAGTAAAGGAGTTTACTATGCATTAGACTGATAAGAGAGGGATCTAGAAGAACGCCTGTCATATGATGAAAGGTGAATAAAACAACAACTTAAAGAGAAAGGAAGTGTCCGAAGGGTGTTAGTGAAACTTTCACTCCTAGGAAGTCCAGGGCTAACGCCACTCTTAAGTTGGGTGCTTCTTCTGAGAGTAGGAGAAATATTGAAAGTTAAACTGTTAGAAGTATAAAGGCAATAAGAAAGAAGACTGGAATATCCAGCTCATGTATGAATGTCATACAAGTTTTTGATGTATAGAAGGCTGGTCAAAGATATAGTTCTTGGGAATTATGATTAAATTGTTAATCACTGATTCTTGGGTATTGTGAGTTAATCACAAAGATACCCGCTCGATTGCTTTCTGTTGCAACTCGATGTAAGAACTACTATGGCCTGAAAGACTAGCCAGGAATGAGGTTTTGGTATACACAGGGAACATAGTAAATGTTACTATACCTTCCATCGATGTATTACTGTCTGTATTTATTTTCATAATTCATTTAGAGTTTCACAAACTCTAGCCCATTGCATAAGGTATCTTGCAAGAAGGTTGTTCATAAGAGAACTTTTTATGTTCGATGTTATGAATAACATAAGGGCCATACTTTCATTGAGAATGAGATATATGTTATGAATAATGATAATAATATATTACCTCTGGATTTACTTTCATAATTCATTTTAGAGTTTCATACACTCTAGCCCATTGCACAATGTTTGTTGCAAAAGAGTTGTTCATAAAAGAACAATTGTTGTTCAGTATTATGAATAACATAAAGGGCCATGCTTCCATCCGAGATTGGACATATGTTATGAATATTGATGGTAATATGATACATCTATAACACTGACGCTAAATGTCGCAAGACTAAAAGAATACCACACAAGTGTGGCACTGCATTTGGTCACATTGGAGAAACCCGCATGGAAAACTCCATTATGATGGATTTTGAAGTCGTTTGATTTTGAATCATCTGACACTTGCAAATTTCCTCCGAAAAGTGAAGTGACTGAAATACCGTTCACAGGCCATAAGGAACGGACAACAAACTTATTGGTGATCATACATTTGATGTGTGTAGTCCGATAAAGGTTGTTGCAAGTAGTGGATTTATCTATCTTCAGAAATGACTCAAGTAGATATGTGGATATTTACTTGATGAGACGTAAGTATGGATCTTTTGAAATCATTCGAAAGGTTTTCAAATATGAAGTAGAAGTTATTGTAACAAGAAAATTATGTTTCTACAATTCGATTGCAGAAAGAAATATTTGAGTTACAAGTTTAGCGAATGTCTGATGAGTTGTGAAAGGGGTTTCATAACTTGCACCTCCCGGAACACCACTGCAAGTGGAAAGTCCGTGAAGATGTAATCGAACCATTTATGACATGGTAAGATCAAAGATGACATAAATAAATTTGCCATTATCCCTTTTAAAGTGATGCTTTAGAGACTATGGCTTTTACACTGAAAAGAGCTCCATCGGGTCTGTTGAAATGACGCCATGGTATGGTACGCCCAACCATGTTATATCTTTTCTTAAACATTTGGAATATGGGGCTTGTGTAAAAGGTTACAAGCCTATTCCAAATCAGACAAGTGCTACTTTGTAGGTTATCCCAAAATGTTGGGTATTCCTCCCTCACTATACCAAGGCAAATAGGTTTGCCACAAAGAACGGTATGCTTTTTGAAGAAAATGGTTCTTTCAAAAAGGTGAGTGGGAGAATAGTGCAACTCGACGAGATAAACAGTATCTTCGTCATCAGATCAAAGGAAAGAGACCTTGGAAGTAATTCCAGAGTTTCCTACTGCGACTGATACGGAAGTCTCTACAATAAAATGTATGGACTTCGGTCGAACTTGCTGCTGGACCACGTAGGCAAGGCTCGTGCAAACCTCTCAGGTGCGCAAACGAGATATTGTTGTTAGACAACAGTATACCTACGATACACAAGGAAGCATTGATGGGCCCTGACTCCGGAATTGGCTAAATGCCAATACAATCCGAGATAGTTTCCATATAAGTGATTCAAGATTAAAACCTTGATACACCTTTCGGAAGACTTAGAGTCTGACGAATATTTATGGAACTATAACTGATACGAATAAAAATGTTTTATCCATAAAGCTCGACTTGTTGCAATATACAAGTTCAAGGAGTTGACTACGATGAGGTTGCTTCACCGTAGCGATGCTTAAAGTCGGTTCGGGTTGAACTAGCAATTAATACATATTTCAATCATGAGATATGAAACAAGGATGACGAAAGGATTTCCATCTGATGGAAATAAAACCAAGGACTTGCATGTGTTACAGTCCAAGGTATTTTGTCAGTCCAAAGGATGCTAGTAAGTATGCAAACTTCAGAGTTCCAGCGATGGACAGAAGAGAGCAAAATGGAGTTGGAATCTTCGTGTTTTGATTATATGGTTAAAAGGGTTTTGATTTCATCAATGGGTAACGAAGATGCTTATGATTCAAGAAAGTAAGTGGGAGCATAATAAAATTTCTAAAAAACGTTGTGTGCTTGACACATTGTTAATTGGAAATAAATTTCTTGACACGAATTAGGACTTCATTTGAAAATAGTTTTTCGATGAAGTGCTTGGGCTAAATAGCCTTTATATTAGGCATGATGATCTATGGAGATAGATTTACCTAATGGGGCTGAGCAAAGATACATATTGACAAGATGCTAAAACCTTTTAGCATTAAAAACGTCAAGGAGTGATTCTTGCCGAAGTCACATGGAAAGAGTTTTTGCAAGACTCGGTGTCCCAAAACACTGATGAGCAAAATACATGATGGAGATTCCACACACTCTTGTGTTTGGATTAATCATGTATTCCATGGTATGTAAAAACAACCAGATATGTCCAATACTCCCAAAGTTGTTGCAAGTATAGATACCAAAGTGATCAAAAGTACTAATCATGGGACAACAGTGAAAAAGGGTCATTGAGTACTATACTAGCACTGATGACATGTTTTCTCGCAAGCGGAGATCATGAAGAGTTCGTTGTAAAAGGTTACATCGATACAGTCTTCATCGATGCTCCAAGCGATTTTTCGATTTAAGTTAAGGGTTTTGTGCAATACACAATATGGTGGCACGGTAGTTGGAAATTGTTCCAAACAAGTTACTGTGGCGAATTCTATAACAGAGGCAAAGTATGTTGCCGCTTTTAAAAGCGACAAAGAAGATGTTGAATCATATAGTTCATTCATGAACTTAGTATGGTTCCAAGATGGCTTTTGTCAATGGGACACTACTACAGGTAGTTGCTCCATAACTCAGTCTGAGGAATCCAGGTTCGACCTGTGATTCACATACATGCAAAGCCAAGTCCACACAAAATACGAATTTTGTGAAAGCGTGAAAACGCGAGGATATGCATAGATACACACGGAGCTGAAATCGTCAGATCCGTTGGACATCAGGCTATACCACAAGCGAAGCATATTTACACCGGTGTGCCACAGGTATGAAGTGCATTAGCATTAACTAGATTATTGACTCTAGTGCAAGTGGGAGTCTGTAGGAGATATGCCCTAGAGGCAATAATAAATGTTGTTGATTATCTCCCTGTTCATAATTAGGTTTATGTTCCATGCTATAACTGCTATGGTTCTCAAGTCTGCAAATAAAACGAGGCTTGGAGGAAGACTCATATGCACGTGTGGGATAATAAACGATAAAATGTATTCCTAGTCAAGCCTCTATGACTGGCTCAAGTGTTCCATGATGGTTCTGTTTTCCTGATCATGGGCATGTCTATGCCAGCAACTTTGAGGGCACAATGTTAGAAGAACATTTGTGTTGAATCGACCCGATTGATGTTATGCTATGAGTTACTTTCGTCACAAGTTAATGGTTAATAACACAGAGATGGTTAACGTTTGCATAATTCCTCAGACCATGAGAGTATCGAGTTTCTTCATGCTTGATTCATGAACTTTGGGGTTTGTTAAACGTCATCCGTAACTGGATGGCTATTACGGCGGCTTACGGGTTCATGAGAAAGTATGTCAAGTAACTTGATAGCTCAAGATTGGGATTTGCTCCTCCGACGATGGAGAGATATCTCTGGGCCCTCTCGGTGTTACGGTATCCATCATCGTCTGGCCATACACTTTGTGATTTGATCACGGGGATACCGGAACACGGTAATGAGAAAAGAGAACAATACCGGTAACGAGGTAACTGGCATAGTGGACAAGTTGTTGACCCACGGAGATGCCATCATGTCTCACCTCGGGTATTTGTAACATATCGCGAAGCAACAGGAATAGCACACGGCAACTGGAGGTTCACTCGAATATTCATTCGTGTGAGTATAGGGGTCAATATGGGTGTCCACGGCTCCGATGTTGATCATTGATCGGAAGGGGTTCCGTGTCATGTCTATACTTCACCGAACCTATAGGGTCACACGCTTAAGGGTCATCTATCTGCTGAATACTAGACAGGGAGTCTGAGAGAAAATCACCGAAAAAGTTTCGGACAGCGGAAAAGTTCCGCAGAGAGAGGTCACCGGATGAGTTCCGGTGAAACTGAAAAGTTGTTTCAGAGGATACCATTAAGTCAAATTGGTTTCGGCACATGCTTGATAATTCTTGGAGGGTGCCAGAATCATTCTGGAAACTTTTGGGAATTTTCTGGAAGAAAAACCGGAAATGTTCCGGAGCTGCCGGAACCACTTCAGATGCTTTTCGCAGATGAAAATCACTAATCTGGAATTATTGCAGAACGCGTTGAAAATTATTTTAGTGGGTACTAGAAATGTTCTAAGCCCACATAAATATTTTCAGTTCGAACGGACGCTGAAAAATGTCGTCGTGAATAGTGAAAGTACTTTTTGGAAAGCAACATTTTTGGGCTTTTGCTCCAAAATATCTTGGAGATGACATGGATGGATGTGGCTGAAATTTCAGCCCCTCCACCCCTCCTTCTCCTATAAATAGAGGTGGAGGGGGCTGCCCAAACTCACTCATTCTCACATACAAGTGCCATGCATAATCTGGCTTCTCTCTCCCTCCCACGAAAAGAGTTTCGTAGAGCCGAAAGGCTGTCTGGGTTCCGGTGGGAACTAGTTCTAGACGGCGAAGCCCTGCCGGATAGATGACACCGTATGTGTGCAACTCTGTAGAGAGGTCGTAGTTTCGATCTTAGTGCCCGAGGGGCTGTTCGAGAGTGCCTCCCGAAGGGCTGTCCAAGTGACGGTCCGAGTTCTGTGAGTCCTCCCGAAGGGCTGTCCAAGTGACGGTCCGAGTTCTGTGAGTCCTCCCGAAGGGCTGTCCATGTGACGGTTCGAGTTCTGTGAGTCCTCCCGAAGGGCTGTCCGAGTGACCGTTCGAGTTTCGAAGGTCCTCCCGAAGGGCTGTCCGCGACACCGTCCGGGGGACTGTTCGACCGCCTCCCGGAGGGCTGTCCGAAGGGAAGACGAGGGTATACATCCTCGCGGTTGGGAGGTTGTAAATCCTAGCTGCGGGGATCTACACCGCCGATCGTCATCAACTCTACTTCTGCTGCGCTACGAGTCGGTAACGAAAATGATCAAACCTTGCATGCAGTCTCCATAGTGGTCCTGGGCTGGTGCGTAGGTCGGAAATTTTTTGTTTTCTGCTGCATTACCCTACATAGATAAACCAGCAGTGTCTAACATGGCATTCACCAAGTCAGTCAACGTGCGGTTTTTCCTCTCGGCAACTCCATTTGATTGGGGTGAATAGGAATGCGTCCTCTCATGAATAATACCATGTTCCTCACAAAATTCATCAAATATTTTGGGAAAATACTCTCCACCACTATCGGACCTAAGACGCTTGATCTTTCTCTCTAGTTGATTTTCAACTTCAGCTTTGTAGATTTTCAAGTAGTCTAATGCTTCATCTTTAGTTTGCAACAAATAAACATAACAAAATCTAGTCACATCATCAATCAAAGTCATGAAATATCTCTTTCCACCTTTTGTCAACACACCATTCATCTCACAAAGATCAGAATGTATGAGTTCTAGAGGTGCCAAGTTTCTCTCCTCGGTAGCTTTATGAGGCTTTCGAGTTTGTTTCGATTACACACAACTATGACACTTAGAACCTTTGGCAACAGTGAAATTCGGAATTAAACTCATACTGGATAGCCAAGTCATTAAATCAAAATTAATATGACATAAACGAGAGTGCCAAATACTTGCATCGTCATTAACACTAGCACAAATTTGGTTTACTGACTTATTACAAAAATCTAAAAGGGAAAAGCGGAACAAGCCTCCACACTCATAGCCTTTGCCTATAAATTGTCCAAATCTTGACACGATTAATTTATTCAACTCTAAAACTACCTTAAACCCATCTCGACATAGAAGGGAGCTGCTAACTAGATTCTAGTTCATAGTAGGAACATGCTGCACGTTCCTTAGTCGCACGATCTTTCCCGAAGTAAACTTCAGATCCATCGTGCCAATGCCACGAACAGAAGCATGTGACCCATTCCCTATTAGGACGAAAGAATTCCTTGCGATTTGATAAGAAGTAAACAGGGAGACGTCAGCACACACATAAACGTTAGCACCCGAATCAATCCACCACGAAGATGATTGAAATACTGAAAGCACAATAGGTAAATTACCATACCCATCAGTATTGTTAGCGGTTATCATGTTGACAGTCTTGAAGCTCGTTTTCCCTCTGCGGTCTGCATGTTCAGGGCATTCCTTGGAAAAGTGTCCGGCCCATTAATTCTAACACAAATATGCACGGTCGCTCTTATGATGGATTGGTTTTGTCCTACTTCCGTCTACGGACAACAAGTCAAAATGTACTGACCAAACAAGGTAGCCCTCGAAAAAACAAAATATAACTGACCAAACAAGGTGTAAACCTCACGCCCGTCGCACTCTTCTTCCTCCTATAAATACACGGTGGTAATACACCGCTCAAATACGCACCCACTCGGCTAACTATTACCTCCATACGTGTATCCGCCGGTGATCACAAGCTTGCAGTCAACAGGATGAGCGGGACCAAGTCGTCGTGGCCGGAGCTGGTGGGCATCCTGGCGACGCTGGCGGCCACGCAGATCGCGCGCGACAGGCCCGACGTCGCCGTGGAGGTGCTGCCACCGGGTGCCCCTCTGACACCGGACTACAACGCTGAGCGCGTCCGCGTCTTCATCGACAACAACGGCATCGTCTCCCAGACCCCGGTCATCGGCTAGGCTCCCGGCCGTTAATGGAACGTACGAAACCAGCATGCATGCACGCTCGATCGTCGTCCCTGCAGTGGAGTAGTACTGCTGCGGCTGTATACGGTATATAATGGAATAATGAATACAATGTATCTTCAGTGTATTGTTCAACCGTATATGCTATGCTCCTCTCCTTTCGTTTTCCTCTTTATAAGCCGATTTGTTTGTGTCTTCCTCTTTATAATCCGATTTGTTTGACCTGCGAATATATCTCAGATGGTTAGGTTTTTTGTTTAATTTATATACTTGACATTGATGCTCGTATTTTTTTAGATTTATTTTAGTCTTTCCGACGATATTAATTCAATGCGAGGTGACGTTCCCTTCCACTACCATGGCGCTTGTAGGGACTTTGTCAATCTTAAAATGTTGTGACATCTCAGTATCTCGGAGATGCTCATAGGGATAGGTTGTGCGTAGGTTCATAGGGTTGAGTGTATGTGCGTATATGTGATCAACTACGATTGTGATTGTACTGTGTTAAAAAGTAGACGATTTGTTAAGTCAAAAGATATAAAACAATAACCGAGCAAAACGGCGGGAATACCACTAACCCGAGGCCAAATATGAAAACAAGTCACTATACCAAATATAAGGCGACCTAGACTACCGAGCCGGAACTGAACCACGCCGCCTTGGAAAACCAGCGGACCCCGATGCAGCGAACACACCAAGCAATCACCGGAGAGGGCAAGCGTCTATCCTCTTGTTGTGAGTCGTGGAGCTCGGATCCTGCCAGTAGATCACGAGGAGCAAGAATGATAATCACGAGGACATGTGTAAATGATAGGAGACCAATGAATCCATTCCACATCAGAGCCGAAGAAGCTTCACACCAGGATCAAAGCAAGCCCGGAGACGTCGAAGCACTGCAAACCGGTGGCATCCGAGTTCCATGATGATGCCCTGAAAAGGGTAACGACACAAAGTGCCACCGCCGCCGAGCCCAAAATAAGGGGCTAAGGTTTTAAACCGGTACGCAGACACGAAGAGGAAACCCATAGCGACGCTCCAAGGGATAAGCGACACCCGCAGGCATCACCATCGTTTTCCTCGAAGCACAGAGCTTTCACCTGAATACTCCCCAATGCCACCATAGGCACAACCGGACCCGACTCCACCAGACTACCAGAGGGAGGGGCTGCATGGCCAGCACTACACCTCTAGATCCAGACCAATGAGCTGCTGCCGCTGGATCCACCACGACGATGCAGTAGCCGAGAGTCTTCCCCTCCTTTGAAAATAAGAGTGTTTCTCGCCTCTTGTGCACTAGTTGTAGGGGAAAGATTCCACAGAGAATGTAAACTACTCTTTTCACAGAAAAAAAAAAGGAAGAGTTACAGAAAACTGGCTGTGACATGAGTACGTATGTTCAACAGGAAACTTGATATCCACGCCATTTTTTATCAATATTATTTGGCAAAACATATATTACACTGGCTCCAATTTTTTCTTGACAAACATAAATAAGCACTAAATTTTGCTACTTGGAGAGGGATGGGGAAAAATGCTGTCCCGAACAAAACAAAACAAAAAACATTGCTCCCATGATGCACCCGGCGCGTGTCACAGGAGACCTTGTTCCGCCGCCGAGGCTCGCCCTCCTCTCTTGGTCGTCCCCTCCTCGCCACCCCCAGAGAGCGTTCGCGGGGCAAGCCCGTATGGCGCTAGCGGCGGTGGGTCACTTCTCCTTCCTCCCCTGCTTGGGATCTTGGTGGTGTGGGGATGGCTGCCTGGTGTGGGGGCGCAGGATCTGGCGGAGCTCCCGGCGGTGGGGTGCGCGGATACATGAGATGTAGGATAGTGAGACAAGGGTACGACCCAGAAACGGATGTGCAACTCGACGCTGTGGCGGTGGTGGTGCACCAAGCACGGCTAGGCCCGGTCGGCGGTGGTGGATGTCATTCTGCGGCAGGTGGAGTGGGGCTGCTTTGGATGGCGGGGACGTGGTTTCACGCAGCGTTGTGTTCCCCTTCATGTGTGGTGTCGAACTAAGGGCGTGCTCTCCTGCGGCGGCATGGGTGGTGGCTGGGCGCGGTGACAAGACCGACGGACAGTGGCGTAGGTGAGGCGGCGCGGGGACCTTGCTACTTGTGAGCTGCGTTGGGATTTCCCCGAAGAGGAGAGGATGACGCATTACAGTAGAGATAAGTATTTCCCTCAGTTAAGAACTAATGTTAGCAATCCAGTAGGAGAATCACACAAGACCTCGTGAACAGCAACTACACACAAATGTTTGTGATAGTCGTCTTATCGTACACGCTTTACAATCATGAACTGTTTCTGATGTGGTACGCATCATAAACGTTGCACCACAAAATAGCGTGTGCGATAGTTATCCCGTCCGACACTCGTACGACAATCGAACGTTTCGTAAATTCATCCGACATGCGTACGATGATTAACTTATCTTCTTAATTATATAATCGCATACGGTTTGGGAAAAATGAATGTGTGTGATCGTCTCCTTATCATAATCGGTTTACAATCGTGAACTGTTTGTGATGGGGTGTGCATCGTAAACGTTGCACCACAGAATACAGAGTGCCATGGTAATTCAAGCACACACGAGTAGTAAGGATGGAGCGTTTGGGATATTCGATATATCACAAACAGTTGTCTGAAGACTCGCGTTTGGGATAGATGTGGGCATCGCATACGCTTAGTTATGCAAAACGTATGCATTCCTACTCCCTATCGCCGATGGTTTCTGGGTCGTGTGAGAAGTACCCCCTATCGCACATACAGGTAAGGCGACGGTTTAAAACTCCGTCGCGGAAAATGGTTAAAAACCGTTTATATAGCAGGTCGCTGCACCAGTGCTAGTACGCCATCGGGGCCGCCTTCCCCTTCTCATCTCCCTCGTTGCCACGAAAGGGGTTCGCCTAAACGCCGCGTGGCCCCTAGGGATGGTGGCGACGACGATCTAGTCACTTTGCCCCTCTTGGAGAACCTCAGAGACGAGGTGACGACCTTGAGTGGTGGTGTTGTGATGTCCTCAACAAGCGGTGCTAGCATGTGCTGGCCGTCCACTTTAGCCACACAGTTAGCATGGTGACGACAAGCGACGGCCGCATTGTGCGATGACCTCGGGGGCAACCGCATCAGATCTAAGTGCGCCTTCCTCTACAACCTCTTGCCACCCTCGTCTTAGATCTGTTTTTCGATGATTTCAGGGCACCGTAGCCCTGTCTGGTATCAAGGTGAGGGTGGGTGAAGGGTCGGAGAAATCCTTGACCGACTATACCGGCCCACCGGTTGCGATGCCCGTGGGAGACATCCCCTACATGTAGGTGCTAGCAAGGTAGTCCCTTTCCCCGTCTCTTTCCTCCCATGTCGCTCATGTACCGGATGAAAACCCAAATCCCTATAGGTTGGGCTGTAGTGGAGCAGTGGGCGTTGGCACCTTCTGGGGGTGCCGTTTTGGGTGAGCTTTGTGGGGGAAATGCGCTTGTTCTAGATGTGGGTTGGGCCAGCATGGTCGGAGGCTTCGTGCTGGTGTTGTTGCAGCAAGGTTGCTCAAGTTCACATCTTTTGTGGATGCTCATGGCCACCGGCGTTTTGCACGGGCCAATAGGTAAATGGATAGGGTTCCCTCCCGCGGTTGCCATTGCTTGCCAGGGGTAGTGTGAGCTCGAATATATTCATCACAAACTTGGTGTCGTCTCTCAGCTCCATCTCGGTTGCCTTCCCTCCTTTACGGCTTGGTCATCAGCTGCCTTGCCATGTAGTTTGCTTCTTCTCATGTGCAAGTGCCAATCAATGATGAAGCTTCCCTTGACTGAGCTCATTGTAGTTTGGTGGTGGTGTCCTTGTGTGATCTTCCAGATGGCAATGGCGTCGGTCTCACTTTAGCCCTCGGGTGGGTGTCTTCGTATTTCGACGGATCATCGACTTTTGTGCCAAGGCAAGGGGGCAGGGATCTCCCTTCAGAGATGGAGGAGGTTGACATCGAGACGGCCAACACACATCGAAAGGTGCTCCTTCAACCACTGGATGCATTTCCCCAAGTTCTTGCTGGTGCCCTGATATGTCCATTTTGCATCATGTTTTCCTACTGTTATTTATATTATTTTTTGTCATTATTCCACTTTATGATGCAATTCTAATGCCTTTTCTCTCTTAATTTGCAAGATTCACATGGAGAGGGAGATTACCGGCAACTGGAATTCTAGACCTAAAAGAGATACAACAGAGATACCTATTCTACAGAGCTCCAAATGACCTGAAACTCCAGAGAGATTTTTTATTGAATATATAAAAAATAATGGGGCAAAGAATACCAGAGGGGGCCCACTAGTTGCCCACAAGGCAACAGGGTGCGACCACCCCCCTGGGCGCGCCCTAATGCCTTGTGGGGCCCACAACTGGTCTTCGGTGCCCATCTTTTGCTATATGAGGGGTTTTAACCTAGAAAAAATAACAGAAGACTTTCGGGACAAAGCACCGCCGTCTCAAGAAAGAATCTGGACAGGAGCACTTTTGCTCTCCAACGGGGCGATTCCGCCGGGGATACTTCCCTTCAGTAGGAGGAAATCGAAGCCATCGACATCACAAGTGATCCTCTCATCGTGGGAGGACCAATATTCATCAACATCTTCACCAGCACCATCATCTCAAATCCTAGTTCATCTCTTGTATTCAATCTTTGTCCCAAAACCTCAGATTGGTACCTGTGGGTTGCTAGTAGTGTTGATTACATATTGTAGTTGATGCTAGTTGGTGGAAGATTAAATGTTCAAATCCTCAAGCATATTCAATACACCTCTGATCTTATATATGAATATGATTTGTGAGTAGTTACTTTTATTCTTGAGGACATGGGATAAGCATTGTTATAAATAATCATGTGAAATTGGTATTCGTTCGATATTTTGATGATATGTATGTTGTTGTTTTCTTTAGTGGTGTCATGTGAACGTCGACTACATGACACTTCACCATACTTGGGCCTAAGAAAAGGCATTATGGAGTAATAAGCAGATGATGGATTGCTAGAGTGACAGAAGCTTAAACCCTAGTTTATGTGTTATTCCGTAAGGGACTGATTTGGATCCATATATTTCATGCTATGGTTAGATTTATCTTAATTCTTGTTTCGTAGTTCTGGATGCTTGCGAGAGGAGGTAATCATAAGTGGGAGGCTTGTTCAAGTAAGAACAGTACCGAAGCACCGGTCCACCCACATATCAAATTATCAAAATAACGAATCGCGAATCAGCTAAACATGATGAACGTGACTAGACGACAATTCACATGTGTCCTCGAGAGCACTTAGCTTTATACAAGAGAACTTTCTGGCTTGTCCTTTGCTATAAAAAAGGATTGGACCACCTTGCTGCACCTTTGTTACTATTGTTACTTGTTACTTGTTACGAATTATCTTGCTATCAAACTATCTGTTACCGCTATTTTCAGTACTTGCAGAGAATACCTTACTGAAAATCTCTTACATTTCCTTCTGCTCCTCGTTGGGTTCGATACTCGTACTTATCAAAAGGACTATGATTGATCTCCTATACTTGTGGGTCATCATGCCCAGTGTGGTGGCTTGCTCGCTTTGGAGGGCTTCTTGGACCTCTAGCTGCAATAGTGCTATAGTGTCCACACCTTTGCTAGTAGTTTTGTTGAAGCATGTTAGCTATTTACACAACCATATGTATCATCTTGTTGTTTTTTTTTCTTTGGTTTCTATATTGGTTGATGTAATCGTGGTCGGTTGATGGCGTCCTTAATTCAAAGTCGGGCTCTTCTCGAGACTTTGTTCTAATTTTTTTTATTCATTAAATTGTAGTTCCTGACAAGCTTTTGTACCTTTTCTGCTTTCGAGAAGTGGTTAGAGCATGATCTCTGCATCATTGCAATGCACAGAGCCACCTTTATTAAAGTTGATGCAAGACAATGAGGCCAAACTCATATTTTTCTGTGCTAATAATGCATACCGCAAAGAAGTAAAAAAAAACATTAACCCCAACTCAAATTTCATGTGACCCTGGTGATCAGACGTGCACACGCAAGGCAATTTGACAAATGGACTAAAAAGAGATGGATTAAGAATACACTGCTACGTAAGTGCTATTTTCACCTCATTGTGGTACATGGATGTTGGTTCCTTTTTGCTCGGTTATCCAGGTCATAGTGAAACCAGACGTTGGGGTTGTACGAGAAAAAACCTATCATCCTCTCTCTTACATAATAAATAAAATAATAATATTCTTGCATACATGTATAAAATTTGTAGCTTCCGTGACTACAAGAACTTTGCCTGCTGCTGGCAAGAACTACTTGTCCCGTACTTCTTTTGATTTTGCTGATAGGAAAATGTAGAGCCCAGCAATCACCACTGTCGTGCCGAACAAGCTGCACATGTAGAAGTAATAGGAACAGTTCAACTCACTTTTTGCCAACTATAGTAATTATAAAGAAGTAAAACCTTTTACTTGAATCAGAAAGATGGCACAGTGAGAAGAGGGAGAAGAAGCGAAAAGGGACAAACCTTCCTATCGTAATCTCGTCGCCTATGAAGATGGAGTCCAACAAAACAGTGAATACCACTGACAATGGGCTGAACATTGGAGGATATGCTGGGCCTCGCTTGGCCACGACCCATGAGTTCAGGCTATATTTCCCCGCCGTTGCAAGTGCCCCCTACATCAAATAATTTCCATGTTGGTTTCCTAGTGAATAATTTTCCATCCAGGTTTTTCGTTTACCAGTGATTTTATTAATTTTGCAGGCCCATCATAAAGAAATTTTGTGCTTCTTAGCTTCAAATATGTCTCAGATTGTAAATATGGTTTTTATGGATGTTTGCTAGACCCATTAACTCACAGAGTAGAAGATGGTCAGAAGGTTGAGATCCCATCCTAGCTTCCATGCGCTCTTGTCCCTGCTCAATATTATTCCAACTAGTGCTGTTTGAAATCCTCCAACCAAGCATGTCACCATGGACGACCAGTATTTGTATGGATACACCTTCATAACCTTTGACTGCATGAAAATAATGAAATTATTTCAAGCTATAATTTCAATTAACAAAAACAATATGTGAAGATAGAAAATGAATGTTCTAATCGTCCCAATCTCATGTCAAAGTTCTCCTTGCATGCAACAAGATCATCGTCAACTCATTCATGATGTCCAAATAAAAGCATTGCTAGTTATATACAAGAAAAATTGGATTTACTAGATGCACACCGATTACATTAACCAATTAAAAGCACGGTCAACAATAAACACATCTAGAGCCAAAGTTCAGGTTGAGTACACTTAAAAGGTTGTAAATTTGGTACTGGTACGGTGGTAACTTCATAATTAATGGATGCTAACTAGGGAAAAAGATATCGTCGGAACATACCCATATATGATCTAGTTTTGAAGCGCTTATCGATACAAACTAAAGTTGACAAAAGACGGAACTCAATTTTTTGGTACGTTTCGGGAGATAAAATAGTTTGAAAATTAAATTTACTAACAATTATGATGATGCCATCACTTTAGCCTCTTATTGCATGCATGGAAGTAGATCTCTCCCATACTATCTATCTTTCCTCTCCCTTCATCATGTCTACCCGCTATAAGACCAAAGAGGATTCGTCTTCCTAGTCCAGTTTAAATAATTTAATAGACTTTTAAAAAAAGAGGGATAGTAGCAACAAGTCGTTGCATACTCAGTCACCTGAATCAGGTACCAGCAAGCAAGTGTGATGCTGCTGCCTACCAAGAATATTGTCCCTCTTAGATGATTGCCTGCAACCTCCGTTGTGTTTTGCCCCATGTGGTGCAGAACGGGTTTCCAAAGATGCAGTGTCTTGCCCTTGTAAAGGCTGATGAGCATTGTACCTCCAACTGAGAGCACAACGCCTACGACCTTCAGTGATCCAGCTATGCTCCAGATTTGCAATGTCTCCATTCTAATATGTTCAGGCATATCACATACATGTTTTGGAAAATAAGATAGAATAGTGGTTATTGATTTTCAAGAAGTTGATTTTGGGTCTGGCAAATCAAGACAGACATTTATTGTGAATGAATACATGAATAATGAAACAAATTTGGTACCTGAAGGCGAGCGAGAGAATGAATGTGACCAGTGGAATTATGTTCAAAAAGATGACGGCATAAGCTGGCGTTGTATCACGGAGACCATAGTAGTATAGGCTCATTGGCACCGCGTACCTACATACATGATGTGTAGTTCATGTGATCCAATATTTTGTTCACACAATTCACCCTCTAATCAGGTATGCATTAGATTGAAAGTGACTACTTTTGTCTCAATTTTCCTTTGCGGGATACTTAATTTTCTCTCTAAACGAAGCTCTCTGCAGACGACGACTATGTATAAACTATAATATAGTGTAGCATATTACTAATCACTATAATATAGCGTCTTTGACTTAGATTGAACAAGTGTAGCATATTACTAATCACTATAATATAGCGTCTTTGACTTAGTTCATATTTTGGTCAAGCATCTAACTGAAGTTTACCATGAGATACTCTTTTGAGATTTTTAACATGCATGGCTTTAAGAGTAGACCTTGATAGAGACCAATTGTACCCCGTTACTAATCACTATAATATGTCGGTTTTGACTTATCACGAGTTCAGTTGCTGGTCAAGCATCTAACCAAAGTTTACTCATGTGATACTCTTTAGGAGATTTTTAACGTGCATGGCTTTAAGAGTTGACCTAGCTAGAGAACAATTGTACCCCATTAATAATCACTATGATATGGCGGCTTTGACTTATCACGAGTTCATTTGCTAGTCAAGCATCTAACAGAAGTTTGCTCATGAGATACCCTTAGGATGTTTTTAACATGCATGGCTTTAAGAGTGGACCTAGCTAGAGAACAATTGTACCCCATTCCTAATCACTATAATATGGCGGCTTTGACTTATCATGGGCTCATTTGGTGGTCAAGCATCTAACCGAAGTTTGCTCAAGAGATACTCTTTAGGAGATTTTTTTAACCTGCAAGGCTTTTAGAGTTCGAGAGGAAGTACAAAAGTAGGGAACACACACATTGGAGCCCACGTCTCCGGTTGCTATGTTGACTTGATAGATAACAACATGATTATAATTTATATTTCCACCACAGCGTGACTATGGGGAAGGATTCGCCCTACAAAATTACTGATAATTTAAAAGTTGCATTGTCGGTACCGATAAAAAAAAAGTAAACTTGACGCTGTCTCGCAGTTTTATATAGTAACACTGCAGTTGAGAAGCCGGAGGCTATAACCCGCGGATTGAAATAATAGGTTTGTGCTTCACTTGTGCCAGAAGTAGAGTGCCCAACACAAGTGTGCTCAAATTAACAGTATAGTAACTGCATGCTGTGGAGATAACACACTTTCAACAACATTGTTATACAGTAGTTTATAATGTTACAATTGTATCTTAGTATGTACTCCCTCCGTTCGGAATTACTTGTCGCAGAAATGAATATATCTAGACGTATTTTAGTTCTAGATACATCCATTTCCAAGACAAGTAATTCCGAACGGAGGGAGTAGTTGAAAGGCCCAATCCTATATCTTGTGGATAGAAACAATTGGCTTGTGCTTCACTTGTGCACACAAGTGGAGTCCCCAAGACAAGTGTGGTCTCAAATACTTGTTTAATTAACTGCATATGTTGTGAAGGAGCTAACAAACTTTTAATTAATCAAGAATGTAGGATAAGCTAGTACACTATGCATATATAAAAGGACACTGAGAGATTGACCAGCTGCATGAGTAGTGCGATGTGCTGGCTTCACTGAGATCCACGTTGTCTGCCACTGAAATTAAGAATCACTGAACCTGAAGCTGGGACGTAGTGGCTCGTTTGGAGTTTTGGACGTGGCCTAGACCAGGACATAGGAGGTATCACACACCAAACTAATAGCCTGCATTTAGTTAAGGGGGTCATCGAGACCGAGTCTCCAGTGACACCACCGGGTGGGTCTTGCTACGTCCGCCCCTGGCTAAGGCTTGCATGCATAGATCGACGCAGTACCAGAACAACGTAACGAAAAACAGTTCATGGCAACTATTTGCGCGTCGACAGCATGCAGGTGCAATGTATGTACTGACTGCGTACCCGATGAAGGCGTTGAGGAAGATCCATCCCGTGGCGTGCCAACCCATCTCCCTCCATTTGCCCCTGCGCACAGCGAAATTCACAGCTAGCTTAGCTGATTTAAGTCCACGAGGGGTCAGGACTCATTCAATGATGAGTTGGGAGATTCTATTTCTACGAGAACAGACACCCGAACTGCATCTGGCATCCGGTGATTATTAAAAATGAAAACAGTAGCAAGAACAATAGGAAGATAACAAAACACAGAACGATAAGCAAAATTAAGATTAAAATTACGTCAACAACCATACTGTCTTGGCTTCTTCACTCGATTGTACGCTGCATAATGGAGCTTGAAAGTTACACCAAACCAATAGTAAATGAAAGGGACACACGCAAACGCCGTCTCTATACCAGGTTCTAAAGACCGTAGTAGTCGCTCGCCGCTAGAAGCAAGATCTAGTAACAGTTGGTGAAACACCGATTGGGACATCACCCATGTAGCATAGGCTTGTAATCCTTCACAATCAATTTCAGAGGACCGAGTCATGTTGTAGAATAAATCGAAGAAAGAGGTCAAAGTCGCTGCACCAAGAGCCAGACAACTGCTTCTTTTGATTGTCAATTTGTCAGGCTAATTAACTGTTGAGTTCTGAACAGAGCCAACACATCTGGCAACCCCTATCCCCACATGCTCTTTCTCAGCGTTAGATCGGATGTCGTCGACGTAGGAAGAGATCGGAGAGATCTTATTCTAAAGCGTCGTCACCACCATCACCTCGTTGGTACCAAAGAACACAAATTGAAGGGAAACCTAGTGGAACAAATAACAATGAAAGGTACGGGTCTCCGCTCCTCTTGCCGTCGACGAGGCGGCGGGAGAAAGGAGGGGGACCGAGACAGTGACGTGGAGAAGGAGACCTTGGGTGGCGGCTAGGGTTAGGATGGAGAGAGATGAACCGGCGTACAAGCGGTGAACTTTGGAGAGCCTGACCGGTTGTTTTTTAAAGCTGGAAGATTTGAAAGCTACGGGTAATTAAGAGTAAATAGATAAGCATGCCGCACGCAGCGTACACACGTACCTTTCGAAGATGAGCGCCAAAGGGAGGATGAAGACGGCGCCGAAGAGGCTGCGGTAAGCGAGGAGGGCAAAGATGAACATGCCGCCGCCGATGGACACCTTGGAGAGCAGGATCATCCCCGTGATGAACAGCTGCACCAGCACCATGGACCCCGGGGCCTTCCACTCCCAGCCCGCCGCCTTCTTCGTCTCTGCTGCCTTGGGCTCCGCCTTGATGTCCACCTTGAAGTCCATCAGTCACCGGCGATCGTTGCAGGCTTTGCAGCCGATCGGCTGCCGGCTCGATTGATCTCCGGCTGTATATCTATGGACTACAGGTGGTGGACAGGGCGCGCTGTCCTACCTTGCTTGCAAGCAGCTAGCTAGCCAGAGGGGCATGCACTTGGAATGAGGGTGAAACTTGAGGCTGCGTACGCACATATATGTAGGAGCGGGATCGTGCAACTCGATGCTCCATTGCCTCCGGTATATACGTCGGGGAAGTGAGAGAATTTGGCCCTGCATGTGGATGTGGTGTTCCCCTGATAAACGCATCGTACGAGCCGATTTGCTGTGACAGCCTCACGAACGACGCGCAGAATGCTTGCATGGGTCATGCACACGTACACCCGGCCGGTGATCTGCACTGGACCGAGACGTACGTACGCTACGTAGTACATAAGTGGTAGACGAGTTATGTTTGATATGATCCCAAACGATCGAACGCGCGTACGCATGCTCGTGCAAGGCAATTTGTCAAATGGACTGGGGAGAGATGGATTAAAAATGCAATGCCAAGTAAGTGATGTTGTCATCTCTCTGTGGCTTACATGGATGTTCGGACCGACCGTTAGGGTCCTAAAAAAAACATTGTGATCTTCCATCTAATGTATTATGATCTTCATGTATACAAGTACAAATGTTGTCCTTTCTGTAGCTATATACAAGAACTCTGCCTGCCAACGATGAGATCTATTTGTCATGTACTTCTTTTGATTTCGCCCATAGGAAAGTGTAAAGCCCGACAAGCACCATTGTTGTACCGAGCAGGCTGCAAATATAGAATAAAGAAGAACAATTTCATTTATTTTCTATTCAGTAATACCAGTTATAGAAAATATCATTTTACCATAATCAAAAAGACTGGAAGAAGAAGCGAAAAGGACGTACCTTCCGATTGTAATTTCATTGCCTATGATGATGGAGTCCAGCAAAATTGTGAATACCACAGACAATGGGTTGAACATCGGAGGATATGTTGGGCCTCGCTTGGCAACGGCCCATGAGTTCAGGCAATATTTCCCTGCTGTTGCAAGTGCCCCCTACACCAAATGATTTCATGTTGATTTCCTAGTGAATAATCGTACATCCACTTTTTTTTAATTACCAACTGATTAATTCAAATCCTCAATGAATAATTCCAAAGAAATTCTGAGTTGCCTACCTTCAAATGTATCTCAGGTTTTAGCAAAAGAAACATGTATCTTATGTTGTAGTCTATTTTTTACATTGATATTTTGTGAGAACAACTGACTCACCGAGTACAAGATAGTCACAAGGTTGAGATTCCATCCTAGCTTCCATGCATTCTTGTCTGTATTCAATATTATTCCAACTAGTGCTGTTTGTAATCCTCCAACCAAGCATGTCACCATGGATGACCAATACTTGTATGGATACACCTTGAGAACCTTTGACTGCAATAACGTGATATTATTGCTCTACGCTCTAGTTTCTACTAACAGAAATAACCAAAACTTTTAAAAACAAACATTCTAGTTATGGCTCTACGGTGGACAATCCAATCACCTGTCAAAGTTCTTGCATGCAACAAGACTATCATGAACTCAATCATGACATGCAATTAAAAGCATTACTATTTACACACAGGGAAACAATGGCTGTGTAACACCCCCTTGTAATAAGCTCTGTGACACTCTGTTAAAACTGCCAAGTCATGATCATTTGCAGTACCAAGTCATATGGGTTAAGGTTTCAATTCAAATTCAAACCTGAAAATCAATTCAAATTCAAAAGTGTAAAATAAATTTATTCAAACATTGTTGGAAAAATGTTCATTGGATGGCAAATAATTCAAGGACATTTGTAAAACCATCATCAAAATAATTGGAGTTGGATAAATGACTCAAACAAGATAGAACAGCCCCAAAACAAAATATTTAAAACCAATTAAAATCATTTCTGTTTCAAATGGATTCCAAATCTGTCCAAACTAGTTTTTGGTGAAGGGTAATATTGCATTACATTATTTGGGCCAACTTCCACATTTTATGAAATTGCATAAGAGCCCTAACTATTTCGAAACAGCAAAGAATAAAGGAAATAATAAAAGAAAAACAAAACAGAAAAAGTAAAAGGCTAAGCTGGACTGGACCAAGTGCACAGTGCACAGTGCACTGGCCCAGCCCAGCAGGCCCACCTTACCTCTCTCCCTCGCGCTGTCGTCCTCCCCCTGGTCGGGAGCGCGCACGCCACCAGCGCGCCGACACGCCGCCTCCACCGACGCTACAGGGAGGAGGAGGAGATAAGGGCAACGCCCGTGCGTTTCCCCTGGCCTCCTCCATCACTCTCCCCCTCACTCCTCTCCTCCCCGCTCGCCTCTCTTCCCCTCACTTCTCTCGGATCCGAGCGGTACCGAGCGCCACCGCCGCCATCGTTCGACGCCGCCGCGGCGATAGCCGTCCCCGCAAGCCACCGTCGTGTCCCTCGTCTCCGCCATGCTCGACTACGTCGTCCGCGCCCTGTAGGTAGAGCCGAGGAGCACTACGGGCAGCGCCCGACGCCGCCCACTTCCGCTTCGGCTCCGGCGAGGACCCGGCGATTCCGGCTTCCCCACGTCTGATCCGAGCAGGCGTTGAATGGCTACCACCGCTGTGAGCCCTCTCCTTCCCTCCCTGCTTCTTCTCCTCGTCGTTCCCAAGCCGTAGACACCGCCCCGTTCACGCCCGAACTCGCCGCCACGGACCTCGTCGCCGGCAGGGCTCCGGTGACCTTATGGTCACGCGGTTATGCCCAACTCGCTCGCAGCGAGCCGTAGGCCCCCGCTAGCCTCTCCTTTTGACCGCGTGGACGCCATGGCCCCGAGCCCGTGCTCGACCGAGCTGCGGTCGCCGCCGATGTCGTCACCGCCGTCGCCCTAGGCCTCCCCGAGCCGTTCCGGCACCGTAGTTCAACGCGGGACGGAGTTGCCGTTCGAACGCGCCATTTCGCGCGCAAAGAGGCCCACCGTACGCGTTTTCCGGCCGTCTCCGGCGAGTTTCCGCCGCGGGAGAGGTCACCGGCGCAGTTCCGGCGCCGCCGCTGACCTGGCGTGGCCTGGGTCCCACCCAGGGTCACTGCCAGTGGGTCCCACGGGCCCAGTTGACCACGTTGACCGTGGTCAACGTGCTGACGTGGCCATACAGTGAGGCTGACACGCGGGCCCCACCACTTTTTAGATTAAGAAAAACATTTAAATAAATATAAACTGATTAATTAGGCTGATGTCTCACTGACATGTGGGGCCCACCCCTCTAATCACTCTGTTAACTGAAATAATCCACTGTTAGTCTTAACAGAGACTGACATGTGGGTCCCACTGGACCCACATGTCATGTTTGACTGGTCAGCGACGCTGTTGACCGCTGATGTCACAGTGACGTCATGCTGACGTCATAATTCGATTTTCTGAAAATAAATAAATTCCAGAAATTCATATAAATTTCGAAAATTCATATCTTTTAAACCGTAGCTCAGATCGAAAAAGTTAAAACATGAAAGTTGCTCAGAACGATGAGACGAGTCTGATCGTGCCGTCTGTTTCTTCATCGGAACCTCCTACGTAGAAGAACTCGTAACACCGGACCTGAAACCGGCAGATGAATAGTGCACACACCCCGGATATTAAATCCTAGAATAATCCTAAAAATAACTAAAATGACTTAGATGCATATTTAGGCACCCCTGCACTGCATCATAGCATAGCACGCACTGTGTGGCATATGTTTGCATTATGTTTACTTGTTTCTTTCCCCTCTTCTCTCTCGGTAGACCCCGACGCAGACGTAGCTCCCGAGGCAGACGCAGCTCCGGAGTACGACTACGTCCCCGACGACACTACTGACGACCCTGCCCTTGCCCCCGAGCAAACAGGCAAGCACCCCCATTTTGAGCATTCCGATATCGCCCACTCTCTTCCCTCTTATGCTTGCATTAGATGTTACTGCTGCTGTTACTATCCTATATCTGTTGCATAGCCTGTTTAATTGTAGCCTACTGTTGATACCTTCCTGTTATCCTAAACTGTTTAGCATAGGATGGGTAGAGCCTGACAGAGACCCCACTTGATCCCGACTGCCCCGCTGGATATCAGAAGACCCGATCATCGGGATCGAAGATCAGACCCCGACACCGCACGTCACTTCCCCCTTAAATGCTCGACACTACTGGGTTACCATCGAGTGCCGAGGGTGATACCTCGTCAGCACTTCCGATGACAACCTTGTAGGTTAGTTAACCGGTCGTGGTAAGCGAGGGTGATTCCTCCTACACCACCCCCGATACCGACACTGTCGTGCATCACCTCAAGTGTGGACCTCGAGGGTGATTCCTCCTTCGTTCACCTTGATGATAACATCGAGTGGGATTCCGTCGAGGGTGATACCTCAGGATTCCCCCTTGGTGTCAGACACATAGCTACTTTGGACACTATGACATGACTTTGAACCATGATACTAAAGACGGGTCGGCCCTGAGGGGTACCCGCGCGAGCTGATAGGCGAAGTGATGTGGAGACGGGTTGACCTGAGAGGTGCCCGCGAGATAATGACGAGGCGTGGCCGGGCATTCTTAGCCCTTGCCGCAAGTCCTCGAGACGGGGCGACGGGGTCACATCGATCATGAGTCTCTGCTCGTTACAGCGCGCTCCTAATCCACTACGGTTTGGATATTTGATTCGAGGGGCCTCTGGCCCGATAGCACTAACCATCACGTGGGCATAGTATGGGCGTTCTGCGTCGTATACTTCAGCCGGAGCTTAACGGACGTCAGCGACTGAGCGGCGCGCGCCGAGTTGGACTGGTTAAGCAACTGCGCTTGTATTAAGGGGTTGCTAGGTCTGCTCTCGGCCGCCTGACGCAATGTGCAGGAGTTCTCGGGGCGATGGCCCAAGACCCCTGGGGGCATAGGTTTAGTCCGGCGTGCTGACCTCCCTGTTAAGTATTTGGTCGGGTAGCGGCGTGTTGTTTAGCCGAGGCCGGGCATGACCCAGAAAAGTGTGTCCGGCCGGAGTTAAGCGAGCGTGGTGGGTAAGTTGGTGCACCCCTGCAGGGAAGAAACTTCTATCGATAGCCTGTCCTACGGTAACGGACACTCGGAGTTGTATCCCGATCGGTACAACTAGAACATGAGATGAGAACTGGATAGTACGGCTCTGGGATTGCTTTCTCGCTGGGAGTCGAGAAAGGATCTCAGGTCAAGGTTGATGTTACAACTGCTGCTACTTTACATTGTGTAATCCGCACTCTTCTAATGCTGCAAGACTGCTGAAGATGCTGAAGATGCTAGTCTTCGATAGGACTAGGCTTTCCCCCTCTATCCTGGCATTTCTGCAGCCCAGTCCACATATACAGCCCCCTTTTGAAAATGTTGCACATGTAGTGTAGATCCTTGCTTGCTGAGTACTTCGGATGAGTACTCACGTTTGCTTTATTTTCTTTTTCCCCCATATTTCATTTGATGCCACCAGACGACGGAGCCCCTGAGCCAGACGTCCCAGTCGACGACCACTACTACTACTACCCGCCTGGCGAGTACTACTACTACGAGGAGCCAACTGACGACCAGGAGTAGGATCGGAGGGTCCAGGGCAGGAGGCCTACGCCTTTCGATCGTAGTATTTTATTTTACCCCGCCTCTGTGAAGGCCTATCTCTCTCTCTGTAATATATCTGTATTCAGATATCTGATGCTTCCGCTGACGCTTGTATGCCATCGAGCTATGTATTCAAGCCCTCGAGGCCCTGTCTTGTAATATTAAGCTTGTATGACTTTATTTATGTTTTAGAGTTGTGTGGTGATATCTTCAAGTGAGTCCTTAGGCTTGATCATGTGCATTTGCGTGTATGATTAGTGCATGATTAAGCCGGGGTCGTCACATGTTGGTATCAGAGCCGACTGCCTCTAGGAGTCCCCCTTCCCAATTCCTTAGCCGAAGTTGAGTCTAGTGGTCTAAAACCGTTTTACTAACTTGGCTGTGTGGCTTACGGGCCCACGTCGCCAACTGGGTGGTACTAACATCTTTTATTCCTCGATCTTTGCTCTGGGACTCTAACCTCTCTTCTATTCGGGTTTAACAAAATTTACTAACACCGACACTTAGGATCTCCTTAATTCCATCCATCCGGAGAGCTGGATTCAGTGCGATTTCCCTGTCATTGATCTGATTAGTCTGATAATCATTTTCCTTTCCATTGTTTTGTTTAACCTTCTCGCCGAGTTGTATTATACTCCGAGTTGTCATTCGATAAGACCGGATTTTGCGTCAGAGTGCACACGGAGAGTAGGATCCAACAAGTTGATGGATCTTCGGTGTTCTCTAAACTCGACTTGACGTTGGGTTATCACCAGATCCGTGTCCGTGAAGAGGATATTCCAAAGACTGCATTCGTTACACGCTATGGTTCCTATGAATACACCGTCATGTCATTTGGTCTGACGAATGCTCCAGCTACGTTCTCCCGTTTGATGAATTATATATTCATGGATTACTCGACAAGTTCGTCATGGTATATCTGGATGATATTCTGGTTTATTCCAAGAATAAGGAAGAATATGCTGAACATCTCCGCCTTGTTCTAGAAAGGCTTCGAGAGCACAAATTATATGCCAAGTACTCGAAGTGTGAATTCTGGCTTTCTGAAGTGACCTACCTTGGACATGTGATTTCCAAGGACGGTATTGCCGTTAACCCGGAGCGTGTTCAGGCTATCCTTGACTGGACTCCTCCGAAGAATGCCAAGCAAGTCCGAAGCTTCCTCGGGCTAGCCAGTTATTGTCGCCGATTCGTCGAGAACTTCTCCAAGATCGCCAAGCCCCTGACTAATCTGCTCCACAAAGGCGTTAAGTTTGAGTGGACAGACAAGTGTCAGGAAAGTTTCCAGACCCTCAAGGACAGGCTTACTTCTGCTCCAGTGCTTGCTCCTCCTGATTCTCGCAAGGACTTCGTCATATATTGCGACGCCTCTCGTCAGGGATTAGGCTGTGTCCTAATGCAAGAACGAAGAGTGATTGCATATGCTTCACGTCAATTGCGTCCACATGAAGAGAATTATCCAGTGCATGATCTTGAACTTGCTGCAGTGATATATGCATTGAAGTTATGGTGACATTACCTTCTGGGTAATCGGTGTGAGATTTATACCGATCACCAGAGTCTGAAATACTTGTTCACTCAACCAGATCTTAATCTCCGACAACAGCGATGGTTAGAAGCTATTGCGGATTATGACTGTGGAATCACATATACCCCGGGCAAAGCTAATGTAATGCCCGATGCCCTGAGCCGCAAGTCATATGGTAACAACCTCATGGTTAGGCGAGCTCAACCTCGTCTTCACGCAGAACTGACTCAGCTGAATCTGCGGATTGTTCCCCAAGGTTCTTTTAATAACCTTGTGGTACAACCAGACCTTCTGAAGGCTGTTAAAGAAGCGCAAGCCAAAGATGCTGAAATTGACTTGATGAAGAAGGAGCTTCACCTTGATAAGTACCGGGATTTCTCAGTGGCTGAAGATGGGACTTTATATTTCAGAGACCGCATTGTAGTACCTCGTTTCGAGCTTATGACCGACAAGGTCATGAAAGAGGCTCATGATACACCGCTATCTATCCATCCGGGTAGCACTAAGATGTATCGCGATCTTCGACAGAGGTACTGGTGGTCTAGAATGAAGCAGGACATCGCTCGCTATGTTGCTGAATGTGACGTATGTCGTCGCGTGAAGGCAGAACATCAGAAGCCTGCTGGAATTCTTCAACCACTCCCTATTCCTTTGTGGAAGTGGGATAAGGTGCAGATGGATTTCATTACTGGTCTCCCCAAGTCTCAGAAAGGTCACGATGCCATTCTTGTTGTCATCGACCAGCTTTCCAAGGTTGCTCATTTCCTACCTGTCAAGGAGACTATCACCGCTAGTCAGCTAGCAGAACTATACATCTCCAGAATTGTTTCACTTCACAGTATCCCGAAGGAGATTAGTTCGGACCGTGGCGTTCTCTTCACGTCCAAGTTCTGGGAAAGTTTTCAAGAAGCTATGGGAACTCATATTACATGGAGTTCAGCTTATCATCCTCAGTCTCAAGGCCAAGTTGAGCGCGTTAATCAAGTGCTTGAAGATATGCTTCGTGCTTGTGTTATTTCCTTCGGTAAGAAATGGGAGGAATCTCTTCCGTATGCCGAGTTCTCTTATAACAACAGCTATCAAGTCAGCTTGAAGATGGCTCCGTTCGAAGTGTTATACGGCCATAAATGTCGAACCCCTCTGAATTGGTCAGAAACTGGGGAACGACCTCTCGTTGGACCGGACATTATTCAACATGCTGAAGAACAAGTCAGAATTGTCCGGGAAAATCTCAAGGCAGCTCAAGACCGTCAGAAGAGCAATTATGATCGCAAACGATGGGGTCTGACTTATCAACCAGGTGATCAAGCTTATCTTCGTGTCACTCCAATGAAGGGCACCCGTCGTCTCGGAATCAAGGGCAAGCTAGCTCCTCGCTATATTGGTCATTTCCGCATCGTGGCTAGACATGGACAGGTGGCATATAAATTGGAGTTGCCACCGCAGTTCTCTCATATTCATGATGTCTTCCACGTATCGCAACTTCGCAAGTGCTTCAAGGAATCTCCGCATCGCGCAGTGGATCATGAGATGCTTCAACTGCAAGATGATCTTTCATATAAGGAGCATCCGATCCGCATCCTTGATGAAGTTGAACGTCGAACTCGTCAGAAGACGACAAAGTTCCTCAAAGTACAGTGGTCGAATCACACTGAAGATGAAGCCACTTGGGAACGCGAGGATTATCTTCGGAAAGAATATCCCGAACTGTTTCCTTCTACCTCCTAAATTCTCGGGACGAGAATTTCTTGTAGTGGAGGAGAATTTGTAACACCCCCTTGTAATAAGCTCTGTGACACTCTGTTAAAACTGCCAAGTCATGATCATTTGCAGTACCAAGTCATATGGGTTAAGGTTTCAATTCAAATTCAAACCTGAAAATCAATTCAAATTCAAAAGTGTAAAATAAATTTATTCAAACATTGTTGGAAAAATGTTCATTGGATGGCAAATAATTCAAGGACATTTGTAAAACCATCATCAAAATAATTGGAGTTGGATAAATGACTCAAACAAGATAGAACAGCCCCAAAACAAAATATTTAAAACCAATTAAAATCATTTCTGTTTCAAATGGATTCCAAATCTGTCCAAACTAGTTTTTGGTGAAGGGTAATATTGCATTACATTATTTGGGCCAACTTCCACATTTTATGAAATTGCATAAGAGCCCTAACTATTTCGAAACAGCAAAGAATAAAGGAAATAATAAAAGAAAAACAAAACAGAAAAAGTAAAAGGCTAAGCTGGACTGGACCAAGTGCACAGTGCACAGTGCACTGGCCCAGCCCAGCAGGCCCACCTTACCTCTCTCCCTCGCGCTGTCGTCCTCCCCCTGGTCGGGAGCGCGCGCGCCACCAGCGCGCCGACACGCCGCCTCCATCGACGCTACAGGGAGGAGGAGGAGATAAGGGCAACGCCCGTGCGTTTCCCCTGGCCTCCTCCATCACTCTCCCCCTCACTCCTCTCCTCCCCGCTCGCCTCTCTTCCCCTCACTTCTCTCGGATCTGAGCGGTACCGAGCGCCACCGCCGCCATCGTTCGACGCCGCCGCGGCGATAGCCGTCCCCGCAAGCCACCGTCGTGTCCCTCGTCTCCGCCATGCTCGACTACGTCGTCCGCGCCCTGTAGGTAGAGCCGAGGAGCACTACGGGCAGCGCCCGACGCCGTCCCCTTCCGCTTCGGCTCCGGCGAGGACCCAGCGATTCCGGCTTCCCCACGTCTGATCCGAGCAGGCGTTGAATGGCTACCACCGCTGTGAGCCCTCTCCTTCCCTCCCTGCTTCTTCTCCTCGTCGTTCCCAAGCCGTAGACACCGCCCCGTTCACGCCCGAACTCGCCGCCACGGACCTCGTCGCCGGCAGGGCTCCGGTGACCTTATGGTCACGCGGTTATGCCCAACTCGCTCGCAGCGAGCCGTAGGCCCCCGCTAGCCTCTCCTTTTGACCGCGTGGACGCCGTGGCCCCGAGCCCGTGCTCGACCGAGCTGCGGTCGCCGCCGATGTCGTCACCGCCGTCGCCCTAGGCCTCCCCGAGCCGTTCCGGCACCGTAGTTCAACGCGGGATGGAGTTGCCGTTCGAACGCGCCATTTCGCGCGCAAAGAGGCCCACCGTACGCGTTTTCCGGCCGTCTCCGGCGAGTTTCCGCCGCGGGAGAGGTCACCGGCGCAGTTCCGGCGCCGCCGCTGACCTGGCGTGGCCTGGGTCCCACCCAGGGTCACTGCCAGTGGGTCCCACGGGCCCAGTTGACCACGTTGACCGTGGTCAACGTGCTGACGTGGCCATACAGTGAGGCTGACACGCGGGCCCCACCACTTTTTAGATTAAGAAAAACATTTAAATAAATATAAACTGATTAATTAGGCTGATGTCTCACTGACATGTGGGGCCCACCCCTCTAATCACTCTGTTAACTGAAATAATCCACTGTTAGTCTTAACAGAGACTGACATGTGGGTCCCACTGGACCCACATGTCATGTTTGACTGGTCAGCGACGCTGTTGACCGCTGATGTCACAGTGACGTCATGCTGACGTCATAATTCGATTTTCTGAAAATAAATAAATTTCAGAAATTCATATAAATTTCGAAAATTCATATCTTTTAAACCGTAGCTCAGATCGAAAAAGTTAAAACATGAAATTTGCTCAGAACGATGAGACGAGTCTGATCGTGCCGTCTGTTTCTTCATCGGAATCTCCTACGTAGAAGAACTCGTAACACCGGACCCGAAACCGGCAGATGAATAGTGCACACACCCCCGATATTAAATCCTAGAATAATCCTAAAAATAACTAAAATGACTTAGATGCATATTTAGGCACCCCTGCACTGCATCATAGCATAGCACGCACTGTGTGGCATATGTTTGCATTATGTTTACCTGTTTCTTTCCCCTCTTCTCTCTCGGTAGACCCCGACGCAGACGTAGCTCCCGAGGCAGACGCAGCTCCGGAGTACGACTATGTCCCCGACGACACTACTGACGACCCTGCCCTTGCCCCCGAGCAAACAGGCAAGCACCCCCATTTTGAGCATTCCGATATCGCCCACTCTCTTCCCTCTTATGCTTGCATTAGATGTTACTGCTGCTGTTACTATCCTATATCTGTTGCATAGCCTGTTTAATTGTAGCCTACTGTTGATACCTTCCTGTTATCCTAAACTGTTTAGCATAGGATGGGTAGAGCCTGACAGAGACCCCACTTGATCCCGACTGCCCCGCTGGATATCAGAAGACCCGATCATCGGGATCGAAGATCAGACCCCGACACCGCACGTCACTTCCCCCTTAAATGCTCGACACTACTGGGTTACCATCGAGTGCCGAGGGTGATACCTCGTCAGCACTTCCGATGACAACCTTGTAGGTTAGTTAACCGGTCGTGGTAAGCGAGGGTGATTCCTCCTACACCACCCCCGATACCGACACTGTCGTGCATCACCTCAAGTGTGGACCTCGAGGGTGATTCCTCCTTCGTTCACCTTGATGATAACATCGAGTGGGATTCCGTCGAGGGTGATACCTCAGGATTCCCCCTTGGTGTCAGACACACAGCTACTTTGGACACTATGACATGACTTTGAACCATGATACTAAAGACGGGTCGGCCCTGAGGGGTACCCACGCGAGCTGATAGGCGAAGTGATGTGGAGACGGGTTGACCTGAGAGGTGCCCGCGAGATAATGACGAGGCGTGGCCGGGCATTCTTAGCCCTTGCCGCAAGTCCTCGAGACGGGGCGACGGGGTCACATCGATCGTGAGTCTCTGCTCGTTACCGCGCGCTCCTAATCCACTACGGTTTGGATATTTGATCCGAGGGGCCTCTGGCCCGATAGCACTAACCATCACGTGGGCATAGTATGGGCGTTCTGCGTCGTATACTTCAGCCGGAGCTTAACGGACGTCAGCGACTGAGCGGCGCGCGCCGAGTTGGACTGGTTAAGCAACTGCGCTTGTATTAAGGGGTTGCTAGGTCTGCTCTCGGCCGCCTGACGCAACGTGCAGGAGTTCTCGGGGCGATGGCCCAAGACCCCTGGGGGCATAGGTTTAGTCCGGCGTGCTGACCTCTCTGTTAAGTATTTGGTCGGGTAGCGGCGTGTTGGTTAGCCGAGGCCGGGCATGACCCAGAAAAGTGTGTCCGGCCGGAGTTAAGCGAGCGTGGTGGGTAAGTTGGTGCACCCCTGCAGGGAAGAAACTTCTATCGATAGCCTGTCCTACGGTAACGGACACTCGGAGTTGTATCCCGATCGGTACAACTAGAACATGAGATGAGAACTGGATAGTACGGCTCTGGGATTGCTTTCTCGCTGGGAGTCGAGAAAGGATCTCAGGTCAAGGTTGATGTTACAACTGCTGCTACTTTACATTGTGTAATCCGCACTCTTCTAATGCTGCAAGACTGCTGAAGATGCTGAAGATGCTAGTCTTCGATAGGACTAGGCTTTCCCCCTCTATCCTGGCATTTCTGCAGCCCAGTCCACATATACAGCCCCCTTTTGAAAATGTTGCACATGTAGTGTAGATCCTTGCTTGCTGAGTACTTCGGATGAGTACTCACGTTTGCTTTATTTTCTTTTTCCCCCATATTTCATTTGATGCCACCAGACGACGGAGCCCCTGAGCCAGACGTCCCAGTCGACGACCACTACTACTACTACCCGCCTGGCGAGTACTACTACTACGAGGAGCCAACTGACGACCAGGAGTAGGATCGGAGGGTCCAGGGCAGGAGGCCTACGCCTTTCGATCGTAGTATTTTATTTTACCCCGCCTCTGTGAAGGCCTATCTCTCTCTCTGTAATATATCTGTATTCAGATATCTGATGCTTCCGCTGACGCTTGTATGCCATCGAGCTATGTATTCAAGCCCTCGAGGCCCTGTCTTGTAATATTAAGCTTGTATGACTTTATTTATGTTTTAGAGTTGTGTTGTGATATCTTCAAGTGAGTCCTTAGGCTTGATCGTGTGCATTTACGTGTATGATTAGTGCACGATTAAGCCGGGGTCGTCACAGGCTGCTAGTTGCACACATGGAACAACAAGCACAATGACATCAACGAATTAAAAGCTGGTTTCGGTAATAAAAATGGGTTCCCGCTTAACCATTTCCTCGGCTCAGAAATCCATTTTCACCGTTAGCCCAAGTGCCTCAAACTAGACTGGACTTGGGTATTATTTCAGCAAACTATTTTACACTCGTTTATTACCACGTGGTAAGTTATCATCCTATTTTGTAACATGTTACCATGCCATCTAATAAGTACACGGTCGGCATGTTGGTAAAAATTACTAAATAGTCTAGTAAGTGCATCCTCACTCTTTTCATTATGGTAAATAACACAAGCCAGTGTGATAATTACATCACCACCATGTTAGAGACTAACACTAACACTGACCATGATTATTAATATATCAACCGGTAAGTTTTCACCAAACATCATAGTAAATAGTCCCTCTGTAAACTAATATAAATATCTTATATTAGTTTACAGAGGGAGTACATCATTACCATGATAATTATATCACTACTATGGTAGCAAGTAAGAGTACCGAAACATAGTGGCGAGTAACTATCATCACACCACATAGCAGTAACAACATGGTTACTGCATCAACATTATTGTAGTATTGTTTATTTATAAATTAGTACTATAAATACAGTGCAAACTTCTAGGGACACTAACTAGTGGTGTCCATGATATATCACCTCTTTGTAAATACGAGATTACACGTGTATAAGAAGTGATGAATACTCATTGGGTGACGCATCTAGAACAAAAAATGATGCTATTATCCTCTCAAACTAACCAAGTGAAAGGTGGCAATGTTGGTACTAATATGATGATTACTTACAAGATATTGTATGGAAAGTTTAAATGCAAAATATATCGTCAGAATGCCCATACAAGATCTAGTTTTCGTCAAAACAAAGATGGCAGTGAACACGGATCTTAACTTAGTGGCACAATTTTTGAGTTATTATTTTTTGAAATTTAGATGTATTAACAATCTCAATGATGTCTCTTCCATCTCTTGAATGCATGCAAGTAATAGCTCACTCCCATACTCTCATGTCTCTCCTCTCGACAAGCGTGCATGCTATTGAGAGTGATAAATGGGCCGGTGAAAAGGCCAAGTGAATCACATCTCAGATTTTTCCTCACGGAGTAGCAGTCCCTTAGAACAACTAGGCCAGGAAAAATACAAACAGTGGACACTGGAATAGACATCACATCTAGCGGCCAGAAACTAGCCTAACATGAAATCTGACGGCTGAAATGGCTCAGGGCGTGAGAGGGCTAGGTTTAGGTTTAGTTTTACTGTTCAAATGAGCATACATCTCCCTAGTCGTATAATAAATAATGTAACGGACTTAACAGAAAGAACGAGGGATACCAGCAACATGTCACTGCATGGACAGTCACCTGGATCAGGTACCAGCAAGCATATGTGAAGCTGCTGCCTACCAAGAATATTGTCCCTCTTAGTTGATTGCCTGCACCCTCGGTTGTTTGTTCCTTCGGGTGGATCTTCAGGATGGGATCCCAGAGATGCAACGCCTTGCCCTTGTAAAGGCTGATGAGCATTGTGCCTCCAACAGAGAACAAAACGCCTGCAATCTTCAGTGATCCAACCAAACTCCAGATTTGTAATGTCTCCATTCTAAATGTTCACGCATACCACATATGTAAGATAAAAATATAATGAAAGTTGATTAGTAGTTAGAACATTTGAATCCATCGCCCCGAGTTTGCATTCTTTTGTGGGTTGTCAAGGAGTTGATTTAATTAAAGAAATGCTAAGTTTATTGTGAATACATGAATAATTAAGAAATTTGGTACCTGAAGACGAGCGACAGGATGAAGGTGGCCAGCGGAATTAGGTTCAGAAAGATGACGGCGTAAGATGGTGTTGTGTCACGGAGGCCATAGCAGTATAAGCTCATCGGCACTGCGTACCTGCACATCACGACGCGTGGCCACTTGAGTTAGTTTATATGATGTTCATTTAATTAGTGCATAGCAGTATAGATTGTTTGTAGTAGTATTTTGTTCACGCAGATGGCCCTCTAATAGCTTGAATGAAAGTGACAACTCTTCTCTTTTATTTTGTGAGGGGTACTGTTCTCTACTACTGAAGCCCTCGTCATCTAAACACTATATGTATACTATATAAACATATAGTTGACTTGGAGAGAATAATGTACCCTAGCACTAATCACTATAGTACGGCGGCTTTCACTTATCACAAGTTCATTTGCTAGTCAAGCATCTAACCGAAGTTTGCTAATGAGAGATCCTTTTTAGGAGGTTTTTAACCTGCACCAGAAATAATTAATGTCTTAAAGAGTTCAGAGGGTACAACATCGATCGTTATAATAAATTCATAAAGTCAATTACGTACATAGTTTTTTTTATATCACAATTACGTACATACTTTAGTTAGAGCAACTAGGCCATGGAGGTACCCAAACAAAATAAACAAAGAAAAACAATTCCTGACAATCATTCGGACGTCAGCATGCGCGCAGGTGCAATGTAACTGCGTTTGGACTTTGGAGTGATGAACAAACGTACCCGATGAAGGCGTTGAGGAAGATCCATCCCGTGGCGTGCCAGCCCACCTCCTTCCACTTGCCCCTGCATGCGCGCAACCGAAATCCACAATACCATGCATGGGATCAGAACTGGCAACTGTTTTCTTTTCCAGTTTCAGTGAAGGCGTTGAGGAAGATATGAAAGCTAAGGATAATTAAGAGTGAATACCTTTCATAGATGAGCGCCAGGGGGAGGATGACGGCGGCGCCGAAGAGGCTGCGGTAGGCAAGGAGCGCGAAGATGAAGATGCCGCCGCTGATGGACACCTTGGAGAGCAGGATCATCCCCGTGATGAACAGCTGCACCAGCACCATCGACGCCGGCGTCCTCCACTCCCACCCCGCCGCCGGCTTCTCCGTCTCCGCGCCGATGTCCATGGATCGTTGCAGCCGATCGACCGCCAGCTCTCCGTGTATATATGGACTAGAGGTGGGCAGGGCTACTTATCTTGCTGCTGCTAGCCAGGGAATCATGAAAAACCTTGAGAATATATATGCACGCACATAGGGGCCGGCGGATCCGTGGTCTCGTGCAGCTCGATGCTCCCCTGCCTCCTGTCAGGGGAGGGGGGAAGAGAAGTGAATTTTGCCCTGTGGTGGGTGTCCCCCTGATCCTATACGAGTCCGTTGTAACAACCTCAAGACATGACGTCTTCCCGGTTTACAAACGGTTTAGATTTCTCTTGGGGTTCTGAAAAGGGCTCCAGCCACGCTTGTTTCTTTCTTTTGCGAGGTTAAAGAGAATTTTATTCCATAATGATCGGGTTACAATCTCAAGATAACAAGTCCTTATAGAACGGAGGGCTCGAGTTCAACCATACCGCAATACAAGCATTGGTACGGCTATAATGAGCCAGATGATGTGCTACCCTATTCTGATCTCTACTAACTTTAAGTGGAACAAACTCTCTATCAACCATAAAAGCTTTAATCTCCGCAGCTAAGTGTCCGTAGGCCGACCTAGACAATGTATCTTCCTCAATGGTGGCCAGAGCGTTTGAACAATCTGATTGGACAATGACAGGCATATCCGAATGCAGAATGCCCAGTGCCATACCCTGCATTAAAGCATGAATCTCCGCTTCTAAGGCATCGTTACAGTTGAAGATATACCTATAAGCTGCAAATATCATCGAACCATTCTCCCTCCATAGCACCATCCTGGCCGACGCACGGCCGTCCTGAGCAGAGAAAGATCCGTACCGCCCGTGGTGGAGGCCAATGCTTAGATGGAGCTTGGTTGGTGTTGGTAACTTTTACTCGGCTGTGCACAACAGAAGGCATCTCTTCCTTTGATAATATCCTCCATGCTATACTTCTTCACAAGATTCAGAGATTTATAATAGCTGTCTAAGTAGTCAACAGTTGCATGTACTGTGCACTCACTCTTCCCATGCGTAATGTCATTGCGTAGCTGCCAAATCCGCCATATAGTCATAATCACAAGGTCTTTAACATTTTTTGAAATCATGAATATTTCCTGTATTCACGAACATTTTTATGAAATTGTGAACACTTTTAAAATCGGAGAATTTTTTAAAATATTGTGAAATAAATTTTTTGAAACTCGTGAGCAATATTTTGAATCGATGAATAATTTTTGAAATTTCAGAACAGTTTTCTAAATTCATGAACATTTTTATTTGGCATGAACGTTTTTTAATTCATGATTTTTATTTAATATGCAAACATCTCATGAATCGATGAACTTTTGTTCAAATTCTGGAACACTTTTTGATTTTCTGGAACATGTTTTTAAGTCTATGAAGATTTATTGAATTCGCAAACATTTTGTTCAAATCCATGATCATTTATTGAATACGGACAGTTTTTCAAAACCATGAATATTTTTTTATTTACCAATTTTTTTAAAATCATTAAAAAATGAATATGGAAAAAAATCAAAATGACAAACATTTTTTGACTCTGAACATTTTATGAGTTCCCGAACATTTTCAAAATCATGAACACTTTTTTGAATACATGAACAATTTATGATATCTTGAATAAATTTTCAAAATTCACAAAAGAACATAATTTTGGAAAAAAAAGTGAAATCCTGAATTATTTTAAATAAGAAACAAACATGAAAGAATAAAATACATTTTTTTAAGTACAGTCCAACATGGGCTGGCCAACAGGGGGAGGGGTGCATGTTGGCTGGTTGGCAAATTTTGTACGGCGCCTTCTACGCATGTTATAGGCGTTTTGGTACTTAGTGCATGGCTCTTACTTAGCGCAGTGCGCGCTGTCGAACGAGCCAATGCGCACCCTATATTCGCATTTGCGCGCCAATTAAGCCCCACACTTGCAGGGCTGGACGCCCCTCTTTTTTTTCAGTTTTTATTTTCCTTTTTGTTTCATGCTTCTTTAAAATAATTCGGGATTAGAAAAAGGATCCACGTTTATTAAAATTTAAATTTTGACAAACTATTTGCAAGAATTCATAAAATGTTCACGGATTAAAAAAATGTTTATGCCTTTAGAAAAAAAAAATAACATATTTAAAATTGTTCACGAGTATTAAAAAGTAATACCAAATTTTAAAAATATTACGTATTCAAAAAATGTTTAAGGTTTCATAAAAATGTTGACAAAAATCATATTCGTGCATTCAATAAAAATCATCAATTTTAAAAAAGGTCCAAGACTTTTTTTTAAAATGCTTCGCAATAGTCAAAATAAATAATCACCAATGTCTATAAATTTTTCAAATTTTTCTAAAAAAATCATAGGTTAAAAATATTCCCGGGTTTAAAAAAGCGTTCATGATTTTCCAATAAAAATTCAAACTTTTGGAATTATCCATGAAATTTTCAAACATTATTCAGAAAATTGAAAATTTTCCATGATTTTAGTAACGTTCATGAATCCAAAACGTGTTCATTATTTACAAAACAATTCACAAATTTACTGATTTTAAAATTGATAAAAACATAAAAAAGGGGAAAAGACAGAAACAAAATAAAAAATAGGGGAAAAGAAAAAGAAGAAAACTGGAAAATAAGAAATAAAAATGGAAAATGAGAATAAAAAACGAAAGAATAAAAGAAAACTGGTAGTTCGGCGGGCCAAAACGTAAACAGCTGGAAGTAGTAGGTGTGCGCGTGGTTGCTAACCAATGGCCCGCGCGCCAAATAGAATCCCCAGGTTTAACGCACCAGGGGAACCTCTTATCCCCGGTTTAGGGAAGCTCCCAGAAAGTTCCTAAGCCGGTTTTTGGAAGCTTCCCCTCTTTTTTTATTTTTCTTTTATTTGGTTTTCTGAATTGGTTTTTCTTCAGTTTTGTTTTTTCTTTTCCTTTCTTTTCCTTTTCATTCTCTTTTATCCTTTTTCCCTTTTTTCAAATTTGACGATTTTTTTTAAAAAACTGATGAACTTTTTTAAAATTCATGAGGTTTATGGAAGTCAGTGAACTTTTTTTTTCTAACATTGTGAACTTATTTCAAAATGATGAACTTTTTCCAAATTTCATGGATTTTTTTAGAAATTGGCTAAATTTCTTGAAATTGATGAACGTTTTTTCAAATTCTTGAATTTTCTTGGAATTGGATGATTAGTTTTTCAAATTGTGAACATTTCCAAAAATCTATGAACATTTTTCAGATTCCATGAACTTTTTTGGGTTTTTTTTCAAATTCATGATTTTTCCACGTTTTTTGTGAAACTTTTCTAAAAAGTCAACGGTCAACATGGTAATGGTCAACGGTCAACGATGACGGGACAACTAGGAACTGAACTAAACCGAGTGAACTAGAGAAATAAAAAACCAGGTGAACCAACAACTTTTTTTGAACGAGTGATCAAGGGAACCGAAACCAACACTCACACGTTTTTTAGGGTCGACCCATGATGGAAGCTGTATGAGCGCCCGTTCTCCTAACCGGCGCAAAAGGCATCGGTTCGCCAGCGCGCACCTAGGAGGTCCCCAAGCCCCTCTACATTCTTGGCTCGCAAGAACAAAATTAACCTGAGCTGGATTGACTTTTTTACAATTCAATTCGATTCGATAGTTGTGATTTTCGATTCAGATCGTCTACCATATGCAACATTTGTTTGGCAGATCATAGGAGGACAAGCTATAAATATATATAATGTTTTTGTATTAATGTTCTATAATTTAAATTTATTTCCATTTTTGCCTCTGATACAATTTTACAATGATCTCCTAGGAGCAGTTAAATTAGCCAAACAAATAATCTATGAATACAATTGAGCACTTGTTTTGTAATTTACTTTGTTGCGACTTCAACATTTTTTTATTTTAAAATTGGTCCCAAGTAGACTGCTAGATAATTTCATCTGATTTTTATTTTTTTTATTTTTAGGGAACATAATTAGTATGATGATTTGATACTAGATTGGGATTAATTTATTTACAATGTGCTTGGGAGGAAGATGAGAAGATGTTGATGGTGGCGGTGCAGTTGATGGCGACGACGGCAATGGGGAGGAATTCAAGAGCATCAACAACCTCTTGGACCTGCTCAACAACAACATGAACCCTCTTGCGAGACAGCTGCTAGAGCTCCGGGGCCAGGATTTGCTCGAGAAGAAAGAAGAACTGACTGAGCTACTCAACGTGGATCAGAAAGGACGACTAGGATGGGACGACCACGTGGATCAGAAGGACGACCACCACGGGACAAGATAACCATGACAAACCCATGTGATGTGCATGAGGATCCTAAGGTATATGTTAGACATGATAAATTTTGAAGCACTAGAATATGTATGCCCCCGTTGCAACGCACATGATTGCCACGTTTTTGTTTTTATCTTCCAAAACCAGTATGTTTTTGCTACGCTTGGTTTGACCAGACAATGGCAATATGTTCAGCTCAAGAAATCATAGGAAGCATTTATTTAAATGACCTGATAGTCCAAAATCAAAAACTTGATAAACACACACCTACATATGAGCCTTACCGATCCATAAAAGTAACAAATGACAAGCATAGTAAGAGCTACCTTATCATGTCACAATGAAATTGTATGGAGGACATAGAGTGATGACACCAAAGCTAGAGCAAGGAGTAGACTGAGATAAAAGAGGGTGAAGGAAGAGAAAATTCTGTCTTATTTGTGGGATGTGAGAAATAAGATGTGTGTGTCGAGAAAATTTAGAACCAATGCAAGAAGAGATAAAGCTGCCGGGATAAATACAACCACAATATTGTTGTGTTGTCCCGTGGCTATCTTTTCTAAACATGTAAAATTTGACATGCATTATGTTTATATATGTAACCATTAAAAATTTCGAAAGCCCAAGGCAACACGTGGGCATTCTACTAGTGGTTGTAAGAAATAAGGCCTCATACCCATATCTATTTTTATTATAAGGTTTTCAGTAACAAAAGTGATTACGATCCAGTCTAAAACTGGAATTTAATATTGTTGCAAAAGCTTGGTAGAAAACTTTGATTTATTGCACGTCCTCTCGTGGGTTCGATAACTCAGGGTCACACCTTGGGAAAGAGGCAGGGGAACCTTTCTGCTATCCGTTACCAAATCACTAAAGGGACTCATCATATACAAAAAGTTAAAAAAAAAGAAAGATTTGCCATGATGTATGTAAAAAAAAGCAATATAAAATTTTTGCCATCTTATACAAAACAAATTTTCCATTATCTGAATTATGGAAAATGTAATGCTACTTTATAAAACTACAATTACTCTAATTTATAAATTTACAATGAGTGTGATAAGAAAAGGTCGTGTGATCCAGATTTTTTTTCCCATGCTAAACTTTAAAAACTGTCATCCTATAGATAAAAAAATGTTTATTTGAATAATAAAAATTTAGAAAAATGTCATGATAAAACATTCATCTCTTAATAAAAAATATGTCATTTCTTAATAATACAATTTTCATCTCTTAATAATAAAAATGCCATCTCTCGGTAATAAGAAATGCAATGTACTAAAACATATCTGACTTATAAAAATTGTTTAAATTGCCATGTGTTGTATTAAAAAAAATATAAATTGCCATGTTAATTTTTTCTAGAAACATTGCCATGTATCTATGCGAAAAAAACATAGCATTCCATCATATATATATATAGCGAGAAAAGGAAGGCAAAAAAAAGGGCAGGCCTGGTATTAGATCCCAGGTCTCCTATATGCAAGGTCACGCCGCTGAACATTGTAGTGCCTATGGGTGTTTCGGAATGTAAAACGTTCGCTTTTTCCATCTTATAACGTACTTGATCCGTGTAACGGTGTGAAAGGCGTTCGCTGCCAGATGCCAGAAATTAACGGACGCCAGATAACATTTCCAAAAAAAGCAGTCTCTCCAGTCTGATTACAATCAGTCGCAGCTGGTTAGGATCGTATCTCTGATCCTTACCTGATTCTCTTCATACGCGGGAAATCCCAACAACCTCAACATGTAGACGTGCCCCATACGCAGGCCTGGCACGTCCACTACTTTATAGCACCTTTTAATATTAATAATTAAATAAAATGCTGGTATGTGCTCCTGTGATGTTACAAATGCTATAAAATAGTGCACCTTTTCACATATAAATGTAAATTAGTAACGTTATTAACTCGATACCCCTAAATAAACGTTATTACTCGATGTTCCTATATATGTAGGTGCTATCAGGTTTCAGCTTCCAAGTGCACGCTTGCAACATAGCCAGCCCTGTCCTGTAACCCACACACAGAGAACCGGTGGTATATATTGTGCGCCATCGATGGACATCAAGGCGGAGACGAAGGCGGGGTGGAGGACGCCGGCGTCGATGGTGCTGGTGCAGCTTATCATCACGGGGATGATCCTGCTGTCCAAGGTCTCCATCGGAGGCGGCATGGTCATCTTCGTGCTACTCGCCTACGCCAGCCTCTTTGGTGCTGCCTTCATCCTCCCCTTCGCGCTCATCAACGAAAGGTGTTTACTATTAGCTTTCAAAACCTTCCAACTAGGTAACTAAAAAGTAAAACAGTCGCTAGTTTTTATCCCTCGTACATAAATTTTACTACCACCGTTCCAAAATAATTGAAGTTCTAAATTTGTCCTAAGTCAAACTTATATAAGTTTGACAAAGTCTATATCAAAATAAAATAACATCTCGTGCCTTCGACTTGCTTCGGTGTTTGTAGTCGTTGTTAGATGGTCTACAGATCTGTATGTAATTTCTGTTACTTCTGGTGTTCTTGTCATGACAGTTCCTAAATAGATCCAAAGTTTTCCCCGTAAAAAGTAGTTTAGATTTTTTATGAATATATTTTCTTATTAAGTGTATTTGGTGTGGTAGATGTTAGTCCATTTATCTATGGTGTTGGTCAAACTTATACATATTTGAGTTAGGACAAACATATCAATTATTTTGAAACTAGTTAGCTTAGTTGTGAATTTCGCTGTGTACATGCAGGGGCAATTGGACGGAGATAGGTTGGCACGCCACGGGATGGATCTTCCTCAACGCCTTCATCAGGTACGTTCGTTCATCACACAAGGCCCCAACGCAGTTAGAGCATCTACAGCCGGGCGCCTTAAACCCGTCTCATACGTCCGGACGGGCCGCACGGTCACTGACCGATCATGTTTTCTTTTTTTTATCTAGACGGACGCCTCAAACGGGCTTCAAACGCCCGGGCTGACCGACACCCTTCATATACAGCCCAAATATAGGGTGGATATGGGGGCGCCCGGGTGCGCCCACGCACACCCTCCACGTCGGACTGACGAAGGGGTCCTAGCCAGAAACACCCTCAAACCCGGCGGTCCGAAACTCGTCTCCTCCATCTGACCGGTAGCGCCGCGTGGCGCAGCTCCGGTGGGCCGCGTAGTGCCTTGCCCGGCTATTTAAGTCGACAGGTGGCACCAAAACCCTACCATCCATCCGCATTTTCTTCATCGGCCTGTCCGCCGCCGCCGCCACTTTCCACTCCACTCGTCCGCCTAGTAGTCATGCCCCCAAGCCGCCAAGTGAGGAGCGAACCATTTCTGACGCCGGAGCGCCGGCTCAAGCTCCTTGAGCAGATCCGGGCTAGGCGCGAAGCCCGGATCGCCGCAGGGCTACCTTCGGATGCAGTGGATCCGGAGGAGGAGTTGGAGTAGGAGAAGGAGGAGGAGGAGTTGGAGTAGGAGGAGGAGGAAGAGGAGGAGGATGTGGGGGACGCTGGTGACGCGGATCTGTAGGCAGAGCAGCAGGCCATCCTTGATTCCTTCCGGTCGGAGTCGGCTGTGGAGGCCAAACGCCATCGCCGACAGGAGATGGAGGCCCAGGAAGCCGCGGAGAAGGCGGAGATGCTCGCCTACATGGATGAGATCGAGCGGGAGGAGGATGAGCCGGAGGCCTCCTACCCACCCGTCCAGCCGGTGCCCGGCACCGTCGTCATGGACATCTCCGTCGACGAAAACTAGCTAGGGTAGTACGTAGGATTTCTTTGCATACTTTGTATGGATTTAGGGGATGAAATATGAGAGAAGCAGATGCAGGGTTGCTAATTTGATACGTGACTGGTCATTGTCCGCGGACGCGCCCGGTCGCGTTCGCGGACATTGCAGGGGCCGAATTTATCAAGTCCGGCTGCATATGCTCTTACATTGCATTTGTGCGCATGCTGACGTGCAAATGATTGTTAGGAGGTATTTGTGTTCGTTTATGCTGTTTCTGTACCTCTATAGCCTAGTTGCTCTTTTATATCAGCACTACGTATGAAACTTATAAATTATAACAATACAGTACCTCTTCAATTCATTAAGACATTATATTTAGTGCAGGTTAAAATTCTCCTAAAAAAGACCTCATGAGCAAACTTCCAATCTACTCCTTCCGTCCAAATGAATTTGTGATGAGTCAAAGCCAAGTGAGGCATTTTGGGGTCGTGCTCCATGGAGCTTGTTTTTATGAAAATTTCAAAATGGATATTTCAAAGCTTCAATAAATTTTGGACAATAAACTACATGTTCATATGGGTGTATTATATTTTGTTTCACAGGAGAAACTTCCAATCTACTCCTTCCGTCCAAATTATAAGATGTTCTAAAAAAAATTCTAAATTGAATGTATATAGAAGCGTTTTAGTGTGTTTGTTCACTCATTTCAATCTGTATGTAGTCCATATTAAAATATCCAAAACATTTTATAATAGTGAATGGAGGGAGTATTCATCATCTAACACCAAAAGTAACAAAAATAATAACCAGGTATGTGGATCACCTAGCGACGACTACAAGCACAGGAGTGAACCGAAGGCATGCCGTTGCCATCGCCATCCCTCGTCGGAGCTGGGCGAACCTTGTTGTAGGTGACAGACGGTAGGTCGTGGTCCTAAGACCTCACAGGGCCAACCACCAGAACAATAATTGTCGCTGATGAAGAGAAGCATAGGTCAGAAGGATCAAACATGTAGACACACGATTGAAGACTGCATCCACAGATCCATCAAATACCAGCACCGACCGAATCCCGCGTGATCCGTTGGAGACACACCACCACGAGGCCTTCGACGATGCTAGATGCACCATTGGGATGGGGAGCATATGTGGGAGACATTATGCTGGGATGCGCTAGGTGCATCGACTGCAATATAAAAATTCTCCTACGCGCAAATCACCCTAGGATCATACTAAGGAGATATACCACGTGTTTATCACTATACCTGCAGTCCTTGTAGCGGAGGAAGTGTCGGAGCAACACGAAGTCAGAGTTGTCTCCTCCCCGTCAATCCCCTTGAACAGCCGATTGCCGGATCCCTTGAACAGGTACACCGGAGCGGTGCAAGTGCACTGCCTGTAATAGTATCCACGCGTGCAGGACGAACACAATGCAGCAAACTGCTAGATCTTTTTTGCGGCGGACTGCCAGGTTCGATCGCACAGTCGGCGGCGAGTGGGCGTGGTTATTTGTAACACATGCAAAGCCCTCACAACGACGAAGAAATCAACTGAAAACATGTGTCACACCTCAACGTAGGTATCCATCACGGGCTCATCACATAGGCCCCCCATGGATCCTATGGCCGACAATTCTACTTGGCCCACATCCAAGTTCGGTTCGAATTACATCCAACCTGTGAAGTTGGACCTGACCTCGCAGGTTCCTTCTCTTAAGCACGTGACCCCTTAGTTCAAGTCGACTTGTTCATAGGTCGGATCACATCCGACCTACTTGGTTGGTAGGCATCTAGCAAAACGTGTCAACCTCCAAGCAGACAATGAAGCCAGTTTTGGCGAACTTGTACGACATGTCACACATCTGTTCCTTTCACCTCACGATATATATTGCCAGGCTCAGGCGAATCGGCCATCCTTGTTCCAGCCCGGGCTCTTGCTCATTCTAGTGATGCCGACCTACAAAAAACAGGATTATCTCATAATATCTGTCGCATGGCCATGCTTATCCAGGTCAGATGACATGAGGGGCCTAGAGTACATCTCTCTAGATCGGAGGGGAAAATCTCATCTTGCTCGACCATGTCTCGCAGGATGGATCTATACAATCCCGAAACCGTCCTTTATAACTACCCAACAACGGAGTAGTGTTGTGATTGGCCCAAGGCAGGTCGGTCACCATCCTGAGTCCATGCACCGAACTCAGGTCTTAAGACACAGAACACATGTCATATACTAGTCCAGTCGGATCTGCCTCCACACAACCTTTTCGACAAGGGACCAGTTAGAATGATCATCATATAATATATAGTCTCACAAACAAGTCGCATACTTGTTGATACACATCATTGCCAATGCCCAAGGACTATATTAATTCATAAACACATATGAAATAGCATCATACATGATTGTCTCTAAGGCATATCTCCAACACATTTTCCAACTAGAGGATATCGTTGTCGCCACAAAGCCCCAACCGAGGCACTGAATCAAACAAGAACGAGAGCGGGGTCCCTCCTCCGGGCAAGGGGCCGGGGTCCTTTGCACCTCCACGGCCCAAAGGCCATCCAAGGCGGAATGGACCGGCGGCAGTGCTGACGGGAGGAAGGGAAACCCTAGTCGCCTTATTGGGAGGAGGAAATATAAGTGTATAAAGTTTCATGATGAAATACATTAACATGCGAGCTATACAAAGAGAAAAATCCGTGCATTTTCAGCAGTGAGCATTGCGTGTACTATTCATCATTTTCAAAATCACATATTTGTCTTTTTCTGTAGATCTCACCTTAATTTATACCATGATCAAACTTTACGCACAAGTAGAATACATCCAAATAAACATGTGTGTGCTTTTCAGAATTTTCAGAATCTTCAAAATATGATATATATTTTTTTTGAATTTTTCAAAAGAAATAGCTCCATGGAGCTCAAGCTCTATTTTGCATCTTCGGTCAAAGCCGCCATATTATAGTGGTTAGTAATAGGGTACATTTATCAATCCAGGTCAATTGTTTATTTATGTAGAAATATAGTGTTTCGATGATGAGAGCTTGACCCACACACACACACACATACACAAATAGATAGAAAAGTAGTTTCAAGATATAATATAGCTGATTATAGGGCCAATTGAGTGAATAAAATATTAGATCACATGCAAGTGACCACACGTCATGGTATGCAGGTACGCACTGCCGATGAGCTTATACTGCTATGGCCTCCTTGATACAACGCCATCTTATGTTGTCATCTTTCTAAACCTAATTCCACTGGCCACCTTCATCCTCTCAGTCCTCTTCAGGTATCAAATTTCTTCATTATTCACGTGTTTACAACAAATTTCGGATTTAATTTACTGCCCAAAATCAACTTCTTCGCGACCCACTAAAGAACGCAAACTCGACTGATGGATTTAAATGTTCCAACTACTAATCAACATTCATCGTATTCTATCTTATTTTCTAACACAGGTGTGTGTTTTTCCTGAACATATTAGAATGGAGACATTGCAAATCTGAAGTGCGGTTGGATCACTGAAGGTTGCAGGTGTTCTGCTCTCTGTTGGAGGCACGATGCTCATCAGCCTTTACAAGGGCAAGGCGTTGCATTTCTGGAATCCCATCCTAAAGAACCACCCCAAGGAACAGACAACTGAGGGTGCAAGCAATCAACTAAGAGGGACAATATTCTTACTAGGCAGCAGCTTCACATTTGCTTGCTGGTACCTGCTCCAGGTAACCGTCCATGCAGTGACATGTTGGTATCCCTCATTATTTGTGTCAATTCCATTACATTATTTGGTATTCGAGTAGGGAGATGTATGCTCATTAATTTTAATATTAGGCATGCATGTTGAGCGGAGAGATAGGAGAGTATGGGAGAGAGGTACTACTTGCATGCATTTAATAGATGACATCACTGAGATTGTTAATAAATCTAAATTTTCAAAAGAAATATCACGAATTTAAGGTCCATGTCTACCGTCATCTTTGTTTTCATGAAAACTAGATCTCATATGGGCATCCTGAGTATAAGTTATCAACATATTAGTTCAAACATTACCCCATTTTACTTTACTTTGTTAGTTTAAGAGGTTAATAGCGTCAATTTTTGTTCTAGCTGTGCCAACCAACAAGTATTCATAAATGACGACACGTGTAAGCACTTCACGAAGAGGTGCTATATCATGGACACCACTATTTAGTATCCCTAGAAGTTTGCCTTGTATTTATATTAATTATTTATACATAAACAAAATACTACAATAATGTTAATGCAGTAACCATGTTTGTTTGTATTACTGATTGTGGTATGATGATAGTTACTTGCTACCACCCTAAAAAATAGTTACTTGCTACCGTGTTTCAGAATTCTTACTTGCCGCCATAGTAGTGATATAATTATCATGATAGTAATGTATTTACTATGATTTGTGGTGAAAACTTACCGGGTGCTGTATTAATCACGATGGTCAGGGTTAGTGTTGGTGGTGACGTAATTATCACACTCACTTGTAACATTTACAATAATGTAAAGAGTGAGGATGTACTTACCTGACTATTTGGTAACTTTTACCACCATGTCGACAATGTACTTACTAGATGGCATGGCAACATGTTACAAAATAGGATGATAACTAGTGCATTAGAGCATGGTAATAAAGGAGTGTAAAATAGTTTGCTGAAATAGTACCCCAAGTCCGATCTAGTTTGACACCATTGGTTAAGGATGCATATGGATTTCTAAGCCGAGGAAATGGGTAATCAGGAACCCACTTTTTATTACCAAAACCAGCTTTTAATTCATTGATGTCATCGTGTTTTGCTGTTTCATGTTTGCAACTAGCAACCATTGTTTCCCTGTATGTAAATAGCAATGCTTTTAATTGCATGTCATGAATGGGTTCATGATGATCTTGTTGCATACAAGAAGAGCATCGACATGTGACTAGGTTGTGCCATAGAGCCATAACTAGATGTTTGTTTTTAAAAGTTTCAGCATTATTTTGTTAGTAGAAACTAGAGCGTAAAGTAACATGACATGTTGTAGTCAAAGGTTCTCAAGGTGTATCCATACAAGTATTGGTCATCCATGGCGACATGCTTGGTTGGAGGACTCCAAACAGCAATAATTGGAATAATATTGAATACAGACATGAAGGCATGGAAGCTAGGATGGAATTTCGACCTTGTGACCATCTTGTACTCGGTGAGTCCATTAATCTCGCAAAAACAATTATTAAAAATAGACTACAACCAATATTTTTTTCAAAAAAAACTGGTATACATTTGAAGCTAGGGAACTCAAAATTTCCTTGAAATTGGTTCACTGAGGATTAAATTAAATTAGTTGGATAATGAGAAAAATGGATGTATAATTATTGACTTGGAAATCACCATGAACTCATTTGGTGTAGGGAGCACTTGCAACAGCGGGGAAATATTGCTTGAACTCATGGGTTGTGGCCAAGCGAGGCCCAACATATCCTCCCATGTTCAACCCATTGTCTGTGGTATTCACAATTTTGCTGGCCTCCATCTTCATAGGTGATGAAATTACGGTCGGAAGGTATGCCCCTTCCACAACTTCTTCCAGTCTTCTTGATTATAGTAAAATGTGGTTTAATGTGATTATTTTTGCAAATGATATTTCATATAACTAGCATTGTTAAACAAAAAATGAATTATGGTAAAATGATATTTTCTATAATAGTTACTGTTAAATAGAAAAGGAATTAAATCATTCTTGTTTATTCTATATGTGCAGCCTGCTCGGTACAACCATGGTGCTTGTCGGACTATACACTTATCTTTGGGCAAAATCAAAAGAAGTACGTGATGAATAGATCTCATCGGTTGCAGGCAGAGTTCTTGTAGCTGCATAAACAACAACATTTGTACTTCTATACATGAAGATCATAATACGTTAGATGGAAGATTACAAGGTTTATTTTAGGACCCCAAACTATCAATCCAACATTACTGGGGTAATAAACCAAAAAGGAACCAACATCCATGTGCCGCAGAGATGAAAACAACACTTGACAATGCATTCTTAATGTTAAAAGAGAAAAGCGAGTGACAAAATAGTTGTTTTCTATTGATGATGAAAAGTTACATATTTATTATCCCCGAAGGGGCGCATCCATAAAGACACGACTGTTACAAGAGTTGCATCGGTTGCCCAAAGCAACCGTTCGGTGGTTTGGATAAGTGGAGATTTAACGTCTAATTAACATGTGTTAATTAAGTCTTAACACTTCCCATAATCTACTCTTGTCCATGTACTATCATCATCCTGATAACTCCTCCCAGTATGTTCATCACATTACAAAAATTGCTTTATTCAGTGACAGAAACCCTGGTGATGAAACAATAAACGTCGCGAAAGATAATTTTCTGTGACGGTCCACTGTCACCAGGTTCACACCCCCCCCCCCCCCCCCCTCGACAACTTTGGCGATGTTCCGGCCTAATTTTTGGCAACGCAATGTGTCGTCATTAGGCATGTGCATATCCTGCGACGATTTGTAGTGTCACAGACAAAAATTGAAACCTTCTGATTTTTTGAGATTTGATGACTTGCAAGTGCACAGGGTTGTTGTAGCACTTTCGTGATAAGTAAGTGTCAAACACACAGGGAGCCGATAGGAAGGCACCATAAACCCCGCAACTACACTGCCACTTAACGCATCTACGTACGCACCCAAACCAGAGTTTAGAAATAGTCTACTCTATCAGTTGTTAGGGAAACTAGATAAAAAGGGTGATTAACTAAACTACTAACAAGATAATAAAACAGGAATTAAATGACACTAAGTTAGTAAGGACGACGCTTAAGTGGTAAAGCGTTCTTGAGGGTTCCGGAACCACTACCACTAATATGAACTATCGTATCCTCTATTCACTGGTCAAATGCGTAAGTGGGCGGAGCCGGGTACAGAATATGTTCTCCTCTGGGTAGACTACATGCCACGTACGCCACTACCGCAGCTTCGCCAAGCCGGTTATCACTACGATAATTAAGGGTTTCCCCGTGGATGCAGCTCTAAGGGTTCTCCATTTATCCCCTATCAATTGCAACGCGCGAGGAATCGAGGCTTTTACTGTCACCTTAAATTACCTCAATATCCCCAACCCTCACAATGACAGTAATATACTTCACGGCAACAAGGCAAAACTGTGAGTAAGCGCTCCTCTCAACATTCATGAAGACTACTAACTCGAATCATGAACAGAAGATATTGGATCACATCAAGTATCATATAGGGTTCAACCATATCCCTGAGAACTAGTGCAACTACTCAAACATAAACATAAAGGTTAGCGACAAATTACAAGCCGGCATCAAGCCGGTTAAGGGAGAAGGCGTGGTGGTGTTGGTAGAGATGGCGACGTGGTGGTGATGATGATGATGATGATGGTAGCCGCGCCGGTGGTGATGGAGACGGGGGCGGCACCCGTGACGGTGCCGGCGCGATGGCACTGGCCCAAAGGCCGTGCTCATGGTAGCAGAGCCTCCTCCTCTTCCCTTGATGTGTGTACCTCCTTCTCTGGTGGTGGAGCAGCAATGGAGATGGAGTTGTGGATGAATGAGATGATGGAGACGATCCACGAGGCGACTAGGGTATGGAGGTGCATATAAAGGGTGCCTCCTCGGTCTCCTCCGTTGATGTGATGCATCCAAGGGATCTAGATGAGGCTTATCCTCTCCCAATCTCTTCCTTATGAGCCAAAAATCTCGTGGGAACAATTGGGGATGAAATTGGTGAAGAATCCCGTCATAAGAGACAACTTTTGCAGTTGTGTGGATGTCATACGACCAGCCATGGTTGTATGGTACGTCGTCTTCTATTCTGTCCTCCTCTGGTAAAATGGTTGTCATTTCTTCATATAGATTTCAATTTTTACGTTCTTGGGCTCGTTGGATTCGTGAGAACGGCGCTGGTTCATTTCTGGTGTACCTTGATTTGGAAAATTTTGGAAAAATGACTTCTTCCAACCTCCGAAATGGCTAAGTCTGGCCCCTCAATGTCTCTGTATTGAACCCATCTTTGATCCTTTCATCATGCTTGGTCCTAGGTTGCTCGAAAACACCTGTAGACACAAGAAAAGAAAAAAACTAATAAAAACCAAATAAAATATTAAATGTGCAATGCTCACAGGGATAAGTGTAAACACTGGTAATCATGCATAATGGACAACTATTTGGTTCAATGCGGCATAATATATGAAGAGAACATGCAACAAATGAGCTCTACAAATGCGTATAATATAGAGCCATCAAGGTATCATTTGCTTATATTAAAATTATTTTTGTGGGGCCAAATCACAAAATATATACTTGCAATTACACTTATCGCCTCCACTGCATGGGGCCACTTGACAGGGACAGAAATAACACATTAGCAGAAAAACAAATTGAGCCCATGGACAACCTGGAATTGATGCCTTTGTCGTGGTGACCGCCCGAATAGCATGTCGATGGCGTAATCATCGCCTAAACTGGACGAAATGTTAGTGCTTGTCACGATTTAGATTGGAACTAGACTGGACATGAGAGGATTCAATGGACAACTTCATAAAACATAAAGATAATACTTAATATCATTACAAGATATGCAGAAGTTCATACATAATTAACATGCATATTTCTAGAACATAACAGAACTACTTGAACTTATTCATCGTCATCGCTGCTGTCCTCCTTGTCTCCGTCGTCGTCCTCCTCCTTGCTGCCGTCCGAGTCACCGCCATCGACATCCCAGTCGTTGTCGTTGTCCTCCTCGTCTACCCTCAACACTTCAATCATTCCCCTATATTCGGCCCATGTCTGGCGGATATTGTCTTCCGCATGGGACATGGCCGCGGAAAGCTTGATGCCGGCTGCAATGGCGGCCCTTTCGGTGGCTTGTTCTGTATCGCGGATGGTTTGTTCGGTGCGCGTGTCGTCGCATTGGAGATCTTGTATGCTTACTCGATCGTCGTTTCGGCGACAGCGCAGCGGAGCTCCTGCAATCTTGGGTCGAGTTCGCCGATCTAGCGGTGCATGTCTACTACTTGTTGGCGGCCTGCCTCCCGAAGCTCGTGGACTCGCTCCAAGAGGCGGTTGCACTCGCGACCTACCTCATCTACTTGATGGAGGAGCTTGATGGCGCGGTCCACCTCTATGTCCACGACGCATCGTTGTTGTGGGGGTCGTTCAAGGTTGCCTTCGCCCATATCCTCGGCCATAGGTTTCTCTTCCTCGAGGATGAGCCGAATACCTGACCCGGCGCCGTCACTGAGCGGGGCGGAACAGATGCAACATCGGCTGGTGCCGGGTCGGAGCCAGGAGGGGGTGGGTTGGTCAGACTTGCCATTGGGGGGCTGAGGTGACCTATGCGGCATGTCGGTGGTCATGGAGATGTAGGGGCGGGAGGGAGTGTGCGCACCATCATCTAAGGAAAGGGGGTTGTGGGGTTTTCTGTAAGATTCACTGGTACTATAGATGGAACTGCTCCTTATATTGAGCGGTTGCCTAGTGTGAACTAGTGGGAACATAGTGGAGGTGGTTGAAAAGGGATGCGAGGAGGCATACATAGGTGAGGCGTCCATCATCCATCCGACGGTCAAAAGGTACTAAATTAGCTAGTTCTTTAATATACTTTACAATCCCAGAAAATCAACACTCAAATGTATAGCATGGATGGAAGTGGAACTAATGCTTCTACCGTAATGATCATGGGTTTGATATCTCAAGGCCTCATGTTTTTCACTTTTGTATTTTTGATCAATTTTATTTAACCTCTCTATCGATTAATAAGAATTTTGTAACATGAAAATTTGATGGCACAATGCTTGATCAACACCACTGTTCAAATTAAAATGCGAAATGAGGTTTTTTTGCCAAATGCATGTAACCGTACCATGTCACAATGCCAAAGTTGACCTTCCTTTTTACCATGTATAGGTTCGTTTAATTTTCCTTCAAAGATGATGTGCATGCACCCATAACAGGACACCATGGCACTACATGTATATTTCAGTAAATGAAAAAAAAAAATAAATAACATGTTTACTCCCCTTCTTCACTCTAGCACAATACTCTCATTGATCAAACAATAGATTTCATTCAGTCATGTGACATTACATTAATACGATCAAACTACAATATTTAAACAGGGAAAAAATGTGGTGGCGATGGCGTCTTGCATCGGCGTGGCATAGTCCGAGACATCGGGTCAAGCTTCAAGTAAGGCTAGAATGTTCTAGACTTCCGCCTACAGTAGTCATTCTCATGCAGCCTGCTAAAGTCAATCCCACGCCGCGGAGGGCGATGTTGTTGCGAAACGTAGTAGAAAACAAAAAAAATCGCATCTATGCACAACCAAGATCACTATGAAGATGCATTACGGGTTGGGATCACGATCGTTACCGTCACCGAGTTACAGCGGAAGAAGAGCGTGTTGGTGTAGATCGTACTTGGAGTCCCTCGAACCGTCGATGAATGATCGCACAAACCGCTCACGAACAATCCCTCGAACCAAAGAGCGAAAGCACGACCACTCTACTTGGATGCAAGCGTGAAACCTTCACGATCCGGCAGCGCTTCACCGTCCAGGGCTAATCATCAGTGGAGAATTAGAGGAAGGAGATTAGAACCACACTAATCTTCTAATTATGAGAATTCAAGGAACTAGACCAAGCTCTAATTAGTCGACTAGGACCAACTAGAACTAGGGCTAGAAGAACTAGAGGAGGCTCCAAAACTTGTGTCTCCAAAGGTCCAAAGTCCTCAAGTATATATAGGTTGGAGGGAGGAGGAGAGGGGGCACCGCAAGGGAGAAAAACCTCTCCCGTTGCCCGGCCTAGGAGGGGGAATTCCCCTCCAATTCGGTCTCCCCTTCCTTTTACAAGGAGGAAGGGGGTGCCTCCGCCTATTTGGGCCGAAGTGGCCCAAGTAGCTCTCCACCTCTTGGCCTTTTTAGCCCCGTTGATACTAAATCAAATATAAAAGCCTCCTAACTATTATTAGAGCCTTCTATTATTAATTTAACATCTCTGGAAACATTTTCCACCGATATATTATTTATCAGTGATGCCCGGTATTGCCCGATAAACCCCGAAACACTTCCGATTCCTCCAGGAACTATTCTGAATATTAATGAAACAATTCCATAAATAAATCCTCGATACTCTCGTCCTACTAACACTCAGCAGATCATGATTTCCTTAATCTTATGAACCCGTAGGTTCGGTAAAACATAGACATGAATGAAACTCCTTCGTTCAATGATGGATAGCGGAACCATGGACGTCCATATCGATCCATCTGATTACACGAATGACATTCGAGTGAACCTTTGGTTATCATGAGATGTTCCCTTTGCTTTGCAATACTTCACAAAACCCAGGATGCATCGGTATCCTCCTGAGTCATCACATGCTCATTATACCGTTATCCTCGTTATCGGTTTTGTTCTTCTTTCTCATTGTCGTGTTCCGGCATCCCTATGATGTAGTCACCTGTGTCTGGCCAGATGATGATGGATGTCATCACACCGAGAGGGCCCTAACAATATCTCTCCATCGTCGGAGGAGCAAATCCCACTCTCGAGCTATCTAGTCCATTGTCAAACTTCCCGATGTACCTACCGATGAGATCTATTTTTGATGTATCGTTTGGTTTTGCCCATATGAAAATGTAGAGAAGTAACCTTTTACTGGATCAGAATTACAACATTGGAAGAAATACATACCTCCCCACTGTAATTCGTCAAGTATGAAGATGGAGTCCAACAAAATTTTAAACACCACAAATAATGGATTGAACATTGGAGGATATGTTGGGCGTTGATACGTCTCCAACGTATCTATAATTTTTGCTTGTTCCATGTTGTTATATTATCATTCTTGGATGTTTTACAATCATTTTATAGCAACTTTATATCATTTTTTGGGACTAACCTATTGACATAGTGCCCAGTGCCAGTTGCTGTTTTTTGCTTGTTTTTTACTTCGCAGAATATCAGTACCAAACGGAGTCCAAACGTAGCGAAACTTTTTGGAGAATTTTTATGGACCAGAAGGAACAACTTGGGCCAAAGAAGTACCAGAGGGGTGCCCCGAGGGGGGCACAACCCACATGGGCGTGCCTAGGGGCTAGGCGCGCCCTGGTGGGTTGTGCCCACCTCAGTGGCCTCCCGCACCGCCTCTTCGCCCTATAAATACCCAAATATTCCAGAAACCCTAGGGGAGTCGACGAAACACAATTCTAGCCGCCGCAAGTTCCAGAACCACGAGATCCAATCTAGACACCATCACGGAGGGGTTCATCATCCTCATTGGTGCCTCTCCGATGATGCGTGAGTAGTTCATTGTAGACCTACGGGTCCGTAGGCAGTAGCTAGATGGCTTCTTCTCTCTTTTTGATTCTCAATACAATGGTCTCTTGGAGATCTATTTGATGTAACTCCTTTTTGCGGTGTGTTTGTTGGGATCCATTGAACTTTGAGTTTATGATCAGATCTATATCCATGAAAGTTATTTGAGTTCTTTGAAATCTTTTATGCATGATTACTTATAGCCTCGTATTTCTTCTTCGAATCTTTGGTTTAGTTAGGCCAACTAGATCGATTTTTCTTGCCATGGGAAGAGGTGCTTTGTGATGGGTTCGATCATGCGGTGTTCTTTACCAGTGACAGAAGGGGCAGCAAGACACGCATGTATCGTTGCTATTAAGGATAACAAGATGGGGGCTATTCCTACATGAATAGATCTCGTCTACATCATGTCATCGTTCTTATTGCATTACTCCGTTTTTCCATGAACTTAATGCACTAGATGCATGCTGGATAGCGGTCGATGTGTGGAGTAATAGTAGTAGATGCAGGCAGGAGTCGGTCTACTAATCTTGGATGTGATGCCTATATAATGATCATTGCCTGGATATCATCATAATTATTTGATGTTCTATCAATTGCCCAACAGTAATTCGTTTACCCTGCTATTTTCTTGAGAAGCCACTAGTGAAATCTACGGCCCCCGGGTCTATTCTTTATCATATTCGCTTTGAGATCTATTTTTATTCATTTTTATTTTCAGATCTATTATACCAAAAACCCAAAAATACCTTGCTGCACTTTTTTGCTATTTATTTTATTTCACGTTTTATCGAGAGCTATCTATCCAATCTATACAATTTTTATCCCGTCAACTTGACAATTTCTGGCACCGTTACCCGTAGAGGGATTGACAACCCCTCCTAATCGTCGAGTTGCAAGTATTTGTTATTTGTGTGCAGATAGTGTTTACATAGTGTTGCTTGGTTCTCCTACTGGATTGATACCTTGGTTTCATAACTGAGGGAAATACCTACCGTAGTTGTGCTGCATCATCCATTCCTCTTTGGGGAAATACCGACGTAGTTCAAGCGACATCAAAAGGAATTTCTGGCGCCGTTGCCAGGGAGGATCAAGTCAAGATAGTCTCCCGTCAACGTGCGAATTTCTGGCGCCGTTGCCGGGGAGACATCATCAACATATATCAGGTTCCTAATCACATATCTCATCTCCTTGCAATTTACATTATTTGCCATTTGCCTCTCATTTTCATCTCCCTCACTTCACAAAAGTATTTGCCTTTTTATTCGCCTTCTTTTCGTTTGCCTTTTTCTTGTTTGATCTTTTGTTTGCTTATGTTGCCATGTGCCTTCTATATGCTTGCATCTTCGCTTGCTAAAGATCTATTGATATGGATCCCCATCCACTTGCTAATCTTTTTAAAAGATCCAATCATGATGAACCAATTGCTAGTGAGTTGAGTGAACTAGATTATCTTTATCAAGTTTTGCTTGAGGTTCGTGAATCTGAAAATTGTGATGAAGAAATTTATGAAGTGATTCATGATAACTCCTTGAATGAAAAGCATGATTGCAATGATTTTACTATAAATTTTGTTGATGTAAATTGTGCTAAGAATATGCAAAACCCCAAGCTTGGGGATGCTAATTTTTCTATGTCCACTGCTTATTGCAATGATCATGATTGGGGTGATTCTTCTTATGATCTTGAAAATTTATTTAAGCCTCGTGATGAATATGATATTGATAATAATGTTTGCAATAATATTGAAAGTGGATTTGGAAGAGCGTCAACTTTAGGTAAAAATAATCCCACATATTTTGAGAGTGTTCAATCTTACGAAATTTTTTATGAAAGTGGGTTTGGAGAGGTCATGACTTTAGTTGATGTTAATCCCACTATCTTGGAAGATTATAAAACTTTTATGCATGTGGATCATGAAGACAAAATTTTATATGATAGCAATATTGTTAAATTTAATTATGATCCTATATGTAATTATTATGAGAGAGGAAAATATGGTTGTAGAAATTTTCATGTTACTAGTTTACCTCTCGTTATGTTGAGATTTCTATTGTTTCTTTCTTCTTCCTTGCATATGCTATATATTTCTTGTCTTAATAATTTGTTTTCTTATAAAATCCCCATGCATCAGAAGTATATTAGACTTAAATGTGTTTGTCACATGTATTATGATGCTCTCTTTGTGTTTCAATTATTGTCTTTCATGCGAGCATCATCAAAATTATCAATGCCTAGCTAGGGGCATAAAACGATAGCGCTTGTTGGGAGGTAACCCAATGAATAAAATATTTTTTTGCCTTTTTCTATCTGTTCTTGAGTGTTTGCACAATTATGTCTCTGTTATGATTGTGTTTTTTATATTTTAGTTAGTTTTTGTGCCAAGTAAAGCCTTTGGGATAGCTTTGGTGATAGTTGATTTGATCCTGTTGAAAAACAGAAACTTTTGCGTCCAGTAACAGAATTGTTTAAATTCACAGAAGCAACCAAAAATTCTGCATATTTTACAAAAGATTGATATACAAATGGCCTCTGTTTTCCTGATTTTTCAGAATTTTTGGAGTTACATAAGTATGAGAACAATTCGCATCTTTATAGACTGTTCTGTTTTTGACAGATTCTGTTTTCTTTGCATTGTGTGCTTATTTTGATGAATCTATGGATTGTATTGGGGGGTATAAGCCATGGCAAAGTTAGAATATAGTAGATATAATGCAATAACAAAATTTTAATGGGTTTTCTACAGTACTTAAAGTAAAGATTGGTTTTCTTATACTAATGGATCTCACGAAGGTTTTGTTAAGTTTTGTGTGATTGAAGTTTTCAAGTTTTGGGTGAGATCACGATGGATGAAGGAATAAGCAGTAAGAAAAGCCTAAGCTTGGGGACGCCCCATGGCACCCCAAGTTAATATTCAAGAAGAACCAAGCAACTAAGCTTGGGGATGCCCCGGAAGGCATCCCCTCTTTCTTCTAACGACCATCAGTATTTTACTTGGAGCTATATTTTTATTCATCACATATCATGAGTTTTGCTTGGAGCGTCTTGTATTATATGAGTCTTTGCTTGTTTTGCTTTTTAGTTTGTCACAAGTATCCTTGCTGGACACACCTAGTTGAGAGAGCCAAAATTATGCTATGATTTGTTAGAATTGCTCTTTATGCTTCACTTAAATTTTTTGAGCAATGGAATTGCTCTAGTGCTTCACTTATACCTTTTTTAGCACGGTGTGCTTTAATATTTTTGAAGAAATGCTCTCATGCTTCACTTAGATTTGTTTGAGAGTTAGTAAATTTTTGAAGAAATTCTCTCATGCTTCACTTATATTATTTTGAGAGACGGAAAATTTTATGCTCATGTTCTTCACTTAGATTTGTTTGAGTCTGTCAAAAGCAATTGCAACATATGAAACTAGTCCCAAAGTGATAGATATTCAAGAGGGATATAATAAAAAAATTCATGAAGATCATTGGACAAAATAAACTTGATTCTTTGTAATAGTTTTGAGATATGATGATAGTGATATGTGAGTCATGTTGGTGAGTAATTATGCTTTGGTAAGAATATTGGTGTTAAGGTTTGTGATTCCCTACGCAAGCACGAAAGTCAATAGTTATGCAATGAAATTACATCCTACTTGTGGTGCATTATTCGGTGTTAGTTATGCTTAATGCTCGCTTATGTGATTTTTTGTTTCTTGGTAGGTTGCTTCTCAATCTTTATGCTAGTCTCCACTTGTACTAAGTAGAAATACTACTTGTGCATCCAAAATCTTTAAACCCAGTTTTGCCATATGAGTCCATACCTACCTATATGTGGTATTTTCATGCCGTTCTAAGCAAATTTGTATGTGCCATCTCTAATTTTCAAAATGAATTTCCTTTTTGTGTGCTCGTACCACTCATGAAGCGGCAGGGGGTGGCCAATATTTTCCATGCTAGATGTGTTATTCTCAATATGAGTGTTTATTCACTTGTCATTGCACGAGAGTGCGGCGGTAATAGGGATGCCCAGCCCCGAAATGAAAAAGAAATTTACTTGATGTTATCAAATAATAAATTTCTTGGAAAGTGTTGGTATGGAAGGCACCCGTGGATACGACTAGCCATGGATTGTGAAAGAATGGTGGAAAAAGAAATAAACTTTATTTTCTGTTTGGGAACCGCCTATGATATATCTAGCATGGAAAGTGTTCGGAATTACTCGGTCATTTTCGTTGACGGGAAAAGTATGCCTCTCAAAAAAAATTATCTCTCAATTTAAGCTTTGAGCTCTGGCACCTCTACAAATCCCTACTTCCCTCTGTTAAGGGCCTATCTATTTACTTTATGCAATTTTTATTTTTATTTGAGTCTTCATCTTCTCTTATAAAGCACCAACTAAGGGGCACTATGATCGTACTTGAGCATTGGGTGTAGCTAATATGCGAGTATGTTTCATGAATGGATCAATAATTGAGCATGATGGGCTAGGGATAACTTTATTTAGTGTTGATATTTTGAAAGACATGGTTGCTTGTTGATATGCTTGAGTATTGAAATCTCCATGTCAAAACTAGACTATTGCTCTGAACCATATAAAATTCCAAATGTCCATGCTACAAAAGAAAATAATATGTGATGAACATGTTAGGCAGCATTCCACATCAAAAACTTTGTTTTTATTATTTACCTACTCGAGGACGAGTAGGAATTAAGCTTGGGGATGCTGATACGTCTCCAACGTATCTATAATTTTTGCTTGTTCCATGTTGTTATATTATCATTCTTGGATGTTTTACAATCATTTTATAGCAACTTTATATCATTTTTTGGGACTAACCTATTGACATAGTATCCAGTGCCAGTTGATGTTTTTTGCTTGTTTTTTACTTCGCAGAATATCAGTACCAAACGGAGTCCAAACGCAGCGAAACTTTTTGGAGAATTTTTATGGACCAGAAGGAATAACTTGGGCCAAAGAAGTACCAAAGGGGTGCCCTGAGGGGGGGCACAACCCACCTGGGCGCGCCTGGGGGCCCAGGCGCGCCGTGATGGGTTGTGCCCACCTCGATGGCCTGCCGCACCGCCTCTTCTCCCTATAAATAACCAACTATTTCAGAAATCCTAGGGGAGTCGACGAAACACAATTCCAGCCGCCGCAAGTTTCAGAACCACGAGATCCAATCTAGACACCATCACGGAGGGGTTCATCATCCTCATTGGTGCCTCTCCGATGATTTGTGAGTAGTTCATTGTAGACCTACGGGTCCGTAGGCAGTAGCTAGATGGCTTCTTCTCTCTTTTTGATTCTTAATACAATGGTCTCTTGGAGATCTATTTGATGTAACTCCTTTTTGCGGTGTGTTTGTTGGGATCCGATGAACTTTGAGTTTATGATCAGATCTATATCCATGAAAGTTATTTGAGTTCTTTGAAATCTTTTATGCATGATTACTTATAGCCTCGTATTTCTTCTTCGAATCTTTGGTTTAGTTAGGCCAACTAGATCGATTTTTCTTGCCATGGGAAGAGGTGCTTTGTGATGGGTTCGATCGTGTGGTGTTCTTTACCAGTGACAGAATGGGCAGCAAGACACGCATGTATCGTTGCTATTAAGGATAACAAGATGGGGGCTATTCCTACATGAATAGATCTCGTATACATCATGTCATCGTTCTTACTACATTACTCTGTTTTTTCATGAACTTAATACACTAGATGCATGCTGGATAGTGATCGATGTGTGGAGTAATAGTAGTGGATGCAGGCAGGAGTCGGTCTACTAATCTTGGACGTGAGGCCTATATAATGATCATTGACTGGATATCGTCATAATTATTTGATGTTCTATCAATTGCCCAACAGTAATTTGTTTACCCACCGTATGCTATTTTCTTGAAAAAAGTCACTAGTGAAATATACGGCCCCTGGGTCTATTCTTTATCATATTCGCTTTGAGATCTATTTTTATTCGCTTTTATTTTCAGATCTATTATACCAAAAACCCAAAAATACATTCCTGCACTTTTTTGCTATTTATTTTATTTCGTGTTTTATCGAGAGCTATATATCCAATCTATACAATTTTTATCCCGTCAACTTGACAGTTTCTGGCACCGTTACCCGTAGAGGGATTGACAACCCCTCCTAATCGTCGGGTTGCAAGTATTTATTATTTGTGTGTAGGTACCGTTTACATAGTGTTGCTTGGTTCTCCTACTGGATTGATACCTTGATTTCATAACTGAAGGAAATACCTACCGTAGCTGTAATGCATCATTCCTTTCTCTTTGGGGAAATACCGACGTAGTTCAAGCGACATCAGGCGTCGCTTGGACACGGCCCACAAGATCATGCAATATCTCCCCACCGTTGCAAGTGCCCCCTATACCAAATGATTTCATGTTTTATTTCCAAGTAAATAATTTTGCAAACTGTTTTTTAGTTAAGAAATGGTTTTTTTAATTCTTTGCAGAGGGAAGGTATGGGACGTAGTTAAACTGAGCTCGTGCTCACGTGAGATGGGTGAAGAGTAAAATTGAATTATTATTATTTTTGAAAAAAAATAGAATTATTTTTTTAATAAACTTTGACAAATGTTTTGATTGATTGCAAAGTTTCATCCTTGGATGACATTCCTGGAAGATGCGGCAAGACAAACAAAAACGATGCTACAAAAATGTTATTTTCAATAGCATTTTTTTTGTGGGGTGCAAGAGAGTTTTATTCCGCAGAGATAGGCTTACAATCTCGAGACAACAACTCCTCACAACACGGAGGGCTCGACTTCAACCACATCGCAGTACAAGCTTCGGTACGGCTATTGTTGGATATTTATGTGGCTTTCAACATTTATTCAACATGATTATTATTTATTGAAACCAACGTGGAATTATTCATATTATTAATGTTTGTGACGGGGAATAACTGATGCGGAATTTCACTCGAGGAAGTAATACTCGAGGTGCCGAGAACGACTGTGATGGAATACAATAGAGGAATTAATAGGGATCGACTCTACTGGAATTTATATGTACGTACGTATTTTTCCCGGGACATCACAGGGTGGAAGAGCTGGGTTTGTTTTGCAGGATTGGCTCTGCAGGCTGTTGACCCACATGATTAAGATTGGAAGTTGATCTCATATATACAATCTAATCATGGCACATGACTCACACATGTGTGCTAGGGACTAGTATATTTAGACTCGGAAAACTGGCATGTTTGATCGTGGTTGGTAACATTGCCCAGGAGTCGTACGGATCTTTCCAGAAACAGGTGGAATAATAAAACGCCTGGAAGTGGAGTCTATAAATAGGTCCCTACCCTCTAGCCTCAAGAGGCATTATGAGCGGCACCACGGAAAAGGCAGAAGAATTAGAGGGTAGACCGCATAGCCCACAATTTCCAACAGCTATAAAATGCCAATTGATGTGCTACCCTATTTTGTTCCCTACTAATCTTCAGAGAACAAACTCTCTAACAACCATATTTTCTCTAATCTCGGCAGCTAAGTGTCCATAAGCCGACCTGGACAAGGTGTACCCTGCAAGAATGGCTAAAGCATTAACAGAATCTGATTGTACCACCATCGGAAAATTCGAACTGAATGGCCAGTGCCATCTCTTGCATAATCGCATGTATTTCGCTTCAAGGGTGTCATTGCAATGAACTATATATCTATATGCCGCGAAAATCAATGAGCTATCTTCCCTTCGTAAGACCATTCCAGCTGCTGCCCGACCATCCATGCTCGAAAAGGAGCCATCAACAAAAAGTGCCACCCATCCCGACTGCGGTGGTGACTACAACTTACGGAGCAGGTTCGGTTTTACTTGATAAACCCGGCTGTCATCACACATCGCCATCTTTCCTTTTATAATTTCCTCCATACTATATTTGCTGACAGGATTCAGAGATTTGTAGTAACTGTCCAAATATTGCAGAGTCACCTCCACCGGGGTATCCTTTTTTCCATGCGCTATGTCATTGCGAAGCTGGCAAATTCGCGAGATAGTCATGATTACTCGATCACGGATATGATCTGGACAATTAGATAGCACTTGCAACAGCCAATCCTTTCCTGTATTCACAAGAATTGAGTCATCTGGCAAGGGCCAGATCATACGTAGAGCCTCCCACACATGCCGAGCATGCACACATATGATAAGAGCATGAAGACTGCTTTCCCTCTCAATACCGCAGACCGGGCAAGTACTGGACGCCGGAATATGTCGTTGGTTCTTAGCCAAATAGTGGCCAATGACCCCGACGCTGTCCTCCATGCCATAATCCGCATTTTTAGGCGAACATGTGAAATCCAAATATTGCTCCAGATTGTACGCACACCATCCGGACTTGTGCTACTTGCGCCACTAGCATGCAGCACTTCATGTGCTTCTATTGCCGATAGGCCGATTTGACCGTAAACATGACATGTGATTCAGGAAACCACCCAATGAAATCGCTTATGTTCCTAGGTGAAGTTCAAATTTTGATAATTTCGACAATGTCCATTGGCCAGAAATGTTCCTCAAGGCGATCAATGATCCATGCACCACTTTCATTCAAAAAATCAGAAACACGGTTAAAACGACAGTTCCTCTTAGGAGTAATGGGACAAAAATCAAATCGTTGAGGGATCCAGGGGTCCCTCCATGTCCTGACCGAGGCCCCATCACCAATTCGCCAAATTATACCTTTTTTTGACAAGTTCCAACCCATACACTATGCCCTTCCAAACAGCCGAAGAGTGTCCTGTAAACACAGTATCAAGAATGCTGCCATTCGGATAATATTTCGCCTTTAACAAACGAGCACATAAACTTGCAGGGGCATCAATTAATCCCCATGCTTGCTTAGCCAATAAAGCTTGGTTGAAAGCTCACATGTCTCTGAATCCCATACCTCCTTTACTCTTTGGTAGCCTCAATTTATCCTAACTCAACCACTCCATCCTCTTTTTTCCATTCTCAACACCCCACCAGTACTGTCTCATCATCTTAGTTAGATCATCACAAACCAAGACAGGTAAGCGAAAAACACTCATAATGGTCGTAGGAATCGCGTGGGCTACAGCTTTGATTAATATTTCTTTGTTTCCAACAGACATAAACTGTTCACTCCAATCAACTAGTCTTTTCCTCAATCTTTCCTGAGTTGTCTCAAACTTCCCTTTATGCATCCTCCCTTCTGGAACCGGTAGACCCAGATATTTAGGCTCAAATGCTTCACTAGTGATCTCCAAAATATTTTTCACTTCCGAAGATACCACTTTCGATCAATTACTAGAGAAAAGGATGGAACACTTCGACTGGTTTATAAGTTGAATTGTAGCCAGTGCATAAGTGCTCAACAAACCTTTTACAATAGTTGGTTGTTGTTCTGAAGCTCGAAAGAACAATAATGAGTCATCCGCAAACAACAAGTGAGATATCGTCGGTGCCCGGCGACATATTGTAACCCCATCTAGTCCCTCCTCCAAACATGCTTTGTTGGCCAAACGAGAAAGGGCGTCAGCAACAAAGAGAAATAAAAACGGTGATAAAGGGTCACCTTGTCTAAGGACACGAGAAGGGGTGAAAGCCTCCAATAATTTTCCATTCAACTTAACCGAGTACTTCACCGAGGACACAAATGCCATAATCCAAGAAACCCAGTGTTTTGAAAAACCCCACTTTACTAGGGCCTTCTCCAAGAAAATCCAGACCACTCGATCATACGCTTTGGGCAGATCCAATTTATAAGCGCAGCATGTCAGAGAACCTTCTCCAACAGATTGGATATAATCAAGACATTCAAATGCAACTATAGAATCATCTGTGATTGGCCTCCCAGAAATAAAAGCACTTTGGTTGTCCGTAATAAGTTCCGGCAAAATAGGACGAGACCGTTTACCATGCATTTGGAGACTATCTTATAAACCACATAACACAAAATGATAGGCCTAAAGTCCTTCAGTTCTTTAGGAAACTGAACTTTCGGGATTAAAACAATAGCCGTGTCATTAATCCCATCTGCCATCACTCCAGTCACAAAGAAATCCTTAACAGCAGCTATAATTTCTTCTTTAATCACACCCCAGTTACACTGATAAAAATGAGCAGGGAAACCATCCGTACCTGGAGCTTTAAGGGGACCAATTTGAAAAAGAGCATTCGAGATCTCCTTATCTGTAAAAGGAGCACACAACAATTCATTCATCTCTGGTGTTACCTTCTCCTCAATGCTCTCAATGACCACATCAGGTGTTAAGGTCGGGTCCTTAGTATACACTTCCTAAAAATATGACCTTGTCATCAATTCCATCTCTGAAGGTACACTGCACCATGTGCCATCCACTTTACGAAGCCTCTGAATGTAATTACGTCTCGCTCGCCCAACAGCTTTCCGATGCAAATACTCAGTATTCCTCTCTCCCTCCTTCAACCAAGTGATTCGCGAGCGTTGCAACCACAACATTTCCTCTCGACAAAGAAGCTCGCCCAGCTCATGCATTTTTTGTGTAATTAAAGCACGGTCTGCATTACCTTCATGTAAGCTTGAAAGTTCAGACCGGAGTCTTTCAATATCCCTCATAACGTGTCCAAAATTCTTCCTACTACTCCATTCACGCAGATTCTTCATCAGTTGTTTCAGTAATTTTGCAACCGATCCCAACCTCCCAACCGGTTTGTTTCTGTCCCAAGAACATGTGACAACGTCCGGCAAGGTGGGATCACGTTCCCACATTATTTCATACCTAGAAGCACCACGACGTCTCTGGTCATCAACCGGCACCATCTCAATGATGACCGGACAGTGGTGTGAGCAGGAGGACACAAGGTGTACCACTCTCCACGCCGGAAATAGGTTCTGCCATTGTTCGTCCGCACAGACCCGATCCAAACGCACACGAACGTTACTGTTACTGAGCTGCCCATTATCATAAGTGAAAGGCAATCCAGAAAAATCCTGGTATTCCAACTCACATAACAACAAGCAATCCTGGAAAGCCGCCATCTGAGACTCGGATCTCAATGCCCTTGACATATGCTCATGTTGCCACAAGGCTTCATTGAAATAACCACATTTACTAGCCAAGGATCTTGGGACACCGATTTCAAGCGAGTGAGATGATCCCACATGTGGTGCCGATTCTCAACCCTTGGCTCTCCAAATACAAAGGTCATACGCCACTTTTTTATAACAACCCTTGTCCTCCACGGAAACATCAATAAAATGCTGACACGAGTCCAACACCATGACCAGTAACGATTCATCCCAATATAGAGCAAGGCCAACACTTAGTGCCACAGAACTAACACCACAGAAACCTTTCAAACCTAGCCTCCACCTTAGCTTCTCCATCTTATCAGTTGCTTGCCTCGTCTCATAGAGAAAGACAAGCTTGGGGACGTTGGTTTTAGAGAGGGCCAACACCTCACGAACTGTCCGATGTTTCCCCATCCCCTGACAGTTCCAAATCAAGGAACTCATCGCTCCCGACGCGACTCCTCAAGGGAGCCCGCCAGAATATGAATATCATCACCAAAATTCAACACCGTTCTCACCCTCTTACCATCGGAGCTCGACGTTGGGGAAGAATTCTGGATATCATCACCGGTACCTGAAGTTATAGCAAGCAATGGTTTCTTTGCCTCGCCCTGACACTTGACCTGCACACCCCCTAGAAGAAGGCATTTCCTAACACCTTTGTCCTCGTCCATACTCATGTTTACATGATTGGCAATCCCCTGCCCCGCTGGAACCAACAAAGCAACAAGGTTTTTACTTGGGCAAGTTGTCGTATCAGTTAAATCCTCATGTTTGGTATATCTGCATATAACCAATCCCCAAACTTCAATTCCTTTGTTGTGTAAACACCCAATCCACACTCCTTATGCTCATGTCCAATTTTACCACAGTGCTTACAAAAACGTGCAAGTTTCTCGTATCTCACAGCATACACCTGCCTCTCCTTTCCTCTAATGATACTGACGTGCTTTGTTAGAGGTTCTCTGACATCATGTTTCCTTTAAAATTTCCTGAAATCCTGAACTCCAAGATCTCACTAGCCTTGCGAATCAATTTTTCCACAATATCCTTACTGCAATACCCGTCAGGAAGTTTGTATGTCTGCAACCAAATAGGAATATGAAGGAACTGAACATCCTCCGCCCTGCTGAATCCATCGTATGGGTGAAGAAGTACAGCCCAAAATCTAAAAATCCATGGCCCCTGGAATATGATCTGCTCCCAATCGCCAAGGCATGAAGCCTGCACCACAAACAGATTGGCACCAGTCGGCCGGAATCTCACCGGTTCCGCCGGGTTTCAAGCGGCCCGCATGTCCTTGAAGAACGCCGACTTGCTGAAGGTCTTATCAGTGTGCATCCGAGCAAGAGCCATCCAACGCACGCGGTCATTGATCTCTGGAATTTCCTCTTCGATCACCAGATCATCGAACACCTCATCTTCTGGGTCAAGCTGCCCGAAGAAATCCTCTAGGTCATCTGGTTTGCCACCTCGAGACCCGCCACTCGCTGCCGAGGTGCATCCAAAGGGTCGACATCGTAGCTTCCGTCGCGTAGAAGCCTTGCAGATCGCTGGAGAGAAGGTAGGACTCCGCGGCGATCGAGATCGCCGAGAGGAGACAAAACCGTAGCCGTCGCACAGGGGAGGTCTTTTCGAGGAGGATATGCTCACGTTATTTTCAACAGCATTTTGGAGCATCAATTTTGTTTATTTTGCCACGTCTTCCACGAATGTTATTACATGATGAAACTTTGCAAGCACTTAAAATATTTGTCAATGTTTGCTAACAAAAGAATTCAGAATATTTTTTTTTTCAATGTTCTCCTGAGCCGAACATCCAACGGTTTTTTTCAAACGTACTCCCCGCCATCCTCCTCTGCTGAACCACGCCCACAGAACCACCACGCGAACCCCGCGCATATTCGCGCCTCTCCCCGTACACCACGTCCACGCAGAACCTCGTAGCGTCCTCCTCCCCCAACTTCTTTCCCGCCACCAGTCCCTTATCCACCAGCGGCGAGGCCCCGAGTTGCTTCAGTCTTCGATCGATCGGTCGTGCTCTGAGAGCACTGCTCTCCGCACGCCCCAATGTCCACCTCCGATGACCTCGTCCATCGGATCGCCGCCTTCTTCCCCCTCCCGCCGCCCCCGCAGAAGCAGCAGCTCTCCGGCGTCGCCGCGGCCGTCCTCAGCGCGGGCGGCCGCCTCGGTCGCGCCGTGGGCGACGTCTTCCGTCGCCTCCGCATCGACGACGGCCTCGACATCGCGTACGCGCGCCGGCACCGGAGGGTCGTCCCGGGCAGAGGCGGCGCGATGGCCGACGACGACGCCGCGCGGAGCAAGCAGGAAGGGGCCGTTGGCGGCGATCGTCCGGCGGTAGGCGGCTCCGGGCGGTTCGTGCGGTCGCAGGGGAGCATGGTCCTGTCGGCGGCGTTCGACAGCAGGACGAATGACGTGGAGAGCTCCGTGGCGGCGCGCGGCGACCTGTGGCGCGCCGAGGCGTCGCACTCCAGCAGCAGCAGCAGCAGCAGCAACAGCAACAGAGGCGGTGGTGATGGCGGCGCGGCGCCGCTGTTCCTGGTGCAGCTGGGCCCCGTGCTCTTCCTCCGCGACATGACGCTGCTATTCCCGGTGCACCTCTCCAAGCGCCACCTCATCTGGTACGGCTTCGAGCGCAAGGTAATCAAAGACACTGTATTATGAGGTGAGATCTTATATCTGCAAAAAAAAAAAAGACAGAGTAAGATCTCATATGTGCTTGTGTGCAGAACGGAGTGCACTCGGTGTGCCCGGCGTACTGGACAGCTCGCCGGAGATGCTTCTTCATGTCCATGATCTGCCTCAACCCCTTTGCCTGCGTGAGTTCGATCAGCGTTCTGAAATTTCTGTCCTGAATCCTGCATTCCTGATGATGACCAGTTAATCTCTGTACTGTCTTTGCCTGAACTTTTGCTTGGAAACCAATTGGGCAGTCGTTCATGGACATGCAATTCCCCAACGGGCAGCTGAGATACGTGGCCGGCGACGGGTTCACGGCGCGGGGTTTCCTCCCCCTCGGCGGCGGCGGCATCGTCCAGGCCCACGGAAAGTTCCCCGGGGAGAAGAGGCTCAGCTTCTCTTACAAGGTCAGCACCCAACCCGATCCCTCACAAAATGTATCTGCATTTTCTGCACACGTCACAACAGAAAGTGGGAAACCCAAGAGATGATCTGAGCCGTTGCTCTGCAGAACGGGAGCGGGGGCAGCGTCACCCCGACCATCCAGTGGCCGGACAAGTCCCTCTCGCTGGGGCTAGTCCAGGTGCTCTCCTGGAGGAGGTGCGGCCTCATGCTGCAGCCAGCACTGCAGCTCAGGCAAGTCCACTTACTTGCAAGTGGCAGCCCCGCTCTGCTTCTTGCCATATTATGCTGCAGTTGATCTTGTTTGGAATGATGATCATATAAGTAAGCTGGTCGCCATGGTGTCTCTGTGATGAACAGCATGTGCCCCACGTTCGGCGGGAGCCGCCCCGGGGTGTCCACAGAGCTGGTCCATTCGGTTAGCGAGGAGGCCAGCGTCGCATGCGGCTACTCCCGCACCGCCTCCCCCTCCGCCTACGCTTCCGTGTCGGTCAGTAGCTTCTCCGTTGATCCGCCATTTCCCTACCATTGAGCTACATTGTACACTTTGCATACTTTTGGATGAACACATGGGTGCATTACTTGTACTCAGTACACATGGTTTTACTTCGTGATTCAACCTTTGTAAGTAGATGGTAATGAATTGATCTTGTTATGCGTGTGTGCAGCTCGGGAGATCGAAGCTGAACGGCGGCGCGACGAGCTCGGGGCTAGTGTTGAGAGTGGACGCACCGCTGCACGGTTTTGGGCGGCCATGGTTCTCCATCCAGATGAACAGTGGGCTCGAGTTCTGAATCTTTGATTGTTGCAAAGGTAAATACGAGGCGGCATTGCGTCTCGACAAAGGCATGTATAGTCGATGCTAGTTTTGTACATATGGCTTGACGGAGGACTGGAACAGACTCTTTATATACATGTTACAAACAACTTACAAATCATATGATTGGCTGAAACTGTGGAAAGAACCATGAAATTTACATGGTCAGATAGATCTCTTGGCAGGAATGCACCGCTCCTGCCCCTTCGGACATTTCTGCGAAAAAAGCTCTGCTGTAACAAATGTGTGTGAAGTAATAAAAAGAGGTAGCTACATAGAAATGTTTTACTAAGTCGGGAAATTTAGGGAGTCAACGTTGAGACTTGAGAGCATGGTCTCCAGCGCATGCCCGAATAGTTTTGAATTTCAGTTTCAGAAATATTTCAGTCATTACCGAAATTACAGAATTTCAGTGAAATTAAGTGATTTCGGTTTTCATTTCGGCCAGAGGACCAAAATTTTCACTCGAATTTGACCGAGATCCAATCAAATATTTTGAAATTCAAAAAGTAACTTAAAAATAATTTGAATTTGTGCGTACTACCAAAATTGGTGAAACATTTTGATCGATAGGTGATTATTTTAGTATATACTTAAAATAATGAAATTTCATTGAAACTACATTAAAAGTGAGAACCATCCGGTATGCTATGCAGCTAGTGCTTGCAGAGAATATATATCGCTCATTCTGAGCAATAAGCAATAGGCGTGGCTCGACCACACCATGAGCCGGCATGGGTTGGCCCATGGTGCCGTTTTTCTTTCGAGGTGCCCATTTTTTAGCATTTTTCTTTAGCGCGGTAGCACCTGATTTTCTTTCCAGGCAGGAATTTCCGTTTTTGTTTTTTGTCATATTTTCATTTTCATTTTTTGTCTTATTTTTTGATAAATTCAAAAAATAAATTAAAAATAATTGAATTTTGTGTACTACCGAAATTTTGAAACATTTTGATCGAAAGTTAATTATTTTAATATATACCAAAAATAATGAAATTTCTGTAATTTCATTGAAATTACACTAAAAGTAAGAACCATTCGGTATGCTAACGCAACTAGTGCTTGCAAAGAGTATATATTGCTCATTACGAGCAATAAGGGACGCTCGACCACACCACGAGCCTACATGGGTTGGCTCATGGCACCGGTTTTCTTTCGACATGGCCATTTTTTAGCATTTTTCTTTGGTGCGGTAGCACCTGATTTTCTTTCGAGACGGGAATTTCCATTTTTGCTTTTGTCTCATTTTATGTTTCTTCGATAATATTTTTTATATTTTGTTCCTTTTCTTTTTTCATCCTTCTTTTTTTTTATTTTCTTCCTTTCTATTTGTATTTTTATATTATTTTTTAGAGACAAAAAAGGTGAAGAATTTGTATAGTGCACGAATATTTTAATTAAAATGACAAACTAATTCTAATACATTAAAAAATTACTAAAGTACTTTAAAACAAGAACAGTTTTTGGAATGCATGAGTGTTTTAAATGAACACCTCTAATATGTGATTTATAAAAATACATAAATTCCTTTTACTTTTATATGAACACTTTTTAAATATGCATTCTTTCCAAATTACATGAATTTTTTTTAAAATTGGGGATTTGTTTTTGTAGATTAACTTTTTTAAATGGGTAAATATTTTTATTAATCTTTAAAAAATATGTACACTTATTTAATAGTTGTAAGAATTAATAAATAATAATACTCAATATATATACATATATAATCCTATATTTATTTTTGAATATTTCTAAAGAGATAAAAGGGAAAATGAAAACCAAAAAAAGAAGAAAAAAAAAAGGACACGGCCAGCGTTCGCTAGTTGGGTCTGTCCCATTGGGCTTAAGCATCTAGTTCCCGGAAGCACAGAGGCTGTTGGACGCGGCCATTTATTTTTCACTAAGCTTGTGCATACGGTCGCAGGCCCGGCCCGTACGACTGTCTAGCTCAGTGGAAAGTGCTACTGGCGAACAAACTAATTAAGGACAACTTTTGTTTTGCGAATAATTAAGGGCAACTACCGCTCAAAAACAAAACTAATTGAGGGCAACCAGCAGGCAGCAGGTCGGCAACCATTTTTTTTGTTGTTCGATTGGGAAAAAGCAAAGCCCCGGCCTGGTCGGCAACCATGTGTCGCCACGTTACGGATCGATGCATGCGATCATCACAGGTAGTGTGGTTGGTCACATCTCCGTCAGCTTTCAATTCGCTCCCGATCTGCAGGGTTGGGACCATCGATCAACCATGGCAGCGCCGGCCGGCAAACGCCATATATATGCACGCGACGTGCACTGCGAGGGTGTGCCAAGTAGACGCAGCTGGCGAAGCTCTAGCTAGCGTACGTATGCATCATGGCCGTCACGGGCAGAGGCATCGCCGGCGTTGCACCCTTTGTCATCCTCTCGTGCTGCCTGGTGGCTGCGCTTGCAGCGGCCGGCGGCGGCGGATCGGGGCCACGGACTCCACGGTACAACGCCATCTTCAACCTGGGCGACTCGACGTCGGACACCGGCAACATCTGCCCCCGAGGCCAGCACGAGCCGGCCGGCGTGCTGGGCATCTTCGCCCGCATCCCCTACGGCATCACCTACTTCGGCAAGCCCAGCTGCCGCTGCTGCGACGGCCGCCTCAACGTCGACTTCCTCGGTATAACAACTTTTTCGACAAAGCCTCGGTATAACAACTACAACAACATCGTCACGACGACGTACTAGTGTAGTAAATCTAACTGCATGCATGCCTGCGTCGTAGCGCAAGCGTTAGGGCTGCCGCTCCTCCCGCCGTCCAAGGCGCGCGGCGAGGACTTCCGGCGGGGCGCCAACATGGCCATGATCGGCGGCACCGCGCGCGACTACAGCGGCACCAGCATGTTCACCGGCTACGGCGTGCACCTCGACGGCTCCATGGACAGCCAGATGGAGGCTCTCCGCCGGTTGCTTCCCTCCATCTGCGGAACACCGCAGAGTAATATCGATCATTCACATCAGATCAACCACTCGATCGATTCATTTACGCATGCACATGCGAGGATGTTTTTTCCTAGCTCGGTCGCTGCAATAACAACTATGAAGTTTAATTTTGTTCATGTTCGCGTGTATATAGGTTGCAAGGAGTATTTGGCCAAGTCCCTGTTTGTGTTTCAGCTGGGGGAGAACGACTACAACATCCAGCTGGTGAATGGATCCACGGTACACGAGGCAAGAAAGAGCATACCCAGCATAGTCAGCACCATCACATCCGGCGTAGAGGTGACCATAAACCTAAAACTTACCTGAACATGCACATATCCTACTCCCTCTGTTTCTAAATATAAGTTTTCTTACGGACTACATACGGATGTATATAAACATATTTTAGAGTGTAGATTCACTCATTTTGCTCCGTAGAGGTGACCGTAAACCTAAAACTTACCTGAACATGCACATATCCCATTCCCTCCGTTTCTAAATATAAGTCTTTTTAGATATTTCAATACGGACTACATACAGATGTATATAAACATACTTTAGAGTGTAGATTCACTCATTTTACTCCGTATGTAGTTCACATTGAAATCTCTAAAAGGACTTATATTTAGGAACGAAGGGAGTACTAATCATGATGATACTCCCGAAAAAAAAACTATTTTGAAGTCACGATTTGAAGGAGCCGCACATTACATTCTATCACATGTTTCTCAACGCCGAGGGCATCCTTTAAGCGCGGCCATGCATATTCAAACAAATAGTTGGGTAAAATTGGACCGTACTCTAAAAAAAGTATCTAAAGCACAAAAAGTAACCCGCGAATGGAGAAGTTACAAGTATACTACTCCTTCCATCGCATAATATAAAAGCGTTTTTGACACTACACTAGTTTAAAAAGGCTCTTATATTATGGGACGGAGGGAATATGTGCCAGTGCCAACGAACAAACAAAACATCCACTTGGTGCAGTTTGTACCTAACATACTTATGTTCCAAACTAACATGTCATGCAGAAATTAATCACTCTTGGCGCAGTTGACATCGTGGTGTCGAATGTTGCTCCGATGGGGTGCTACCCGCTATACCTGAACTTCTTCGAGAGCTCCAACAAGGGTGACTATGACAAGTATGGGTGCCTGAGAAACCACAACGCCTTGTTCGATAGGCACAACTCTCTCCTCAAGAACGGGCTCAAAAAGCTTCAAAAGAAGCATCAACACACAAGGATCATGCATGCCGACCTCGCGAGCCACGTCTACCAAATGGTGCAGGATCCCAAAAAGTTTGGTAAGTTTCATTCGATAATTGTGCGTGCGAAACGAGTGTTTTATTCTTTTATTAAAACAGAAATTGGTTAGGGTACATACAATGGTGCTTACTTAGTGATGAGACATGTATGATTATTTGGTGACGTGGAAGAGAGAAAAACGAAAAAAGAACCTTGTCTTCTCTTAGTTAAGAGATGATCTCTTGTAAAGAAAGATAAGACATTATCTTACAAGATGTCTTCTCTTACTCACATGTTTTATAGTTTTATTTTTAATCACCCCACAATCACATGACCGCCTTGTCAACCACTAGGCATGTTCTTAGGAGCTTCAACCAAAAACAACCTCTCACCTCGCACCTCAATTGACCGCCACCAGACCATTTGCACTTTTGTGTAGTTCAGTTACACCTTTTGGTTTTAGTTTAATTGCACATTTTTTGTGTAAGTACACCTTTTAGTGTAATTACATTGTTCTAAAATCCAAACAAAAATCACCGGTTGCTTTCAATGGTTTCCAAATATTAAGCTGAAAGTAATACCATGAATCTAAATACGCCACCCCATTTTCAGTTCGATCTATTTCTTTCATGCAGGCTTTGGGATTGGGACCATACTTATGGGATGTTGTGGAAAGGCCAATGCGCCAAACGGATTTGATCTGCTCGCAATGTGTGGGATGGATGGCTCGAGCGTCTGCCATGACCCGGGGAGCCACCTAACCTGGGACGGTATGCACCTTAGCGACGCTGCCAACAAACGGATCACCGAGGGCTGGCTAAGTGGCATGTACTGCAACCCACCGATTCTGCAGTGAAGCTCCTTGCCAAAATGCGTACATAGATACACGTACACACGGGCAAACTTTTATAGAACAATGCGCACATGTATTAGGGAAATATACTAATATGACCCCAAAATTTGAAATTATATTGAAATATGTTATATTATTTGTGGGGTTAGATGCATCTTGTATTTGTAAAGTATTAAGAATATAGTTGTATTTTTATAAAGTATTAAGAATAGAGTTGTATTTATATGAGGCATAGATGTTATGCAGATTCTAATCAAAAGGGCACACCATGTTGATTTGATTAGAGGGGTAGTGCCTAATCTTATTGCGTTTTTTAACAATTTACAATATGCAGCAGACAATGTTTTTTCTCTTTGAAGCTTATTTTATCTATGTTTGAACATTTGTGTGGCCTAATTTTTTTTCATAAAAGTGAGCTTTTCTATTTTGGTGAGACACAAAACAATATATGTAGATGATTACTTGCAAAGTTTCACCTGTGGGGAAGGGCTGCCTTTGAAATAATTTTCAATTTCTAGTACATAGAAAAAGGTTATGCAATTAAGATGGGAAATTCACAGAGAAAAAAAAAGATGAAGTTTTGTACTTATGGAGAAAGATTGTAGTTCTTTTGAAGCACTTTATGGGTAATGCTCGTACATGATGTATATGTTTGAATTAGTAAAAGGGGCTCATTACATAATGGATTTTTGTAGAAAAAGGTTGATGTGGCAAGGTAGTGATGGGAGAAAAAACCGTTGGCCAATTGGCATGTTGTTTGTCAACCCATTTATCAAGGGGATTTGGGGGTGTTTGATCTAGAAGTAATAATGCTTGCTTTCTTAGTAAATGGCTATGGAAGCTGGAGGGTTTATGGCAGGATTTGATTTGGAGCAAATTTTGTTGAATAATCTCTCAGTTGGCTATAAAAACTAACCATTCTCATTTCTTGAATGGAATTTTGAAGCTGAGGTGAGTATTTTGAAGATTGTAGAGAAGAATGGTGGGTCATGGTGAAACCACTAGATTCTGGGTAGATGTCTGGTTAGGGAGCATGCCACTTTGCCAGAAATTACATAGGCTCTACTCTCTTGTTTTTAGTGATAGCATTTTGGTTGCTAATGTTTTCTCTTAAGAGTTGAAGTCGATGTGCTAGAATGTTATTTGTCCACGGAGAGGGATAAGTGTAGATGGATCTTAACTCACTTTGGTATGTTTTTAGTTGGATCTGCATACACCATGTTAAAAGCTAGTAAGTAAATCCCTCTTTTTAGAAGAAGAAAAATGAGGTTCCTACAAATAACTTTATAATCAAGTCCTTCGGTTTGGTTGACGTTAAGGAGAAATATTCTAAATACATATAATTTACCTAAAAGAGGTTAGGAAGGCGGTGACAAGTGTCTTTTCTCTCTCTAAAAAGGAGCTAGTGGGTCATTTGGTATTCACTATGCGGTGGCTAGGTTTGTATGGCATTATATAAAATGTTCCTTTGTATTGAATTATACACATAGACAATGATTGACCTATATAGATGGGTTTTAGGTTTTGATGCTAAAACTGAAAATCTAGTAGCAGTGAGAGTAGTACTTGTTGTTGTCTGGTCATTATGGGAAACCCAAATAGCGTTTGCTTTCGTGGTATTTTCTCATATGATCTGATTTGTGTAGTATCATAGGTGGCATGTTGGCTTTTGTTTTGGTCTATAACGCAGGGGGAAAACAGAGAGTTGTAGTGCCGAGGGGCAAGAAGGTCGCTTCAGGTTGCAACTAAATTCTATCATCGAATACAAGGCGGGGAGGGGGGGGGGGGGGTCCATTGGCAAGGGCAGGGCGAGGGGCGGCCAGACCGGGGCGGCCGATATGGCCCTGCGCGCAAAGGCAGAGGAAGCCGAGCGGTTGCATGCCAAGCGGCAGGCGCCGGCCAATCAGGGATGTCATGGCCCCTATGCGCCCTTCAGCGCTGGAAGGCCCACGATGACGACGACGACGACGGATCGGATGACGACAAAGGTCCCATCGGCCAGGGAGGCCATGTGTACAAGGTTATCGTCCGGTACCTCGCTTAGTATTTTTTTTTTAGGTTTTTCAAATTGTAGTTGAACTTGTCAAATATCGTCCGGTTTGAATGTAAATATATTGAACTTGCTGCAATTTTTCCGGTTTCCATGAATTTTATCCTTGTTGTTCAATTTCCCTTTGAAATATAGGCGGGCGTTTGATGCTTGTGGTTGGATCATCGGTTCCTGCATCCGTGTGTCCGGACGGACAGTGTGTTCGATGGGGTACGCGGTTGGAGATGCCCTTAAATAGTACTCCCTCCGCCCCCGAATTACTTTGCATATCCATTTCTGCGACAAGTAATTCGGGCGGAGGAGCAGATTCCACTTTCTCCCGTAGGGAAACATTCCTCTTAAGGAGCACCGATCAGGGCAAATCAAGGCAGGTCAACAATGACTACTGCACCTACAGCAACAGGCACTCTAGTAGCACTGTTCTAGCAATCCGCTGGTTTTGTTCACTCGTTGGGCAGTGATGCTCCACCATGCTGGTTTAACTGGTACAAATGAGTCCCCTGTGTGCTTGTAAGCAGTGATGCTCCTCAGTTGCATCTACGTAGCATACCGCTCAGTTCCACCTAAACCGACATGGTTTATGATGTTTGACTCTTACTCCCTCCGTTCCAAAATAGATGACCCAACTTTATACTAACTTTGTAGTAGTTAGTAGCTTATCAGTTGAAACATGTAAAATGACCTTCAGAGGTAGAGTACCTACCAACCATGTTAAAAAACTGACAAGGGCACAGCTCGAAGGGGGTGGACTTGGAGGAGACACAGTAACCTGAAGGTGTGATCTGTGTTTCTCACTTGGAGGTGCTAGAATCTAAAAGATGAAAACTGTTTTAGAAGGAGATGCCCAAAGGAAGAAGTAAGCACACAATTATCTAGGAGGAGGGTGCAGAAAAGCAAAAAACACACAAACAGTGATTTCAAAAGGATTTCAGCAATATATGTCCAATGACGTAGTTTTCACAACATCAACATGACAATACAACGAATCAGCTCGTTTGCTATTCGGAGTTATGTCCAATGAGAACCAGATATATAGACCACAAATAAAAGTAAAGGAGAACCTACCTGTGACAATAACTGACTCGGCATAACTATGCAAAACAACCACAACACAATTGGCAACCAGCTGGGAAGGAATTTTATTTCCATGTTAATGCATAGAGAAATTAGCATCCATCAAGCCTCATATGTTAAGCAAAAAACACTGCAATGTAACACCACTGCCATGTCATCAGACCACAGCAAGCGTGAAACACAGGGTACAGAGGTCCGTGATTGCCAACCAAAGATCAATAACTTCATGGTTGCAACAGAATGGTACTGTAAGTAGTATACTAACGTAGACACTTAGCTAATCATGGAACAATAGTCGACGGGGCGGATATCCAAACACTGAAAACAAACCTCAACGCTGTCTTGCGTGCACAGACCACAGGAACAGGACATCGATAACTTCCAAGGCAATTTGCATTGCACACACCTGTTGTGGCTTCAGTAGTTTGCACAAGGAAATTTCAAAATTTCAAAAGGGACAAAAGGTCGCCAAGAGAAAACTCAGACCCTCTTTTGAAACGTCCTTGAAGACCGGAATAGCCAGTGACCAGCGCTATGGAGATTTCACCTGCCCGTTTCACATTCGCCATTTTGGAATGCACCTCCTCCGCCGCCAAAGTGGAGCCAGCGGACAATAGGATCACCACCTGCTTGAGCATCAACGCACTCTCGACGAAGTATTTGAGGAAGGCGAGCTCACTTCGATCCCCTTGGAAATCATGGAAAATCAGCTGCTTGATGCTCGACCGGATGCATTCTATGGCACCAGAGTCGTGCCAGAATTTTAGGTTGAGCTTGCCAATGGATTGATCAGGTTTTCCAGACTGAAAAAAATCCCATCAGTTAAATGCACATGAAGTTCTTCATCAACTATATTGATAGAAATTAGCAATATACTACTCCCTCCGTTCCATAATATAAGACATTTTAGCTATTTCAAAATATTGACTACATACATACTACCTCCGTAAAGAAATAAGAGTGTTTAGATCACTACTTTAGTGATCTAAACGCTCTTATATTTCTTTACAGAGGGAGTACTAAAATGAGTGAACATACATACTAAAATGTGTATAGATACATAAGAATCAAGAAAAAGCTAAAAGGTCTTATATTAAGGAACGGAGGGAGTAGTATGGGATGATAATGGGCACATGCACATGAAAGCTGAAAGAAGGCCTCACCTTGATGTAGAGCGTCTCGACGTTAGGAAAGCATCCGAGGACACTGGGAATCATCTTGGCATCATTGCGCACTCCGAAACGCACCTCCAAAGCCAGGACTGTCACACTTGTTACCATGGTTCTTGGGCTCATCCTTGTACCTGCCTGCAAATGCAATTCACAGTGCAACCAAATTATTAAGAGAGGAAAAACCCATAAATGGAGAGTTTACAGTCTCCGAACAAATGGAAAGATCAGACGAGGCACCTTGATGATTGTGTTGCCGATCTCCAGGACGTGATTCCGCGTGTCCAACTGCAAGTATGCCAACAATTGCAGCTTGGGGGCATGGCCAATCTTGACCTTGGTGCAGCTGGCCTCATGGGTCCAACCTTCCAAATTGATGAGGCGCTCAAGGAGCGGGGCGTTCACCACGAAGATCTCCTCCAAGAAGGACCCGATGATCTGCACGCACCGGAGGCTTTGGCTGACAAGGCGCAGCCGGAGCGTGAACAGATTCCCTTCGAGGCAGAGCGTCTCCAGCACTGGGCTCCTGTCGAGCATGAAGTCCAGATCCCGGCTCTCCACGACGACGCTGTAGAGCCCGAGCTCACGGAGGTTGGGGAAAGAAACGCCCGGCGGGAGCCCGGCCGTGTTGGGGAACTTCCAGAAGCTGAGGTGGAGGCGGGTGAGGGTGGCCGTACGTAGGAACGTGGCGGGGAGGACGACGTCGAGCGGGGACCGGCGGTTGACGAGGACGAGCTCCTGCACCCCCTTGGCGGCGAGGAGCTGGAGCCAGGGCGCGAGCAGGTGGCGGGACTCCTCCGTGCAGCTGCTGGCGAGGTGGATGCAGCGGAAGGGGCCCGGGTGTGCCTCAAGGACGCGGGACAGGGCGGGGGCGGCCGGGGAGAGGTCCGCGTCGGCGAGGACGAGCGGGGCGGACCGCCAGACCCCGCGCCAGCGGCGGGAGAGCGCGGCGGTGCGCGCGGCGTCCTTGACGGGCAGGAGGGAGACGATGCCTCGTCTGGGTCGCGCCCGGGGTGCAGGAGCTCGGCCAGCACCGCGGCTCTGGCCCCTAGGGTGCCCTGGGCCGTCGCCGGCGGCGGCATCCCGTCGGCGGAGACGAGGGTTTTGAGCGGCGCGAGCGGTGGAGGGGAGCGGGACTGGGATCCAGTGCCTTGCCCACAGCAAAGCACGGCGTGACTGGCGGCCAGCCAGCCGTTGGATCAGGGGGGGGGGGGCGGCGGTTCAGATTGAATGCTGTAGCGAAAATACTGTTTGGCCGGGGCACTGTAGCAAAACACTGTTGACGGGGGCACTGTAGCAAAAACGCTGTTGCGAGGGGGTACTGTTCACGCAGATATGGCCGTCGATTCTGAATCGGACGGTGTGGAGAGGGGGGGCAAGGCACCGTACTGTTCATCGGTGCCTTGCTCACAGCAAGGCACTGGATCTCAATCCAAGGGAGCGGGGACGGCGGAGCGGAACACAAGGGGAACGAAATGCAGAGGTAACTGGGCCCCTCTCATCTGCCCTCCAATGCAGATCCAACGCTTCACATTGGCCCAAGTGAAAACAAACCACAACAGCTACAGAAAAGCACAAGCATTGAAACAACAGCGACATGGCACAGAAACAACAGCTACAGAAGTGCACAAACTGGACAAATTTGTAGCACTGAACACTGAAAATGTGTAGTATTAACATATAAATTTTGATGCTTCAAATTCTACAACTGAAAAATCGAACAGCTACGGAACAAATTTGTAGCAAGTGGTACAACGGAACAAATTTGTACTAGCACTGAACACTGGATACATTAGGCAAGTCTGCTTGTACACTTAGCTAAAATTTCATCCATGTAACGAACTGGATGCACACATGAGCAATGAACTAAACATTCAGATCATGCTTGTAGCAGCAAGCAGTACTAAACATTCAATCTAATAACCATCTGAACTCTACGGTTAGTTCTTGTTTCAGCTCTAAAACGCTTTGGCTCACGGTCGGTTTGCCCTTTCCTTCTAATGCCCTCATTGGAACAAACAAATCTGCATGAAGTCGCCTTTCGATCAAATTTGCTCAAGTTGGTGCATCTTTTCCTCGCATCAAAACCTATGTGACCTCCATATTCTACCCAAAACACCCAAACCGCATCTGAATCTCCGAATCTCGTACCAACTTGAGGTATCCTTTTTGCTTTAGTTCACTGCTGTCCCTCGGATGTTATTTGAAGGGCAGATGAGAGGGGGGCAGTTAGGCAAGTCACTGAATCTCACTCCCTAACAACCACACCCCTTCTTTGCCTCTGCTTGTCACCTTTAATTTTGTGTGTTTATTGTACACATCCTAACATAGAGATAGTGTGCCTGCCACCTGCATGCATACGAGTTAAAGAGGGAAGCATGTGGCCTCTGCATGCATACGAGTAGATCTGTGCAAGCAACAGCATTGATGCCTTCGCAAATTTTTCTGTGATACTAGATCCCAATTAATCTTGCATGTGCACCCATGCCGATGTTAATTGTCAAGATATGGCTGGCTCGACCTCTATACATGTTGAAAAAACACCCACGCCGTAAACGTGTCCTAATAATGTCTGACAGTTGGATAGGCTCCCCCAATTTTCATGAAATACAAGATGCTAATTAAATGATAAGAAATCATATGGTTTGTGGAACAGAATCATTGAATGATAAGAAATCATATGGTTTGTGGGAAAGAATCACAACCATGATTCACTAATTTTCTCGATACATCACCAAATGTTGTATGAACATCTATACTCCTATATAGTGTAGGAATAAGTTTGAATGCTAGCCGTTGATACTGCTGCATCCAACGGTAGAGACATGGGCAAATCCCTGCATTTTAAGCCGTAGATACACTGAATCGAACGGTGCACATTCTCTTGGAGTTCAGCTCTAGAAACTTCGATCGCACCCACGTGCCCAACAGCCTCTGGCCTTCGGTTCTCTGAGTTGTCTGTTTCTCGCGACCCAACCCCAGGCGTCCTGGTTCTCCCTCTCTTCTCTTTGACCGGGAGTCAGGTAACATCTTTGCAGATCCATTCTACCCGGTCCTAAAGCCATCCCTCTATCCATACTGAACTTAAAATCCATTGACCCGCCTGCAAAAACAAGAACCCGAGCCAACTCGGTCTATGTGAAATTAGAAGGGATATTAAATTTAATTGAAAAAAGTTGGAAACAAATGCTAGAGTAACTGTTATGATTCAGCATCAAAGGAACATGCAAACTGCAGCAGGAAAGAAAAGCAGTGAGAAAATTTTGCACCACGATGGCCTAAAGAATAAAGCACCTTCCAATTTCCTTCTTTGCTGCTCCAGCGAAAACTTCGAAGCCCTCGGCACCCTCGCTCCAGCGACCCCATTTCTTGCCACTTCGTGGTGCCTTGAAGCAGTTAAACGCCACATAGAGCTGCGCCAACTTCTGCGCCCTCGCCCCAATGGGTCTTTCCAGGCTGAGGGGAAGAGTAGTACGGCCTGTGGGAGTGTGAGGGAATCGCCCTAGCAGGAAGATGATAGACGGCGGAAGTGAGGCAGCAGCAGGCAGAAGACTGGAGCAAGGAGGCATGGTGAAGCTGGTGACGGCCGGCGAGAGAAGAAGGCAAGCCATTGATTTTGCCTCTTCACTGGATGAATCAGGAGTCAAGAACGAGATGGAAATCTTGTAAAAGAAAACGACCTGGCCTGCCCCATGGCGTAGGCTCGCCTAGAAGAGCCGGGAAGACTACTACATACAGTACATGATTGGGCCCTCCAAAGAAATGGAAGAATCCTGACCCTTCTAAAACAAATAAAATAATGTAGCACCCTTAAAAAAACAAAATGAAAACGAAAGTAGCTCTATGGCTGTTGTAACCCTTTGTAAGAACGTTTTCTTATTTACAGGATTAGCCCTTTATAAACAATTGCCAATTAGTCCCTAAAAAAAAACAATTGCCAATTAGAGCTAATACAATGATTACAAATTATAAACTTTTATTTGTTTATTATAAATTCAACCGTTTGGTATCAATTTATAGGAATTTGACACTGTTAAGTTATTTTTTTAATTTGGAGGAGCTTTTAATAAATTCTGGTTACAAACTACCAATAAGATAAAAACCCTGGACAAGGACACATGATATTTGTGTTAAAGAAATTCAGTGAAAACAACAAAGACGTTAGTAGTGTAAATACATACAATGCCCCATTATGGGTTTTGAGATAGCTAATCGCTCTTTATTATGCAGTATGTAATATTCTTGCCCGTTTCATTTTGCCATAACGTGCATAGCACGTGTCGCGTACTAGTACCAATTAGGGTCAACAAGATTCAATGATCTTGTGCGCCCACACTATAGACGGACGGATGGATCAATCATCACAGGCTTTGTGGCTGACAGACACAGGGATAAATCAAATGCGCATCTCTCCATCAGGTTCAATGCGAGCGAGCCAATTGCTGCAGGGCCCATGGAGCCATGGCACCCGCAAGTGCTATATATACACGGCAGTATGTGAGAGTAAGACACAGCAAAGATATGGTACCTTGGCCATCATGAGCATAGGCATCAGCCGCGACCACTCTCTTCTCATGCTGCTGCCTGCTGGTTGCACTTCCAGCTAGCACCGCTGCGGCCAGATCAGGTGGCAGCAGTGGACCGCTGTACAACGCCATCTTCAACTTCGGCGACTCGGCGTCCGACACCGGCAACTTATGTGTCGATGGCCGGCCGGGGCCTGCCGGCCTGTTGGGCATTTTCACCCGTCTCCCCTACGGTGTCACCTATTTTGGGAAGCCCACTTGCCGGTGCAGCGATGGCCGGGTTAACATCGACTTCCTGGGTAAAAATGCAGTGTCCAAACATTTCTGATCTGACTGGCTTTAAAAACCTGGAGTTGCCCATTTTATGTGGGCATTCCGTGAACTTCTTGTGAAAATGTCATCAAACTGATATAGTTTAAGTGAGTGCAGCCCAAGCGTTCGGGCTGACATTCCCCCTGCCATCCAAGGCGCCCGGCAAGGACTTCCAGCGAGGGGCGAACATGGCCATCATCGGCGGGACCGTACTTGACTACAGCAACGCCAGCCTCAAGTTCACTGCCTACGACGGCTCCATGAACACCCAGATCGACAATTTCCAACAATTGTTGCCTTCAATCTGTGGAACACAGCAGAGTAATTAAGCACTGAACTCGTTCTAATATATTCAATCATTTGATCGACTGATTTACGCACACGAGAATATTTTCTTTGGTGCCATAACTAAAGTTTACTAACTTAAATATGTGCCTGTATATAGGTTGCAAGATGTATTTGGCCAAATCCCTGTTTGTGTTTCAGTTGGGGGAGAATGACTACAGCATCCAGCTGGTGAATGGATCCACAGTAGACGAGGCCAGCAAGAACATACCCAGAATAGTGAACACCATCATATCTGGTGTGGAGGTAACTGCAAAGCTTTATAGTTCTCCCTCTGTTTGTAAAGGTTTGTCGTTTTTTTTACCTGAACATGCATACCAACGAAACAATTAGTTGGGTTAAGTTGGACCAAAGTACCCTACAACAGTAACAATATCTCAAGCGAGCAGTAGAGAAAATGATATCTCAAGCACGAGAAGTACAACTGCTATTTTGGAAACCATGCCTCACAGATGGAGAAGTGACAAATACATGAACAAATAAAGTGGCCAAGCCATGCAGTTTGTATCCTAACATATGCTCTAAACATGCAGAAATTAATGACACTCGGCGCAGTTGACATTGTGGTGTCAAACATTGCTCCGATGGGTTGCTTTCCATTTTACCTGAGCATGTTTGAGAGCCCCAACAAAAGTGACTATGACAAGTACGGGTGCCTGAGAAACCACAACGCGTTGTTCAAAAGGCACAACTCTTTCCTCCAGAGCAGCCTCCCAAAGCTTCAAAAGCAGCATCCACGCACACGGATCATGTATGCCGACCTCGCAAGCCACATCTACCAAATAGTGCAAGATCCCAGAAAATTCGGTGAGTATCGGTAACCATGTTAGCGATGCCTTGAGCAGCCGATGAATCTTTCTTTCAAAAGAACAATTATTAGTTGGGAATTCACTCAGGAACAATTGAGCAACCAGCCAAATTCAATGATTCAAACATCACTAGGCTCAAGAATAGGAACAAAATTTCAACGTTTCAGTGTTACTAAAATATTTATGTTTCAGTATAAAAATCAGTATCACTTGAATTTAGGTTTTTTCTTGAGATTCAGTTAATTAAAATGTAATTTCAGTAGTTTGACCAAATTAAAACCAATATCGGTGTTCTTTTTGCTCTTCCTGTTGTTGCTACAATTCGAACTGAAAAAATGAAATTGTGAACCCTAAATGTCACCTAAATATGGTTAGACTGATTTTGTTACGCAGGCTTTGAGACCGCCCTCATGAGCTGTTGCGGAAAGGTCGGTGCACCGCATAGATTTGATCCATTCAACTTGTGCGGGATGGATGGCTCAAGCGTTTGCCATGACCCAGGGAGCCACCTCCTCTGGGATGGTATGCACCTGAGCGACACCGCTAACAGACGGATCGCCGAGGGCTGGCTCAGCGGCCCGTACTGCCACCCACCAATTCTGCAGTGAAGGTCCTAGCTAAATGGGTGCATATACACACACAAATGGACTTCTAGGGACTGCATGCATGTGTTGTGTGTACTTCCTTTGTGGGAATATCCTATGTACCCAAAAAACAATATTGAAACATGCTGTTTTCTGGTGCTGATTAATGTGGTTGATGCAAGCTACATACACGCATGCGAGTAGACGCGGGACACTCAGATTCCCAAGTGCGTCCAACACCACAAATTTGGTCCATGTGTCCGGCTGATTCGCTCGGCTTTGTCGGTTGTGAAAGAGTGGACGGGTCAGAGTAAAAAGAGACTAGTGCACACATACTTGACTTACATGGTGTTATGTGCAAATACCCCGATGTAAATCAACATTCTCACCCAGCTACATGCATCTGTATTTAAAAATAGAGTTGTATTTGTGTGATTTTAATTGTTGTAATAACTAACAAAGGAATACTTGGATAATAGTTGTCTCCAACTATTCATCATGTGATTCTAATATCTGAGTAGGAGAATCTTCAGAACTAGCCACCAAATAAGCATTGACATGCCAGGCTGACTGGTTGCATTCCCGTCAGAGCTTTGAACCGGCCATTTTGGTAACTAGTAACACCATGCCTCAAACATGGTGGTTTCGCGCAAAAGAAAAATAGCGATAGTCACGTGTAACAAGGTTTCCAGAAGTGGTGGCTTTTTGTAGTTTACTCATGTCATAATTATTATATGGGTCTAGAATATAGGAATCTATAACGTCCTAAGAAAAGACACTTGCAAGAAGCTCCTTGAAGCATCGTATAATTACTATGTAACTGGGTTAGGTGGCTTCTTCAGAAGCTAACTAGGTGCTAAATCTGCTTCTTTGTAGAGAATATAAATCAAGTCGCTAGAGGTGACAAAAATACTACTCCCTCCGTCCGGAAATACTTGTCGAAGAAATGCATAAAAATGGATGTATCTAGAACTAAAATACGTCTAGATACATCCATTTCTCTGACAATTATTTCCGGACGGAGGGAGTACTTGATGTGAAGTTGTAAATCGTTAGTAATTACTTCTGAAATAAATGGTATTTAAACACATACATACGTACCTGATAGGTAAAGATGCAAGCAAGTTGTGAAGCCCACATACAAGTATATCAAAAGTCAATTCTATGTTAATCTGAAAAAAATACACTAGGTTGACTTTTACTACACTTACATGTGGGTTTATGCAGGCTCCCGCTTGCATCCCTCACTGATAGGTTCAAACTGCATGCATACTTGAACCGGCAGTTGCTATCCCTTTTTCTTCATTTTCCTCATTCCCATGAGCAGCGAGCACATCATGTGCAAAGCTTTTTCATTGGTAGTGGTAGAGATTACACAAAATGGTATTAGAACCCTTCAACAGCCCATTTGACAGTGTTGTATGACTAATGATTGCCAGTTTTCATCATCCCTGTTCCAAAGTTCGTTTTTTCTCTCAAGTGTCTTGGTGTTGGTGGAATATAAGCAGCTCCCTTGGGCACTTTTTTTTTCATTCTGCAGCAAAACCAAAAAGTTGGAAGTCGGTGAGTGAAACCAAGGTATTTGTCTAATAATAAAACAAGGAAAACACACAACCAGCACATATACAAAAAATGCCACATTCGTTTCTTTATCAAGATCAGCTCTTGTCCAAGTAAAATAAAATGGTGAAAACAAGGAGCCATCTTGTTTTATTTAGCCTATCATAGTAAAAGATACAATGCTAGAAGCATATCTTCCGTTGGCTGCCCATAATAAACCAACTGGGAGTATGGGACTAGCAGTGTCACAGTATACAGATTTAGAGTATATTTTTACGTTTAAAAGACAAACTATTCAGAAAAGAAGGGTATGCATAATCAAAACACGAGTGATATGATCAAGAGCTCTTCTAGCAATTTTTCATTGTCATTAACTCAGGACAATTTGATATATTGCATAAAGGGGCTAAACAACTGGTAGGTCATCAAGGATAGTACTTGCTGCCAAGAGAAAGGCACCAAAAAATGGCATTATTCATTGAGCACAACATGAGTTTCATAATCTCCTATCACCATGCTGGCAAGTCTAACTCACCAGAGTTTAGTAGATTCTGCAAGTCAGATTTCCGTAGTCATATGATAAGTTGATAACTATAACCTAGCTCAAGAATGAAAAACAAAAGGAGCATATCAATGTAGATTAGTTTAAGTCATTGCCCATGTAGACATTTGTCTCAAGAGTCAAGACCAATATACAAGGGCAGTTGGCGCATTAAAACTTGTCACGAAGTTGGGTTAAAAATAAGACGACATCCAGTGCCTCCTTACAAAACTTGGGCAAAATACAAATAGGAATTTTAGATGAATATAGATAGAACAGCTTCCAAACGACCCCCCTTGGCAGGATGATTTGCCTGAGGCGACAAACAAGGACTAACACCGCAAACAGAGCAGAACCCTGCTGTGCTGCATGTCATCGTGGAACGCCCGGAAGGAACACAACCACAAAATATTCAGACATAAAAGGCTCACTTTCCAGGAGGTGGCCTCCCTCACTCATGATGCCATCGACAGGTGAATCCTCATGACACCGTTGGACAGCATATTGTCCAAATTTTTTGGAGTAATCTGACATATTTTTGTTTATGGTTCCTGTTCCATTTCCCATTAAAACAGGCCCCCACCATCAATTGTGACCACGCACTATTTTCATCTTAAGTAGGCGGTGCTCTTGCCCAGTTTCTTGGAAAAATAAAAAAAGGAATTATGTCAATAGACCAATAGAGGTGCTAGCTGGGATCAATGTGTCAAGTGTTAACCGAGACCAGGGTACAAGACAACTTTAATCAGTTCGCAAATATCTAATTGTGATCTTCTAGTGTCCTAAACAAGGACATAATCACATAATAGCTTAACTTGATAACAGCAATAACCATTCTTCTAACCTAAGCATCAGAGGTGCTAGTACCTAGTGAAGGATTTATGAACAACTTGCATTCGCATGATACGATCTGAAAAAATAATAAATCAAATACTTGCTCACTTCACATCATCCTGTGGCATGAAGAAGAAACTTCATCCTTTTTAACCCTTCAATGGAGTATCGGCATTAATAACGCTCAGCGAGGCATGAGCCAAGAAGTGCTCCAAAGAGATTTATAGTCATCAGTTAATTCAGTGCTCCACAAATACAACAAGGTTCCTACATACCACAATTCACCCTGAGCTTGGAAGTAGCCCATCCCTTGTCATGCCACGGAGGACATCAACCACAGCGTCCACGTTACCTTCCTTCCGATTGAGATCAATAAGAGCCTTCGATGTTTCTGCATCTGCTAGCGAACAGCAATTCAGCAACTCCTGAATCACGGTATCTGCTTCAACAGTCATCCCCTCTTCAAATAGGCCCCTAACCAATGAAATAGTGCTTGTTGAATGAGGAGGAAAACCACACTGCAGCATTTTCTTATGGAAGTTGAGAGCCTTCAGAACATTTCCTCCCCGACAATGCCCATGAATGAGTACAGCATACACTGAACCATCCAGCTTCCAATCTCTGTCCAACATTGACTGGTAAACTTTGTCAGCTTCATTCATCAAGCCTTTCATGGAAAATCCCTTAAGAAGAGCCACCACACTCTTGAACTCAGCTTTCCTGCAACAATGCATTAGGGCTTCATATTTAATATTGTCTGGAACAGGGTCTTCATAGTACAATTTGAAGAGTAACCGTTGTGCTTCCTTTGTACGTGCTGACTTGCTAAGCCCATCTATAAGCACACTGTATGTCACAACATCAGGGAGAACTCCTTTCTTTATCATCTCATCGTGCAGAGAAAGAGCTTTCTCAACATTCCCCTCCTTGCAATGGCCATCAATCAGCGTTGTATAAGTAAATTCATCAGGCTGCAGGCCAAGTTGAAGCATCTTCTCAAAGAGTTCACATGCATCACTTAGTCTTTTCTCCTCACAAAGACCCCTTATGAGCGATGAGTAGGTGATTGCATCTGGAATCACACCTTTTTTCAGCATTTTTCGGTTCAATTCAAATGCAGAATCTGTATCACCAATCTTACAGTACCCACTGAGAATTGTACTATATGTCACGACGTCAGGCTTCACTCCTTTAGCCTCCATTTCATCGACCAACTCCCTCGCTTCGTCCATTCTTCCTAACTTGCAGTAACCATTGATGAGCGCATTGTAGCACACTACTGAAGGCCTGATCCTGCGTTCCCTCATCTCCTTCAGTGCGAGCAATGCGTCATCCAAGAATCCGTTCTTGCAGAACCCATCTATCAGTGCTGTGAAAGCGATCTCATTCATCCGGAGGCCCCTCTCCTTCATCTGCCCCACCAGGGCCACTGCTCGTTCCAAGTTCCCAGCCCTGCACATCGCATGGATAAGCGACGTAAACGTCACAACATCTGGCGCAACCCCTTTCTGAGACATCTCCGAGAACACCGTCAGTGCCTCATGCAGGCAGCCCGCCTTGCAGTACCCGCTCACCAAGGTGTTATAACTGACCCCATCGGGGGCCAATCCCTCCCTCGCCATTCCGTCGAACACCTTGCGCGCGTCCTCCATCCTCCCCGCCTTGCACATCCCGTTCACCACCGTGTTGAACGTCACCAGGCTCGGCCTCACACCGGCCTCCCGCATCGCGGCGACGAGCCTCTCCGCGCCGCCCACGTCCCCGGCCCTGCAGAACGCGGCGACGAGCGTGTTGTAGGTGACGGCGTTGGGCGCGCAGCCCGCGGCGCGCATGTCGCCGTCCACGACGGCGGCGAGCGCCTCCTCCCGGCGGCCGCGGGCGCAGAGCGCGCGGACGAGGATGTTGTAGGTGTACACGTTGGGGGCGACGCCGACGCGGAGCATGGAGCCCTTGAGGAAAAGCCGCGCGGAGGCGAGCGAGGCTTCGGAGAGCGCGAGGAGCACGGCGTTGTAGGCGGGGAGGGAGGGCGCGTACCCGGCCGACCTGGCAAACGCGAGCGCCGCGGCGGCGAGGGACGGGGAGGGGAGGATGGCGTAGGCCCTGATGAGCGCGTCGAAGGGCCGCGGCGGCGGCGGGGACGGGAGGAGGCGGAGCGCGGAGAGCAGGGCGAGGAGGAGCGGCAGCGGCGGGAAGGAGGCCGCGAGGCGGGAGGCGGCCTGGGGCGAGAGCGGGAGGTGGCGCCGGCGGAGCGGGGGCGGGAGGGGCGGCGTGCGCGGGGTCGGATTTAGGAGGGCCGCGAGGTGCGCGTGCTGCACCGGGTGCTGGTGGTGGCTGCCGGAGGCGCCCGCCACTTGCCCCGCGGCCGCCATGCTTAGGTGCGAAGCGGCGGCGCACGGGCCTGTGGCATTTGGTCAGCCGGGAGTGTGGACTGGTGGGACCCGGTGGTCAGCTGGCTGGCCAGAGCTCAATTTACGAGCGCCACGGCTCTAAAAAAAGAGGACAGTTTTGCTAATAGCATCTCCATCCGACCACCCGGCCCCCAAAGAGCCCCTAGGCCACTTTTTTATCGCCGGCGAAAAAAAAAACCGCCTAGCCACGTCCCCAGGAGACCAAAATTCGTCGGTTTGAACCAAAATTGGCGTTGGCGGACCCAGATCGAATCCGGCGCGCTGGGGGCCGGCCGAGGGCGTCGGTGGAAAGGAAAATGGCGCCAAGACCTCCCGCGCCAGATTCCCACCCCGTGGGCCCGCCGAGTCAGCGACTAGGCATTGTCGTCCTCATCTCATCGCCTCGGCTCCCATGCGAATCAATGCCAAGGCTGCCGCCGGTCAGCCTTTCATTGATCACGGGCGACGTAGTGATGGCGAGTCGACGCGCGTCCCGCTCTTTCCCGCCACGCGTCCACATTGTTGCCGTCCCCTCGCCACTATAAAAGCCGCCTTCGTCGCTGTTTGCCGCACACTCGCTGACGGTGTCCTGGACTAGGGGTACTCACCACGTCGTCTCCCGACCAGGTGGATCAAGCTGAGGACCCCTATGGCGGTTCACTCATGGGCCACTTCGGGCGGCCATGACGCATACAAGGAGGATTCCACAAGACTTGGTGATCAAGACAAGGACTCCTCTCCATCGACATAGCCGACTAGGACTTTTGTTATCCTAGGCCTTCGGTACATTATATAAGCCGAGGCCAGGCTAGTCGATAGATATATGCTAGATCATTAGAATCATACACAACCTACGATCTCGAGGTAGATCAATTCTGTACTCGATACATCATCATCAGTATAAACAAGAGCAGGACGTAGGGTTTTACCTCCATCAAGAGGGCCTGAACCTGGGTAAAGACTGTCTCATTCGTCTCCTGTTACCCATTGATCCAAGATCCACAGCTCGGGACCCCCTACCCCGAGGTCTGCCGGATTTTCCTCCGACACTCATCACAGCCGACGGAGCTCCTCGCCGTGAAGAAGGAGCACGAGGCCATGGCCGCCGACCTGGAGAGCGGCCTCCTCTGGTCGCGCCAGGACTACGTGCGGGAGGAGATGGAGCGGCAGCGCCGCGCGGCGCCGCGGCCGCGACGAGAGGGCGTCGTCGTGCTCTCCGACAACGGCGACGAGGTCGCCGCGCCGAGCCAGCCGATCGCAGCGGCGACCCAGGGCAGGGCTGCAGCAAGGACGGCGCCTCGAAGGACGGGCCACCGAGCGGCGACGACTACACCGCCTTCTACAAGCTCCACAGCATGAACAACTAGATTAGCTTTTTTTAATCTATGTAAATTCGCCTAGAATATGAATGAAATCGCCTGTATTTCATCCAAATCAACCAAATTTCGTCGACCTTGGGTTCTAAAATTATTTTTTGGCCAATGCCGTTGTGGTCGCCGCTGGGAACAGTGCCCCCCCCCCAAAGCCGAAATTTTCGCCGGCGACGCCCCCAGAGGCGCTATTTTAGCCCAAAAACGCCCATGGGGCCGAACGGCTGGAGATGCTCTAAGTCTCAATCGATTGAGACTTCTTTATGTCTCAGTCGACGATATATTCCACTACTAGGGAAAACCTTATACACAGCAGCTTACCAGTAGCGATTTTTCAAAGGAAGCGCTAAGCAGTAGCGCTTGAACAGAAAGAGCGCTGCTACTACGCACATAGCAGTAGCGCGCTTGAACAGAAACATGCTACTACTATAATTGCCAGACCGTTGCCGGCAGGCTAGGTATACTAGTAGCGTTGTCCTCCAACCAGCGCTACTGATACTATACTTAGCAATAGCGCTTTCCTCCAACCAGCGCTACTACTAAATTCAGTCCCCTCCTAAGACCCAAGTTTAGTCCCACCTCGCTCCGCGAACAAAATGTTTACCACCTTAAATATGGTGCTTCATTGTACTCTATGTGTAGGATCTGTGGCAATATGAATCTTCGTCGTTTCCTAAACCGACGAAGATTCATACTGACAATTTAGATTCTACACAAAAAGATCATTGATGACCAATGCTTTTTTTGATGCCTTTTTTTACATGCTTAGCCTTAGTAGTAGCGCTGTTTCTCTAAAAGCGCTACTGCTGTTGATCATAGCAGTAGCGCTGGTCCCCTTAACGCGCTAGTGCTATGGAGCTTAGCAGTAGCAGTGGTTACCAACCAGCGCTACTACTACGGGCACCATATCCACACCCCGCGTCCTCACTCTCCCCCTCTCCCCTCACACTCTCACTCGCTCTCTCTCCGCCGCGCGTCGTCGCCGCCGTCGCCCACCGTCGCCTCCCGTCACCCACAGTCGCCCCCAAGGTATCTGCCTCCCTCCCTCCCTCCTTCTCTCGCCGCCCTCCTCTCTCCGGCGCCCGATGCTCTCCTCCCACCTCCTTCGACCGCCCTGCTCCCTCCTCCCACTGCCCTCCTCTCTCCTCCCTCCCCCAGCCGCCCGAAGCCCTCACTCCTCCCTCCTCCTCCTCCTCCTCCCACCTCTCTCTGTATAAAAAATTAGGTATAGAATTTTTTAGTAAAAGAATTTAGTAATATAAATTTTTAGGTACAGAAATGTATTAAAATGCTATATGAGATTTTTTTTAGTAAATGTAGGTTTTTTGAATAGAATTAAAAAAAATGTAGGTCTTTTGAATAAAATATGAAAATGCCCATGTCGATGATTAGAACTAGGTTTTACAAATTTTTAGGGTTAGAACTTGGTTTAGACAAATGGATGGATAGATGGGCAGTACAAATTATTAGGGTTAGAACTATGTTTTACAAATTTTGTTTTTGTGTTAGACATAGGGTTTCAAACGCTAAGTTATGTGAAATTAGGGCATTTTTCTATGATTCAAGAAGTAGACAGTAGTTAAAAAGCCAGGGCATTTTTCTAGTGTTTATGAGGATATATAGATAGATGGATGAATGGACAGATGTTAGGGCTAGAACTAGGGTATTTTTAGTAAATGTATAGGTCTTTTCAATTTTTAGGGCTAGAACTAGGATGTTTTAGACATAGGGTTTCACTAAGTCCTAAGATGAGGATAATAATGTTTTTGTTTATATTTTGTTTTTGCAGAAATCAAGGAGCCCCTGCATCATCCCCGCCGTCGTCCCCGTCACCGACCACCTTCGACCTCGAGGTGAGACCAGCCAAATCCCCATGTCGATGATGATGTAGATGTTTTGATAGTTGTAGTAGGGTAGTAGCTACATGAGTGGCCTATGTTTGCAGGGAACACCTCACAGTGGCCTATGTTTTGCCGGAGTGTTGATTAATTTCCATTCCGGCAAATTTCAGGCGCTCGATATATGTCCTTTTTAGCAAATGTCATGCCAGATTTTTCCGTGAATTTTGGCATGACTTGTGCTAGAATATGTAGGAAATATCGAGTGGCCCGAATTTTGTAGAAAGATAATTAAACGACATTTCGGGTTGACTTTAAGTCTGTCGGGCTCCAAACATGACAGTCAACAAATGAGTGAGGGAGAAAGTATGCACCATATATGAGAGAAGAAGAATCCCGACTGTTGTCGTGGGGATCGTTTCTTCTTCTTCTCCTTGTGCTAGTCCTTTGTTATGCACTAGGGGAAGGAGGAGTAACGACCATCACCGACGGTCGAAAAATCAGTGAGGGAGTGTCTACCATATACACCACATGAGATGAGATGACAGCTTTCAAGAAAAGACTCGACAGATCGACAGTCAACCCGTGATGAATAATAATGATCTAATTTAGTTTTTGTAGTACATATATTGAATTTTACAAGTTTAATCTTTGAATTATGGACATAGGAAATGTCTGACGACGATGATAGGATCCCGGAGTGAAACTGGTGCGGCGACGACCGGGGTCTGTGCGACAGGCCTCACCTGGTAGACGGTCGGCGCTTCAGTGTTAAGCTCGATGAGACCTTCGATGTTGAAACGGTATGCAACGACAAGTCTTTTTTCGTAATTAAGCATGACTTATGCTTTTTCAACGTGTAATTTTCGTCTTTTACAATTCGACTAGCTTATCCCATGGCATGCAAGACGCTATGTCTTGGAGCATCTGGATTTCGAAGATCATGAAAATATGGAGACAAAGATAATTCATCTCAGGACCCATCATGGTTATGATTTTGCTGTAAAGCTATACAATTCGGAGAGCGTAACCCATTGGTTGCTCGAATTGGGAAGCACTGTGCAAGGCATATGATTTTCAGGAGGATATGTATGTCACCTTCGATCTTGGTGATCATGACGATGGCATTTGGATCCTTGTTGATACGCTTCCACTTCTACCTCTATGTGAGTTTCTCAAACATATTTATTAAGTAATTTATATTGTTTATTTCAAAATAGTTGACAGCTTATTTCCATTAACAGCTTATTTTCATTCTTCAAAAAATATACGGAAGATGGTAGACAGAACCTACTACACTGATGGCGCAGAATTAACTTATTAGGAGAAAGATCATCTTATCTCATTTATTATTGATGTTGAGAATTACAATATCAATTATCAAACTCCTGCACATTATGGTCAATACGTGCCACTAGTGCACGTGTTGACCTACGGTAACATCCATGGAGATGGCATGGTAAGATTTTTTACTATTACGACATCCGTGCATCTTTTGCATAAATTCTTCTAAAACTGAACTACATTGCTAACTACGAAGTTATTACTATGTTTTTCAACATAAAATCCCGAAGGATTATCTGCCTGATCTGATGCTTCCGAAAGGTCGCCTTGATGTTATGAGCTTACGGCCAGGTCATCCTAGGCTTCACTGCTGTTCATACCGGATTTCTAAAACCGATGAAGACATGACAATCAAAGATTGGAAAAAATGTATGGACAATCGTAGGGAGCTACTTGGAAGCAACATTGTGCGAAGCGCAAGAATTGGAGACAGGATAATTTCCATTCTCCATAATGGAGAGTCAGGGCCTATCTTATTTTATGCTATTTTACCTTAGAGGGTAGTTAGGTCCTAGCTAATACTCATGATCATGTGCTAAGAACAATTAAGTAGGGTTGGTTAGATGACTATGATGATGATGAGTATGACTTGTTATTATGATAATGAGTAGAAGTTGTATTATGATGATGAGTAGGACTTGTTATTATGATACCAATGATGAGTTATTTATTATGATGATGACGCATGATGCTAAGTTGTTATATGAGCATGATGAGTTATTATATATATATATCAGTGGGTGAAATGAACATGGATTAGATTCAAGTGGAGGCAACATGTGGTGCATGTCGAAAGTACTACGTTCCGTCTCGTCAGAGCAGGTGAGTGCAGACTCCGATGGGAGGGGGGTCCGTCTACTGGGAGACGGCCTCCCCCGAAGCCGCCCCCTAAGAGTGCTCCATCTTCTGGGAGCCGGCCGCTTGGGCCCAGCCGTCCCAAGGAGCCGGCCGCGTGTTCGGAAGGCGTGAGGGGCTTTGCTAGCCCCGATGTCTTGAAATGCTAAGGGGTGTGGATGAGGCTACCCGTGGTCTATCCCCACGACAGTAGTCCCCGAAGCTGGTGAGGCGCCACGGCTCAACGCCGGAGTGCCTCAGCAGTTTCCTCCTCCGAGAGATCTTGTGCCTTTGCTTCTTCCGGCTTGAAGGAGCCGCCTACCAGGAATCGGCCGAGGCGAAGCCGGCCGCTTGTCGGATTTGACTCGCCGTGGCGGGTGCCGGGTGGTTCGCCACCGGGTGGCGCGCTTGCCGCCCGTTGCCCGCTCGCCACGTGTCGCCAGCAGACCAGGCCGGCCTGCCAGCCCACACGCGCGACGGGATGTCGCCGTGGGCTCGGGCCCACCACTACACGGCCTCGACGCGCGCGCGGATCCGCTGCGGCCGAGGTGGGCTGTTGCCCTTCCGGGGCGAATTAAACGGGCGCCATGATGGCGCGGGATTTGCGGGGTCGTGCGGGGCGTGGGCGCAGTTAATCCCCACGCCCCCCACTAGGCGTCGCCTCGGCTCCGTCGTTGCCGCCATATAAATGGGGGTGGAGGGGGCGGCCAGATGCACGCGCGCCCCCTCCATCCTCTCCTTCTTCTTCTTCTTGTTCCTCTACTCCTTGCCTCCTCGCCGCTGCAGCACTGCTCCACCACGCTCCGCCAAAGCGCCGCAGCGACTCCACCGCCGCCCAGCCTCGCCGCACCGCTGCCAAACCACCGCGGGACATGGCGCGCGGCGAGTGGGACGGCTCCAACGTCCACGAGGGGCACATCGAGTTCCTCCGCGCAACGCGGCGGATGCCCAACGAGGCATGCGTGGGAGCGCGCCTTCCCGACGCGAAGGAGATCACGCCGGCACCGAGGGACGGTGAATTCGTCGTCTTCCGGACCCACTTCCTCAGAGGATTCGGCCTGCCGGCGAGCGGCTTCCTCCGTGCCTTCCTCACTTTCTACCATCTTCAACCTCACCACCTTACGCCTAACGCGATGGTCCTTCTTTCCGCCTTCGTGACTTTTTGCGAAGGTTACCTTGGCGTCCTGCCCACACTCGAGCTGTGGGGCAGGTTCTTCTACCTCAAGCTTGGCACCCAAGCAAAGGGCGAGCCGACCCAGTGCGGCGCATGCGTCGCTGTGCGGCGCACCGGGTCCGGGACCCACTTCCCGGCTATCGCCCTGCTGGAGTCGGCGAAGCTGTGGCAGAAGTCGTACTTCTATGTGCACAATCTCCACCCGACGCGCGACTACATCAACTTGCCGGCTTACGCAGCCGACCCACCGCCGAGCCATGGAACAACTGGGGCCAGCAGCCCGCTAGGCTGCTGCCGGCTGCTATCAACAACATCCTCAGCCGGCTGCAGGAGATGACGGACTCGGAGGGCCTCAGGCGTCGGACTTGTTGGCCGCCTTCGTCCAACGCCAGGTGTCGCCCCTCCAAGGCCGGCCTCATCTGATCAGCGACATGAGGGACCGCCGAGATCCGTGCCGGATGTCAACCAAGGAGCTGCCAACTGTGGAGGTGGTCCGCCACGTCAACTATTTCTCCGACAGCAAGCTCAGCGAGACTGAGTGGAGATTCGGCAAGGAGCCGTACAGCCGTGCCAATCCGCCGCCACCGGTTAGTATCTGGTCCTCCTTCTTTGCTCACGCCGTGCTCTTCATCTGACCTGACCACCCGGACATGACGCAGCGCTTTCCTGGCCAGGCAGCAGGCGGCGCGCCGGCTCCAGGCCACCAATGGATGGCGGACCGTGAGGTGAGCAACGTGGGCGACCCCGAACTAGGGGCGGCCGCGTTGGAGGACGAAGGCGACGACGATGCCACTGGGGGAGGCGGCGCTGGAGCAGGCGGAGCCGCAGGAGGCGGCGATGTCCGGGATTGGCCGGACAATGATGAAGACGGCGATGGACAACACCGCCCCGAAGGCGCCGACAGGGCGGGCGCCGGCTCCTCGACGGCGCGGCCGCCCCTAGTTCGGGGTCGATAGGCGGAGCGCCGACTGGTGCGCCCGGCGCGGCCCATCGCCGGCTCCTCGACGGCGCGGCCGCCCCTAGTTCGGGCGCGGCCGATAGGCGGAGCGCCGACTGGTGCGCCCGGCGCGCCCAAACGCCGCACCGAGGGGATGTTTGGCAGCAAGCAGCCCAAGAAGGCCAAGTCGATGGCCGCGACCAAGCGGCAAGAGGCCGCGAAGGCGGCCGCCACTCGGCGGGGCCCGAAGGAGCGCCCAATGGTGTCCGGGTAAGTGCGTACTGTCTCGGTTATTTCTTTCTTGCAAGCTTCTTATCTTTGCTTAATTTGCCACGTAGGGCTCCCCTTTCCATATCGCGGGCTCCGTCCGCCTCGCTGATCGAACCAACAGGCGGCTCTAAGGAGGCCCGGCACGTGGACCCGGCCGCCGCCCTTCGGGAGGCAACGGAGAGGAACGCGCGGGAGGAGCAGGAGGCCGCGGCACGGGCGGAGGCCGATGCCCAGGCCGCCGCGTCGGTGCAGGCAGAGGCGGAGGCGGCGACCAAGGCGCGGGCGGAGGCCGACGCCAAGGCCGCGGAGGATCCGGCTGGTGGCGAGATCCCAGAGGCCGCCAACCTCGAACAGCCAGAGTCGCCGATGGTGGGGATTCAGGTGCCGTCTGGAACAGCCGGAGCCGACCAGACGGCCATAGAGCGGGGGGCGACCGGCCACGTCGACCTGGAGGCGGAGCTAGTCCGGCGGGCGCCGGGTGCTGGCGAGCGGGGAGGCGGCCATCCCGAAGGGCCGAAGGGGCCTTTGGCCGGCACCGGGTTGGCGACGAGCCAGGCCCTGACGACGCGCGCCTCCGCGCGCCTGCCCCTGTCGCGGGCGGCCTCCGCGCCGAGGCCGGTAGAGGTCAGGGCCGCGAGCTCGCCGGGAGCCGACACCGAAGCCACAAGCTCTGCTCTGCCTAGTTGGGCACCAGGAGCCGGCCCGGCCGCCCTGAACCTCGCGGTGCAGGACGTTCAGGACAAGTTCTCCGTCCACGGCACCGCCCTGCTAAAGGCGAGGAGCGAGATTTTGGCGATGCAGACGTCTGTCCGGGTTTGTTCTTGATCTTGTTTTTTATTTTGTCGATCTTCAGTGGGGGCACGCCAGCGCACCCACTGGGTGTAGCCCCCGAGTTCCAAGCCGGCTGCTGAGCAGGCGGGTTAGAACTTCTAGGCGTGTTTCTGGATGCTGAGATGTTTGTGTTTGCCGCAGGACTACCACAACCTGCGCGCGGCCGCCTTCAACTCCCAGAACCAGGCACTTGCTAACGAGACCGCCGAGTTGAAGAAGAGCCGAGGTATGCAGGTCGGCTTTCAGTGCGGGTGCGCAAGCGCACCCGCTGGGTGTAGCCCCCGAGATTCAGGCCGACTGCTGAGCAGTCGGGCCAGATCTTCCGGCGACTTCTTGTCTTTGCTGATGCTATCGCTGATGATTCTTCTTTGCCTTTGCAGAGGCCGTCGCCCAACTACGGGACCATGTGCACGAGCTCGAGAGCCAGCTTCAGGCCAAGGAACTGGAGCGTAGCCAGGCGGCCGCGGAGCGCAATCGGCTTGAGAAGGAGCTGGTTGACCAAGCGGCCAGGCACGCGGACCAGGTCCGACAGCTGAAGGACGGGGAGGCGCTCCTCAAGGCTGAGTTCGAGTCTCAGCGCTCAGACTGGGCCGAGAGGGAGAAGTGCCTATCGGAAGGCTACGAGGTGATCGAGGCCATGCTTGAAGGTAACTTTTCTTTCTTGCTTGGAGGCGCCGGTTGTTGCTGGGAGTCGGTCTCTTATTCCTTTGTTTTCTTTTTACGCAGAGTACTTCCAGGACCATGCCGGCGTCATCACCCAGGCGATCGAGGCGCGATGCGAGCAGCGGAGGCAAGTGGGCGACGAGATTGCGCCGAACCGGCCTCGGACTTTAGGCGAACAATTCCAGGCCGTCCAGCTACGCCTTGCGCCGGTCCGCCGGCTGCTCCGCCAATTTCAGCGCACCGGGTCCCAGGTCCTGGAAGGGCTCTGTCCAGGTGCGCAGGTGCCCCGAACTCCCAGTCGGACTGCCGACTGGTTGGAGGTAGCTAGGGAGCGGCTCGACGCCTGGAAGAGTGCCACCGCGCGGGCCGGTGCCAGGGTGACGCTGGAGTTCGTGAAGGCGTGGTACCCGGGCGTGAGCCTCACGCAGCTGGCCACCTTCCGCAAGGAGGCGACGCCGGAGCTGGAGGCGGAGCGCGAAGCGATCGCCATTCGCGCCGCAGCCCTTGCCGACTACGCCGACGTCGGCGTCTTCGTCCCGGAGCGGGCGGAAGACGGCACCGAGGTGCCGCCATCTTGGTTCGGGCTGAACCCGGACGAGGGGGAGGACCCGGCGGAGGAGATCGCCTCCAGCAACGAGGACACAGAGGAGGACGAGGGCGAGGAAGGTGATGGTGTCGCGCCAGATGACGGAGCGACCAGCCGGAATCGCCCCGATCCGGCCTCAGCCGCCGACCAGACCGAGACCGACCAGCCGGAGGCCCCGCCAACCGGTGCCACCGCTACCGCCGACTCGTCCGAGCAGCCCGTAGTGCCTCCGGCTTTGGCGGCCCTTATCTCTTTAAGTTTTTTTGTCTTATGCTCAAGAACAAGTTGGTTATGCGCAGTTCCACCCACTGGGGGTGTATTCTAAACCTTGATGAATGCCGGCTTCTGGCCTTTTGCAATGTAAATAGATTTATTCCCACGTGCTTGCGTGCTCTGCCGAGTTCTTACTCGATTTTGCCTTTGCTTTCTTTGGCTTTTTCTTTTGCCGTATTCCTTTGGCTGCCGCCCTGCCAGCCGGACAGCCGCACTGCGGTCTGTGGCCGGGTCAGGGACTTGGCCGTTTAGAATAGGCAAGTTACTTCAGCCACTTAAAGCGTAGCTAGTCAAGTGAGAAGCCGGCCGGCCGGCTGCTGAGCAGCCGGACGGGTGGGGCGAGAGGCCGGCTTGGCCTGAATCGGCGTTCTTCCTTAGTCGTTTTTCGTGTGGACAACGTTTCCGGCCTTTAGCTCTTGCCAGCCGGACAGTCGCGCTGTGAGCTGTGGCTGGGACGAAGAGAGGGCTTTGGCGTCGGCACACTACTTAGCCGACTTCGGGTGGCACCAACTTAGGTCAAGGCGGCGAGCCCCCGGGCCGGCTGACCGGACCCGGACAGGGCAAAAGAAAAAACTCGTTCATAGGTGAAGCTTATCACATAGATAAAAAGGTAGCCCCCGAGTGCGCCTCGGGGGACCTGTTGTCTTTGCTTAATACAAAAGATAGCGTGGTACATACACTGCATCAACTGTAAAATGGGCGAAGAAGGTTCGCGTTCCACGGGCGCTCCGACTCTTGGCCGGCATTGTCTCCCTTGCGTGCCCTGGGCTTCTGTAGGAGTCGTTGCCCAGGGCCTTGCTGATGATGAAAGGCCCCTCCCAAGGAGCCGAGAGCTTGTGCTGGCCGGCTATTCGCTGGATCAGCCAGAGCACAAGGTCGCCCTCGCGGAAAGCACGCGGCTTGATCTTTTTGTTGTGGTAGCGGTGTAGGCTCTGCTGGTAGATGGCGGACCGGCTGAGTGCTAGCAGTCGGGCCTCTTCAAGCAGGTCGACGCCGTCTTCTCGCGCCTCCTTGGCTTCCACCTCCATGTACATGGTGACGCGAGGCGAGTCGAACTCAATGTCTGTTGGGATGACGGCCTCGGCCCCGTACACGAGGAAGAAGGGCGTGAATCCGGTTGATCGATTCGGCATGGTCCGGAGACTCCAAAGGATGGACGGCAGCTCCTCGATCCAGTAGCCGGCCGAGCGCTCTAGTGGCTCGACCAGTCGGGGCTTGATGCCGGACAGGATGAGGCCGTTTGCTCGTTTCACTTGGCCGTTTGACTGCGGATGGGCAACGGACGCAAGGTCCAGTCGGATGCCCTGCATCGCGCAGAAACGGGCCAAGGCGCCTTTGGCGAAGTTCGTGCCGTTGTCGGTGATGATGCTGTGCGGGATGCCGTACCGGACGATGATGTCGACGATGAACGTGATAGCAGTCGGACCGTTCAGCTTCTTGATTGGCCTCGCCTCAATCCACTTTGTGAACTTGTCCACGACAACTAGCAGATGGGTCATACCACCGCGTGCTGTTTTGAATGGGCCCACCATATCCAACCCCCATACGGCAAACAGCCAAGTGATGGGGATGGTCTTGAGTGCTGAGGCCGGCAGGTGCTGCTTGCTGCTGAAACGCTGACACCCCTTGCACTTGCAGACCAACTCCTTGGCGTCGTCCAAAGCAGTCGGCCAGAAGAAACCATGGCGGAAAGCTTTGGCAACGAGGGCTCTGGAGGCGGCGTGGTGGCCATATTCGCCTTGATGAATGTCTCTAAGGATAGCAATGCCCTTCTCCGGCTCTACGCAGCGCTGGAAGACGCCAGTCACGCTGCGCCTGACGAGCTCTCTGTTGACAATTGTGTATGCAGCTGCTCGGCATTGCACCTGCCGGGCCAAGATTTCGTCGGCTGGCAGCTCACGGCTCACCAGAAAGTTGAGGATGGGCTCCGCCCAAGATGGAGCTTCTACCACCGTCATGACAGCAACCGGCACCAGGGTGGCCGGGTTGGGAGGCGGCGGGTCGGAGTCGGCCGCTGCTTGCTGCGTCGTTGAAGTCCCCGGGCCGACTACAGCAGTCCCCGGGACGGGTTCTGGAGTCCCCGGGACGGGTTTGGGTGCTGCAGCCCCCGGGCCGCCTGCCGAAGTCCCCGGGCCGGCTGCTGCAGTCCCCGAGCCGGATCCAGCTGCTCCAGGGTCAGTCGGCACGAAGATGGACTCTGACTTCGGCGAAGGCTTGATGGACGGCTTGCGCAGGCATTCGAGGGAGACGCCGGCTGGTATGGCTTGCCGGGTGGAGCCAATCCGTGCTAGGGCGTCGGCTGCTTCGTTGTCGGCCTGTGGCACATGGAGGAACTCGCACCCATCAAAGTGGCCGCTGATCTGCTGGACGAGGAAGCGGTAGCTGGCCATGTTGGCGTCCTTGGCGTCCCAGTCGTCAGAGGACTGCTGAACCACGAGGTCCGAGTCGCCGTAGCACAGAATGTGGTGGATGCCGATCTCCTTGGCTAGCCGGAGCCCGTGGACGAGTGCCTCGTACTCGGCCACATTGTTGGAGGCGGCAAAGTGGATCTGCAACGTGTACTTGAGCTTGTCGCCTTTGGGAGAGGTGAGGACGATGCCGGCTCCCAAACCGGTGCGCATCTTCGAGCCATCGAAGTGCATCCGCCAATGCATGGAATCCGGCGCAGGCGGCAGGTACTGGGTCTCGGACCAGTCGACGAGGAAGTCGGCCAGTGCTTGGGACTTGATGGCGGTGCGGGGCTGGTAGAGGATGGTGTGGGGAGCCAGCTCGATGGCCCACTTGGCCACCCGGCCTGAGACATCTCTGTTGCCCATGATCTCGGCAAGGGGGACGGTGCAGACGACCATGATGGTATGCTCCTAGAAGTACTACTTCAGCTTCTTGGCGGCAAAGTACACGCTGTAGCACATCTTCTGGTAGCGGGGGTAGTTCTGCTTGGAGGCGGACAGCACCTCGCTCAGGTAATAGACCGGCCTCTGGACCGGCTGTGCCTTGCCGGCTTCTGGGCGCTCAACAACGATCACGGTGCTGACGACCCGGTTGGTAGCGGCGATGTAGAGGAACATGGGCTCTTTAGCAGCCGGAGCGGCCAAAACAGGCGGCGTGGACAGCATCCGCTTGAGCTGGAGGAAGGCCTCGTCTGCCTGGTCGGTCCACTCGAAGCATGTGGTCTTCTTCATCAGCTGGTACAGAGGGAGGGCCTTTTCGCCCAACCGGCTGAGAGAGGCTAGGCACCCGGTGAACTTCTGGACGTCCCGCAGCCGGGTTGGCTTCTTCATCTGCTCAATGGCCTTGATCTTTATGGGGTTGCACTCGATCCCACGCTCAGAAACAAGGAAGCCAAGGAGCTGGCCGGCTGGTACTCCGAAGAAACACTACTCCGGGTTGAGCTTGATCTGAAAGCGGCGCAGGTTGGCGAAGGTCTCCTTGAGATCCTCCAGAAGCGTACCACGCTTCTCCGTCTTCAACACTATGTCATCCACATAGACGTGGGCGTTTCTGCCGAGTTGCTTCAAGAGGCACTTCTGCATGCAGCGCTGAAAGGTGGCGCCGGCGTTCCTCAAGCCGAACGTCATGGTGATGTAGCAGAAGGCGCCAAAAGGGGTGATGAAGGCGGTCTTCAGTCGGTCAGCCGGATCCAGCTTGATCTGGTGGTAGCCGGAGTAGGCGTCCAAAAAGGACAAAAGCAGCCGGCCGTGGAGTCGATCACTTGATCAATCCAGGGCAAGGCAAACGGATCCTTGGGGCAGGCTTTGTTGAGGCTTGTGTAGTCGATACACATGCGCCACTTGTTGTTTTTCTTCAAAACGAGGACTGGGTTGGCAAGCTAGTTCGGGTAGAACACTTCCATGATGAAGCCGGCTGCTAGAAGCCGGGCGATTTCTTCACCAACAATCCTTCTCATATCTTCTGATAAGCGGCAGAGGGGTTGCTTGACTGGCTTAGCATCCGGCCGTACATGCAGCTTGTGCTCGGCGAAATCCTTCGGAACACCCGGCATGTCCTTGGGGGACCATGCAAAGATGTCCCGATTCTCATGGAGGAAATCGATGAGCTCGCTTTCCTATTTGCTGTCGAGGTTAGCCCCCACGACAGCGTACTTCTCCGGGTGCGCCGGGTCCAAGATGATCTTCTTGGTTTCCTTGGCCGGCTGGAAGGAGCCCTCAGCCTCAACCTCCTTGGGGGCGGAAGGCATGGCCAGCTGCTCGCTGGCCATGGCCACAGCCCAGTCAAGGAGGCGCTTCTCTTGGGCGATGACGAGGGACTCGGCCAGCTGGGAGCTGGCCGCAGCACACGTGAGCGACTTCTTGTAGTCGCCGGCAATGGTGATGATGCCCTTGGGACCCGGCATCTTCATCTTCAGGTAGGCGTAATGCGGGACCGCCATGAATTTGGCCAAAGCTGGCCGGCCCAAGAGCGCGTGGTAGGGGCTGTCCAAGTCAACCACCTTGAACCAGATCGGCTCGCGGCGGAAGTGGGTCTTGTCGCCGAATAGGACGTCAATCCTGATCTTGCCGATTGGAGAGCAGGAAAGCCCAGGGACAATGCCATGGAACACGGTCCGGCTGGGGTGGAGTTGCTTCTCCTTGATGCCCAGCTTTTCCATGGTGTCGCGGTAGAGGATGTTGATGCTGCTGCCGCCGTCTATCAGGACTCGGGAGAAGCAGCAAGCCCGCCTCTCGGTTGAGAAGGTGGAGTCCAGCACCATGGCGTAGGCACCCGGCGAAGGCATCACTGCCGGATGGTCGTCGCGGCTCCAGGTGATGGGCCTTTTGGACCAGTGCATGAATTGGGGGACCTCTGGAATGACGGCGTTCACCTCATGGTGTTGCTGACGCCGACTGTGCTTGTCGCCGGCTTCACTGGTGAAGACGACGTAAGTGGCGTTCTCATTGGGGAACTCGTCTTGGAGCATGCCGACAGGGCGGGCCGGCTGCTGAGCAGCCGGAGTCGCCGGGCCAGGAGGAGGAGGCGGCAAACCCTCACCCTTAGCGATTCGGGCGAGCCAGTTGCACTGCCAGGTTGTATGGTTGGACGGCTTCGCGCCGCTGTGGAACTTGCATGGAGCGTCGAGGGTCTGCTCAAAGGAGAAGGATGGGAGCCAGGCCCCCTTGCCGCCCCGCTGACGCTTGGGGCCGGGTTGACATGCTGGCTGCTGATCCTTGACGGTGGCCACCTGCCGGCCGTTTGAAGCCGGCTGCTGGGCCTTGCGCTTGTTGTCGTTAGGCTGCTGGCGCGGGTTGGAGTTACCAACCGGTGCCTGAGAAGCCGGTGGGATCACCTTCCCGGACACGTTGATCCGGATCTCCGACTTCATGGAGGAGTCGGCCGTGGCGTACTTGTCCGCCACAACCAGGAGCTCGTCCAAGGTAGCCGGCTCGTCGCACAGGAGCTTGTGCTTGAGCAGGGTGCCTTCTCGGCACCCGGCGGTGAAGTACTCGATGGCCTGCACCTCGTGCACCCCTTCGCAGGAGTTGCGCAACTCGGCCCAACGCGTCAGGTAGTCACGAGCGGACTCGTCCGGCCCCTGAACGCACATGGAGAGCTGGCGAGGCTTGGGAGGCCGCTTGTAGGTGCTGGTGAAGTTGCGGACGAAGACGTCACTGAAGTCCAACCAGCTGTTGATGCTGTTGGGTTTGAGGCTGTTCAGCCATGTCCGGGCCGTGCCCTGGAGCATGAGCGGAACATACTTCACGGCAATGCGCTTGTTGCCGTTTGCTATGCTGACTGCTGTGGCGTAGTCGGTCAGCCAATCTTCCGGCTTCACGGCGCAGTTGTACTTGGGAGTGTCGCGAGGGAGCGAGAACCCTTTGGGGAAGGGCTCGTCGCGGATGCGGGGGCCGAAGCAGGCCGGGCCGACTGTATCCTCGTCCGGGGACCGAAGCAGGCCAGGGACCGAGCTAGCTGCTCGATCCGGCGGCAAGCGTCATTCTCGCCGACTGCTTCGCGAGGGCCTAGCCTGCCCCCCAAAGTCGGGTGCTCAACCGGCGTCGGAGAAGCCAACCTTTCCCTGCGGGGGGGAGGTTCTCGTTCTTCCTGCTGGCGCCGGTCCTTCGGGTTCGGAGGAACGTCCCGGCTGCCCACGACCGTCTAGGGAGAGCGCCGGCTGCGGCTAGCTGCCGGCTCCGGCTAGCTGCCGGCTCCGGGTTCCGCTGGCCGCCGCCGCCGCTAGGGGACCGGGAGGTCGCTCCATTCTCGCGGCGTGGTGGAGGGTTCCGTTCCGGGAGCTCGGCCTACCGGCCAGCTCCCACCATGCGGTTGCACGCGTCTTGCTATGCGTTCGCAGCGTCGAGGAGTTCCTGGAGGCGGTCGAGCTGACTGCATCGTTCGTCGCCCTCCAGGTTCTCGAGTTCTTCTGCCGCCGCCTGTGCGGCACGCAGGTTCTGCACGGGGGTGTCGTAGATCGGACGTCTGACCCCCAGCATGCTGGCGATGGCCGCGCCGCGTTATCGGATGGCGCCGGCTCGGCTAGGCTCGGCCGCAGCCGGCGTGCCGCCAGCTATGCGGTTGATCTCGCGCTGGTTGGCCTCAGCGCGGTGCTTCATGGCTGCCATCTTGGTGGCGCTGTCGAGGAGCTTGACGCGGATTTCTTCTACCGCCGCCGCGTCGGCGTTGGCTCCGACGGGAGCCGCCAGGTCCTGCATCGCTGCTCGCAACGGGTCCTGGACGGCCCCGCCAGAGGCCTGGCTGTGGCTAGTGACCATCACCTCCACGAAGACGCCGGCGTCGAGCGCGCCAGCAGAGGCGATGCTTGAGATGGGAGGGAGCGGGTCGTCGATCACCACCACGCCGCCGGGGAACCCGTCGGAGGCGTCTACGTCGGAGAGGCTGAGCTTCCCGAAGAGGTCGACGAGGCAGCCCGCGGGGCAAACGGCTCCCGCGTCGAACGACACGCCGGAGCAGGCGCAAGCGAACGCATCGGGCTGGCTGATCAAGCCGGCCGCGACGTGCTCGCCGGAGAGGAAAATGGTTCCCGTCCAGAACATGTCTCCGGCCGACACCGCGAATAGACCCACGGTGGGCGCCAACTGTTGTGGTATTCTCACGTCAGATGCCAGGGGGTGGCTTATCATGGGTGGAGCCAAGAGGACGTCGTCGGGCCCTGCAAGTGGGAGTGAGCACGAGCTCGATCGCACACGAGACGTACCCAGGTTCGGGGCTCTCCGGGGAGATAACACCCCTAGTCCTGCTCTGCGGGGTCTCCGCATGATGACTATGATCAAATGGTGTACAAGATTGCTCCTTGAGCTGTGTTGCTAGAGGGGGAAGAAGGGCAAGGCTAGCTATCTTCTCCTAGCTATGGTGTATGGTGGAATGAGAGATGAACCCTTTGCATGGGTGAGCCCTGGGGGGTTTTATAGGCCAACCCCCCAGGGGTACAATGGTAATACGTCCGGGTGTAGGACCCGGACATCAGTGTCTAAGGTCGTCGGGTTCTCCGCCGGCTGCTGGGGCCCGCCGCTTGGTGGGCCCCGCCGGCTACTGAGAATCTAGCCGACAAGTAGGGCCCACCGCCTATGGGCCATGCTGATTGCCTTTTGTTGTGGCTTCGTACTTGATGACGGAGGCCTCGTCAGGAGTCGTATGGCTACAGTCCCGCCGTCTGACGGGTTGGTGGCCGCTTGGTCAGCGCACACTGTAGCCACGCTCCATCTCGTCGGGGCAGGTGAGTGCGGACTTCGAGGGAAAGGGTCGGCCGCCTACTGGAGGCCGGCCCGCCCCCGAAGCCGCCTTCCAGGAATGCGCCGTCTTCTGGGGGCTCACGGACAGGTAGGGCCCGCCGCCTACGAGTCGTACTTATTGCCTTTTGTTGTAGCATGGCCCTTGCTGACGAGGGCAATGCTGAGGGTCACATGGCTATAGTCCTGCGCCTGGCAGGTAGGTGACCGCTTGGTCAACTTGCACTGTAGCCATGCCCCTCTAGGATTTGGGGGAGAGGGTGGCCCTGTAGCCACGCTCCGTCTCGTCAGAGCAGGTGAGTGCAGACTTAGAGGGGAGGGGGGTCCATCTGCTGGGAGACGGCCTCCCCCGAAGACGCCCCCTAAGAGTGCTCCGTCTTCTGGGAGCCGGCCGCTTGGGCCCAGCCGGCACAAGGAGCCGGCCGCGTGTCCGGAGGGCGTGAGGGGCTTTGCTAGCCCCGATGTCTTGAAATGCTAAGGGGCGTGGATGAGGCTACCCGTGGTCTATCCCCACGACATTCCTCCAACCAGTGCTACTGCTACTGTACTTAGCAATAGCGCTTTCCTCCAACCAGCGCTACTACTAAATTCAGTCCCCTCCTAAGACCCAAGTTTAGTCCCACCTCGCTTCACGAACAGAATGTTTACCACCTTAAATATGGTGCTTCTCAAACTATCACAGCCACTTGGTCTTCATTGTACTCTATGTGTAGGATATGTGGCAATATGAATCTTCGCCGTTTCCTAAACCGGCGAAGATTCATACTGACAATTTAGATTCTACACAAAAAGATCATTGATGACCAATGCTTTTTTTGAAGCCTTTTTTTACATGCTTAGCCTTAGTAGTTGCGTTGTTTCTCTAAAAGCGCTACTGCTATTGATCATAGCAGTAGCGCTGGTCCCCTTAACGCGCTAGTGCTATGGAGCTTAGCAGTAGCAGTGGTTACCAACCAGCGCTACTACTACGGGCACCATATCCACACCCCGCGTCCTCACTCTCCCCCTCTCCCCTCACACTCTCACTCGCTCTCTCTCCGCCGCGAGTCGTTGCCGCCGTCGCCCGCCGTCGCCCCCAAGGTATCTGCCTCCCTCCCTCCTCCTCTCGCTGCCCTCCTCTCTCCTCCCTCCTCCCGCCGGTGCTCGATGCTCTCCTCCCACCTCCTCCGACCGCCCTGCTCCCTCCTCCCTCCTCCCACTGCCCTCCTCTCTCCTCCCTCCCCCAGCCGCCCGAAGCCCTCACTCCTCCCTCCTCCTCCTCCTCCTCCAACCTCTCTCTGTATAAAAATTTAGGTATATATTTTTTTAGTAAAAGAATTTAGTAATACAAATTTTTAGGTACATAAATGTATAAAATGCTATATGAGATTTTTTAGTAAATGTAGGTTTTTTGAATAGAATTGAAAAAAAGTAAATGTAGGTCTTTTGAATAAAATATGAAAATGCCCATGTCGATGATTAGAACTAGGTTTTACAAATTTTTAGGGTTAGAACTTGGTTTAGACAAATGGATGGATAGATGGGCAGTACAAATTATTAGGGTTAGAACTATGTTTTAGAAATTTTGTTTTTGTGTTAGACATAGGGTTTCAAATGCTAAGTTATGTGAAATTAGGGCATTTTTCTATGATTCAAGAAGTAGACAGTAGTTAAAAAACCAAAGCATTTTTCTAGGGTTTATGAGGATATATAGATAGATGGATGGATGGACAGATGTTAGGGCTAGAACTAGGGTATTTTTAGTAAATGTATAGGTCTTTTCAATTTTTAGGGCTAGAACTAGGATGTTTTAGACATAGGGTTTCACTAAGTCCTAAGATGAGGATAATAATGTTTTTGTTTATATTTTGTTTTTGCAGAAATCAAGGAGCCCCTGCATCATCCCCGCCGTCGTCCCCATCACCGACCACCTTCGACCTCGAGGTGAGACCAGCCAAATCCCCATGTCGATGATGATGTAGATGTTTTGATAGTTGTAGTAGAGTAGTAGCTACATGAGTGGCCTATGTTTGCAGGGAACACCTCACAGTGGCCTATGTTTTGCCGGAGTGTTGATTAATTTCCATTCCGGCAAATTTCAGGCGCTCGATATATGTCCTTTTTAGCAAATGTCATGCCGGATTTTTCCGTGAATTTTGGCATGACTTGTGCTAGAATATGTAGGAAATATCGAGTGGCCCGGATTTTGTAGAAAGATAATTAAACGACATTTCGGGTTGACTTTAAGTCTGTCGGGGCTCCATACATGACAGTCAACAAATGAGTGAGGGAGAAAGTATGCATCATATATGAGAGAAGAAGAATCCCGACTGTTGTCGTGGGGGTCGTTTCTCCTTCTTCTCCTTGTGCTAGACCTTTGTTATGCACTAGGGGAAGGAGGAGTAACGACCATCACCGACGGTCGAAAAATCAGTGAGGGAGTGTGCACCATATACACCACATGAGATGAGATGACAGCTTTCAAGAAAAGACTCGACAGACCGACAGTCAACCCGTGATGAATAATAATGATCTAATTTAGTTTTTGTAGTACATATATTGAATTTTACAAGTTTAATCTTTGAATTATGGACATAGGAAATGTCTGACGACGACGATAGGATCCCGGAGTGCGACTGGTGCGGCGACGACCGGGGTCTGTGTGACAGGCCTCACCTGGTAGACGGTCGGCGCTTCAGTGTTAAGGTCGATGAGACCTTCGATGTTGAAACGGTATGCAACGACAAGTCTTTTTTCGTAATTAAGCATGACTTATGCTTTTTCAACGTGTAATTTTCGTCTTTTACAATTCGACTAGCTTATCCCATGCCATGCAAGACGCTATGTCTTGGAGCATCTGGATTTCGAAGATCATGAAAATATGGAGACAAAGATAATTCATCTCAGGACCCATCATGGTTATGATTTTGCTGTAAAGCTATACAATTTGGAGAGCGTAACCCATTTTGGTTGCTCGAATTGGGAAGCACTGTGCAAGGCATATGATTTTCAGGAGGGTATGTATGTCACCTTCGATCTTGGTGATCATGACGATGGCATTTGGATCCTTGTTGATACACTTCCACTTCTACCTCTATGTGAGTTTCTCAAACATATTTATTAAGTAATTTATATTGTTTATTTCAAAATAGTTGACAGCTTATTTCCATTAACAGCTTATTTTCATTCTTCAAAAAATGTACGGAAGATGGTAGACAGAACCTACTACACTGATGGCGCAGAATTAACTAATCAGGAGAAAGATCATCTTATCTCATTTATTATTGATGTTGAGAATTACAATATCAATTATCAAACTCCTGCACATTATGGTCAATACGTGCCACTAGTGCACGTGTTGACCTACGGTAACATCCATGGAGATGGCATGGTAAGATTTTTTACTATTACGATATCCATGCATCTTTTGCATAAATTCTTCTAAAACTGAACTACATTGCTAACTACGAAGTTATTACTATGTTTTTCAACAGAAAATCCCGAAGGATTGTGTGCCTGATCTGATGCTTCCGAAAGGTCGCCTTGATGTTATGAGCTTACGGCCAGGTCATCCTAGGCTTCACTGCTGTTCATACCGGATTTCTAAAACCGATGAAGACATGACAATCAAAGATTGGAAAAAATGTATGGACAATCGTAGGGAGCTACTTGGAAGCAACATTGTGCGAAGCGCAAGAATTGGAGACAGGATAATCTCCATTCTCCATAATGGAGAGTCAGGGCCTATCTTGTTTTATGCTATTTTACCTTAGATGGTAGTTAGGTCCTAGCTAATACTCATGATCATGTGCTAAGAACAATTAAGTAGGGTTGGTTAGATGACTATGATGATGATGAGTATGACTTGTTATAATGATAACGAGTAGAAGTTGTATGATGATGATGAGTAGGACTTGTTATTATGATACCAATGATGAGTTATTTATTATGATGCATGATGCATGATGCTAAGTTGTTATATGAGCATGATGAGTTATTATATATATATATCAGTGGGTGAAATGAACATGGATTAGATTCAAGTGGAGGCAACATGTGGTGCATGTCGAAAGTACTACGTTCTGTCTCGTCAGAGCAGGTGAGTGCAGACTCCGACGGGAGGGGGGTCCGTCTGCTGGGAGACGGCCTCCCCTGAAGCCGCCCCCTAAGAGTGCTCCGTCTTTTGGGAGCCGGCCGCTTGGGCCCAGCCGGCCCAAGGAGCCGGCCGCGTGTCCGGAAGGCGTGAGGGGCTTTGCTAGCCCCGATGTCTTGAAATGCTAAGGGGTGTGGATGAGGCTACCCGTGGTCTATCCCCACGATAGTAGTCCCCGAAGCTGGTGAGGCACCACGGGTCAACACCGGAGTGCCTCAGCAGTTTCCTCCTCCGAGAGATCTTGTGCCTTTGCTTCGTCCGGCTTGAAGGAGCCGCCTGCCAGGAATCAGCCGAGGCGAAGCCGGCCGCCTGTCGGATTTGAATCGCCGTGGCAGGCGCCGGGTAGTTCGCCACCGGGCGGCGCGCTTGCCGCCCGTTGCCCGCTCGCCACATGTCGCCAGCAGACCAGGCCGGCCTGCCAGCCCACGCGCGCGACGGGACGTCGCCGTGGGCTCGGGCCCACCAATACACGGCCTCGGCGCGCGCACGGATCCGCTGCGGCCGAGGTGGACGGTTGCCCTTCCGGGGCGAATTAAACGGGTGCCATGATGGCGCGGGATTTGCGGGGTCGTGCGGGGCGTGGGCGCAGTTAATCCCCACGCCCCCCACTAGGCGTCGCCTCGGCTCCGTCATTGCCGCCATATAAATGGGGGTGGAGGGGGGCGGCCAGACGCACGCGCGCCCCCTCCATCCTCTCCTTCTTCTTCTTCTTGCTCCTCTGCTCCTTGCCTCCTCGCCGCCGCCGCACTACTCCGCCACGCTCCGCCAAAGCGCCGCAGCGACTCCACCGCCGCCCAGCCTCGCCGCACCGCTGCCAAACCACCGCGGGACATGGCGCGCGGCGAGTGGGACGGCTCCAACGTCCACGAGGGGCACATCGAGTTCCTCCGCACAACGCGGCGGATGCCCAACAAGGCGTGCGTGGGAGTATGATCATGTGCTAAGAACAATTAAGCAGGGTTGATTAGATGGCTATGATGATGATGAGTATGACTTGTTATTATGATGACGAGTAGAAGTTGTATGATGATGATGAGTAGGACTTGTTATTATGATACAATGATGAGTTATTTATTATGATGATGATGCATGATGCTAAGTTGTTATATGAGCATGATGAGTTATTATATATATCAGTGGGTGAAATGTACATGGATTAGATTCAAGTGGAGGCAACATGTGGTGCATGTCGAAAGTAGTACTCAAGTGGAGGCAACATGTGGTGCATGTCGAAAGTAGTACTCAAGTGGAGGCAACATGTGGTGCATGTCGAAAGTAGTATGTACTACTTTCGACATGCACCACATGTTGCCTCCACTTGAGTCTAATCCACGTTCATTTCACCCACTGTTGTATATAATATCTAATCATGATCATAAAATCATATGATGAAAGTACTGTATATAAAACTTATACAAATACAGCGACAATAAGCTGCATTTTCAAAAATACAGGAAAATTTAGCAGTAGCGTTTTTTTAAAGAAACACTACTGCTACTTACTGTTATCAGTAGCGCTTTTCCCTACCGAGCGCTACTGCTAACTAGGTATAGCAGTAGCGCTGGAAAACAAGCGCTACTGCTACCAGTTAGCTGTAGCGCCTTATTGGTAGCGCTTGTACAAGCGCTACTGATAGCTATAAAACAAGCGCTACTACTAGAGTTATCCCTAATAGTGTTCCTTTGATCTTGCATTGAGATTCATTTTAAAAAAATCCGGTTTTCTTTCTTCTTGTTTTTATACTATGTCATTTGACTGAGACTTTATTGAGTCTCAGTCAACTAAGACCTGACCACATCCTAAGAAGAATCAGGTCAAAATAAAAAGGACTCGCACTCAATTGATCCGGGTCAACTCTTTCTGTATCTAGTTTTGGATTTATTTTGAATCCTTGTCCAGATGGAAGGAATGTTTGTTATTCATGTCGGTCAGAAGAGGAATTGACACTCAAGAGCATGTGTTTTATGTTTGCATTCCTATCTGAGTGTGCCCCTCCTTCCTATTTGGCTGGGAATAATTTTCTGCTCGAATTGAGAAAGCAAGGGCTGATGGAGCTGCTCACTCTTGTGCTTCAACGGACTAACCCAACGTCTTAAGACTTCACCTTCCCAGTCAAATTGAAAGGGAGGCACTCTCGGAGAAATACATTGGGCTGCCTACAGCGACTGGTCATCTCACCGATCGCCACTTTGATCATATTGATGAACGTGAGGTTAAAGGATGGGGGCTCCCTCTGTGAAGAACAATAATAGCGTTTAGATCACTAAAGTACTTCTCAAGTTAGTGATTCAATGAGATGTTTCAAGCTCTCCAAAGGGTTGTGCTCCAAATTAACAGCGAACATGTAAATTTTTTGGTGGGCTGGATTATTTGGTAAGAGAAGTATGCATTGATAAACTTGGGATAAATTGTTTGTCCCAAAGAATAATGGAGGTATGGGTTTTTGAGACTTACCAGCCTTCAACGATGCTTTGCTTGGGAAACAAGCCTAGTGGCTTTTGACGAATCCAACGAGCCTTTGTGCCCGTGTATTAAAAGGAAGGTACTTCCCACAAACCGATTTCCTTTCAACTAGCTGCCCAAAAAGTGCATCTCATACCCGGAAGGCTATCATCTATGGGTGAAAGGTCCTTGAAAGAGGCTTGATCAAAAGAATCAGCAATGAGGAAGATACAAGTATTTGGAATGACAATGGATTGTGGACACACTTACAATGAAGCCTATTTGTCATCTGTCAAATCTGAATGTGAACCAAGTTTCGGAACTGGTGGATGCCAAACAGGAGGGTGGGACGAAGAGCTCATGCTTCAAGTGCTCATCGCCCCGGATGTGCACACTGTGTTGGCCATGCCGAGACCTGGGTACGGAGGTGGGGACTTTTGGGCGTGGTCTGTCGAAAAGTTTGGTAAGTACTCGGTGTGATCCCCATAAAGACTACTAGTTGGGGATGTGTCGAATGGCGAAGCTATAGCCAATTGTTCTGTGGATGACCCGGGAGGGGTTGGGAAGGCATTGTGGAAACTTAATGTGTTGCCTAAAAGCATGATTTTTTGGTGGTGGGTTCTGAAGAACATGCTCCCTTGTTTTGCTTAACTCAGGCGCCATCACACTTTAGATAACTCAAAGTGTACATTCTATGGACACACGGATGAAAGCTTGTATCATTCGTTCATCACTTGTGACCATGCAAAAACAGTTTTGGAATGCACTTCTCGAGTAGAGAGTCCTCAAGCTCCCACGGTTGCCCCCTGTGACATGTGCTAGGGATATTCTTACCTCAAACTGGATCAAGAAAGAAGGCGTTGCGGTGTTTGTGATCATGATGTGGTACATTTGGTTGAGTAGGAACAAATTCACATATGGGGGATAAGGATTCAAGCCATTACAGTCGGTGGCACTGGTAGATGAGATCGTGGCGACCCTCGAGCTTCCTCTGTGCAATTCAGAAAAGATCCTTCAGCAGCAACGTTGGCCACCTCAACCGGAAAGCTGGGTTGCAATCAATGTAGACAACGCACTCGACGTCTCGAACAGAGTGGTTGGTTCTGGCTATGGTTCAAGATCATCTTGGTAACTTTATTAAGGCAGGTATGAGTCAAGACAAGGGCATTGAGGATCCTTTCGTCAGTGAGCTATTTGCTTGCCAGGGATGGCCTTGATGCAGCTATCAGAAGGAGAGATCAGTAGGTCATTATGCAGATTGACTGCTCTAATCTAGTGGATTTGTGGCATAAACCGGGTGCACTCTGGGTAAATGGTGCACATATGATGTAGGAAATAAAGCAGATGGGCAAAGCTTTCCAGGGTTTCATGCTTCTTTGGATCCATCGTGAAGAAAATTGGAGGGCGCACCTATGCGCTAAAGAAGCTCGTAGCATTTCTCTTTTACATGTTTTGATATAATTCTTGGATTCCTGACTAGAACCATTCAATCAGATTGTAATCTCTTGTCAATTTAATAAAGCGAGGGATTAATGTAAGGGAAAAATTTGTTTTTGCCCCTCTAAATTTTGCCAATTTCCTTATGCCACTCTAGCTTTTCACATTTCACTTTTGCCACTCTTAGCTTTTGTCAATGCATCATAATTGCCATTCCGTGGCAAAATAAAAAAAATTCAGAGTGGCAATTGTGATAAATTTTCAAAAGCTAAGAGTGGTAAACATGAAATGAAATTATTTTGCTTTTGTCATGGAATGGCAATTGTGATACATTGTCAAAAGTTAAGAGTGGCGAAAGTGAAATGCCAAAAGCTAGAGTGGCATAAGGAAAATCTGCAAAATCTAGAGTGGCAAAAACAAAATTTTTCCTTAATGTAAATAAAATTGAAGACAAAGGCTAGGGGGTCGATTCTTGAAAAATAGCTCTCTTATCGAACATCGTACGACATTGGAGTCGTCAGTTTATGGCCCTTGTATATTAAAAATGGTGGAAGCTGCACAAACGAAACAACTATTAATCACACCCTTCCTACTTAAAAAACAATAGTCAAACAATATAGACAATTACCTCCCCTTTATCGACGACCCATCCACAATGTATGATTTCATACTCACATTTAAGTTTAGGGTATCGATCATTTCCTCAAGCACCTTGGGGGAGCTCAGATCCACGAGTTTTGAAGGAGAAAACCTTCGATTGGGTAGGGATTTGGTAGAGGAGGAGAGATGGACAACACCCTTATTTTTCCTGGCGGTTGGAAACCCCGTGGAGGCTGCGAGTGGGCTGGGCACCACCCGCAACCCCGCTGAGCACTTACCTATTCGGCACGCAACGCCACTTACCCTCGCGTTTCATCCAACGCTGCAGACGTGTCCAATTTCGCCTTCGCCACATCGGTTGGTCAGCGACAACTTGGCTTGGGTGTGGGCGAGGGAGTAGTGCCGATGACCTCAGCGTTGCACTATATAGGTGCTCGGTCAGGGCAATTTCGTGTTATTCTTTGATGAAGGTGTTCATTTTGTGCTATGCTAAACTTGCCCAAGGCGAGAGTGGCGATGTAGCGGACGGGCTCGCATGCTCTTGTTATGTGTACCAATGGAACAAGGTCACGTGGGCCTGCAGTTATTGCTAATGGAGGATACTGGCTGGTATACGCAGAGCGAACAGTGTATGTACGGTCATGAGTCCGTAGAATCTGTGTGACAGAGTTAAAGAGAGCTCTGACGACGTTTGTTAATTAAACGGAGAGCCTCCCGGTTGGGATGGAGTAGCTTGCATCTTTGGGTGCGTCGCCTGGTTTGGGACAGGTTCAAAATCTGTTGGATACAGTACAGGACGACTCCAACATTGCTGGACCTGGATGGCGTTTGCGAGACCTGAGCCTGTCGACGAGGACTGGGAACAGTCAACGGGCAAAGACGACCCTCACGCATCGGGATGGACAAAGAGTTACTACCTCCGTACTGGTTTATTCGTCCCTTTGTAATTTGTGTCAAATTTCGATCAAATATTTAACTAACAAAATGTTAATACATGTTAACAAAAATTATATCATTGGATTTGTATCTGAACATAGTTTCTAATAATATAATTTCTTGTGGCATGCATGAATATTTTATTAGTTAAATTTATGGTTAAAATTTGACGCAAAATACAATATGGACCAATAAACCAGGACGGAGGTAGTAATTGGCTTCGTACTAGTGATGTGCTTGCTCCAATCTTGTCGAGTCTCCCAATATTATTTTTATTAACGGCTTTGTAACTATGGACTCTGATTTTTCAAGATATTCGCAGGGGCACGCAGATGCCAAACCCTCCTCAGCCGTTGGATTTCCCCACGATTCGTGATGTAGTTGGATCCTACACAAGGGCACAATAAGTTTTAAATTTTAATCATTGAAACTTACGATTTTGCTTCTGAAAATTTTAATTTTATCGGTCACGAGTATCAGATTGCAGAGTTGAAACTTTAAGTTAATCACAGGTGCTAAAGTCGCGATTTTATCGGTCACTCGTAATAAGTTTCAAGAGTTAAAAATTAACATTTAAAAAAAAATTCATCAAAACTTACTCAAAATGGATCTTACTTCAAAGCCCCCGTCACGAAAAACATGAATACGAAAACAAAAGTTAATTTGAACTTTTTATTCAAAAGATATAAAAGTTTAAAAATTGAAAAACAAAAGAAAAAAACACGCGCGAGGGACTCGGTGCCCTTGCACCTGCGTGTCCCAAATCCTCTCACATTTTTTTTCCAGCAAGCTAACATATGCAATTGTTTTTTTTTTGCGGTTGTACAAATGCAATATTTTTTTAAATGCAATTGTATAGAAGTTCCTTTTTCTTGCACTGGAATCACGTTCCTTCTGTTATAAGTAAGCAATTTTGATTATTCACAACTAAAGTGAACACTACACCCCAAGCAATAATATAACATATTTACGGCTCAGCCACTTCTCGAAATAGGCCCGCGCCCCATTTTATATATAAGGCATAAATCACAATACACTTTGCATCATGTCCTCAAGAACTTTGTCGACACTCATGTTTGCAACAACCATCAACCTTCATGTACCCTCAAATTCTAGACATATGGTTTAACAACAAAGGTGATCAGCTTGATAGTACAACATCACTATAACTATATATGTCATTATTATTATTTTTGGAAATCTATGGAACATTGGAACTTGCCCATCACCAATCACAACAATGCTAGGTGAGTTGGTGGATTAGCGCAAATGAATATCTCTCTGTTACGTTTATCTTTGAACACCCCAAATGCCCCTGCCTCATTATTTTGGCTTTTGAATTTAAAACTTTTATATGTTTTTAACCAAAATTTAAATTAAGTTTCATTTTCAGATCCGTATTGCTTGTGACAAGGGCTTTCAAATAAGATCCATTTTATATATGTTTTGATGATTTTTCTGTAAATTTTTTTTTGATAATTTTCAATCGTTGAAACTGTGACGCCCCCGGCTTAATCGTGCACTAATCATACACGCAAATGCACATGATCAAGCCTAAGGACTCACGAGAAGATATCACAACAGAACTCTAAAATATAAATAAAGTCATACAAGCTTTATATTACAAGCCAGGGGCCTCGAGGGCTCGAATACGTAAGCTTGCGTACAAGCGTCAGCGGAAGCATCAGATATCTGAGTACAGATATAAAAGAAAACACAGAAAGGCTCTTAGAAGGCGGGGCAAAAGAAAAACACTACGATCGAAAGGCGTAGGCCTCCTGCCTGGGACCCTCCGATCCTACTCCTGGTCGACGGCAAGCTCGTAGTAATATCCACCCTCGGGAAGTAGTAGCGATCGTCAGCGTGGGCAGTTGTCTCATGGGCTCCGTCATCTGGTTGCATCAAAAGGGGTATGGGGGAAAAAGAAAGCAAAGCAACCGTGAGTACTCATCCGAAGTACTCATCAAGCAAGGATCTACACTACATATGCAATCATTATCAAAGGAAGGCTGTATATGTGGACTGGGCTGCAGAAATGCCAGAATAGAGAGAAGGCCTAGTCCTATCATAGACTAGCATCTTCAGAGGTCTTGCAGCATTAGAAGAGTGTAGATTAGTACCGTATATAGCAATAGTATCGATAAGTATCAACCTCACCCAGAGATCCTTTCTCGACTCCCTGCGAGAAAGCAATCCCAGAGCCATACAGTCTTCAACCTCGTCCGGAGATCCCTTCTCGACTCCCTGCGAGAAGCAATCCCAGAGCCATAGTATCCATATCTCATCTCATCAATATGATCTAGTTGTATCGATCGGGATACAACTCCGAGTGTCCGTTACCGAGGATCCGGCTATGCATAGATTAGTTCTTCCCTGCAGGGGTGCACCAACTTACCCACCACGCTCGCTTAACTCCGGCCGGACACACTTTTTCGGGTCATGCCCGGCCTCGGCCAAACGACACACCGCAACCCTACCTACAGCTCAGCAGAGAGGTCCCCGCCGGTCTACATCCTAAGCACTCAGGGGTCTTGGCCATCGCCCTGTGCACTCCGGGTCGTTGCGCACACGGTGAAGCCAGGCACCAACACTACAGGAAGGCGCCGGTCTGTCCGTGCCGCCATGCTGAACTGGACGTCTGACAGAGCTTTCGGCTGATGCATACGATGCAGAACGCCCATACTATGCCCACGTGATGGTTAGTGCTATCGGGCCAGAGGCCCACTCAGATCACATATCCAAACCGTTAGTACCTTGGGGGTGCGGTAACGAGCAGAGACTCACGATCGATGTGACCCCGTCGCCCCGTCTCGAGGACTTGCGGCAAGGGCCAAGAATGTCCGGCCACGCCTCGTATTCATCCTCGGGCACCGTACAGGCAACCCGTCTTCACATCACACGCGGGTACCCCTCAGGGTCGACCCACCTTTCCAAGTAACAATGGTACAGTCCAAGTATCCGTGTGTCCATAACATCAGGGAGGATCCGAGGTATCACCCTCGTTGGATTCCTACTCGATGTATCCGTCAAGGTGAACTCGGAGGAATCACCCTCGATGGGTTCACACTTGGTGAGTTGCACGACAGGGTCGTATCGGAAGTGGAGAAGGAGGAATCACCCTCGATGACCACGACCGAATAGCTACTCTACAGAGTTAACATCAGAAGTGCTACACGAGGTATCACCCTCGACACTCGATAGTAACGCTGCAGTGTCGTTACAACTAAGGGGGTGATGTGCGGTGCTGGGGCCTGGTTTTCAATCCCGTTGATCGGGTCTTCTGATAATCCAGCAGGCAGTCGGGACTAGTGGGGTCACTGATAGGTCTCTATCCAGCCTATACTAAGCAGTTTAGGATAAGCAGGTAAGGTTTCAATAGCAGGTTACAATAAACAGGCTATGCATCAGAGTAGGATAAACAGTAGCAACAGCAATTCTAATGCAAGCATGAGAGAGAAAGATTAGGCGATATCGGTATGCTCAAGGGGGGGGGGTGCTTGCCTGGTTGCTCGGCGGCAAGGGCAAGGTCGTCAACGGTGTCGTCGGTCTCCGGAGCTACGTCAGTACCGAGAACTGCGTCGGGGTCTAACGAGAGAGAAGAGGGGGAGGAAACAAATAAATACAGAGCAAACAAGTGCAGCACAAAGCATAACATGGCAATATACGGTAACAGAGGTGATCTAACGCGGTGCCGGGTGATACTGGTGAAGGGGGAATTCATCCGGGAATGTTTTCCCGGCTCCGGACATTTGTCACACAGATGACCGGAGGGGAACGGTTCCATGTTCGGATAGTTAGGGACGTGTGACGGATGAATGGACTGCGTATTCGGATTTGTCTCGTCGTTCTGAGCAACTTTTATGTATAAAGTTTTTCGATCGGAGTTACGGATTATTTTATATGATTTTATAAAGTTTTAACAATTTTCTGAAATTTTATTAATTATTTAATCCAACATTATCCAGAATAGTAACTAATGATGTCAGCATGACATCATGCTGACGTCAGCAGTCAACCTGACATGCGGGGCCCACCTGTCATTGACTGGTTAGTTAATTAGGGATTAACTAATTAATTAATGTTTAGTTAAATTAACTACCTAATTAGATTAAGCTAATCAGAGTTAATTAACCTAATTAATTTACTAATTATTTATTTTTATTTTCTATTTTTTTAAATTGTTTCTGGGCCGTGGGGCCCCTACGTCAGTGGCACAGGGCTTCGGCCCCACCTGCGGGCAGCGGCAGGGGCGAGTGGGCGCTGGGCGCGGCCGGGGCCGGAGCGCGGCGGGGCAGAGCAGCAGCGGCAGCGGGGTGGCCGGAGCGGCAGCGAGGGGCGGACGGGCGCGGCCTGCAGCGAGAGCAATGGCGCGGGCGAGGGAGGCCGAGAGCGGCGGCGACAGAGAGAGAGGGAGGGCGTGGGGCTCGGGGCGTGCGAGCGCGCGCGCATCGGCGGGAGCAGGCGCGAGGCGCGGGGCGCGGTGAGACGGCGGTGACCGAGGGAAGAGAGGGGTGGGGACGGGCGAGCTCACGTTCGAGGAGAGGAGGGGGGCGGCGAGGCTCGGTGGAGCCGGTGAGGGGGAGGACGAGGAGGACGGCGGCGGCGACGGGGACGAGGGCGAGGCGAGCGCGAGCGGCCTCGGCCCGATCCAGAAATGGATCGGGAGGGGAGGGGAGGGAGGGGGGAGATGGGTGTCGGTGGGGGGGCTAGGGTTTCGGCCTGGGGCCATATAGGGGGGAAGGGGTGGGCCGGCCGGCTGGGCTATGGCCCAGTTAGGCCAGGGGTTTTTTTCTTTTTTTCTTTCTATTTGTCTTTTTCTTTTCTTTAATCCTGTTTTTTGTTTTGTAATTAGTCAGGCCACCAAATAATTTTTGTAAAACATGGCATTTGCTCCAATAATTACTAGGCATCCTCTACTACTATTAAAAATTTGTTTGGGGTCAATTTGAGTCCACACAATTTTTACAATAAATAAAATGCATTAATCCTTACTGTTTTAGTAATGCTAGAGCCACCTAATTAATTTATTTATTGTTGGTTACAATTTTAGAATAGGCTCTGGAATATTTGCTATTTATTGAACATTTTAGTTTTTATGTTGGACAACTTTTATTTTTCACTATCTGTTTAATTTTCATTTGAATTTGAATTTGAAAAGAGATATGATACTAATGATGATTAAGCACTGTTAATCATGATGACATGGCATAATCAAAAGGGTGATTACTGTAGCTTAATACATGAGGTGTTACAGAAACTTAGTGCAAGCGAACGATAAAATCGCAAGTTTCGAAAACACGAACATTGAAATCTGAATATTAGTGCGAGCGAACAATAAAATCGTAACTTCTCAGAAACTATGAATGCCATAACTGTAAGTTTTAGATAGTTAGAACTTTTTTGAGTTGAGATACTTAAAAATTCGTGTGCCAAATCTTGGGGTCCATAAAATCACCAGCGTGGCCATCTTGTGGTGTTAAAAAAAAAGCGTGGCCATCTTGCTTTTTTTTTTGAACATCAGTACAGACGCAAGCGCTCATACATACGCGCATACACTCACCCCTATGAACGCACACACGCACATTCTACCCCTATGAGCACCTTCGAGAGACTGAGCCGGCATGTCATCTTGAAATTTACGAAGTCACCGTAGGCGCCTCGTCATCGACAGGAACGTCTCCTCCCACTGAAAGCGCATCGCCGGAAATCCTGAAATAAATTCAGGAATAATGCGAGCACCAGAACTTGAACTCTGGTGGGCTGGGGATACCATTGTCCTTCTAACCATCCAACCACCATACCGACCGATCAATGTGTGTGGTGGACGTCCGACCGGCCACCATACCGACAAGGGGGCGCTGCCGTGCACGCGTCCAACATTATGCACATGTGGGTACAGGTCGTAGACGCCGTCTCTGCTACGTAGACGTCCGTCGCCTCTTCCGTCCGTTATTCGCATTAAACAAGCCGCCTTACACGTCCTGAGACTAGCCACAATGGGTAGTAACATAGACTAGTAACATGCACATGTTACTAGTCCTCTATAGTGGGGAGTAACATATGTGTGGTAACATGCAACACTTCATTTATTAGGCTATAGACACATCTTGCTTTGATATGTGTGATGTTACTCATACTACTAGTAACTAGCTATGTTACTACTTTCCTCTCTTTCTTCATTTATTGCTTGCCACATCATCTATTTTATCTAGATATGTGTGATGTTACTACCTATATTACTCCCACTGTGGGTAGTCTGAGATACAGAACATCCCGAAGCGAAGGAACACGATTCCGTGAGTAGGCGAGCCCGTCCACGCCCATGAATTTTTGTGCCCAAGGCCGTCTAGTCTAGAAAGGTCCTTAAAAAAATCTAGTCTAGAAAAAAAACTTGCCCAAGGCCCTTTTTTCAGGGTTTAGGGAGATTCTGGCCGACGCCGCGTGTCGCGTGATAAAACGAGGGGTTTCCGTTCGGGCTCTCTCCTCCTCCTCTCCATTCTTCTCCCGGCGTTTCCCCAAGCCTCATCCGACGCGACGCACGCCCCGAGGTGAGCACGACGAATCCCACCCAATACTCTTCGAATCCGCGTGCATTCTCGGCACCTGCTCGTGCGCCTCGCCGATTGCCCCGAGGTTCCTACGCCCCCGCCGTGGATTTTCTCTCTCGCGGCTCTCCCTGGCTCGTATCGGGGGTGCGATTCGTGTTCGTTCTGGGAGGGGCGGCGCGCCCGCCCGATCCGTCGCGGTGGGGTGTCGTGGCGGCGCCCTTGAGCGGGTTCCGGGGTGGTGTCTTCGTGATTTGTCGTGGGTTGGGGTTGGCCCGTGCGGTACGGATGGCTGGCTAGGGTTACTCCCAAATTTCTCGTTCTCGTGGTATTCTCAACGAAAAATAGACGGATTGGGTTGGATTGGAGGCCCTGCTTGTATTAAATTATTTCCAAAGCATGTCAGCGTGGTCGATTTGTTTATAATCGGATAGTGGATGCATTGTTCATGTCAGGACCAGGCCTGGTATTGTGTTCCTGGATTCCAATTCGAGATGATTGGTTTGCTATGTGTGTGTGGTTACAAGTTTTGGTTGCTAGAAGAAAATGGTGTGCCAGATAGCTTGGCACTGGCTAAAATCCCTTAGGTGCTGTTATTGGTAATTAGGACTCTGCACTCCGCAGATTGAATTGGATCCCCTTAACTAATGCTTTCTTTGTGGTATGTTCTTCATGTGATAACTGTCCTATCATCATTTGCTAAATTATAACCACTGCACCTGGTAGATTTTGAAGGAAGAAAAGAAGTTGATGGGTACATGATTCCGTTTCGTAGATGATCAGTTTTCTATCTTGTGTGTTTACAAGCTTTGGTTGCTTTTAGAAGAAATGGTGTGCCATATAGCTTGGCATTGGCTAAAGTCCCTTAAGTGCTTTTATGCTAATTAGTAATTAGTACTCTGCATTTCTGCAATACGCTGATCACATTGGATTTCCTTGTGTATAATCGTTGTCGTTTTCAAAAGATATTAACTAACACTTTCTTGTGGCATGTTATTATGCCTTATCATCATTTGATAGATAACTGCCGCACTTTGTAGATTTTGAAGAAAGAAAAGAAGTTGAACCATGGGGAAGAGAAAGTCAGCTGCTAAGCCAGCCCCTAAGAAGCGGATGGACAAGCTCGACACTGTCTTTTCCTGCCCATTCTGCAATCATGGGAGCAGTGTTGAATGCCGAATGTTAGTACTATCTTCACACGTTTTCCTGTTAATTGGTTGATACTGGATGGCTATCCATTCAGCATTCTGACTGGGGTTTCCCTCTTATTTTTGTCAGTGATATGAAGAATCTGATAGGTGAGGCTAATTGTCGAATCTGCCAGGAAAGCTTCAGCACCACCGTAAATGGTATGTCTAAATTATACATATAACTGCAGATCGTAGTTGTTCCTAATGCAGATGCCATACTGATTGATTCTCAGCTTCAAAATTCCGCACCAGGCATCTCATTGCTTTTGTTTCTTCTCAAATGGTTACAGCTCTAGGAACAGGGTATAGCTTATCTATAAATTTCCTACAGCCATGCTCATCTCATATACTCAGTTTAGTCATTCTAATCAACTAGGTCATAATGGAGCAGAGCCGAGGTAGTAATCATGTACAGTTATATGCTTACTTGGTTGCCATTAATCACAGCATCATGTCTGTGAGGCAGGCCATGTGGATGTGGCTCCCTATTTTATTATGTCCAAGTCTGAGTTAACTGAATTGCTTGGAACAATCCTGCATCATTAGAAGTTCAGAACTGAACCTGTATAATAATATTATTGCTTAAATGAAAAACAGTGTTGTAGAGGGTTAACCTTTGTTGTGCCACATGCTTTCAAGTCTGTATAACTATGTCTTGTAAAGGAAATAGTGTTGAGTAGAGGTTTACCCTTGCTGAGCTACTTATATTCAGTATATATTGTACTAATTATCTGTTCTCTTTGGTGCAGCTCTGACTGAGCCTATTGATATGTAAGTCAAATCCAACAAATAACTCTTGACTAGTGAGTTGGTGCAAATACGCCAGAGGCCAGGAACTGAAGATCGTATTATTTTTCCTGCAGATACAGCGAATGGATCGATGAGTGCGAGCGCGTCAACACTGTCGAAGATGATGATGGTGCATGAGCATGTCTGGTTGCAAAACGAAATGGTTACTACTATGACTGTAATGCGTTGGTGTTATTGGCTGCCACCTTCAGCCATGTCTGTAGTAGCGTTTTGAGGTCGTGCTGGCTGATCGAACCGTTAGTAGGCAGTTCATCCCGCGTTCTAATAAACAAGTGATGATATTGTGTACTTGTGTTTGAACCTTAATAGTAGTGTTGCATGTCCGATGTGTATGGATCCATCATATATGAGACTCTGTAAGGTTGGTTCTCTTCCAGTATGTTATCATGGTTGAGATTAGGACTAATTTCAGTACCAGAGAAGAATGCTATGTTGGTGGTTGTTTTCAAGCCTGTGGTTGCTATGTTAATGTATCTGAGTCATGTTTGCCTTCCATCGGGCTGATCTTGCTTGTTTTAAGTTTGAAATGGAGTGTAAATCTGCAATGGAGAATAATAAGCTTGCAGTAGCAAAATTTGCCTATTATATATTTCCTCACGGCACAAAAATGGCATTGGAAGTATGGTTTTGGTCTTCAAGAAATTCAGAATATTTTCTGAATTCCCCTCCAGAAAATCCGTTTTATTTAGCACACCAAATTGTCTAACCTACCAAGTACAAGAAATGCAAATAGGAATGTAGACATGAACATGACCAAAAAAACATTAGCCTTCACTTGACTTGACATTTCCTGCTTGCCCAGGGGTAGTATATTTCTGTTTATGTAATGTAGATCAGGGGATTACCCCAAACTTGATGAACTTGTATGAAGCATACATTTATTACAAACAGTGGAAACTAAACTAGCCCTACTTGTTAGCTGGTCTCTCCCATCAACTTCTCAAAGAAAACAAGACTACTCCAGGAGTACAACCTTTCTTTGCCGCTACTTGATTATGATCCCTGCTAAGATCTTAAGTGGCATAAGTTCTGCTTCCCAAAAATTGTTCCAGTAATTCACAAACGATCCATCCTCTCCAACCACGACTAGCTAATCTTGCTACTGTGGCGTCGCTGAGGGTGCTTCGCTTTTCTTGATGCCGTAAGCAATGTAGTTTATACTAGTATCATCAGACACGGACCACTCTCTAGTCAACGGATTGTAGAAGAACCCTGCCATTTCCTCCACCTGGAGACAATATGTCGAGCTGTCAGTTATATAAAGTGGCAGCAAGATCATCGCGTGGGAGTGATTATTAGTAGCTTACGGAGATTGAGGCTCTTTGCAGTGCTAGGACTAGCTCCTCAGGGGTGACTAGTTTGGACCACTCATGTGTGCCTATAGGAAGCTGTAAAAGTACAAAGAAAATCATTAAGACTTTAAGAGTACAGTATCATTGATTCAGATTCATTGGTGCATCAACCTTAGTAGGAATGAGCATATGTTGAAACAGCTTGTTGATTGCAAATGAACATGATAGCACTCTATTTCCTTGGAGGATCGGAACCCTTATTGAATTCTAGCCCAACAAACACAGCTATACAGATCAATATATCCATACACCTTTGTTTATCTGTCATCTGTGCGACCTTGCATAGTAGAAATCAAAATAACACAGCCCTTCCTACCATTGCATACGCAAAGCCATACGTTAGGCTGATGAATTGAACGACATATTTCTTTTGGTTTCAGACTGCTCAGGGGTCATGAGCATTAGCAATTAGGACATCTTACAATCTCAGGAGTCAAGATTTTGCTAAGCTAGCGACCGTGAAATGGCATATTACTCCCAACATAATAGACTGCCAACTATGTGAATCAATCTTCCGTAGGAATTGAAACAAAAAATGCAAGATGGACAATGAGACTAACCCATCTGAGAATATACTCAGCACCAACAATGGCAGCCGCATATGCTCTCATTGACCGGTTGATTGTAGAAATCACAGTGGCACCATTAGGAGCTGTCAAAGCTGATAGAGATTTGCAGAACTCCAAAGGATTGGCAACATGCTCAATCACCTGCAAAGATATTAAGATAATTCATATTTTTGATCCAGTACACTAGTTTCAGTTAAGAAAGCTGAACGTGCAAGGCACACAGTACTTAATCATCCTATTCACAAAGAGCTTATACAGTGTGTTATGTGTTATGATATTCACAAAGTTCTCCCAATATTTTGCACTGGTGTCTCCTTTTCATTGAACACGTGACTTGACTCTAGGGGTTGAGAGATGACAAAAAAATGAGCGAGACTACACATGTAGGCAGAATAGATTCATGAACTTGGATGGCGCAGATGGCTCTTCTCTTTGTATTGATGCCCCTGACAAATAAAATATAAGTCGAACTGTCCTAACTAATAATGGGATTGTATCCCTTATCGGATTGTATCCATTCTTTGAGTGGCTAGAGCCAGCAGCCCTCCTAACACACGGTTCTAGCAGAAGCTATATGCCTGTAATACATGATAAAAGCAGTCTTCAATATCAAACAAAGGTTTTAAAGGGATCCCGCATCAATGAATTACCAAAACACCTCTCTGATAGTGTATGCTATGCTAAATGAGCTATGGAGGCAATCTATTCTTGATCAAACACCTTTGGAGGACAGCAGGGGTGTAAGACTGGACGAAGAATGTTCATACCTCAAGAGAAATTACAGCATCAAATTGCTTGTTCTCTTTTACCAAATCCTCTGCATATGAACAATAATACATATAAGTTTTGCTATTTTCAGCCATAAGAAACAGCAGATGTAAATTACTTATATATCTCAATTTAATCTATCTTGTCTAAATTTGGAAGCTGCCGGTCTTCCTTTACAGTCTGGTTAATTACTGAGAAAATATATGTTCAATCAAGACATCAAATGTTTGAACTACATAGTGGAGCTACATAACTAACTGTCACTGGAATATGCCCTGGAAGCCATTACCAGCGGTTGTGCAGCAATACTCAATGGAAGCAGTTGTTGGATCAGATGCCTGCAAAGGTACGGAGTAAAAATCATTGGCTAAAAATATAATAAATCCATCATGGTTCTGGCAATTTCGGCAGTGTAAAATCATGAACAACCGATGCACTTCTAGGGGCATTTGATGTTTATGTTTACATGAGTAAAGGACTAAAGGTCGAGGAAAAAAACATGGAAGCCATCAGTCCTAAAAGGCTTAATACTGCATGCATAGTGATCTGTGCTGTATCATCAGGCAAAGTATGAACAAGACCGTATTTATTAGCATTATATGTTTCACTGTTATCAGCAGGAAGCCAATAACAAAACTTAGCAGTATACCTTTCTCGTCTAAATTATACATAAAATAAGTGACAAGAAAATAAGCACAGCTATTTCTACTAAACAATTGAAAGATGAGTAATACATACGGCATGAATGTGCGCAATCTTTATATTCTTGTCAACAGCATCAATACCAGTAACTGTAGCTCCCATCCGAGCAAGAGGCTGTCATCCAATACAGATGGTCCAAAAGGTCAACAAATATTTTATCCATCAGTTCAATCACAGAAGGAAACACATGCTAAAGTCCCAATTGCATTGTAACACTACAAAGATGTTGATCTGAGACAAAGACTGACAATTTCAAACCAACTAGTTAGTACTCCCTCCGTTCAAAAATACTTGAAGTTCTGGGTTTGTCCCAAGTCAACTTCTTCAAGTTCAACCAAGTTTGTAGAAAAATATGCCAACATCTACTACATCAAATTAAGTTCATTTAGATTCATCATAACATATATTTCCATGATATATATATTTGATGTAGTAGATATTAGCAAAAAATTCTAAGTTTGACTTAGGACAAACCTAGAACTTCAATATTTTGGAAAGGGGGGGGTATATATCTAGATTAGAAATGCAATAAGTACATATCAATAAGCTTAACTCAGGCTGTAGGCAAGGAGAACACATCATGGATAGTTTAAGACATTCATTATAGTCTATAAAGACCAGTAAGTCAAAATGCCGAAGATAGCTATAGTTGTGAATATGAATTTAAATCTAAAAGTTCAATGTGAGTAAGTTGTATAATGTGATACCTGACATAAACAGAATATGATAAGTAAGAAGGAAAATATTGCATATCCATTATCCATTTCTATATCAGTGAACTAGATGACTTAATTCTCCCTTCCACACAAATGAAAACCCTCAAAAAGTATTTACCATCTAGTATGTTAACGACCAGAAGGTTTTAGTTATTAAAAAAGATTGGCTGAAAAAACCTTTATACCTCTGAGAGAATGCCACCTCCACATCCAACATCAATAACTTTAAGACCTTCGAGTGGCTTAGCGGAATATGGATCCCTCCTGGAAGAATTAACTTTAGACAAAGTAGAACAAATGTGGATCCTTTAGGATAAACTTAGGCAAAATACAGCAAAAGGCAACGATATTGATGATGAGAACTGAGGAACGGGAAAATAATCACAATACGGAATAAGGAATGGTACAATAAGCAGTCCAGTACTTGCCATCTCTTCGGGGGAAAAAGAAAAACTAACAACCACAACAGCAATCTTCTATAGAAAACAAAATGCAGGATACGTTAAATGTACCTGAAATGTCTACAGAGTGTGGAGCGAATGAATGATAGTCTTGTCGGATTCATCAAATGTAATGGTTTGAATGGACCTTGAGAATCCCACCTGTTTATTCCAGAAGCAGTATCATCATCAGTAACCAATCATATGCAAAGGAAAAACTTGTCACGCCCTTCGCTTGAGCATCTTAACATACAGACTATACTAAGTGCTGCACTGGCAGAGTGGCAGACGAATGCTTCTTCATAGAACAGAGATGATATAACAGAAAGACCCCAAACACCAGATTTGATTTTAATAACCATTGTTAAACATGGAAAAACTATGTAGGCATTCTCAACGCACAGTAGCCCATACATCGTAGTACTTTTCATGCAATTCCCTGAACATGTTGAGGCACGTTGATATATATAAAACATATCTAGAGGCATGTTAATATCTACAGAACAAAAATGTATACCAATTCACTGGAAAGCATCGACAAACTACACTAGCTGTTGCAGCTTATTCTGGTGTTCGCTTCGAAGGGGTACTTAATTCTGGTGTTCGCTCTGCCAGCAGTGACTGATTCCCTGTGCACAATGTTCCATCATTGTGACCTGTGGTAGACCTATTTCGCTATCCGGATCCAACAAACAGGCCCAACAGTTTTTGCAGCTCCAATTTGCTCCAAAATTATAACCAAACATTGAGAGCATAAGCACGGGGGTTCACCATCTCAGAGGGCCAGGGAGGGATCTCACCAGGTCTCTGCGATGGCGGCGAACTTGGCCACCTCGGCGGGGTTCAGCGAGGACGCGGCGGATCCCCCGCCCGCGTGCCGCGGCGGGCCCTGGGGCGGAGACGGCGGAGGCGGGGGCGGCGGGAGCGAGGACGCGGCGGCGGAGGCCCAGCGGCGCCATTGCGGGGGTAGGGCGTGGGGAGGTGAGAGGCCCGGGTCGGGAAGGCGCGCGCCTCCGCGGTGCGGGACGGCGGAGGAGGCGAGGGCTCGGCGGAGCGACGGCGCGACGCGGCGCAGCATCGCGTGCTGTTGCGCGAGCGGAGCCGGCGGCGACCACGGTGGCGGTGCTCTAGAATCTGTCGCGTCGCTTCGAAGGGGTCGTCTGGCTGGACGTGGCGAGATCACGACCGTGGGATTCCGATCCACGGTTCGGGTTGGAAACTTCCGTGGAATGTACCGCTCTCCTCCCCAAAAATGCGTGTCTGCACACGGAGGCAATAAAATGATTGATTTCAAACATTGTGTATGGATTGATTGTGTCTTCATTTTTGTTTGCAATGTACAATTTTTTTGCAGTATGTTGCTTGAGAGCCCAGCAAAAGGTAGATGCAACATAGCGAAAGTTAAACGAGCTTTGCAATTAGTCTGTAATTTTAATATGGCAAAGAATGACAAAGGTTAGTTATGCTGTCAGGGCATCTCTAAAGCGGATCCTCAAACCACCCGCTTCTGTCCGGACTGACCTGTCCGAACACAGTTTGCCATCCAACGCGGTATCTCATTGGTCCGCTGACGTGTCCAGACGTCCGTTTTCTCGCAAACTGGAACCAAACAAAAGGCTTTGCGGGAGTCCGACATCCGTCACCAATCAAATGCCACCATGTATCTCTTCGTCTCTGCAGGATAGAGGAAGGGTGTTGCTATTTGGCGGCGGATGGAGAGCAATTATCGGCGAAAGGAGAGTAGTTAGCCGCTGGCCGCTGCTATTAGCATGTAGTTGTTGGCGGAAGGATACTAGCAATGCAACTTGATTTGGCAGCTACGTGCCAAATTCATTTGGCGAAAAGCTACTAAATGCCTACTCCCTCCGTACCATAATATATGGCACAGAGGAAGTAGTTGATTTGGCGGAAGGCTTGATGCATGTGATTTAACCAACCTCATGTTGCGCTTTAGATAACCTGCTAACATCAATCAACTATTTGACGGAAAGCTTGCTAGGTGACCGCTGCTATTTGGGGGAAGGTTGGTGTTGTTATTTTTTCTAAAAGTTATCACAGACATTTGAGGCATAGGGTAATATATCCATTCACATATCACTCTAAGAAACATTTTCCGTTAGAAAAAAATAAAGGAATAAAAGGAGAGTGATTTATCGGTAAAAAAGAAGTCGCCAAGGCAGCCTGCTGCACAAGAAGGTTTTGAATATGTATGCGAGACACAACTAATGTTGAATTATTAAAATATATATCTCCTCGTCTCAAGGCACGGACAATTAAATAGCATCATTAGTAGGTTATTTGAAGTGTGAGTATTATGTTTCGGTGCAACAATTTAGCTGAATTTATCGTTGACGTGAGATTATATGGGATTCCACTTGTCCCGTAAAAAATTATGTGGACACATGTGTGCCTCCTACTTATATTATGCGACATATGTGGATGTGGATCTGGATGGGGGTTGGGGTTATCTGTTCAGTTATGGCTGTTTGAGCGAAATAATTTTTCTACTTTAGAAAATATGACAAATTGCATTTCATTACAGATGGATTTGCAACATATTGCATGAGGGAGCGGCTCATATTTTTTCCATCAAGTCATACATTTTTTTATGTAGGATAGAAGGCTAAATGCATTGCTTGATTGTTTCAAGAGTTAATAACGGACATAGTGGCGTATCAGTTGCATGCCCAACAATGGACATAATTTTTTTGTGGAATGCACTGTATGTTACAACGTGACAATGGCTCAGGGGGCATTGGATCCACCTTGGCTCCGCGCGCGCGCGCGGGGGGGGGGGGGGGGGGCATCATGGGCAGCACACGCCTCCTAACTCTTGATCGGGGTGGCGGATCGGCACGAACAAGAGGGGAGGGGACCAGGGTGGAGAGTGGGGCGGTTGGCGGGGGACTCCTCCTTGGCGGTCCGTGGAGAAGTACGGTGTGAAGGAGAGACAGCGCCAGGCGAAGGTGAGGTGTGCCCGGTAATGTACATCATATTTTTGTGGAATGCACGGCATTCAACTGTATGTTACAACGTGGCAATGGCTCAGGATACATTGGATATGCGTTCTAGGCTCGAGGGGCGTCACGGGCGGCGCACGCCTCCTACCCCTTGATGTGGGTGGCGGGTCGGCACGAACATAGGGGGGATCGGGGCAGAGAGCGGGGTTGTTGGCGACGGACTCCTCCTTGGCGGTCTGTGGAGAAGTACGGTGTGAAGGAGAGAATGCTCCATGGTGAAGGTGAGGTGGGTGGCATCCAGAAATAAATGTCTCACTACGGTGAGAAACCGAGCGGGAAGGGGAAGGTCCGGCAGGAAAATGAAATGGTATGTCATGGGGTGTGGTTTTTGTGTTGGACCCATGTGTTGGAGATAACATGATGCATAGTCCGGACAACCACATTTCTCCCCATGTATGGCGTGAATTTTTGGAAACCTGGACTGTCCACACGATTAAAATTTAGGGAGCCTGCTAAGCTCCCGTTTGATGTCTGAACATGCCCGAATGTACCAGAAAGAACACTTTGAAGACGATCTTAATCATTTATTTGATTTATTTATACGCATTGTAGCCCGTAGCAATGAACGGGCATTCTAGTAGTTAATATAGAAATATAACTTATAAGTACACACATGACTCATAATGTGACACTTCTTCATGAAGAGGTAAATTATACAGTGGATTACAACTGTTTTATATTGACAAGCAGATTTCGCTTCGCTTTGCCCCTCTCCTGTAGAGAGAGGCAAAATCGGAGGTGACTTGTGTGTCACCGTCATTCGCCAACGAGTTGAGGGGTTCCTCCTCTCTCCGCCGGCTGCTTCAGCGGGGGCGCTAGAGGGGGGGGGGGGCTCGCCATCTCATTGATGGCGTGTAGATAGGTTAGGGTTAGGTTTTCGTTCGTCCGTCGTTTCGGTTTCGACAGTTATGGTGGCTGTTGGAAATATTCCCTAGAGGCAATAATAAATTGGTTATTATCATATTTACCATTCATGATAAATGTTTATTATTCATACTAGAATTGTATTGACCGGAAACTTAAATACATGTGTGAATACATAAACTACACCGTGTCCCTAGTAAGCCTCTACTAGACTAGCTCGTTGATCAAACATGGTTAAGGTTTCCTAACCATGGACATGAGTTGTCATTTGATAACGGTATCACACCATTAGGAGAATGATGTGATGGACAGACCCAACCATAAGCTTAGCATCAGATCGTTTAGTTATTTGCTATAGCTTTCTTCATGTCAAGTATCTATTCCTTCGACCATGAGATCATGCCACTCCCAGATACCGGAGGAATGCCTTGTGTGCTATCAAATGTCACTTCATAACTGGATGATCATAAAGGTGCTCTACAGGTATCTCCGAAGGTGTCTGTTAGGTTGCATGGATCGAGACTGGGTTGTCGCTCCGTGTGACGGAGACATATCTCTGGGCCCTCTCGGTAATACAACATCATAAGAAGCTTCATGTGACTAATGAGTTTAGTCACGGGATCTTGTATTACGGAACTTGTAAAGAGACTTGCCAATAACGAGATTGAACTACGTATGGAGATACCGACGATCGAATCTCGGGCAAGTAACATATCGCCGGACAAAGGGAATTGCATACGGGATTGACTGGATCCTTGACATCGTGGTTCAACCGATAAAGATCTTCGTGGAATATGTGGGTACCAATATGGTTCCAGGTCCTGCTATTGGTTATTGACTAGAGAGGAGTCTCGGTCATGTCTACATGATTCTCTAACCCGTAGGGTCGCACACTTAACGTTCGATAGCGCTAGGGTAGTATTGAGATATTAATATGGTGAAGTCTGAAAGTTGTTCGGAGTCCCGGATGGGATTCGAGACGACACGAGGAGGTCCATAATAGTCCGGAGGTAAAAATTCATATATGGAAAGTTGTTATCGGGTTCCGAAAAAAGTTCGAGTTTTTTCGGTATTGTACCATGAAGGTTCTAGAAGGTTCCAGAGTGGGCCCCGCCTACATAGGGGGGCCCACATGAACGTGGGTAGTGGGGAAAGTCCCCACACACACTTGGTCTAGGCACACCAAGATCCTCCCTTAAAAGGAATAGTATCATATCCCGAAGGGATAAGATCAGGATCCCTAAAAAAGGGGGATAGCGATCGGTGGGGAAGGAAAGGAGGGATTTCCTTCCTCCCCCTTTGGCCAACGACGCCTTGGAGGGCAAGCCACCAGCCCCCTCCACGCCTATATAAAGGTGGGGAGGCATTGGGACAGCAGCTCTTCGACCCTTGCCCGTTACCTCTCCCAACTCCTCCCACGTTTCACCGGTACGCGCTTGGCGAAGCCCTGCCGAAATTCCGCTGCCACCACCACCACCACGCCATTGTGTTGGTCCCGATCTCATCTACCTCCTCTCCCTTGCTTGCTGAATCAAGAAGGAGAGGACGTCGCTGAGACATACTGTGCTAAACTCGGAGGTGTCGTCCATTCGGCACTAGATCGGATTGGATCGTGAAGAGTACGACTACATCAACCGCGTTACGACGCTAACGCTTTCGGTCTACAAGGGTATGTAGACACACTCCCCTCTCATAGCTATGCATCTCCTAGATTGGACCTTGGGTGTTTCGTAGGATTTATTTTTATTTTCATGCAATGTTCTCCATCAGTAGTATCAGAGCTAGGTCTATGCGTAGATGCATATGCACGAGTAGAACACAAAGAGGTCGTGGGCGTTGATGTTTAGATTGCTTACCTCCATTGTCTTATTTGGATTCGGTGGTACTGTGGGATGAAGCGGCTCGGACTAACCTTACATGTCCTCGCACATGAGACCGGTTCCACTGTTTGACATGCAACTTGTATTGCATAAAAGTGGCTTTTGTGGGCGTTTGTCTCTCCTACTTTAGTTGAATCTGATTTGACAAAGCCGGTCCTTGTATAAGGTTAAAAGGCAACTTGTATATCACCGTTGTGGTTTTGCATAGATAAGAACGGTTCTTATAGTTTTCCCTAGCAGCCATGTAAAAATTGCAACAACAAAGTAGAGGACGTCTAACTTGTTTTTGCAGGGCATGTTGTTATGTGGTATGGCCAAAACGTGATGTGATATATGTTGATGTATGAGATGATCATGTTTTTAATAGGTTCACAACTTGCATGTCGATGAGTACGGCAACCGGCAGGAGCCATAGGGTTGTCTTTAACTAATTGTATGACCTGCATGTCAACTAATAATGCCATGTAATTGCTTTACTTTATCGATATACGTTAGCAATAGTTGTAGAAACAATAGTTGGCGAGACGACCACGTGATGACACGATGATGGATATCTTGGTGTCATGCTGGTGACGATGGAGATCATGCCGGTGCTTTGGAGATGGAGATCAAAAGGATGAGATGATAATAGCCATATCATGTCACTTATATTTTGATTGCATGTGATGTTTATCTTTTATGCATCTTATTTTGCTTAGGACGACGGTAGCATTATAAGATGATCCCTTCACTTAATTTCAAGATAAATGTGTTCTCCCTAAGTATGCACCATTGCGAAAGTTCGTCATTTCGAAGCACCTCGTGATGATCGGGTGTGATAGACTCTACGTTCGCATACAACGGGTGTAAGCCAGTTTTACACATGCGGAATACTTGGGTTAAACTTGATGAGCCTAGCATGTACAGACATGGCCTCGGAACACGGAGGACCGAAAGGTCGAACATGAGTCATATAGTAGATATATATGATCAACATGGAGATGTTCACCGTTGATGACCACCCCATCTCACATGATGATCGGACATGGGTTGGTTGATATGGATAGTGTAAACACTTAGACAACTTGAGGGATGTTGATTTAAGTGGGAGTTCACTAGTAATTTGATTAACTGAACCCATTATCATGAACATAGTCTAAATTGTCTTTGCAAAATTATGTTGTAGGTCAATGGCTCGCGGTGTAGCTCCCCTGAATTTTAATGTGTTCCTAGAGAAAGCTAAGTCGAAAGATAATGGAAGCAACTATGCGGACCGGGTCCGTAATTTGAGGATTGTCCTCACTACTACATAGAAGGCTTAGGTCCTCGAAGCACCGCTAGGTGTGCCACCCACTCCCGAAAATCTGGACGCTATGAACGTCTGGCAGACTAGAAGTGATGACTACACGATAGTTCAGTGCGCCATGCTTTACGGCTTAGAACCGGCGCTCCAAAGTTGTTTTGAGCACCACGGAGCATATGAGATGTTCCATGAGCTGAAATTGGTATTTCAGGCTCATGCCCGGGTTGAGAGGTATGACACCTCCGACAAGTTCTTTAGCTGCAAGATGGAGGAGAACAACTCCGTTAGTGAGCATGTACTCAGAATGTCTGGGTACTACAACCACTTGAATCAATTGGGAGTTAATCTTCTACATGAAGTAGCGATTGATAGAGTTCTTCAGTCACTGCCACCAAGCTAGTGATGAACTATAATATGCAAGGGATGGAGAAAACGATCCCTGAGCTCTTCGCGATGCTTAAGGCCGCGAAGGTAGAAATCAAGAAAGAGCATCAAGTGTTGATGGTCAATAAGACCACCAGTTTCAAGAAGGGTAAGGGAAAGAAATGGAACTTCAAGAAGAATGGCAAGACAGTTGCCGCTCCCGTGAAGAAACCCAAGGCTAGACCCAAACCCGAGACCGAGTGCTTCTATTGCAAGGGGAAGGGCCACTCGAAGCGGAACTACCTCCAAGTACTTGGTGATGGGAAACGAAGCATGAAAATAAAAAAAATCCTACGAACACCCAAGATCTATCTAGGAGAAGCATAGGAACGAGAGGGGAGAGTGTGTCTACGTACCCTCATAGACCAAAAATGAAAGCGTATATACCGCGGTTGATGTAGTTGTACTCTTCGCGATCCGATCACGATCCAACCGATCTAGTGCCAAACGGACGGCACCTTCGATTTTAGCACACGTGCGGCTCGATGATGTCTCCTCCTCCTTGATCTAGCAAGAGAAGGCGGAGAAGTAGATGGGATCACAACCAGCACGACGACTAGGTGGTGATAGTGGTGGTGGAGCTAGTTCAGCAGGGCTTCGCCAAGCGCTACTAGAACGAGGATGGAGGAACTACAGAGTAACGGGAGAGATAGGGGCGCCAAGGGCTTGGTGTGTGCTCTTGAGGCGCCCCCTCCCCTCTATATATAGGTGGAGGGGCGTGGGTGATGATACGTCTCCAACGTATCTATAATTTTTTATTGTTCCATGCTGTTATATTATCATTCTTGGATGTTTTACAATCATTTTATAGCAACTTTATATCATTTTTTGGGACTAACCTATTGACATAGTGCCCAGTGCCAGATGCTGTTTTTTTGCTTGTTTTTTACTTCACAGAATATCCCTACCAAACGGAGTCCAAACGCAGCGAACCTTTTTGGAGATTTTTTTGGACCAGAAGACAACTTGGGAGCCAAGGAAGGACCAGAGGGGAGGCCCATGGGGCCCACAAGACACCAGGGCGCACCCTGGTGGGTTGGGGCCCATAGGGGTCTCCTACACCGCCTCTTCACTCTATAAATTCCCAAATATTCCAGAAACCCTAGGGAAGCAGACGAAACACAATTCCAGCTGCCGCAAGTTCCAGAACCACGAGATCCAATCTAACACCATCACGGAGGGGTTCATCATCCTCATTGGTGCCTCTCCGATGATGCGTGAGTAGTCCACCATAGACTTACGGGTCCGTAGGTAGTAGCTAGATGGCTTCTTCTCTCTTTTTGATTCTCAATACAATGGTCTCTTGGAGATCTATTTGATGTAAACCTTTTTTGCGGTGTGTTTGTTGGGATCCGATGAACTTTGAGTTTATGATCAGATCTATATCCATGAATATTATTTGAGTTTCTTTAATCTCTTATATGCATGATTATGAATTTTTTACACAAGATTGAATTACAAATTGCCTCTGTTGTCCTAATGTTTCAGAAATTTTGGAGTTACGGAAGTATGAGAACAATTTGCATCTTTACAGACTGTTCTGTTTTTGACAGATTCTGTTTTCTTTGCATTGTGTGCTTATTTTGATGAATCTATGGATTGTATCGGGGGGTATAAGCCATGGTAAAGTTAGCATACAATAGGTATAATGCAATAACAAAATTTAAATGGGTTTGCAACAATACTTAAAGTAAAGATTGGTTTTCTTATACTAACGGAACTCACGAAGGTTTTGTTAAGTTTTGTGTGATTGAAGTTTTCAAGTTTTGGGTGAGATCACGATGGATGAAGGAATAAGGAGTGTCAAGAGCCTAAGCTTGGGGATGCCCCATGGCACCCCAAGTTAATATTCAAGGAGAACCAAGCAACTAAGCTTGGGGATGCCCTAGAAGGCATCCTCTCTTTCTTCTAACGACCATTGGTATTTTACTTGGAGCTATATTTTTATTCGTCACATATCATGAGTTTTGCTTGGAGCGTCTTGTATTATATGAGTCTTTGCTTGTTTTGCTTTTTAGTTTGTCACAAGTATCCTTGCTGGACACACCTATTTGAGAGAGCCAAAATTATGCTATGATTCGTTAGAATTGCTCTATATGCTTCACTTAAATTTTTTGAGCCATGGAATTGCTCTAGTGCTTCACTTATATCTTTTTGAGCACGGTGTGCTTTAATATTTTTGAAGAAATTCTCTCATGCTTCACTTAGATTTATTTGAGAGTTAGTAATTTTTTTAAGAAATTGTCTCATGCTTCACTTATATTATTTTGAGAGAAGAAAATTTTTATGCTCATGTTCTTCACTTAAATTTATTTGAGCTCTTCAAAAGCAATTGCAATATATGAAATTAGTCCCAAAGTGATAGATATTCAAGAGGGATATAATAAAAACTTTCATGAAGATCATTGGACAAAATAAACTTGATTCTTTGTAATAGTTTTGAGACATGATGATAGTAATATACGAGACATGTTGGTGAGTAATTATGCTTTAGTAAGAATATTGGTGTTAAGGTTTGTGATTCCCTATGCAAGCACGAAAGTCAATAATTATGCAATGAAGTTACATCCTACTTGTGGTGCATTATTCGGTGTTAGTTATGCTTAATGCTCGTTTATGAGAATTTTTGTTTCTTGGTTGGTTGCTTCTCAATCTTTTTCCTAGCCTCCACTTGTACTAAGTAGAAATACTACTTGTGCATCCAAAATCCTTAAACCCAGTTTTGCCATATGAGTCCACCATACCTACATATATGCGGTATTTCCGTGCCGTTCTAAGCAAATTTGTATGTGCCAACTCTAATTTTCAAAATGAATTTCCTTTTTGTGTGCCCGTACCGCTCATGAAGCGGCATGGGGTGGCCAATATTTTCCATGCTAGATGTGTTATTCTCAAGATGAATATTTATTCACTTGTCATTGCACGAGAGTGTGGCGGTAATAGGGATGCCCAGTCCCAAATTGAAAAAGAAATTTACTTTATGTTGTCAAATAATAAATTCCTTGGAAAGTGTTGGTATGGACGGTACCCGTGGATACGCTAGCCGTGGAGTGTGAAAGTATGGTGGAAAAAGGAATAAACTTTATTTTATGTTTGGGAACCACCTATGATATATCTAGCATGGAAAGTGTTGGGAACTACTCGGTCGTTTTCGTTGACGGGAAAAGCATGCCTCTCAAAACATTTGTTCTCTCAATTTAAGCTTTGAGCTTTGGCACCTCTACAAATCTCTACTCCCCTCTGCGAAGGGCCTATCTATTTACTTTATGCAATTTTTATTTTTATCTGAGTCTTCATCTTCTCTTATAATGCACCAACAAGGGAGCACTATGATCATACTTGTGCATTGGATGTAGCTAATATTCGAGTGTGTTTCATGAATGGATCAATGATTGAGCATGATAGGCTAGGGATAACTTTCTTTAGTGTTGATATTTTGAAAGACATGGTTGCTTATTGATATGCTTGAGTATTGAAGTTATCATGTCAAATATAGACTATTGCTTTGAACCATCTAAAAGTCCAAATGTCCATGCTACAAAAGAAAAGAATATGTGATGAACATGTTAGGCAGCATTCCACATCAAAAATTCAGTTTTTATCATTTACCTACTTGAGGACGAGCAGGAATTAAGCTTGGGGATGCTGATACGTCTCCAACATATCTATAATTTTTTTATTGTTCCATGCTGTTATATTATCATTCTTGGATGTTTTACAATCATTTTATAGCAACTTTATATCATTTTTTGGGACTAACCTATTGACATAGTGCCCAGTGCAAGTTGCTGTTTTTTTTGCTTGTTTTTTACTTCACATAATATCCCTACCAACGGATTCCAAACGCAGTGAAACTTTTTAGAGATTTTTTTGGGACCAGAAGACAACTTGGGAGCCAAGGAAGTACCAAAGGGGAGGCCCGTGGGGCCCACGAGACACCAGGGCGCGCCTAGGAGCCCAGGCGTGCCCTGGTGGGTTGTGGGGCCCATGGGGTCTCCTGCACCGCCTCTTCACTCTATAAATTCCCAAATATTCCAGAAACCCTAGGGGAGCAGACGAAACACAATTCCAGCCGCCGCAAGTTCCAGAACCACGAGATCCAATCTAACACCATCACGGAGGGGTTCATCATCCTCATTGGTGCCTCTCCGATGATGCGTGAGTAGTCCACCACAGACCTACGGGTCCGTAGGCAGTAGCTAGATGGCTTCTTTTCTCTTTTTGATTCTCAATACAATGGTCTCTTGGAGATCTATTTGATGTAAACCTTTTTTGCGGTGTGTTTGTTGGAATCCGACGAACTTTGAGTTTATGATCAGATCTATATCCATGAATATTATTTGAGTTTCTTTGATCTCTTATATGCATGATTATTTATAGCTGATACATCCATTTTGCATCATCCTTTTATGTTGATATTTATTGCATTATGGGCTGTTATTTCACAATATGGTACAATACTTATGCCTTTTCTCTCTTATTTAACAAGGTTTACACAAAGAGGGAGAATGCCGACAGCTGGAATTCTGGACCGAAAAGGAGCAAATCTGAGATACCTATTCTGCACAACTCCAAAAGTCCTGAAATTTACGGAGAATTATTTTAGAATATATAAAAATATTGGGCGAAGAAACTACCGAAGGGCACCCACCAGGTGGCTGATGTCGCTTGAACTACGTCGGTATTTCCCCGAAGAGGAAGGGATGATGCAGCACAGCTACGGTAGGTATTTCCCTCAGTTATGAAACCAAGGTATCAATCCAGTAGGAGAACCAAGCAACACTATGTAAACGGTACCTGCATACAAAGAACAAATACTTGCAACCCAACGATTAGGAGGGGTTGTCAATCCCTCTACGGGTAACGGTGCCAGAAATTGTCAAGTTGACGGGATAAAAATTATGTAGATTGGATAAATAGATCTCGATAAAACACGAAATAAAAGATACAAATAAAGAGTGCAGCAATGTATTTTTGGGTTTTTGGAATAATAGATCTGAAAATTAAAGTGGCAAATAGTAGATCGGAAAGCAAATATGATGAAGAATAGACCCGGGGGCCGTAGATTTCACTAGTGGCTTCTCTCAAGAAATAGCACATGATGGGTAAACAAATTACTGTTGGGCAATTGATAGAACCTCCAATAATTATGACGATATCCAGGCAATGATCATTATATAGGCATCACGTCCAAGATTAGTAGACCGACTCCTGCCTGCATCTACTACTATTACTCCACACATCGACCTCTATCCAGCATGCATCTAGTGTATTAAGTTCATGGAGAAACGGATTAATGCAATAAGAATGATGACATGATGTAGACGAGATCTATTCATGTAGGAATAGCCCCCATCTTGTTATCCTTAATAGCAACGATACATGCGTGTCTTGCTGCCCCTTCTGTCACTACGAAAGAATACCGCATGATCGAACCCATCACAAAGCACCTCTTCCCATGGCAAGAAAAATCGATCTAGTTTGCCTAACTAAACCAAAGATTCGAAGAAGAAATACGAGGCTATAAGTAATCATGCATAAGAGAGATCAAAGAACTCAAATAACTTTCATGGATATAGATCTGATCATAAACTCAAAGTTCATCGGATCCCAACAAACATACCGCAAAAAGAGTTACATCAAATAGATCTCCAAGAGACCATTGTATTGAGAATCAAAAAGAGAGAAGAAGCCATCTAGCTACTGCCTACGGACCCATAGGTCTACAATGAACTACTCACGCATCATCGGAGAGGCACCAATGAGGATGATGAACCCCTCCGTGATGGTGTCTAGATTGGATCTCATGGTTCTGGAACTTGCGGCGGATGGAATTGTGTTTCGTCGACTCCCCTAGGGTTTTTGGAATATTAGGGTATTTATAGGGCGAAGAGGCGGTGCGGGAGGCCACTGAGGTGGGCACAACCCACCAGTGTGCACCTGGGCCCCAGGCACGCCCACGTGGGTTGTGCCCCCCTCGGGGCACCCCTCTGGTACTTCTTTGGCCCAAGTTGTTCCTTCTGGTCCATAAAAATTCTCCAAAAAGTTTCGCTACGTTTGGACTCCGTTTGGTACTGATATTCTGCGAAGTAAAAAATAAGCAAAAAATAGCAACTGGCACTGGGCACTATGTCAATAGGTTAGTCCCAAAAAATGATATAAAGTTGCTATAAAATGATTGTAAAACATCCAAGAATGATAATATAACAGCATGGAACGAGAAAAAATTATAGATACCTTGGAGACGTATCAGCATCCCCAAGCTTAATTCCTACTCGTCCTCGAGTAGGAAAATGATAAAAATAGAATTTTTGATGTGGAATGCTGCCTAATATGTTCATCACATATTCTTTTCTTTTGTAGCGTGGACATATGGACTTTTATATGGTTCAAAGTAATAGTCTAGTTTTGACATGAAGATTTCAATACTCAAGCATATCAACAAGCAACCATGTCTTTCAAAATATCAACACTAAATAAAGTTATCCCTAGCTCATCATGCTCAATCATTGATCCATTCATGAAACACACTCGCATATTAGCTACATCCAATGCTCAAGTATGATCATTGTGCCCCTTAGTTGGTGCTTTATAAGAGAAGATGGAGACTCAAATAAAAATAAAAATTGCATGAAATAAATAGAAAGACCCTTCGCAGTGGGAAGTAGGGATTTGTAGAGGTGCCGGAGCTCAAAGCTTAAATTGAGAGATAAAATGTTTTGAGAGGCATACTTTTCCCATCAACGAAAACAACCGATAATTCCCAACACTTTCCATGCTAGATATATCATAGGCGGTTCCCAAACAGAAAATAAAGTTTATTCCTTTTTCCACGATACTTTCACAATCCATGGCTAGCCGTATCCACGGGTGCCCTCCATACCAACACTTTTGAAGGAATTTATTATTTGACAACATAAAGTAAATTTCTTTTTCATTTCGGGACTGGGCATCCCTATTACCGCCGCACTCTCGTGCAATGACAAGTGAATAAACACACTTGAGAATAACACATCTAGCATGGAAAATATTGGCCACCCCCTGCCGCTTAGGCGAAGCGGCATATGTATTGGGCATCAGAATCTATAGAGATAGATCAAAACGCCTGATAGCGCTTAGCCAAAGCACGTACATTGACAAGGTGTTGAAAAGGTTCAACATGGAGAACTCCAAGAAAGGCCTACTCCCTATGTCACCTGGCACAGTGCTTTGAAAGAATCAGTGTCCTCGGACTCTCGATGAGCGAGTACAAATGAATGATGTTCCATATGCCTCGGCAGTTGGTTCTATTATGTATGCCATGCTATGTACAAGACCGGATGTTTCTTATGAGCTAAGTGTTAGCAGCCGGTACCAAAGTGATCCAGGTTTGGAACACTGGGCCGCAGTCAAGGGTATTCTTAAGTACCTAAGAAGGACCAAGGATTTACTCCTTGTGTATGGAGGTGATGAAGAGCTCATTGTAAGTGGTTACACTGATGCAGGCTTCATGACTGACCCAGATGACTTCAGATCTCAATCAGGCTATGTTTTCATATTGAACGGTGGCGCAGTTGATTGGAAAAGTTCCAAACAAAAGACTGTGGCGGATTCTATGATGGAGGCGGAGTATGTTGCAGCTCCAGAAGCCTCCAAGGAGGCAGTATGGATCAAGCAATTTCTTGAAGACCTTGGTGTGGTTCCAAGTGCTCTGGACCCGGTGGAGATCTATTGTGATAATAGTGGCGCCGTGGCTCAGGCAAGGGAGCCAAGTTCGCACCATAAGACAAGACATATTCAACGCAAATATAAACTCATTCGACATCATGTCGAAGAGGGTTTAGTGAAAGTACGCAAAGTTCACATGGATCTGAATGTGTCAGACCCGATGACAAAGCCTCTACCACGAGCAAAGCATGAGCAGCACTGGATAGCCATTGGTGTTAGGGAAGCCATGTAACTGGATTATGACTCTAGTGTAAGTGGGAGTCTGTAGGTGATATGCCCTAGAGGCAGTAATAACAGTTATTTTGTATCTCCAAAGTTTGTAATGAATGTTTATGTTCCATGCTATAACTGCAATGATTCTTGAGTCTGCAATAACACGAGGCTCGGAGGGAAACTCATGTGCACGTGTGGTATAATAAAGGTAAAATGTATTCCTAGTCTTGCCTCTAAGACTGGCTCAAGTATTGCATGATGATCTTGTTTTCCTGATCATGGGCATGGATGTGCTGGCAATTTTGAGGGCACAATGTTAGTAGAACACTTGTGTTGAATCGACCCAGATTGATGTTATTCTATGAGATACATTCGTCACAAGTTTATGGTTAATAACACAGAGATAGTTAATGTTTGCATAATTCCTTAGACCATGAGAGTATCAAGTTCCTTCGTACTTGCTTCATGAACTTTGGGGTTTGTTAAACGTCATCCGTAACTGGGTGGCTATTACGGCGGCTTATGGGTTCACGGAAAAGTATGGCAAGTAACGAGATTGCTCAAGATTGGGATTTGCTCCTCCGACGATGGAGAGATATTCTCGAGCCCTCTCGGTGTTACGGTATCCGTCATCGTCTGGCCAGACACAAGGTGATTTGATCACACGGATGTCGGAACACGGAAACGAGAGAAGAGAACAAAATCGGTAACAAGGTAACTTGCATGGTGGACAAATTGTTGATCCACGGGGATGCAATAAATCTCACCTTGGGTGTTTATGACATATCGCGAAGCAACAGGAATAGCACACGACAACTGGAGGTTCACTCGAATATTCATTCGTGTGGGTATAGGGGTCAATATGGGTGTCCACGGCTCCGATGTAGATCATTGATCGGAAGGGGTTCCGGGTCATGTCTATACTTCACCGAAGCTATAGGGTCACATGCTTAAGGGTCATCTATCTGCTGAATACTAGACAGGGAGTCTGAGAGAAAGTTTTTGAAAAAGGTTTTCGGAGACAGCGGAAAAGTTCCGAAGAGAGAGGTCGCCGGATGAGTTTCGGTGAAACCGAAAAGTTGTTTCGGGGTATACCATTAAGTCAAAATGGTTTCGGGACACCCCTGATAATTCTTGGTGGGTGCCAGAATTATTTTGGAAACTTTCTGGAATTTTCCGGGATGAAAACCGGAAATGTTCCGGAGCTGCCGGAACCGCTTCAGATGCTTTTCGCAGATGAAAATCACTATTCCGGAATTGTTCTAGAACGCATTGAAAATTATTTTAGTGGGTAATATAAATGTTCTAAGCCCACATAAATATTTTCAGTTGGAACAGACGCTGAAAAATGTCATCATGAATAGTGAAAGTGCTTTTTGGGATATTTTTTGGTGACTCACCTTTTGGGATATTTCCAAAATGCTTCTAGAAGGGATTGGGGGGCAAGCAAGCCCCTCATGGGGGGGGGGGGGGCAAGGGGGTGGCTGGCCAAGGGTGGAGCTCCTCCATGGAGCTCCGCATGGCACCCCATTTCCCTCTTATGCCCTTTGTGTGTGACATAAAGTGGGGGGTACTTTGGTATTTTGAATGTCCATCCTACCCCTTGGCTTTCCTATAAATAGAGGAGGAGTGGGCAGCCCAAAACTTCATCCTTGCTCTCATACACATGCCATGACTTGTCTGGCTTCTCTCTCCCTCACCGCGAAATAGTTTTGTAGAGCCGAAAGGCTGTCTGGATTCCGGCAGGAACTAGTTCTGGACGGCGAAGCCCTGCCGGATAGCTGACACCGTATGTGTGCAACCCCGTAGAGAGGTCGTAGTTTCGATCTTTTGCCCGAGGGGCTGTTCGAGTGTCCTCCCGAAGGGCTGTCCGAGTCTCCGTTCGAGTTACGAGGGTCCTCCCGAAGGGCTGTCCGCGACATCATCTGGGGGACTGTCCGACCGCCTCCCGAAGGGTTGTTCGGCGAGGGAGTTCATCCTCGTGGTTGGGAGGTTGTAAATCCTAGCTGCGGGGATCTGCACCGACGGTCTACTCCGACTCTTCTTCCGCTGCGCTTCGAGTCGGTACGGATCAGATCAAACCTTGTATGCAGTCTCCATAGTGGTCCTGGGCGTGCTCGCTATACCAAATTTTTTTATTTTCTGTCGCATTCCCCTACAGTGGCATCAAGAGCCGTGCTATGCGTAGATGCAGGTTACGATCTAGAATACATGGAGATGTATGGGTATTGCATAATATAACTTTGGAGTAGATGAGATCTATTGCTGAAAATTATTTATGAGGGTGGCAGATGAAATCTGTTACCCGATGTTCTTGTTGCTTCCCTAGAATTTGCGTATTTCTGATCTTGAAATGGCATGGTGGAATTTCACAAAGTTTTGGCAATCCGCGATCCTGATTGATCAACGAACTGCTATCAGTTCTTTGGGTTCCACCATAGTTAAAGGAAAGATGAAATTTCACAAATGAAAGGGTAATGCAGATATGATCTGCACGGGGGTCATACATATGACAAATTTTAGTACGGAGCTTGAGATTTTATTATCTCGTGTTTTATACACCCTGGAAAGTTAATCTAGCGACTTGAATAATCATACTTGATGATAAACATTGGTAGCTGCGGTTTGAGTCAAAACCTTTGAAGCCATGTAAAATAAAATTTTGCACAAACCGATTAGAGGCATCTAACTTGGTTTTGCAGGATGGTTATCATGTGATGTGGTATAGCAATGCTCATATTAATTCGATTATGTATGAGATGACTATATGATGTAATTAACATGACCTGCGTGTCATGATTCGGCATGATGGCTGGAGCCATATGATTGCACTTTAATGACCTGCGTGTCAACCTTAAGTAATGCATTTAATTTATCCGCTATGGAGATAGCGATATTATCTGGTGCATCGACAAGGTGGTGGCAATCTTCGCGAAGGTGAACACCGACGCAAATGCCGAAGATGAAGAAATGAAAGACTTCTCCGTCAGAAAGGGCTATACCATATCATGCTAATTATGAATTGCCTGAGATGTTTATCCCTTATGATGCACCCTTCTTGATTGCGTAGTAGTCGCTTTTATTAGGGTGATATCTCACTTGAAATATCAAGTAGTTAGTGCTCTCCCAAGTGTAGCACCGTCACGGCACCTATCTTTTTGGAGTGCATCATGTTTCCATGAGTACAAACAATTAGAGAAGTGTGAGGCGGGTGAGTTGAGACCTCGCAGCAAGATCACTTGGTTGTCTTGACGTTCAGGCATGAAAGTCATGAGCTCGGAACACACGCATCGAAAGATGAACAAGAATCACATAGAGATGTGATTGGCAAGTTGGCCTACCGATTGAAGTTCCCGTCATCAGTGATGTTCCCATCAATGGCGTGGAATTGAAATGCGGATCTTGAATCACTCATAATCGATTTTGAGAGATATTGATTTGAGTGGGAGCGCTTTTAGAATAAATTTGTTTATTCACTAGTGCAAATATCATTATAAACAAAGTCTAAGTGAAACTTGTGTTTTCCGTTGTAGATCATATGGCTCGCAACACCACGTTCTTCTTAGCACCGCTGTTAGAGAGAGTGAAGTTAGCTGAAACTAGAAACAATTATGCAGACTGGGTCCGTACCCTGAGGATTGTCCTCAGGAGCGCTAAGAAAGACTATGTGCTTGATCAAACTCTAGGTGATCCACCCACGCCAGGAATGGCTCAGGATATCGTCAATGTGTTTGACACGCGAAAGGATGATTTCAGTGCTGTTAAGAACCTTATGTTATCTTGCATGGATCCTGTGTTACAGAACCGTTTTGAACGACTTAGTTCCTTCGAGATTATCGATGCACTAGATGTTCTGTATCACAAAAGAGATTCGGGTAAAGTTCATGAGATGACTGAGGCCATGAAAGAATGCAATATGAATGAGGAATCTCTAGTTGATGAGCATAGTGTCAGACTAGCAAACTGGTATGCTGGTTATGCTGAAATGGGAATTAATTTTCAAAAGACACCTGGTATGGATTTGATCCTTACTTCGCTTTATGAAGCGATACTCAAAACAAATGAGATAGGACTACAGAATCAGCAAAAGTTGCTAGTGAAGAAGACTGCCAGTTTCAAAAAGAAAGGCAAGTCCAAGAAGCGCCAGGGCACCGGCTCCCGAAGCAAATCTAAGGGCGGAGCCAAACCTGAAACTGTGTGTTTTTTCTGCAAAGGCACTGGACACTGGAAAATGAACTGCAAGAATTATCTGGAAGATAAGAAGTCCGGGAAAACCGGAAAAGGTATAATTGTTATACTAGTTAATGTCATTGATGTTTTGCTTGCTAGCGAAAATTCTATGTCTTGGGTATTTGATATCGGATCGGTTACTCACATTTGCAACTCGATACAGGGGCTTCAGAAGGTTCGCAGGCTGGCAAAGAATGAAGTCGTGATACGTGTCGGGAACGGCGCTGGGATCGCCGCTCAATCCGTCAGCATTATGCCTCTACGTCTCCCTTCAGGATTTATTTTGGAACTAAGTAACTGTTATTTTGTTCCGGCATTGTGTAGAAACATTATCTCTGGATCATGTTTAATACACGATGGGTATTCGTACAAGTCTGAGAACAATGGTTGTTCACTTTATTGTAAGGATATGTTTTATGGATTTGCACCCATTGTTGGGGGCCTTTTCATTCTAAACCTTGAATGTGGAAATGATGTCTTTAACGTGAATGCTAAACGCGTTAAGAAGGCTGATACCACCACCACTTTCATGTGGCACTGTCGGCTTGGCCACATCAGAAAGAAACGCATGCAAAGACTCCATAAAGATGGAGTTTTACCGTCCTTTGATTTTGAATCATTTGACACATGTGAAGCTTGCTTGATGGGGAAAATGACCGAGACGCCGTTCACAGGTCATCCCGAACGGGCGGGTGAATTATTGGAAATAATACATAGTGATGTATGTGGTCCAATGAGCATAGCCGCACGGAATGGGTATTTCTACTTCGTGACTTTTACTGATGATTTAAGTCGGTATGGCTATATCTACTTGATGAAGCATAAGTCGGAAACCTTTGAAAAGTTCAAAGAATTTCAGAATGAGGCAGAAAATCATTGTGACAAAAAGATTAAGTTTCTGCGGTCTGATCGCGGAGGCGAATATCTTAGTCATGAGTTTGGCCAACATCTGAGTGACCGTGGAATCGTTTCACAGCTTACACCTCCCGGAACTCCACAGCGAAACGGAGTATCGGAAAGACGTAACCGAACCTTGTTAGACATGGTAAGGTCGATGATGTCTCTTACAGATCTACCGATATCTTTTTGGGGTCACGCACTAGAAACTGCCGCTCACACATTAAATAGAGCACCGTCTAAGTCTGTTGAGACGACACCATACGAGTTATGGCATGGGAAGAAACCCAGTTTGTCGCATCTTAAAATTTGGGGTTGTGAAGCTTATGTAAACGTTTACAACCAAGCAAACTCGATCCTAGATCAGACAAATGTTACTTTGTAGGTTATCCCAAGGAAACAGTTGGGTATTCTTTCTACCACCCGTCCGATAACAAAGTGTTTGTTGCAAGATATGGGGTTTTTCTTGAGAAAGAGTTTCTCGCAAAAGAATTAAATGGGAGGACAATACAACTTGATGAGATTAGTGAATCTTCGGCAACCGTTGTTATGGCTAAGGAACCGGAAGTAATTCCGCTAATTCTCCCTACAACCGAGCCGGAAGTTGTCGCATGTGATGCGGAGACTTCAGACAATGTTGTAACTGAACCGCACAAATCAGGTAGGGCTATCCAGCCACCTGAGTGGTTTCATAACGAAATCTTCATTCTTGAAGACGATGAACCTGCGCACTACAAGGAAGCGATGGCGGGGCCTAGCTCAAAGGAATGGCACAAGGCCATGAAATCTGAAATGGAATCCATGTACGAAAACCAAGTTTGGAACTTGGAAGAACTTCCAGAAGGCGTAAAGCCGATTGGTTGTAAATGGATTTTCAAAAGAAAGACGGATGCAGATGGTAACATTACTATCCATAAAGCTAGACTTGTCGCGAAAGGGTTCACGCAAGTTCCAGGAGTGGACTACGATGAGACTTTCTCACCCGTAGCTATGCTTGGGTCTGTTCGGATGTTACTAGCAATTGCTGCTTATTTCGATTATGAAATATGGCAGATGGATGTCAAAACGGCTTTCCTAAATGGAAACCTCAAAGAGGATGTATACATGATACAGCCAGAAGGTTTTGTCAAAACGGCTTTCCTAAATGGAAACCTCAAAGAGGATGTATACATGATACAGCCAGAAGGTTTTGTCATTCATGAGGATGCTGGAAAGGTATGCAAACTTCAGAAAGCCATTTATGGTCTGAAGCAAGCGTCAAGGAGCTGGAACATTCGTTTTGATGAAGTGGTCAAAGAGTTTGGCTTCATCAGGAATGACGAAGAATCTTGTGTTTACAAGAAGTTTAGTGGGAGCGCAAAAGCATTTCTAATCTTGTATGTGGATGACATATTGTTGATTGGAAATGATGTGAATTTTCTTAGCGAAATAAAAGACTCATTGAAGAAAAGTTTTTCAATGAAAGACTTAGGCGAAGCGGCATATGTATTGGGCATCAGAATCTATAGAGATAGAACAAAACGCCTGATAGCGCTTAGCCAAAGCACGTACATTGACAAAATGTTGAAAATGTTCAACATGGAGAACTCCAAGAAAGGCCTACTCCCCATGTCACCTGGCACAGTGCTTTGCAAGAATCAGTGTCCTCGGACTCTCGATGAGCGAGTACAAATGAATGATGTTCCATATGCCTCGGCAGTTGGTTCTATTATGTATGCCATGCTATGTACAAGACCGGATGTTTCCTATGCGCTAAGTGTTAGCAGCCGGTACCAAAGTGATCCATGTTTGGAACACTGGGCCGCAGTCAAGGGTATTCTTAAGTACCTCAGAAGGACCAAGGATTTACTCCTTGTGTACAGAGGTGATGAAGAGCTCATTGTAAGTGGTTACACTGATGCAGGTTTCATGACTGACCCAGATGACTTCAAATCTCAATCAGGCTATGTTTACATATTGAACGGTGGCGCAGTTGATTGGAAAAGTTCCAAACAGAAGACTGTGGCTGATTCTACAACGGAGGCGGAGTATGTTGCAGCTTCAAAAGCCTCCAAGGAGGCGGTATGGATCAAGCAATTTCTTGAAGACCTTGGTGTGGTTCCAAGTGCTCTGGACCCGGTGGAGATCTATTGTGATAATAGTGGCGCCATGGCTCAGGTAAGGGAGCCAAGTTCGCACCATAAGACAAGACATATTCAACGCAAATATAAACTCATTCGACATCATGTCGAAGAGGGTTTAGTGAAAGTACGCAAAGTTCACATGGATCTGAATGTGTCAGACCTGATGACAAAGCCTCTACCACGAGCAAAGCATGAGCAGCACCGGATAGCCATTGGTGTTAGGGAAGCCATGTAACTGGATTATGACTCTAGTGCAAGTGGGAGTCTGTAGGAGATATGCCCTAGAGGCAGTAATAATAGTTATTTTGTATCTCCAAAGTTTGTAATGAATTTTTATGTTCCATGCTATAACTACAATGATTCTCAAGTCTGCAATAACACGAGGCTCGGAGGGAAACTCATGTGCACGTGTGGTATAATAAACGGTAAAATGTATTCCTAGTCTTGCCTCTAAGACTGGCTCAAGTATTGCTTGATGATCCTGTTTTCCTGATCATGGGCATGGATGTGCTGGCAATTTTGAGGGCACAATGTTAGTAGAACACTTGTGTTGAATCGACCCAGATTGATGTTATGCTATGAGATACATTCGTCACAAGTTTATGGTTAATAACACAGAGATAGTTAATGTTTGCATAATTCCTTAGACCATGAGAGTATTGAGTTCCTTCGTACTTGAGGGAGTCCTGGATTAGGGGGTCCTTGGGTGTCCGAGCTATTCGATATGGGCCGGACTGATGAGCCGTGAAGATACAAAGCATAAGGCTTTCCTCCGTGTCCGGGTAGGACTCTTCTTTGCGTGGACGACAAGGTTGATGTCTGGATATGTAATTTCCTTCTTCCACAAACCGACTCTGTACAACCCTAGGCCCCTCCGGTGTGTATATAAACCGGAGGGTTTAGTCCATAGAGGCTATCAGAATTCTCATAGGCTAGGCAGCTAGGGTTTAGCCATTACGATCTCGAGGTAGATCAACTCTTGTAACCCCTATACTCATCAAATACAATCAAGCAGGACGTAGGGTTTTACCTCCATTAAGAGGGCCCGAACCTGGGTAAACATCGTGTTCCCTTTGTCCCTTGTTACCTTCGATCCTCAGACGCACAGTTCGGGACCCCCTACCCGAGATCGGCCAGTTTTGACACCGACATTGGTGCTTTCATTGAGAGTTCCATTGTGTTGTCGATAGAAGGATCGATGGCTCGCCTTGTCATCAATGACGATATCACTTCTGGAAGGGCCTTAACTCCGGGATAGGTCCTCCAGCTCGGCGGTTTTACCATGGGTGCTCGCTCGGCCGTTAAGCCAACGGCAGCCCCCGCAATCGCCAGACATCATCCCCACATCGGCCTCTAACACTCAGAAAAGATGGATCCGGCAGATATCTCATCCTTGAACGAGCTACTGGATCGCATCGCCGCCCTGGGGCTTGCAACGGACTATGATCGGATCGGGCTGAAACCCGATCAGTGGGAAATCAAGTCCCCACCGATCACCCATCTGGTAGTGGTTGTTGAGGAACGAGCCGAGAACGCTTCTTCCCCTAAGTTAAAAATCAGATATGTTCGGATTTCCGAGCCCTTCGAGCTGGACACCCATCCTCAGGAAGAGACTGTACGTCCTCCGAACTCAGGATCAGGCATTGAGCCCAGAAGTCACCTGGACCTTCCTGGTCCTGAACTGGTGACCTCGGAGATTCTTCAAGCTCCGGATTCAATCTCGGGTCAGGATTCGGGTTTTAGCCCGCCCACCCACAACAATCAATATTCTCCAAGTAATTCAGGCCTTCCAAACATATGTGACCTAATGTACGTGCGGCAGCAACCTTAGGAAACGGCCCATCACTTTTGGGCCAGATTCCTCCTTGTTAAAAACAAGATTAAAGATTGCTGCGATGACGACGCGTACAGTCCTCCGAACTCAGGATCAGGCATTGAGCTCGGAAGTCACCTGGACCTTCCTGGTCCTGAACTGGTGACCTCGGAGATTCTTCAAGCTCTGGATTCATTCTCGGGTCAGGATTCGGGTTTTAGCCCGCCCACCCACAACAATCAATATTCTCCAAGTAATTCAGGCCCTCCAAACATATGTGACCTAATGTACGTGCGACAGCAACCTTAGGAAACGGCCCATCACTTTTGGGCCAGATTCCTCCTTGTTAAAAACAAGATTAAAGATTGCTGCGATGACGACGCAGTTTTGATTTTTTGTCGTAATTGTACGGACGAGGGAATTCTTAACGCCCTCAACCGCCGCCGCATACAACACTTTACAGAATTGGCACACATAGTACAGAAGTACTGCGTGATGGAAAGCGCATGGAAGGCCCAGACAGCCCGGTGGGAACCCCCTGCCTTTAAGCGGCCCACCATACGGGCAAAACGGATGCGCCCTCACAAGGCATCTGAACACAAGCCCATTGACAAGAAAAACAAACCCTTCACGGGACACAGAACTGTCCTTGACGAACTACTCGACAAGCCCTGTCAGATACATACGACGCCGAGCACCAAACCAACGCACAACCTTCGGGCATGTTGGGTACTCCGGCAAGTGGCTAAGAGCGGTGAGGCTATCCTCACCAGTACTACTCCAGAGAAACATTCTTCGGAGGACGATGATCTCAACGTCTTTACGGTCTTTGAGACCTTCTCTTCAAATAATCGGCGCAAAAGGGTGCTCCGCGACCTCGCTGAAGTAAACCAAGTAACCGCAATGAACCCCTGGAATGACACGGCCATAACTTTCATGGACGACGACGAACCAAGGGCTCAATCAGTCCGAGCACCAGCCGCCTTGGTCTTAAACCCAATTGTGGATGGCTTTCGACTCACCAAAGTGCTCATGGATGGCGGTAGCGGGCTTAACCTCATCTACGAAGACACGCTCGACAAAATGCAAATGGACAAGAACCGCATCGAGCAAAGCATTACCACCTTTCGAGGCATTATCCCCAGTCGAGAAGCACGATGCTCGGGGAGAATTAAACTTGATGTAGTATTCGGCACACCTGAGAATTACAGGTCCGAAGAGTTGCTCTTCCACGTGGCCCCTTTCAATAGCAGATATCACGCCCTCTTGGGGCGGGACGCCTTCGCACGCTTCCAAGCCATACCCCATTACGGGTATATGAAGCTCAAAATGCCAGGGCCCAACGGAGTGATCACTGTTACCAGTGATCCGGATATAGCACTCTGCGCCGAAAACAAAACCGCATCCTTGGCCCTCGAGGCACTATCCGAAGCCCTCGCGGCTGAAGAACTAACCACCCTGCGTTCTACAGTGGACAAGGACGATGTGATCCTCGACAAGAGGCCCAAATCCACCTCTTTCAAACCAGCAGATGAAATAGTCAAATTTCAAGTGCACCCGACGGACCCTAATAAAACAACATCCATTGGAGCACAGCTGGATCCGACGGTCGACGCCGCCCTACAAGCATTCCTGCGCGAAAATTGGGACATCTTTGCCTGGCACCCTTCGGACATGCCCGGAATCCCACGCAGACTGGCCGAACATAGCCTCAATATAATAAAGGGGTTCAAACCAGTCAAGCAAACGCTGCGGCGATTTTCCGAACCCAAACGACAAGCTATGGGGGAGGAGCTAGCCAAACTACTCGAGGCCAGGTTCATTAGAGAAATCAAGCACCCGGACTGGCTAGCCAACCTGGTCATGGTGCCGAAGAAGGATAAGTCCTGGCGCCTTTGTGTCGATTTCAAAGACCTCAATAAGGCTTGCCCTAAGGACCCCTTCCCACTGCCCCGCATTGACCAAATTATTGACGCAACCGCGGGACACGACTCATTGTGTTTCCTCGACACCTACTCCGGATACCATCAGATTAAGATGAAGGAATCCGACCAGGCCGCAACGGCATTTATTACCCCCTATGGGCCTTTCTGTTTCAACACTATGCCCTTTGGGCTCAAAAACGCTGGCGCCACTTACCAACACATGATTCAGACATGTTTGGAAAAACAAATCGGCAAGACAGTGGAGGCGTATGTGGATGACATGGTCATCAAGACTAAACACGTCGAATCATTGGTGGATGATCTACGCCTCACATTCGACAACCTCCGAACATATGACATACGGATCAATCCGGAAAAATGTGTTTTTGGCGTCCCAGCTGGGAAACTGCTCGGGTTCATTGTTTCCAATAGAGGAATCGAGGCGAACCCAGCCAAAATCCGAGCCCTGTCACAATTGGCAACGCCAACAGACTTAAAGCACGTCCAAAAACTAGCTAGATGCGTGGCAGCCTTAAGCCGCTTCATCTTCAGATTGGGAGAAAAAGCATTACCACTCTACCGACTACTCCGACGCATCGATCACTTCGAATGGATGGCTGCGGCCATAGCCGGATTGGAAGAAATAAAAACATTGTTAGCAGGTAACCCAATCCTAGCCGCCCCAGGTGTTGGCGAGCCTATGTTGCTCTACATATCCATGACTCACCAAGTTGTGAGCGCCGTACTCGTCATCGAGCGAGACGAAGAGGGACACAAATTCCCCATCCAGAAACCAGTATACTATGTATCGGCGGTCCTTACTCCATGCAAATCTCGATACCCTCACTATCAGAAGATAGCTTACACGGTCTTTATGGCATCACGAAAGCTCCGACACTACTTTCAAGAGTGTTCGATCATGGTGGCATCCGAAGTACCACTGAATGACATCATAAATAATCGGGATGCCACTGGCCGCATAGCCAAATGGGCTATCGAGCTCTTACCATTTGAAATAATATACAGGCCACGCCGAGCTATTAAATCTCAGGTGCTGGCCGACTTTGTTTTCGAGTGGACGGAAGCCGAGCTCCCTAAAGAGTACACCACATACTCCAACTAGATAATGTACTTTGACGGCTCTAAAATGTTAGCCGGACTAGGGGCTGGCGTCATCTTGACATCCCCTATGGGGGACACAGTCCGCTACGTGTTACAAATCATGTATACGGACTCCAACAATGCAGCCGAATACGAGGCACTTCTACATGGTCTCCGAATGGCTGTCTCCATGGGCATTCAACGCCTAGAGGTGCGTGGGGATTCAAACCTCGCAATATCCCAAATAAATGGAGAATTCGATGCAAAAGACCCAAAAATGGCAGCATACCGAAACACCGTACTCAAAATATCGGCTCGGTTCGAGGGGCTCGAGTTCCATCACGTTGCTCGAGACAATAATTAGGCAGCGGACATCCTCGCTCGAATGGGCGCTAAATGCGATCCCGTCCCGCCTAACACCTTTGTGGAAAGGCTCTTGAAGCCATCCATGGTCTGGCAGGATGAGGACGGAAATCCTAGTCCAGAACAGGTCATACCCCCAGCAGCCGAACTCAATTCGGATATCATCGGGGGCTTGGGCACCGAAATAACACCCTCCGCCCATGCAATCATGGCCGTTATCGCTCCATGGACCGAACCCTTCCTGGCCTACCTTAATAGGCAGGAGCTTCCAGATGATCAGAATGAGGCCCGTCGCATAATCCGACGTTCTAAAGCCTATAAAGTTCACGAAGGTGAACTATACAAGAAAAGTACCACTGGAGTCCTTCAAAGATGCATCTCCGAAGAGGAGGGACGGCAGCTCTTGGCTGAAATACATGCTGGTCTAGGTGGCTATCACACTATAGCTCGGGCCCTCGTAAGCAAGGCCTTCTGTACAGGTTTCTTTTGGCCAACGGCCCGAGCAGACGCACAGTCCCTTGTGCAACACTATGTGGGATGTGAGCTTTTCGCCAATCAAAGTCATATGCCGCCCACTGCCTTAAGAACAATCCCCATCACCTGGCCTTTTGTGGTCTGGGGGCTAGATATGGTCGGACCCCTTAAAGGGGGAAGCCACAAGAAGAAATATCTACTTGTTATGGTGGATAAATTCACTAAGTGGATAGAGGCCAAACCAGTAAAAATGGCTGAAGCAGGGCCAGTGAACGACTTTATATCCGGCGTGGTACACCGTTATGGTGTCCCGCACATCATCATCATCATCACTAATAATGGCTCCAATTTCACAGCCGATAAGGTGAAAAATTGGTGAGCTAACTTGGGCATTAATCTCAATTACGCGTCCGTATACCACCCTCAAACAAACGGTCAGGTTGAACGGGCTAATGTCCTGATAATGAGCGGCATCAAACCCAGACTAGTGCGATCCCTACGGGAGTCAGATAAGCACTGGGTTGAGGAACTCGATTCCGTGCTCTAGGGACTGCGGACTACGCCCAATCGCACGACCGGATACACACCTTTTTTCATGGTGTACGGCGCAGAGGCTGTCTTGCCCTGCGACATTAATCATGACTCACCTCGAGTGCGCATGTATGAAGAGAGAGAAGCCGAGCTCGATCGGCAGGACGACCTAGACGGCCTAGAGGAGGAGCGTGATATTGCACAAGCCCGTTCTGCATTCTATCAACAACAGGCTCGGCGAACTCATTTTACGCCTCCCAGAGAAGAAAAAGGACAAGCTCAAACCAAAATGGGAGGGCCCCTTCATTATAGATGAAATTCTCAAAGGAGGAGCCTATCGCCTTCGTAATGCATCGGATAATCGCCTCGAGCCGAATCCATGGAACGCTGCCCGGCTCCGAAGATTCTACGCATAAATTCGGCCACGTTTCTTTTTCGTCCCTTTTTTTTCTTCTTTTCTCCTCTTCATTTGTCATTATTTTTTCGCTTTTATACGTTTCCTAGGATATGTTTAGATAGGCCGAACTCTTAAGGGGCACACATCTTTAAATGTATACACCCCACCATGACTGGGGGCTTCTTTGACCGAAGCCTATTATTATTCAGAGCCTAGAGCTCACTTCTTCTATGTCGTTTGTTTATATACACCCTTTTGCCATTATATGCACCTCTATGACTTAAGTTTTTGCCAAGCTGGGTTGCCTCGCTCCTGTGTTTATGCCCTACATTCCTGAATGTTCGGCTAGGGCGTAAAGGGAGCACCTCTGCGATTGTTACAACCGGGTAATCCAGACCTGTACCTCAGACGGGTGAAGCCGAAAGCTAGCGTTCTAAATAGAATAATTGGTCGGCAATCAAAACGATAGATTGTTACATTCTTGTAACTCTTAGAAACAATGCGGGACAGTTTCCCCGCAATACGGATCAAAGCCCAGGCACGCACAATTAAAGCATGCCAACCCAGGGAAAGGAACCCTTAACGGAACTATTCTCCCTGGAAGATGTTTCTTACATATGTAATATAACATACCTCCCGAACTAAATTTTTTGTCTGTTCGAGCACAATGACTGGGTTGCCTGGTTTCTGGACATAATGAATGTTTCTCACATTCCATAATAGTATCCGGAAGCACTCCGCCATTTTGGTTTGGAGGTCAAAGCTGAATGCCTGCGATGACAATTTTTCCAAATGTTTGGCTGAAGATACAGGATGATCATATAGTACATTGATACATTGAATCGAAAGCCTACTCCTTATCTATTCCATCTATAAGACTGTCTAAACTACAGTCTTCTTGCGAATATTTCGCAGCTATCATTACTTGGTCATACACCAAGTTCAACGGAATTTCTTTCCTGTCTGGTCCCTGCGGTCCCACTCGGGCCATATGATTCGGGTCTAGCTTGGTAAAGCGTGTTTTCACCATCGCCCAGGCTTCTCGTGCGCCCTCACGGCAGCAGGACGTCTTCCATAGCTCGAAGCGGTGCCGGGCACCTTTGAACAGGCTTGCCAAGCCCTCCATACTTTCTGGAGGGGTATCGGATGGCCATAAAGCCTTGGCCATACTCTTCATGGCTTTCGGGCCCGCTCATGCACCACGGACAGCTCCTTAAGCACGTCGCCTCGAAATCCGGATACTTCTTTTTCCGGCTGGCCAGTTAATAGACCTGCAGCAATAGAGTTATGACATTCTGAATTTTGGACTACATATGAATCTCTCGGATGGTTTTAAAAGTCATACCGAACATGCCGCCCTTCAATTTTTCATTCTCTTTTCGAGCGGCCGATAACTGAGCCTTTAAGCTCTCTATCTCTTCGGATTGTTTGTCGTTTTCCTCCTCATGTTTCTTCTTCTTGGAAGTAATCATTGCAGCCTTTTTCATTTCCGCAAGTTTGGCGGTGACGGCATTCAGCTGTGTCTGGTTTATTTTCAGTTCCTGGGATAGCGCAGTGTTTTTCTCCTTGAGAACCTGCAGGTCATATCAATCCTTAAATCGGTTGGCCTCACCGCTTCAAGTCTCGGGGGCTACTGGCATATGGCTATTAAAATTACACAAACTCTTACCTGTATATCCTTTGAGAACAATTGAGTAACTCCGGTAAGTCCGTCTCGAGCGGCTCGGATATATGCATCCACCAAGCTAAGTGCGGCAAATTCCTGATCAGAAAAGGCTGGAGCGCGCATGGCCTCTTTCAGTCGACGGTGATTCATCACACTCTCCACCTCGGAATTCATGACAGATACGTCATCCAAATCCTCATGTGGCGGCGGAACTGGCATTGCGTCAGCCCTCGTCCTAGTTGACGAGTCCGGCGCCGGATTGGCTGACATTCGGCTAGCAGGGCGTTTTCCCACTGTCTGCCGCATGCTCCTCCTGAATCAAAATTAGAAGGGAACTTCAATAATCCGAACTTGTGCCCAGGCATGTATCAAACGGACATACCTCTTTGAAGACTGTGAGGGCTCTACGGCGCTCCCGGTCTCCTTTCGTTTTGAACGATTACCCTGCGTAGGGGCCGCCCTCGAGGGGGTGCGGCCTGCCGAGCGCCGATCCTATGAAGCACGGTTTAGTATAATGGATAAAGGTGCAAGTAGAGACTCCTTTTTGGGAAAGCTCTTTGAATACTTATGATGGAAAAGGAATAGGGGCGGGGGTAGTCGGCTATAATAGCCACTTCCGAGCCGTCAAGGCTCGCCTGGTAAAATACCCCATCATCGAACTCTATGTATATATCCGGATCCTCGTAGAAGCCTGGGTCTTCATCGCGGTTGTGCTCCTCAGGCTGTGGGGCAGGGCAGTGAATGTCCTCGATCATCTTCCTCCATGACTATTTTATGACAACAAAGAATAGCTTGATTAGCATGCCGTGACGGCAGTAAAGCAACACAGGTAGTCAAAATCTTACCCATTCGATGGGGTTGTACATGGAATAACCTTCCCGGCAGTTTAAGCGGAGGAAGTTTTCTTTCTCACCCTTATACAGATCGGCTAAGATCATGGCCAGTTCGGCCGGGGTATCCGGACCCTTGCGTCTGTAATGAGATGCATCATCTTCGCCGTTATAGCACCATAAGGGAGTTACTCTGGACTGGAGGCTGGACACATCTTTTTATTACAATGGCCATGAGTTCGATTATCGAGAGCTCGGTATGGGCTAATAATCTGACCTTGCTGACCAACCTCTTTATTTCCGCACTGTCTTCCTCCTTGGGACTGCGGGGGCGCCAGTTGAGACGTTTCTTTAAAGGAACGCTGGAAAATTCAGGGAGGCCACGCCGAACTGGGTCCAGCAGTGGGACATCATCTATATAAAACCACTCCGAAGACCACTGTGGATATATCTCTTTGGGAGTTCCAACGGGGTAGCCTGATCTGGCTATACGCCATACTTCGGTGCCGCCCACTTCAAATATAGAACCCCCTCGATGGCGGGGGACAAGGCAAAAGAACTTTCTCCATAGTTTGAAATGGGCCTCGCAGCCCAAGAACAATTCGCAGAGGGCAACGAAACCTGAGATGTGCAGAATTGAACCTGGGGGTGAGGTTGTGCAGCTGGATGCCGTAAAATTCCAATAGACCCCTGAGAAAGGGATGGATCGGAAATCCTAAGCCCCGCAAAAGAAATGGAACGAAGCACACCCTCTCCTCCTTATTGGGGTTGGGGAAATTATCAGCCAGCACGTCGTTGCCGATTGAGGCCAATCCCGCTCGTACAGGGACTAGATCTACGAGGGGGAGATATCCTTGCGTCTGGAGTCGACTCAACTGAAGATGAGGCACTGAGCAGCTCTGCCAATCCCCCTCTTGAGGGCCATGGGGGCGCGAGGAAGAGCCTGGGGCGCTGTCCATATTTTGAAGCTTTTTCGTGGCTAACCTTGGTGTTTTTCTGCGCGATGTGGACAGCACTCGGGGGAAACGACCTATTTATATAGGCACCGTCCCTGTGTGGCCGGGTGTTTTCTTTTGATAAAAATTATGGACCGCTTGCATTCGCCCAGTGCGTGGAAATCGAGGCGACAGGGAAGGAGTCATAAAGGCAGAACGAGGGAGCCAGGGCCGAACTATTATCCGCCCAGTATATAGTGAAGAACCAACCTTGCAAAAGCCGAAGACGTAAGCCAGATACTGCATCGTCGTTTGAAGGCCAGTTCGGGGGCTACTGAGGGAGTCCTGGATTAGGGGGTCCTCGGGTGTCCGGGCTATTCGATATGGGCCGGACTGATGAGCCGTGAAGATACAAAGCATAAGGCTTTCCTCCGTGTCCGGGTAGGACTCTTCTTTGCGTGGACGACAAGGTTGATGTCCGGATATGTAATTTCCTTCTTCCACGAACCGACTCTGTACAACCCTAGGCCCCTCTGGTGTGTATATAAACCGGAGGGTTTAGTCCGTAGAGGCTATCAGAATTCTCATAGGCTAGACAGCTAGTGTTTAGCCATTACGATCTCGAGGTAGATCAACTCTTGTAACCCCTATACTCATCAAATACAATCAAGAAGGACATAGGGTTTTACCTCCATTAAGAGGGCCCGAACCTGGGTAAACATCGTGTTCCCTTTGTCCCTTGTTACCTTCGATCCTCAGACGCACAGTTCGGGACCCCCTACCCGAGATCGGCCGGTTTTGACACCGACAGTACTTGCTTCGTGAACTTTGGGGTTTGTTAAACGTCATCCGTAACTGGGTGGCTATTACGGTGGCTTACGGGTTCACGGAAAAGTATGGCAAGTAACGAGATAGCTCAAGATTGGGATTTGCTCCTCCGATGATGGAGAGATATTCTCGAGCCCTCTCAGTGTTACGGTATCCATCATCGTCTGGCCAGACACAAGGTGATTTGATCACACGGATGCCGGAACACGGAAACGAGAAAAGAGAACAAAACCGGTAATGAGGTAACTTGCATGGTGGACAAATTGTTGATCCACGGGGATGCAGTAAATCTCACCTCGGGTGTTTGTGACATATCGCGAAGCAACAGGAATAGCACACGGTAACTGGAGGTTCACTCGAATATTCATTCGTGTGGGTATAGGGGTCAATATGGGTGTCCACGGCTCCGATGTTGATCATTGATCGGAAGGGGTTCCGGGTCATGTCTATACTGCACCGAACCTATAGGGTCACACGCTTAAGGGTCATCTATCTGCTGAATACTAGACAGGGAGTCTGAGAGAAAGTTTCCAAAAAAGGTTTTCGGAGACAGCGGAAAAGTTCCGAAGAGAGAGGTCGCCGGATGAGTTTCGGTGAAACCGAAAAGTTGTTTTGGGGTATACCATTAAGTCAAAGTGGTTTTGGGACACCCCTGATAATTCTTGGAGGGTGCCAGAATTATTCTGGAAACTTTCTGGAATTTTCCGGGATGAAAACCGGAAACGTTCCGGAGCTGCCGGAACCGCTTCAGATGCTTTTCGCAGATGAAAATCACTAATCCGGAATTGTTCTAGAACATGTTGAAAATTATTTTAGTGGGTACTAGAAATGTTCTAAGCCCACATAAATATTTTCAGTTGGAACGGACGCTGAAAAATGTTGTCGTGAATAGTGAAAGTGCTTTTTGGGATATTTTTTGGTGAGTCACCTTTTGGGATATTTCCAAAAGGCTTCTAGAAGGGATCGGGGGGCAAGCAAGCCCCTCATGGGGTGGGGGGGCAAGGGGGTGGCCGGCCAAGGGTGGAGCTCCTCCATGGAGCTCCGCATGGCACCCCATTTCCCTCTTATGCCCTTTTGTGTGACATAAAGTGGGGGTACTTTGCTATTTTGAATGTCCATCCTACCCCTTGGCTTTCCTATAAATAGAGGAGGAGTGGGCAGCCCAAAACTTCATCCTTGCTCTCATACACATGCCATGACTTGTCTGGCTTCTCTCTCCCTCACCGCAAAATAGTTTTGTAGAGCCGAAAGGCTGTCTGGGTTCCGGCAGGAACTAGTTCTGGACGGCGAAGCCCTGGCGGATAGCTGACACCGTATGTGTGCAACCCCGTAGAGAGGTCATAGTTTTGATCTTTTGCCTGAGGGGCTGTTCGAGTGTCCTCCCGAATGGCTGTCCGAGTCTCCGTTCGAGTTACGAGGGTCCTCCCGAAGGGCTGTCTGCGACATCATCCGAGGGACTGTCCGACCACCTCCCGAAGGGCTGTTCGGCGAGGGAGTTCATCCTCGCGGTTGGGAGGTTGTAAATCCTAGCTGTGGGGATCTGCACCGGCGATCTACTCCGACTCTTCTTCCGCTGCACTTTGAGTCGGTACGGATCAGATCAAACCTTGTATGCAGTCTCCATAGTGGTCCTGGGCGTGCTCGCTATACCGAATTTTTTTATTTTCTGTCGCATTCCCCTACAATAGGTAGGTATGGTGGACTCATATGGCAAAACTGGGTTCAAAGGATTTTGGATGCTCAAGTAGTATTTCTACTTAGTACAAGTGGAGGCTAGCAAAAAGATTGAGAAGCAACCAACCAAGAAACGAAAAATCACATAAGCGAGCATTAAGCATAATTAACACCGAATAATGCACCACAAGTAGGATGTAATTTCATTGCATAACTATTGACTTTGGTGCTTGCATAGGGAATCACAAACCTTAACACCAATATTCTTACTAAATCATAATTACTCACCAACATGACTCACATATTACTATCATCATATCTCAAAACTATTACAAAGAATCAAGTTTATTTTGTCCAATGATCTTCATGAAAGTTTTTATTGTATCCCTCTTGAATATCTATCACTTTGGGATTAATTTCATATGTTGATTTTGATAGCTCAAACAAATCTAAGTGAAGAACATGAGCATAAATTTTTTTGTCTCTCAAAATAATATGAGTGAGGCATGAGAGAATTTCTTCAAAATTTTACTAACTCTCAAACAAATCTAAGTGAAGCATGAGATTATTTCTTTAAAAATGTTAAAGCACCATGCTCAAAAAGATATATGTGAAGCATTAGAGCAATTCCATACCTCAAAAGGTTGAAGTGAAGCATATAGAGCAATTCTAACGAATCATAGCATAATTTTGGCTCTCTCAAATAGGTGTGTTCAGCAAGTATACTTGACACAAAACAAAAAGAAAAACAAGCAAAGACTCATATAATACAAGACGCTCCAAGCAAAACTCATGATATGTGACGAATAAAAATATAGCTCCAAGTAAAATACCGATGTTCGTTAGAAGAAAGAGGGGATGCCATTCGGGGCATCCCCAAGCTTAGTTGCTTGTTTCTCCTTGAATATTAACTTGGGGTGCCATGGGCATCCCCAAGCTTAGGCTCTTCTTACTACTTATTCCTTCATCCATCGTTATCTCACCCATGTAACATCCCCAGCCTCACACCACAGTGATCACCCTCTGATCATGCCAAGTCATCATCATTATGCCATAAGAAAAACCATTAAGAAATATTTCTACCTCAAGTTAAAAATTCAAAATCAAGTCAGATATTTATTTCTTCCAACTGCCAAAACTAAATAGTTCATAATTCTGCAAATAATCCATAAGCCCTTATAAAATTGAAACCAACATTTTCTGAACTATAAAAATGTCCCTAGTCTATTTAAACAGTGCCAATTCAGCCATTTAATCACTTTTCTATTTATGAAAAATTCAAATGATTTCAAAACACTCCCAAACTTTTTGAGACAGTAAGGAACAATGCATAATAATTATAGAGACAAGTGGTACATTTTACAAAGCTATTTATGGAGCCAAGAGAAAATGCAAACCAAATCTATAAATAGAAAACATAAATTGAAAATGGAAACAGAGAAAGAATAAAGGAAATACACTAAATCCTACTATGCACTTTGGCCCAGATCAACAGTGCCGGCCCAACAGCTCGTTGCCAGCCCAACCCACTGTAAAGTCGCCATCTTCCTCGTGTCGTCGCCACAGCTGCCATGGCCGGCGATTGCCGATGCGTCGGGCATCCAACGGCGCCCTGGAGGAGATATAGAGCCTCCCCGCGCCCTCCCTGCAAACCCTAGTCCCCACATGCACTCGTTCCTTTCCCTTGCCTTGCCCCCTTCCATTCCTCTCGGCGTCCGACGCTGCCGTCACCGCCGCCCGTCTTTGCCGTGGCCACTGGTCAGCCCGCACCGAGCCAGCTCGTCCAAGCGCTGCATCGTGGTCGTCTTCGTCGTCCACAAGGAGCAGCTCGAGCAGCAGATCACCATAGCTCCGGGATCAAGCCGCCCCCTTCTCTACACCGCCGCACGCCTTGCATCGATCTGCACCACCTCAACCCGCTCTGACTCCACCGAACCATCCGCAAGCACCTTTGTGAGCCCCGCCGCATTTCCCCTCTCCTAACGCTCGCATTCCGCTACTGCTGCTTGCTTTGCCTTTGCCACTACTCCGGCCGCCGTGGGTGAACTCACCGCCGTGGCCCTCGTCTTCCTCGCGGCAGGCTGGGCACACGAACGTGCTCAGGGCATCACCCAGATGCTGCCCATGTAGTTAGAACTCTCGAACACGAGCTGTTTCATCGATTCCTTCGACCACGAGCTCCTGCCGCCTTCTGTCATCGTTGCCACGGTCAAACCCTGGCCTTCCCGGCACCAGCTCGTGCCACCATCGGACGCGGCTTGTCATCCGCGTTCGAACGCGACCGCTCCCACTCCGATCCGAGCTCGGTAGTGCTTTTCCGACGAGCTCCGGCGCGTCGCCGCCGTTCGGGTGGTTGCCGGAGGCCACCGCCGGCGCGCGCGTGCGTTCAAACCCCGGCCTGGGCCACTGACAAGCGGGCCTGGGCGGTTAAACGAGTCATTAGCGCTAACAAAACCCCCTAATTAACCTACTGTGTATGACAAGCAGGCCCCGCACACTAATTAATCACTGGTTTAATTAAACACTAATTAAACTACCCTAAATAGACACTGAAAGAGGGGCCCACAGCTAATTTAACACTGTTTAGCTAAAATAAATACTGTTAGCTTCTCTCTGTATGACAGGTGGGGCCCTGTTACTATTCCTCTGGATAAGATCTGCTGACTAGGCTGCTGAGTCAGCCTCTGGGACCCACATGTCAAACACTAGGGCTAACTCTCTCTGGGTATAAAAAGTGTTTCTACTGTTTTGGATAATTCGGATTTAAATAATTAAAACAATTTCAGAAAATGATTTAACCTTTGAAAATTCGTAGAAAATAAACCGTAGCTCGGATCGGAAAACTTTCTACATGAAAGTTGCTCAGAACGACGAGACGAATCTGATCGTGTCGTCTGTTTCCATGTTGGAACCCCCTATGTAGGTGAACCCACAACTTTTTGCCCGTTTCTAGTAAGTGAATAGTGCCTAACTACCGGTTAATAAATCCCACTTTAATCCTAAAATAACTAAAATAACTTAGACATACTTTAGGCAACCCTGTACTGCATCCTAGGCATAGCATGCTCTGTGTTGCATTATTGCTGTGTATTTATTTATTTCCTCCCCCTCTTCTCTCTTGATTAGACCCCGACACCGACGTAGTCCTCGAGGCCGACGCAGCTCCGGAGGTCGACTACGCCACTGATGACTAGACACTTGCCGCAGAGCTTCCAGGCAAGCACCCCCCTTTTGAGCATATCGATATCGCCTATTCTCTTCTCTCTTATGCTTGCATTAGAAGTTACTGCTGCTGCTGTTATCCTATTTCTGCTGCATAGCCTGTTTATTGTAACCTGCTATTGTTACCTACCTGCTTATCCTAAACTGTTTAGTATAGGTTGGGTAGAGACCCATCAGAGACCCCACTTGTCCCGACTGCCCCGCTGGATTAACAGAAGACCCGATCAACGGGATCGAAGACCAGGCCCCGGCACCGCACATCACTTCCCCTTAGTTGATCGACACTACTAGGTTACTATCGAGCGCCGAGGGTGATACCTCGTCAGCACTTCTGATGATAACCTTGTAGGTTAGTTGAACGGTTGTGGTCAGCGAGGGTGATTCCTCCTACACCACCCCCGATAACGACAATGTCGTGCAACTCCTCAAGAGTGAACCTCGAGATTCCTCCTTCATTCACCTTGACGATAACATCAGGTGGAATTCCATCGAGGGTGATTCCTCAGGGTTCCCCTTGGTGTTAGACACATGGTTACTATGATTACTATGACTTTACACTGAACCATGTTACTAAAGACGGGTCGGTCCTGAGGGGTACCCGCGCGAGCATATTTGCAAAGTGATGTGGAGACGGGTTGACCTGGAAGGTGCCCGAGAGTTGAATACGAGGCGTGGCCAGGCATTCTTTGCCCTTGCCGCAAGTCCTCGAGACGGGGCGACGGGGTCACATCTTTCGTGAGTCTCTGCTCGTTACCGCACTACCAACACACTACGGTTTGGATATTTGATCCGAGGGGCCTCTGGCCTGATAGCACTAACCATCACGTGGGCATAGTATGGGCGTTCTGCGTCGTATACTTCAGCCGAAGCTTAATAGACGTCAGCAACTGAGCGGCACACGCTGGGTTGGACTGGGAATGCAACCGCGCTTGTATTAAGGGGTTGCGAGGTCTGCTCACCGGCGGTGTACGCAACGTGCAGGAGCGTCCAGGGCGATGGCCCAAGACCCCTGGGGGCATAGGTTAGTCCGGCGTGCTGACCTCTCTGTTAAGTATTCGGTCAGGTTGCGGCGTATCGTTTGGCCGAGGCCGGGCATGACCCAGTAAAGTGTGTCCGGCCGGAGTTAAGCGAGCGTGGTGGGTAAGTTGGTGCACCCCTGCAGGGAAGAAACAATCTATCGATAGCCTGTCCTACGGTAAAGGACACTCGGAGTTGTATCCCAATCGGTACAACTAGAACTGGTGACTTGAGATGATAACTGGATAGTATGGCTCTGGGATTGCTTTCTCGCAGGAAGTCGAGAAAGGATCTCTGGGCGAGGTTGATGATACTACTGTTACTTTACATTATGTTAATCTGCACTCTTCTAATGCTGCAAGACCGACGAAGATGTTTGAAGATGCTAGTCTTCGATAGGACTAGGCCTTCCTCTCTATTCTGGCATTTCTGCAGCCCAGTCCACATATACAGCCTCCTTTGATAATGTTGCATATGTAGTGTAGATCCTTGCTTGCTGAGTACTTCGGATGAGTACTCACGTTTGCTTTGCTTTCTTTTTCTCCCCATATCCGTTTGATGCTACCAGATGATGGAGCCCTTGAGCCAGCTGCCCCCGCTGACGGCTACTACTACTACTACCCTCCCGGTGAGTACTACTACGAGGAGCCGACCGACGACCAGGAGTAGGTTCGGAGGGTCCTAGGCAGGAGGCCTACGCCTTTCGATCGTAGTGTTTTATTTTGCCCCACCTTTCTAAAGGCCTATTTGTAGATCTGTTATATCTGTACCCAGATATCTGATGCTTCCGCTGACACTTGTACGCCATCGAGCTATGTATTCGAGCCCTCGAGGCCCTAGCTTGTAATATAAAGCTTGTATGACTTTATTTATGTTTTAGAGTTGTGTTGTGATATCTTCAAGTGAGTCCTTAGGCTTGATCGTGTGCATTTGCGTGTATGATTAGTGCACGATTAAGCTGGGGTCGTCACAACCCAAAACTTGAAAACTTCAATCACACAAAACTTAACAAAACCTTCGTGAGATCCGTTAGTATAAGAAAACCAATCTTTACTTTAAGTACTGTAGAAAACCCATTCCAATTTTGTTATTGCATTATATATACTGTATTCTAACTTTACCACGGCTTATACCCCCCGATACAATCCATAGATTCATCAAAATAAGCACACAATGCAAAGAAAACAGAATCTGTAAAAAATAGAACAATCTGTAAAGATGCAAATTTGTTCTCATACTTCTGTAACTCCAAAAATTCTGAAACATTATGGCAACATAGGAAATTTGTATATCAATCTTTTGTAAAAAATTCTTAATTTTTCGTCGCTTCTGTGAAATTAGACAATTCTGTTACTGGACGCAAAAGTTTCTGTTTTTCAACAGGATCAAATCAACTATCACCAAAGATATCCCAAAGGCTTTACTTGGCACAAACACTAACTAAAACATAAAAAACACAATCATAACAGAGGCATAATTGTGCAAACACTCAAGAACAGAAAGGAAAAAGCAAAAATAAATTTTATTCATTTGGTTGCGTCCCAACAAGCGCTATCATTTTATGCCCCTAGCTAGGCATAATGCATAGATATAAGTATTGTCATCTTTAGTTCTAGATCCATAGGATGCCCTCATGATTGATTCATATGGTGGCTTAATTCTTGTTCTAGGGAAGTGTTCCATTCCCTTCTTAGTGGAAATTGAAATTTAATATTGCCTTCTTTCATATCAATCACGACACCTATAGTGCGTAAAAACGGTCTACCAAGTATAATTGGACAAGACAGATTGCAATCAATATCAAGAACAAAAAAATCTATGGGCACATAATTCCTATTTGCAAGAATAAGAACATCATTAATTCTTTCCATAGGCTTTTTAATAATAGAATCCGCCAAGTGCAAGTTAAGAGAACATTCTTCAATATCAGTAAGACCAAGCACATCACATAAAGATTTCGGAATTGTGGAAACACTAGCACCCAAATCACATAAAGCAAAACACTCATAATTTTTAATCTTGACTTTGATAGTAGGTTCCCATTCATCATGCAATTTTCTAGGAATTGAGATCTCTAATTCCAACGTCTCTTCCAAAGCTTTCATCATGGCATCAACAATATGTTTAGTAAAAGCTTTATTTTGTTCATAAGCATGGGGTGAATTTATCATGGATTGCAACAAAGAAATACAATCAATCAAAGAGCAATTATCATAATTAAAATCTTTGTAATCCAAAAGAGTGGGCACATCACTAGTTAAAGTTTTGACCTCTCCAAACCCACTTTTATCAATTTTTTCATCAAGGTTTTCACCCTCCGAATTATTGGGATGCCTTCTAACTAAAGTTGACTCTTCTTCATTCCCTTTATCATCAATTTTAATTTTTACTAAACAAGGACTCAATAGAAGAAACACCAATCATTTTAAGATCTTCATCATTTTTATGAAAGCAATCACTAGGAAACGCTCTTTCTAAAAATTCTCTTTTAGCTCTAAGCATAGCGGTTCTTTTCTTACTTTCATCCATAGAAACATATAAAGCTTTAATTGATTCCTCAACCTTTGGTACAAAAATTTTCAACTTGAGATTCTCTATGTCGTGAGAAATTCTATCAATGCTTCTAGACATATCATCAATCTTATTCAACTTTTCTTCTATCATAGTATTGAAAACTTTTTGAGCATTGATAAATTCTTTAATATTATTCTAAAGATCAGAGGTGTTCCTATTAATTGTAAGAAGGATTACCATAGGAATTACCATAATTATTAGAGGAATTTCCCGGGAAAGGCCTAGGATTAAAATTACCTCTATAAGCATTGTTATTAAAATTGTTTCGAGAGACAAAATTCACATCTACGGGATCACTATTTTGCTCAATCAAAGTGGACAAAGGCACATCATTAAGATCAATAGGAGCACTTTTATTAGCAACCAATTTCATAAGAGCATCAACTTTTTCACTCAAAGTAGAAATTTTTTCAATCAAATTAACCTTTTTACTAGTAGGTGCTCTTTTGGTATGCCATTGTGAATAATTTGCCATAATATTATCAAGCAATTTAGTAGCTTCACCCAAAGTAATTTCCATAAAAGTACCACCCGCGGCGGAATCTAAATGATTTCTAGAAACAAAGTTCAATCGAGCATAAAAATTTTGTATGATCATCCAAAGGTTTAAACCATGGGTAGGACAATTTCTTAGCATCAACTTCATTCTTTCCCAAGATTGTGCAACAAGTTCATGCTCAAGTTGCTTAAAATTCATGATTTGAGTTCTAAGGGAAATAATTTTCGTGGGCGAAAAGTACTTAGTAATAAAAGCATCTTTGCACTTATCCCAAGAATCGATACTGTTGCGAGGCAAAGAAGAAAACCAAATTTTTGCACGATCTCGCAAAGAAAACGGAACTAATTTCAACTTCACAATATCATTGTCCACATCTTTTTTCTTTTGCATATCGCATAATTCATAGAATGTGTTAAGATGGGACGCGGCATCCTCATTAGGAGTACCTGAAAATTGATCTTTCATGACAAGATTCAACAAAGCGGCATTAATATCACAAGATTCCGCACTAGTGGCGGGAGGAGAAATCGGAGTGCTAATAAAATTATTGTTATTGGTATTGGAAAAATCACACAACTTGGTGTTTTCTTGAGTCATCGTGACTACGCAAACAAGATTGCACACAAAAAGATAGATCTGACGAGAAAACGGTGAACGAAAAAGAGGGCGAATAAAACGGCAATTTTTTGTGAAGTGGGGGAGATGAAAATGAGAGGCCACTGGCAAATAATGTAAATTGCAAGGAGATGAGATTTGTGCTTAGGAACCTGATAGATGTTGATGATGTCTCCCCGGCAACGGCGCCAAAGATTCCCTTTGATGTCGCTTGAACTACGTCGGTATTTCCCCAAAGAGGAAGGGATGATGCAGCACAACTACGGTAGGTATATCCCTCAGTTATGAAACCAAGGTATCAATCCAGTAGGAGAACCAAGCAACACTATGTAAACGGTACCTGCACACAAAGAACAAATACTTGCAACCCGACGATTAGGAGGGGTTGTCAATCCCTCTACGGGTAACGGTGCCAGAAATTGTCAAGTTGACGGGATAAAAATTGTGTAGATTGGATAAATAGATCTCGATAAAACGCGAAATAAAAGATGCAAATAAAAAGTGCAGCAAGGTATTTTTGGGTTTTAGGAATAATAGATCTGAAAATAAAAGTGGCAAATAGTAGATCGGAGAGCAAATATGATGAAGAATAGACCCGGGGGCCGTAGATTTCACTAGTGGCTTCTCTCAAGAAATAGCACACGGTGGGTAAACAAATTGCTATTGGGCAATTGATAGAGCCTCAAATAATTATGACGATATCCAGGCAATGATCATTATATAGGCATCACGTCCAAGATTAGTAGACCGACTCCTGCCTGCATCTACTACTATTACTCCACCCATCGACCACTATCCAACATGCATCTAGTGTATTAAGTTCATGGAGAAACGGAGTAATGCAATAACAATGATGACATGATGTAGACGAGATCTATTCATGTAGGAATAGCCCCCATCTTGTTATCCTTAATAGCAATGATACATGTGTGTCTTGCTGCCCCTTCTGTCATTGGGAAAGAACACCGCACGATCGAACCCATCACAAAGCACCTCTTCCCATGGCAAGAAAAATCGATCTAGTTGGCCTAACTAAACCAAAGATTCAAAGAAGAAATACGAGGCTATAAGTAATCATGCATAAGAGAGATCAAAGAACTCAAATAACTTTCATGGATATAGATCTGATCATAAACTCAAAGTTCATCGGATCCCAACAAACACACCGCAAAAAGAGTTACATCAAATAGATCTCCAAGAGACCATTGTATTGAGAATCAAAAAGAGAGAAGAAGCCATCTAGCTACTGCCTACAGACCCGTAGGTCTACAATGAACTACTCAAGCGTCATCGAAGAGGCACCAATGAGGATGATGAACCCCTCTATGATGGTGTCTAGATTGGATCTCGTGGTTTTGGAACTTGCGGCAGTTGGAATTGTGTTTCGTTGACTCCCTTAGGGTTTTTGGAATATTAGGGTATTTATAGGGCGAAGAGGCGGTGCGGGAGGCCACCGAGGTGGGCACAACCCACCAGGGCGCGCCCAGGTGGGTTGTGCCCCCCTCGGGGCACCCCTCTGATACTTCTTTGGCCCAAGTTGTTCCTTCTGGTCCATAAAAATTCTCCAAAAACTTTCGCTGCGTTTGGCCTCTATTTGGTACTGATATTCTGTGAATTAAAAAACAAGCAAAAAACAGCAACTGGCACTGGGCACTATGTCAATAGGTTAGTCCCAAAAAATGATATAAAGTTGCTATAAAATGATTGTAAAACATCCAAGAATGATAATATAACAGCATGGAAGAAGCAAAAATTATAGATACGTTGGAGACGTATCAATGGCCACAAGTCTGGGGGGCGCCCCTACCCCCCAAGGCTTGTGGGCCCCCTGGCCATCGTCTGGTGCCCATCTTTTGCTACATGAAAGGTTTTGACCTAGAAAAAATAAGAAGGAAGCTTTCAGGACGAAGCGCCGCGGTCTCGAGGCAGAACCTGGGGAGGAGCAATCTAGGGCTCCGGCAGAGCGATTCTGCCGGGGAAACTTCCCTCCCGGAGGGGGAAATTGAAGCCATCGTCATCACCAACGATCCTCTCATTGAGGGAGGGTCAATCTTCATCAACATCTTCACCAGCACCATCTCCTCTCAAACCCTAGTTCATCTCTTGTATTCAATCTTTGTCTCAAAACCTCAGATTGGTACTTGTGGGTTGCTAGTAGTGTTGATTACTCTTCGTAGTTGATGCTAGTTGGTTTATTTGGTGGAAGATCATATGTTCAGATCCTTAATGATATTCAATACCCCTCTGATCTGAACATGAACATGCTTTGTGAGTAGTTATGTTTGTTCCTGAGGACATGGGACAAGTCTTGTTATAAGTAATCATGTGAATTTGGTATTCGTTCGATATTTTGATGAGATATATGTTGTCTTTCATCTAGCGGTGTTATGTGAATGTCGACTACTTGACACTTCACCATGATTTGGGCCTAGGGGAAGGCATTGGGAAGTAATAAGTAGATGATGGGTTGCTATAGTGACAGAAGCTTAAACCCTAGTTTATGCGTTGCTTCGTAAGGGGCTGATTTGGATCCACATGTTTCATGCTATGGTTAGATTCATCTTAATTCTTCTTTCGTAGTTGCGGATGCTTGCGAGAGGGGTTAATCATAAGTGGGAGACTTTTCCAAGTAAGAACAGCACCCAAGCACCGGTCCACCCACATCAAATTGTCAAAGTAACGAACGCGAATCATATGAGCATGATGAAAACTAACTTGATGGTAATTCCCATGTGTCCTCGGGAGTGCTTTGCTTTATATAAGAGTTCATCCAGGCTTATCCTTTGCTACAAAAAGGATTGGGCCTCCTTGCTGCACCTTTGCTAAACTAGTTACTTGTTACCCGTTACAAATTATCTTATCACCAAACTATCTGTTACCGATAATTTCAGTGCTTGCAGAAAACACCTTGTTGAAAACCGCTTGTCATTTCCTTCTGCTCCTCGTTGGGTTCGACACTCTTACTTTTCAAAAGGACCACGATTGATCCCCTATACATCAAGAATCTTTTCTGGCACTGTTGCCGGGGAGTGAAGCGCCTTTGGTAAGGAACCATTTATATTACATGCTGAAATTTATTGTCACTTGTCACTATGGAAAGTCATCCTTTGAGGGGCTTGTTTGGGGTATCTTCACCTCGACCGGAAGAGCAAAGAGTTGCTCCTCAACCTACTTCACCTACTAAAAATATTTATTATGAAATTCCTTCGGGTATGATAGAGAAACCGCTAGCTAATCCTTATGTAGGAGATGGAACACTACATCCTGATATGCATCTAATCTATGTGGATGAAGTTTGTGGATTATTTAAGCTTGCAGGTTTACCCGGAGATGAAGTCAAGAAGAAGGTCTTCCCTTTATCTTTGAGGGGAAAGGCATTGACATGGTATAGGTTATGTGATGATATTGGATCTTGGAATTACAACCGACTGAAATTGGAATTTCATCAGAAGTTTTATCCTATGCATCTAGTTCATCATGATCGAAATTATATATATAATTTTTGGCCTCGTGAAGGAGAAAGTATCGCTCAAGCTTGGGGGAGGCTTAAGTCAATGTTATATTCATGCCCCAATCATGTGCTCTCAAGAGAAATTATTATTCAGAATTTTTATGCTTGGCTTTCTCGTAATGATCAATCCATGCTCGATACTTCTTGTACTGGCTCTTTTATGAAGAAGGCTATTGAATTCAAATGGGATCTCTTGGAAAGAATTAAATGCAACTCTGAAGATTGGGAGCTCGATGAAGGTAGGGAGTCAGGTATAAACCTTAAGTTTAATTGTGTTAAATCTTTTATGGATACCGATGCTTTTCGTGAATTTAGCACTAAATATGGACTTGACTCTGAGATAGTAGCTTCTTTCTGTGAATCATTTGCTACTTACGTTGATCTCCCTAAGGAGAAGTGGTTTAAATATCATCCTCCTATTGAAGTAAAAATAGTAGAACCCATTAAAGCTGAAGAAGAAACAATTACTTATAATGTTAGGATAAAAGAACATGCTAAAGCTTCAGCGGTAGTCCGTAAGAGTTATACAAGAACACCTACACCCCCTGAACAAATTAAAGTTGAACCTAATGTTGCTATGGTTAAAGATCTCTTGGGTGAAAATATTGATGGGCATGTTATTTACTTCTATAATGAAGCTACTAGAATTGCTAAACCTAATGAAAAAGATAAACATAGACCTGTTGTTGGCATGCCTGTTGTCTCTGTTAAAATAGGAGATCATTGTTATCATGGCTTATGTGATTTGGGTGCTAGTGTGAGTGCAATCCCTTTTACTTTATATCAAGAAATTATGAATGATATTGCACCTGCTGAAATAGAAGATATTGATGTTACTATTAAGCTTGCTAATAGAGATACTATCACACCACTTGGGATTGTTAGAGATGTTGAAGTCTTGTGTGGGAAAATAAAATACCCCACTGATTTTCTAGTTCTTGGTTCCCCACAAGATGATTTTTGTCCCATTATATTTGATAGACCATTTTTGAACACTGTTAATGCTAAGATAGATTGTGAGAAAGAAACTGTTAGTGTAAGTTTCGGGGATGTGTCTCATGAGTTTAATTTCTCCAAATTTCGTAGACAACCTCGTGATATAGAATTGCCTAGTAAAGATGAAATTATTGGTCTTGCTTCTATTTCCGTGCCTCCTACCAATCCTTTAAAACAATATTTGCTAGATCATGAAAATGACATGTTTATGAATGAAAGAAATGAAATAGATGAGATATTCTTTAAACAAATGCCTGTTTTGAAACACAATTTGCCTGTTGAAACTCTTGGAGATCCTCTACAACCCAAGGGTGATCCTGTGTTTGATCTTAAACTATTACCTGATACTCTAAAATATTCTTATCTTGATGAAAAGAAGATATATCCTGTTATTATTAGTGCTAACCTTTCAGAGCATGAAGAAAAGAAATTATTGACAACTCTGAGGAAGCACCGTGCCGCTATTGGATATACTCTTGATGATCTTAAGGGCATTTGTCCCACTCTATGTCAACATAAAATTAATATGGAACCTGATGCTAAACCAGTTGTTGATCACCAGCGACGGTTGAATCCTAAGATGAAAGAAGTGGTAAGAAATGAAATATTAAAGCTTCTGGAAGCAGGTATAATCTATCCTATTGTTGATATTAGATGGGTAAGTCCTATTCATTGTGTCCCTAAAAAGGGAGGTATTACTGTTGTTCCTAATGATAAAAATGAATTGATTCCACAAAGAATTGTCACAGGTTATAGAATGGTAATTGACTTTAGAAAATTAAATAAAGCTACTAGGAAAGATCATTATCCTTTGCCATTCATTGATCAAATGCTAGAAAGACTATCAAAATATACACATTTTTTCTTTCTAGATGGATATTTTGGTTTTTCCCAAATACCTATGTCACAAGAGGATCAAGAAAAAACTACTTTTACATGCCCTTTTGGTACTTTTGCTTATAGACGTATGCCTTTTGGTTTATGCAATGCACCTGCTACCTTTCAAAGATGTATAACTGCTATATTCTCCGACTTTTGTGAAAAGATTGTTGAGGTTTTCATGGATGATTTTTCCGTATACGGAACTTATTTTGATGATTGCTTAAGGAACCTTGATCGAGTTTTGTAGAGATGTGAAGAAACTAATCTTGTCTTGAATTGGGAGAAGTGCCACTTTATGGTTAATGAAGGTATTGTCTTGGGGCATAAAATTTCTGAAAGAGGTATTGAAGTTGATAAAGCTAAAGTTGATGCTATTGAAAAAATGCCGTGTCCTAAAGATATCAAAGGTATAAGAAGTTTCCTTGGTCATGCTGGTTTCTATAGGTGATTTATTAAAGACTTCTCTAAAATTTCTAGGTCTCTTACTAATCTTTTGCAAAAAGATGTTCCATTTGTTTTTGATGATGATTGTGTAGAAGCATTTGAAATCCTTAAGAAAGCTTTAATCTCTGCACCTATTGTTCAACCACCTGATTGGAACCTACCCTTTGAAATTATGTGTGATGCTAGTGATTATGCTGTTGGTGCTGTTCTAGGACAAAGGGTTGATAAGAGATTAAATGTTATCCATTATGCTAGTAAAACTCTAGACAGTGCCCAAAGAAATTATGCTACTACTGAAAAAGAATTTCTAGCAGTTGTGTTTGCTTGTGATAAATTCAGATCTTATATTGTTGATCCCAAAGTAATTGTTCACACTGATCATGCTGCTATTAAATATCTTATGGAAAAGAAAGATGCTAAACCTAGACTCATTAGGTGGGTTCTCTTGCTACAAGAATTTGATTTACATATTATTGATAGAAAGGGAGCTGAGAACCCCGTAGCAGACAACTTGTCTAGGTTAGAAAATATTCTTGATGACCCACTACCTATTGATGATAGCTTTCCTGATGAACAATTAGCCGTTATAAATGCTTCTCGTAGCACTCCATGGTATGCAGACTATGCTAATTATATTGTTGCTAAATTTATACCACCTAGTTTTACATACCAACAAAAGAAAAGTTTTTTCTATGATTTGAGACATTACTTCTGGGATGACCCACACCTTTATAAAGACGGAGTAGATGGTGTTATTAGATGTTGTGTACCTGAGAATGAACAGGAACATATACTATGCAAGTGTCACTCCGAGGCTTACGGAGGGCACCATGCTGGAGACAGAACTGCACATAAGGTATTACAATCTGGTTTTTATTGGCCTACTCTTTTCAAGGATGCTCGTAAGTTTGTCTTGTCTTGTGATGAATGTCAAAGAATTGGCAACATTAGTAGACGTCAGGAAATGCCTATGAATTATTCACTTGTTATTGAACAATTTGATGTTTGGGGATTTGATTATATGGGACCTTTTCCTTCCTCCAATGGGTATACACATATTTTGGTTGCTGTTGATTATGTTACTAAGTGGGTAGAAGCTATTCCAACTAGTAGTGCTGATCATAACACCTCCATTAAAATGCTTAAAGAAGTCATTTTCCCGAGGTTTGGAGTCCCTAGATATTTAATGATTGACGGTGGTTCACACTTTATGCATGTTGCTTTCCGTAAATTGCTTGCTAAGTATGATGTTAACCATAGAATTGCATCTCCATATCATCCTCAGTCTAGTGGTCAAGTAGAATTAAGTAATAGAGAAATAAAATTGATCTTGCAAAAGACTGTTAATAGATCCAGGAAGAATTGGTCTAAGAAACTTGATGATGCATTATGGGCTTATAGAAATGCTTATAAAAATCCTATGGGTATGTCTCCGTATAAAATGGTATATGGAAAAGCATGTCACTTACCTCTTGAACTAGAACATAAAGCTTATTGGGCAATTAAGGAGCTCAACTATGATTCCAAACTTGCCGATGAGAAGAGGTTATTTGACATTAGCTCACTTGATGAATGGAGAGCCCAAGCCTATGAAAATGCCAAATTGTTTAAAGAAAAAGTTAACAGATGGCATGACAAAAGGATACAAAAGCGTGAATTTAATGTAGGGGACCATGTCTTGCTATACAATTCTCATTTAAGATTTTTTGCAGGAAAACTTCTCTCTAAATGGGAAGGGCCTTACATTATCGAGGAAGTTTATTGTTCCAGTGCCATCAAGATCAACAATGCCGAGGGCAATAACCCGAAGGTGGTGAATGGGCAAAGAATCAAACATTATATCTCATGTACTCGCATAAATGTTTAAACTAATATTATTAATACCATAACACCGGAGGAGTACATAAAGGAAACTTTTCAGAACGCTCCAGACCCCTGAAAAGGAATAGGTATGTGATACGGTAAGTAAACCGACTCCAAAACTTTCCCAAAAGCAATTTTACTCCATTTTGGAATATTTAAAAACTAGGAAAATAAGTAGTCCGAATAGCACACGAGGAGGCGACAAGCCGTGGGGGTGCGCCCTACCCCCCTGGGCGTGCCTCCCAGGCTTGTGGCCATCTCATGTGCCCTCCGGACTCCGTTTTCTCCCAGAATACTTGCTTTGCACGGTAAAAATTCATTATATAATCTCCCGAAGGTTTTGACCACCGTACCACGGCAATATCCTCTGCTCTTGTTTTGAGCTATTTCTGCAGCAGATTTAGAGCAAGATGTCTTCGCAAGAGTTGGTCGGGGAGAGTCGTGTCTCTCACCCAACACCGGGCCCAAGAGCATACAGTGAAGCTGATCCCTTTGGGTGGTCAACGGAGGAAGAGATGGAAGCCGACCTGAAAAGAGTGGACGCCATGGAGGAGGATCAAGAAGTCACTTCTCTTCCCCAACCTGATGGCTGGCACGAGGAATTCACGAGCTCAGTCTTGCCTGATTCGGTCAAACCACCCGGTGCTAAGTTTATATCTTATAATAACATGAAAAAGAGTGTTGCTTTTCCCCCCACAGCCAGGATGCATCCATGGGTGGACGGCGCTCTAAGTGTCACATGCAAACTCCGCAAGGAAAATATGGACCTCAAGCAGCAAAATCAAAAGCTTGAAGAGGAGAATCACATTCTGAAGGGCATTATTGCCAAGAACATTGCACCATCACCTCCCAAGAAGGAGATTTGAGTACATGGGTATGGGCACTCCCCTTGGCTTGTGCAAAGCTTGGGGGACGTGCCCCGGTATCGTATCACCATCACATCTTTACCTTTATCGTTTTCCTAGTTCGATCCTTTTGGTTTTATCATTACCTAGTAGAGTAGAAGTTTTTAGTATGATCCAGTTTTGAGTTTTGCTTTGTGATCTATCTATGTAATTGAGTCCGAGAGTTATATAATAAAGATTAGTTTTGAGTTGAGGGCTTTGCTTTCTTGCTTTGATAATGAAAAGGAGAGAGAATGAAAGAAATAAAAAGATTGTATAATAATCTTATGGAGAGTGATGACTTCACATATAAGAAGTATGTCACATGAAATTTGTTGAGAGTTGACAAACATAGTTTTGGTCATTGTTGCAATTAATAGGAAGTAATAAAGAAAGAGAGATTTCACATATAAATACACTATCATGGACATCTTTTGTGATTGTGAGGACTCATTAAAATATTATATGCTAAAAGGTTGATGTTTGACAAGGAAGACAACATAATGGGTTATGTTTTCTTATATCCGAATAGAAGTTATACTATCATGGATCCTCCAACATGTTGAGCTTGCCTCTCATCCTATGCTAGCCAAATCGTCTGCACCAAGTAGAGATACTACTTGTGCATCCAAAATCCTTCAACCCAGTTTTGCCATGAGAGTCCACCATATCTACCTATGGATTGAGTAAGATCCTTCAAGTAAGTTATCATCGGTGCAAGCAATAAAAATTGCTCTCTAAATATGTATGATCTTTTAGTGTGAGGAAAATAAGCTTTATACGAACTTGTGATATGGAACAAATAAAAGCGATGGACTGCATAATAAAGTTCTTTATCACAAGCGACAATATAAAGTGATGTTATTTTGCATTAAGATTTTGTGCATCCAACCATAAAAGCGCATGACAACCTTTCTTTTTATACTTTCTCTTTTTGGCAAGCACTATGTGTTGGGGAAGATCCAGACATATATATCCACTCGGATGTAGGTGTTCATAAATCATTATTGTTGACATTACCCTTGAGGTAAATGGTTGGGAGGCGAAACTATAAGCCCCTATCTTCCTATGTGTTTGATTGAAACTTTGATCTCATAAGTATCGCGTGAGTGTTAGCAATTATGAAAGATTAAATGATGGTTGAGTATGTGAAGTTGCTAAATAAAAGCTCTTACATTGACTCTTTCTGATGTTATGATAAATTGCAATTGTTCCAATGACCAAGATCATAGTTTGTTGGTTTTCAATAAAGCTCTTGATTCATACTTTACCTTGTGAACGAATTGTCACTTTAGCATAAGAAGTTATATGACAATATATTGCTGTTCTAAAGATGATCATGATGCCTTCATGTCCGTATTTTATTTTATCAACACCTCTATCTCTAAACATATGGGCATGATTTTCGATTTTGGCTTTTGCTTGAGGATAAGCGAGGTCTAAGCTTGGGGGAGTTGATACGTCCATTTTGCGTCATGCTTTTATGTTGATATTTATTGCATTATGGGCTGTTATTTCACAATATGGTACAATACTTATGCCTTTTCTCTCTTATTTTACAAGGTTTACACAAAGAGGGAGAATGCCGGCAGCTGGAATTCTGGACCGGAAAGGAGCAAATCTGAGATACCTATTCTGCACAACTCCAAAAGACCTGAAATTTTACGGAGAATTATTTTGGAATATATAAAAAATATTGGGCGAAGAAACTACCGAAGGGGACCCACCAGGTGGCCACAAGCCTGGGGGGCGCGTCCTACCCCCCAAGGCGCGCCCCCAGGGCTTGTGGGCCCCCTGGACATCGTCTGGTGCCCATCTTCTGCTATATGAAAGGTTTTGACCTAGAAAAAATAAGAAGGAAGCTTTCGGGACGAAGCGCCACTGTCTCGAGGCGGAACCTGGGCAGGAGCAATCTAGGGCTCCGGCAGAGCGATTCTGCCAGGGAAACTTCCCTCCTGGAGGGGGAAATCAAAGCCATCGTCATCACCAACGATCCTCTCATCGAGGGAGGGTCAATCTTCATCAACATCTTCACCAGCACCATCTCCTCTCAAACCCTAGTTCATCTCTTGTATTCAATCTTTGTCTCAAAACCTCAGACTGGTACCTGTGGGTTGCTAGTAGTGTTGATTACTCTTCATAGTTGATGCTAGTTGGTTTATTGGTGGAAGATAATATGATAAGATCCTTAATGATATTCAATACCCCTCTGATCTTGAACATGAACATGCTTTGTGAGTAGTTACGTTTGTTCCTGAGGACATGGGAGAAGTCTTGTTATAAGTAATCATGTGAATTTGGTATTCGTTCGATATTTTGATGAGATGTATGTTGTCTTTCCTCTAGTGGTGTTATGTGAACGTCGACTACATGACACTTCACCATGATTTGGGCCTAGGGGAAGGCATTGGGAAGTAATAAGTAGATGATGGGTTAATAGAGTGACAGAAGTTTAAACCCTAGTTTATGCGTTGCTTCGTAAGGGGCTTATTTGGATCCACATGTTTCATGCTATGGTTAGATTTATCTTAATTCTTCTTTCATAGTTGCGGATGCTTGCGAGAGGGGTTAATCATAAGTGGGAGGCTTGTCCAAGTAAGGACAACACCCAAGCACCGGTCCACACACATATCAAATTATCAAAGTAACGATCGCGAATCATATGAGCATGATGAAAACTAACTTGACGGTAATTCCCATGTGTCCTCGGGAGCGCTTTGCTTTGTATAAGAGTTCGTCTAGTCTTATCCTTTGCTACAAAAAGGATTGGGCCACCTTGCTGCACCTTTGCTAAACTAGTTACTTGTTACCCATTACGAATTATCTTATCACCAAACTATCTGTTACCGATAATTTCAGTGATTGCAGAAAACACCTTGCTGAAAACCGCTTGTCATTTCCTTCTGCTCCTCGTTGGGTTCGACACTCTTACTTATCGAAAGGACTATGATTGATCCCCTATACTTGTGTGTCATCAATAGCCTCATATTTCTTCTTCGAATCTTTGGTTTAGTTAGGCCAACTAGATCGATTTTTCTTGCCATGGGAAGAGGTGCTTTGTGATGGGTTCGATCTTACGGTGTCCTCACCCAGTGATAGAAGGGGTAGCGAGGCACGTATGTATCATTGCTATTAAGGATAACAAGATGGGGTCTATTCCTACATGAATAGATCTTCTCTACATCATGTCATCGTTCTTATTGCATTACTCCGTTTCTCCATGAACTTAATGCACTAGATGCATGCTAGATAGCGGTCGATGAACCCCTCTGTTTCTCCATATAGTAGATGCAAAATCGTTTCGGTCTACTAATCTTGGACGTGATGCCTATATATTGATCATTGCCTTGGATATCATCATAATTATTCAATCTTCTATCAATTACCCAACAGTAATTTGTTTACCCACCGTATGCTATTTTCTCGAGAGAAGCCACTAGTGAAATCTACGCCCCCCCGGGTCTATCTTTCATCATATTGTTTTCAGATCTATTATTCCAAAAACCCAAAAATACCTTGCTGCACTTTTTATTTATTTATTTTATTTTGTGTTTTTGTCAGATCTATTTATCCAATCTCATACAATTTAATCTATCTCAATACCGAGGAGGGATTGACAACCCCTCTTACGCGTTGGGTTGCAAGTATTTGTTATTTGTGTGCAGGTACCGCTTACATAGTGTTACATAGTGCAGGTACCGCATTTCGTGGAATATGTGGGTACCAATATGGGTCCAGGTCCCGCTATTGGTTATTGACTAGAGAGGAGTCTCGGTCATGTCTACATCATTCTCTAACCCATAGGGTCGCACACTTAACGTTCGATAGCGCTAGGGTAGTATTGAGATATTAATATGGTGAAGTCTGAAAGTTGTTTGGAGTCCCGGATGGGATCCGAGATGACACGAGGAGGTCCAGAATAGTCCAAAGGTAAAGACTCATATATGGAAAGTTGTTATTGGGATTCCAGGAAAAGTTCAAGTTTTTTCGGTATTGTACGGAGAAGGTTCTAGAAGGTTCCAGAGTGGGGCCCACCTGCATAGGGAGACCCACATGAATGTGGGTAGTGGGGAAAGTCCCCACACCCTTGGTCTAGGCACACCAGATCCTCCCTTAAAAGGGATAAGATCAGGATCCCTAAAAAAGGGGATAGCGATCGGTGGGGAAGGAAAGGAGGGATTTCCTTCCTCCCCTTTGGCCAACGACCCTAGGGCCTTGGAGGGCAAGCCACCAGCCCCCTCCATGCCTATATAAAGGTGGGGAGGCGTTGGAGCAGCAACTCTTCGACCCTTGCCCGTTACCTCTCCTAACTCCTCCCATGTTTCACCGGTACGCGCTTGGCGAAGCCCTGCCGGAATTCCGCTGCCACCACCACCACCACGCCGTCGTGTTGGTCCTGATCTCATCTAACTCCTCTCCCTCGCTTGCTAGATCAAGAAGGAGAGGATGCCACTGAGTCATACGTGTGCTAAACTCGGAGGTGCCGTCCGTTCAGCACTAGATCGAATTGGCTCGCGATTAGATCGTGAAGAGTACGACTACATCAATCGCGTTACGACGTTAACGCTTTCGGTCTAAAAGGGTATGTAGACACACTCCCCTCTTGTAGCTATGCATCTCCTAGATTGGACCATGGGTGTTTCATAGGAAATTTTTTATTTTCATGTAACGTTCCCCATTAGTCCCCTCTCCCTCGCTCGAGCACCTGATATGGAGCTCGCCCGACGCAACCCTCACCGCGCCACCACCGCCTGCATGGGCACTGGCCTCCCCTCACCGTCTCTTCATGTGGTAGAAGCTCTGAGGAGGTCGACTTCATCGACTGAGCCCCTGGATCGAGGCTAGGGAGCCACCAAACGCCGCCATCGGACCACCTCTTCAACCACGGCCGCCGTCACCATTGCCGCTCGAACTGCCACCTCCAGTCCTTCCCCGAGCACCCTGAGCTACCCTGCGTGATCGCTGTGAGGTCGCCTTTGTTTCCCCTCTCTTTCCGCCCTTAATTCATAGTCGTAGCGCCGCCACCGCCGTCGTTTCGCTCCGGCCAGCGCTGTGAAGCTCGCCACCATGGCGAACGACCATGCCAGGGCTAGCTGAGCACATGAGTGTGCTCAGGGCTTCTTTGTGAAGCCGCCTGACCCTTTCGCTTGCCGAACCCGAGCCCCTGTGCGTGTCTTGCTCGAAGCCCGAACTCCGGCAGCCATCGCGAGCTCGGTTCCGGCGAGCACCGTCCACCCCAGCCCCTCCCGCATGTCGCAAAGGACGCGTGTGAGTCCCCGCATCTCATAGGTAGTCGCGACTGTCAAAACGGAGGCCCATGGCGCAGTTTCGACAAGTCCCATGCCACTCCGCCATGTATTAGGCCACCGGCGGCTAAACACCGGCGCGCCACTGCGTCTGTTCGCTACTAGATGGACCCCGTGTGATTAGCTGCTGGTCCTGGCGCTAATGAACTAATGACAAGTGGGGCCGCATACTGTAGCAACAAGTTTGATTTAATTAGTCATTGTTAAATACCGTGTCATTGACAAAATGGCCCCACCTCCCTAATTAACTTAGTTAACTTAATTAAACCACGGGTTAAGCTTCTAGTCACTGTCTGCTGGGTCCACTAGGCCCAGTTGACCAGTCAACTTGCTGACTGGGCTAGCCTCAGTCAATGGCAGGTGGGTCCCAGTTGACCCAGTTGACTAGTCAACTAGTCAACAGTTGACCTGCTGACTTAGCAGGCTGGCCCCACTGTCAGCCTGTGTGCACACTGCTGGGTACACTTCTATGCATACCCATAGCAATTGGCTTTTTAATATAATTTCGAATTTAATAATTAAAGTAATTTCAGAAAATGTTTAAAACTTTGAAAACTCATATAAATTAAACCGTAACTTGGATGAAAATAATTTATATATGAAAGTTGCTCAGAAAAATTTAACGAATCCGAATATGCAATCCGTTCATCTGTCACATGCCTCTAGCATGATGAACTTGGAACCATCCCCCTCTCTTCATCTATTCGGAAAATGCCAAACGCCGGGAAAACCCCTCTGGATGTTTTCCCTCTCCGTCTGTAACACGTAGCCCTGCGTTAGGTCACCCCTTAGCATAGCTTACGGTCACGTGTCATGCTTTCTGTTGCTTTATATGCCTGTTATTTATTGTTTCTTCCCCCTCCTTCCTCTCCGGTAGACCCCGAGACCGTTGATGCTTTGGTGTTCGACTACGGCTACGCTTCCGAAGATTCCTTTCGTCTGCAAAGCAACTAGGCAAGCAAACCCCCTTGATCATTCTGATATCGCCCATTCCATTCTCTCCCATGCTTGCATTAGATTTTGCTACTGTAAATGATTGCACCTATTTTGATGCATAGTCTGCTTTTGTAACATGCTCTTGTACCTTACCTGCTTATCCTAAACTGCTTAGTATAGGTTGGTTAGTGATCCATCAGTGTGTTGGAAATATGCCCTAGAGGCAATAATAAAGTGGTTATTATTATATTTCCTTAATCATGATAAAGGTTTATTATTAATGCTATAATTGTATTGATTGGAAACTTAAATACATGTGTGAATACATAAGCAAATACCAAGTCCCTAGTAAGCCTCTACTAGACTAGCTCGTTGATCAAAAGATGGTTATGGTTTCCTGGCCATAGACATGAGTTGTCATTTGATAACGGGATCACATCATTAGGAGAATGATGTGATGGACAAGACCCATCCATTAGCTTAGCATATGATCGTTCAGTTTATTGCTACTTCTTTCTTAATGTCAAATACATATTCCTTCAACCATGAGATCATGCAACTCCCGGATACCGGAGGAATACCTTGTGTGCTATCAAACATCACTTCGTAACTGGGTGATCATAAAGGTGCTCTACAGGTATCTCCGAAGGTGTCTGTTGAGTTGGCATGAATCGAGATTGGGATTTGTCACTCCGTATGACGGAGAGGTATCTCTGGGCCCTCTCGGTAATACAACATCACAAGAAGCTTGCAAGCAAAGTGACTAAGGAGTTAGTTACAAGATGATGTATTATGGAACGAGTAAAGAGACTTGCCGGTAACGAGATTGAACTAGGTATGGAGATACCGACGATCGAATCTCGGGCAAGTAACATACCGACAGACAAAGGGAACTACGTATGTTGTCATAAAGGTTCAACCGATAAAGATCTCCGTAGAATATGTAGGAACCAATATGGGCATCCAGGTCCCGCTATTGGTTATTGACCGGAGAACCGTCTCTATCATGTCTACATCATTCTCGATCCCGTAGGGTTCGCACGCTTAACGTTCATTGACAATATAGTACTATATGAGTTATGTGAGTTGGTGGCCGAATGTTACTCAGAGTCGCGGATGAGATCACGGACATGACGAGGAGCTCTGGAATGGTCTGGAGGTAAAGATCAATATATAGGATGATACTATTTGGTTTCTGGAAAGGTTTCAGAATGCACCAGAGTTTTATCGGAGTGCCGGAAGGGATTCCGGTAGGCCACCGGTACTTGGTCGGCCTCATGGGCCAAAGGAGGGAGGCACACCAGCCCACTAGTGGGCTGGGCGCGCTCCACCTCCCCTGCCCGCGCGCCAGGAAGGAAGGGGGGGCGCCTGAGGCAGGGCAGCCGCCGGCCCCTCTGTTGCCTTGTCCTCCGCACCCAAATATGGAAAGGGGGAGGTGCCATGGCAGGCGCCTAGGGCAGCCACCGGCCCCTTGGGGCACACCCTAGGGTTGCCTCCCTCCCCCTCCACCTATATATATGTGAGGAGGGGAGGGGGCACCACACACCATGAATCCCCAAGCCGTGTGCGGCGCCCCCTGATACGTCTCCAACGTATCTATAATTTTTGATTGTTCCATGCTATTATATTATCTGTTTTGGATGTTTTATATGCATTAATATGCTATTTTATATTATTTTTGGGACTAACCTATTAACCTAGAGCCCAGTGCCAGTTTCTGTTTTTTCCTTGTTTTTGAGTTTTACAGAAAAGGAATATCAAACGGAGTCCAAACAGAATAAAACTTTACGATGATTTTTCTTGGACCAGAAGACATCCACAGAGCTTGGAGAGGGGGTCAGGAGATGGCCGAGGAGCCACAAGCCTGCCAGGCGCGCCCCTTGGGGGGGGCACCCTGAGGGCTTGTGGGCCCCTCGGGGGTCTCCTAACCCTAATTCTAGAACTATAAATTCCCAAATATTCCCCCAACACCAGAAGCGTCCACCAACATACTTTTCCGCTGCCGCAAGCCTCTGTTCCCACGAGATCCCATCTTGGGGCCTCTTCCGGCAATCTGCCGGAGGGGGATTCGATCACGGAGGGCCTCTACATCAACCTTGTTGCCCTTCCGATGATGCGTTAGTAGTTTACCACAGACCTATGGGTCCATAGCTAGTAGCTAGATGGCTTCTTCTCTCTCTTTGATCTTCAATACAATGTTCTCCTCGATGTTCTTGGAGATCTATTCGATGCAATACTTTTTTGTGGTGTGTTTGTTGAGATCCGATGAATTGTAGATTTATGATCAGATTATCTATGAATATTATTTGAGTCTTCTCTGAACTCTTTTATGCATGATTAAGATATCTTTGTATTTCTCTTCGAACTATCGGTTTGGTTTGGCCAACTAGATTGGTTTTTCTTGCAATGGGAGAGGTGCTTACTTTTGGGTTCAATATTGCGGTGTCCTCACCCAGTGACAGAAGGGGTAGCGAGGCACGTATTGTATTGTTGCCATCAAGGATAAAAAGATGGGGTTTTCATCATATTGCTTGAGTTTATCCCTCTACATCATGTCATCTTACTTAAAGCGTTGCTCTGTTCTTATGAACTTAATACTCTAGATGCAGGCATGAGTCGGTCGATGTGTGGAGTAATAGTAGTAGATGCAGAATTGTTTCGGTCTACTTGTCACGGACGTGATGCATATATTCAGGATCATTGCCTTAGATATCGTCATAACTTTGCGCTTTTCTATCAATTGCTCAACAGTAATTTGTTCACCCACCGTATGCTATGTTCAAGAGAGAAGCCTCTAGTGAAACCTATGGCCCCCGGGTTTATTTTCCATCATATATTTTCAGATCTAAAAACCAAAAATACCTTGCTGCAATTTATTTGTTTTTCCTTTGTTTTATGTTTTAGTAATCTTTATACTTATCTCTATTAGATCTCACTCTTGTTCGAGACCGTGAAGGGATTGACAACCCCTTTTTCGCGTTGAGTGCAAGTGTTTGTTAGTTTGTGCAGGTGCATAGATTGGAGACTTGCTTGTGCCTCCTACTTGATTGATACCTTGGTTCTTAACTGAGGGAAATACTTATCTCTACTTTGCTGCATCACCCTTTCCTCTTCAAGGGAAAAGTCAACGCAAGCTCAAGAAGTAGCAGGAAGAATTTCTGGCGCCATTGCCGGGGAGGTTCTACATCAAGCCTACCAAGTACCCATCATAAACTCTCATCTCTTGCATTACATTATTTGCCATTTGCCTCTCGTTTTCCTCTCCCCCACTTCTAAAACGTTTTCAGAAAAACACAAAAAGATTTGCCTTTTTATTCGCCCTTCTTTCGTTCATCTTTTTCGTTTGCTTTTTGTTTGCTCGTGTGTTAGATCATTTGCCTTGTCATGATGTCTCAAGAAAATACCAAATTGTGTGACTTTTCCAATACTAATAATAATGATTTTATTAGTACTCCGATTGCTCCCGCCGCGGAATCTTATGAAATTAATACCGCTTTGTTGAATCTTGTTAGGAAATATCAATTTTCCGGCCTTCCTAGTGAAGATGCCGCATTCCATCTAAATTCTTTCATTGAGTTGTGTGATATGCAAAAGAAAAGAGATGTGGATAATGATATTGTTAAATTGAAACTATTTCCATTCTCACTACGAGATCGTGCTAAAACTTGGTTTTCATCTTTGCCTAAAAATAGTATTGATTCATGGAACAAGTGTAAAGATGCTTTTATTTCCAAGTGCTTTCCTGCCGCTAAGATCATCTCCCTTAGCAACAACATAATGAATTTTAAGCAACTTGATCATGAACATGTTGCACAATCTTGGGAGAGGATGAAATTGATGATTAGAAATTGCCCTACTCATGGTTTAAGTTTATGGATGATCATACAATTTTTTTATGCCGGATTGAATTTTGCATCTAGAAATCTTTTAGACTTCGCCACGGGAGGTACTTTTATGGAAATTTAATTAGGAGAAGCTACTAAACTCCTAGATAATATTATGGCAAATTACTCTCAATGGCATACCGAAAGATCTTCCACTAGTAAAAAGGTGCATGCGATTGAAGAAATTAATGCTTTGAGTGGAAAGATGGACGAATTTATGAAATTGTTTGCTATTAAGAGTGCTTCTATTAATCCTAATGATATGCCTTTGTCCACTTTGATTGAGAATAATAATGAATCTATGGATGTGAATTTTGTTGGTAGGAACAATTTTGGTAATAACGCGTATAGAGGTAATTTTAACCCTAGGCCATTTCCTAGTAATTCCTCTAATAATTATGTTAATTCCTACAACAATTCTTATGGAAATTATAATAAAATACCCTTTGATCTTGAGAACAATATTAAAGATTTCATTAATTCTCAAAAGAATCTTAATGCTCTGGTAGAATAAAAATTGCTTAAGATTGATGATTTGGCTAGGAACATTGATAGAATTTCTCTTGAGATTGATTCTTTAAAGATTAGATATATGCCACTCAAGCATGATATTAATGAATCTTTGAAAGCTATTAAAATTTCTATGGATGAATGTAAAGAAAGAACCGCTAGGATGCGTGCTAAGCGAGATTGGTTTGTAAAAGCGTGTTCTTCTAGTTTTTGTGAAAATAATGATGAAGATCTTAAAGTAATTGGTGTGACTCCTATTGAATCTTTGTTTTATAATATAAATCTTGATAAAGATGTGACTGGAGATGAGTCAACTTTAGCTAGAAGGCGTCCCAATAATTTGGAGTTTAAAGATCTTAATGAAAAAATTGATAAAAGTGGGATTGGAGAGGTCAAAACTTTAGGTAGCGATGAACCCACTCTTTTGGATTTCAAGGACTTTAATTATGATAATTGCTCTTTGATAGATTGTATTTCCTTGTTCCAATCCATGTTAAATTCCCCTCATGCTTACAATCAAAATAAAGCTTTTACTAAACATATCGTTGATGCTATGATGAAATCTTTTGAAGAAAAACTTGAGTTGGAAGTTTCTATCCCTAGAAAACTTTATGATGAGTGGGAACCTACTATTAAGATTAAAATGAAAGATTATGAGTGCAATGCTTTGTGTAATTTGGGTGCTAGCGTTTCCACGATTCCAAAAACTTTATGTGATGTGCTAGGTTTTCGTGAATTTGATGATTGTTCTTTGAATTTGCATCTAGCGGATTCCACTGTTAAGAAACCTATGGGAAGAATTGATGATGTTCTTATTGTTGCAAATAGGAATTATGTGCCCGTAGATTTTATTGTGCTTGATATAGATTGCAATCCTACATATCCTATTATTCTTGATAGGCCTTTCCTTAGAAGGAAACATTAGATTTCAATTTCCGTTAAGGAAGGGCATGGAACACTTCCCAAGAAAGAAAATTAAGTTGCCATATGAATCTATTATGAGGGCTACTTATGGTATGCATACCAAAGATGACAATACCTAGATCTATGTTTTATGCCTAGCTTGGGGCGTTAAACAATAGCGCTTGTTGGGAGGCAACCCAATTTTATTTTTATGTTTTTTGATTTTGGTTCTATTTTTCAATAAATACACATTATTACCTATGTAGCAATTGTGTTTTGGTGTTTTAATTAGTGTTTGAGCCAAGTAAGACCTTTGCGATGGTCTACGATGATAGTTGATTTGATCTTGCTGAAAAACATAAACTTTTGCGCTCATTGCCAGAAATTCAAAAAATCACAGAAACGTGATTTTGATCTGAATTTCTTACACAAGATTGATATAAAAATTTCCCAGGTTTTCCTAAATTTTCAGAATTTTTGGAGTTACAGAAGTATACGAAATTTCCAGATTACTACAGACTGTTCTGTTTTTGACAGATTCTGTTTTCTATGTGTTGTTTGCTTATTTTGATGAATCTATGGGTAGTATCGGGGGATATGAACCATGAAGAAGTTGGAATACAGTAGATATTACACCAATATAAAATAAAGAATGAGTTCACAACAGTACCAAAAGTGGTGATTTATTTTATTATACTAACGGATCTCATGAGTTTTCTGTTGAGTTTTGTGTTGTGAAGTTTTCAAGTTTTGGGTAAAGATTTGATGGACAATGGAATAAGGAGAGGCAAGAGCCTAAGCTTGGGGATTCCCAAGGCACCCCAAGGTAATATTCAAGGACAACCAAGCATCTAAGCTTGGGGATGCCCCGGATGGCCCCTCTTTTGTCTTCAATCCATCGGTAAATTTACTTGAGGCTATATTTTTATTCACCACATGATATGTGTTTTGCTTGGAGCGTCTTGTATGATATCAGTCTTTGATTTTTAGCTTGCCACAATCATCCTTGATGTACACACATTTTTAGAGGGACACACATTAATCATGAATTTATTAGAATACTCTATGTGCTTCACTTAGATCTTTTGAGCTATGCAGTTTGCTCTAGTGCTTCAATTATATATTTTTAGAGCACGGCGGTGGCTTTATTTTATAGAAATTGATGAACTCTCATGCTTCACTTATATTATTTTGAGAGTCTTTAAACAGCATGGTAATTTGCTTAGGTTGTGAATTTAGTCCAAATATGATGGGCATCCAAGAGGGATATAATAAAAACTTTCATATAAAGAGCGTTGAATAAGATGAGAAGTTTGATTCCTTGCATTTGTTTTGAGATATAAAGATGGTGATATTAGAGTCATGCTAGTGAGTAATTGTGGATTGGTAGAAATACTTGTGTTAAAGTTTGTGATTCCCGTAGCATTCACGTATGGTAAACCGTTATGTGATGAAGTCGGAGCATGATTTATTTTTTGATTGTCTTCCTTATGAGTGGCGGTCGGGGACGAGCGATGGTCTTTTCCTACCAATCTAACCCCCTAGGAGCATGCGTGTAGTACTTTGTTTCGATAGCTAATAAACTTTTGCAATAACTATGTGAGTTCTTTATGACTAATGTTGAGTCCATGGATTATACGCACTCTCACCCTTCCACCATTGCTAGCCTCTCTAGTACCACGCAACTTTCGCCGGTGCATTAAACCCACCATATATTTTCCTCAAAACAGCCACCATACCTACCTATTATGGCATTTCCATAGCCATTCCGAGCTATATTGCCATGCAACTTCCACCATTCCGTTTATTATGACACGCACCATCATTGTCATATTGCTTTGCATGATCATGTAGTTGGCATAGTATTTGTGGCAAGGCCACCATTCATATTTTTTATACATGTCACTCTTGATCATAGAACATCCTGGTACACCGCCAGAGGCATTCATATAGAGTCATATCTTGTTCTAAGTATCGAGTTGTAAGTAAATAAAAGTGTGATGATCATCATTATTAGAGCATTGTCCCATGTGAGGAAAGGATGATGGAAGCTATGATTCCCTCACAAGTTGGTATGAGTCTCCGGACTTTATAAAAACAAAAGAGGCCAAAGAAGCCCAAACAAAAAAAAGAGAGAAAAGAGAGAAGGGACAATGTTACTATCCTTTTTCCACACTTGTGCTTCAAAGTAGCACCATGTTCTTCATGATAGAGATTCTCCTATTTTATCACTTTCATATACTAGTGGGAATTTTTTGTTATAGAACTTGGCTTGTATATTCCAATGATGGGCTTCCTCAAATTGCCTTAGGTCTTCGTGAGCAAGCAAGTTGGATGCACACCCACTTAGTTTCTTTTTGAGCTTTCATACACTTATAGCTCTAGTGCATCCGTTGCATGGCAATCCCTACTCACTTGCATCAATATCGATTGATGGGCACCTCCATAGCCCATTAATTTGCCTAGTTGATGTGAGACTTTCTCCTTCATTTTTGTCTTCGATCTCCACAACCACCATATTCTATTCCACCTATAGTGCTATATCCATGGCTCACGCTCATGTATTGCGTGAAAGTTGAAAAAGTTTGAGAACACCAAAAGTATGAAACAATTGCTTGGCTTGTCATCGGGGTTGTGCATGATGAAATACTTTGTGTGATGAAGATGGAGCATAGCCAGACTATATGATTTTGTAGGGATAACTTTCTTTGGCCATGTTATTTTGAGAAGACACGATTGCTTTATTAGTATGCTTGAAGTATTATTGTTTTTCTGTCAATATTAAACTTTTGTTTTGAATCTTATGGATCTGAATATTCATGCCACAATAAAGAATATTACATTGATAAATATGTTAGGTAGCATTCCACATCAAAAATTCTGTTTTTATCATTTACCTACTCGAGGACGAGCAAGAATTAAGCTTGGGGATGCTTGATACGTCTCCAACGTATCTATAATTTTTGATTGTTCCATGCTATTATATTATCTGTTTGGATGTTTTATATGCATTAATATGCTATTTTATATTATTTTTGGGACTAACCTATTAACCTAGAGCCCAGTGCCAGTTTCTGTTTTTTCCTTGTTTTTGAGTTTTACAGAAAAGGAATATCAAACGGAGTCCAAACGGAATAAAACTTCACGATGATTTTTCTTGGACCAGAAGACATCCACGGAGCTTGGAGAGGGGGTCAGGAGATGGCCGAGGAGGCCACAAGCCTGCCAGGCGTGCCCCTGGGGGGGCACCCTGAGGGCTTGTGAGCCCCTCGGGGGTCTCCTAACCTTAATTCTTGCACTATAAATTCCCAAATATTCCCCTAACATCAGAAGCGTCCACCAAAATACTTTTCCGCCGCCGCAAGCCTCTGTTCCCGTGAGATCCCATCTTGGGGCCTCTGCCGGAGGGGGATTCGATCACGGAGGGCCTCTACATCAACCTTGCTGCCCTTCCGATGATGCGTGAGTAGTTTACCACAGACCTACGGGCTAGTAGCTAGATGGCTTCTTCTCTCTCTCTCTTTGATCTTCAATACAATCTTGGAGATCTATTCGATGTAATACTTTTTTGCGGTGTGTTTGTTGAGATCCGATGAATTGTGGATTTATGATCAAATTATCTATGAATATTATTTGAGTCTTCTCTGAACTCTTTTATGCATGATTAAGATATCTTTGTATTTCTCTTTGAACTATCGGTTTGGTTTGGCCAACTAGATTGGTTTTTCTTGCAATGGGAGAGGTGCTTAGTTTAGGGTTCAATCGTGCGGTGTCCTCACCCAGTGACAGAAGGGGTAGTGAGGCACGTATTGTATTGTTGCCATCAAGGATAAAAAGATGGGGTTTTCATCATATTGCTTGAGTTTATCCCTCTACATCATGTCATCTTACTTAAAGCGTTGCTCCGTTCTTATGAACTTAATACTCTAGATGCAGGCAGGAGTCGGTCGATGTGTGGAGTAATAGTAGTAGATGCAGAATCGTTTCGGTATACTTGTCACGGACGTGATGCCTATATTCATGATCATTGCCCTAGATATCGTCATAACTTTGCGCATTTCTATCAGTTGCTCAACAGTAATTTGTTCACCCACCGTATGCTATCTTCAAGAGAGAAGCCTCTAGTGAAACCTATGGCCCCCGGGTCTATTTTCCATCATATATTTTTAGATCTATAAACCAAAAAAACCAAAAATACCTTGCTGCAATTTATTTGTTTTTACTTTGTTTTACGTTTTAGTAATCTTTTATACTTATCTCTATTAGATCTCACTCTTGTTCGAGACCGTGAAGGGATTGACAACCCCTTTTTCGCGTTGAGTGCAAGTGTTTGTTAGTTTGTTCAGGTGCATAGATTGGAGACTTGCTTGTGCCTCCTACTGGATTGATACCTTGGTTCTTAACTGAGGGAAATACTTATCTCTACTTTGCTGCATCACCCTTTCCTCTTCAAGGGAAAAATCAATGCAAGCTCAAGAACTAGCACCCCCTCTCCCTCTAGTTCTAGTTCCTCCGTCGTCCATGTCCGTTGTGCTTGGCGAAGCCCTGCGGAATAGTTTCACCACCACCGTCACCACATCGTCGTGCTACCGGAACTCATCTACTACTTTGCCTCTCTTGCTGGATCGAGAAGGCGAGGACGTCATCGAGCTGAACATGTGCTGAACGCGGAGGTGCCGTACGTCCGGACTTGATCGGGACGGATCGCGAAGGTGTACGACTACATCAACCGCATTGATAAACTCTTCCGCTTAGCGATCTACAAGGGTATGTAGATGCTCTCCCCCTCTCGTAGCTATGCATCTCCATGGATAGATCTTGCGTGTACGTAGAATTTTTTTGTTTTCCATGCAACGTTCCCCAACACAGTGACCCCTCACTTTGTCCTTGTTGCCCCCGCTGGTTTACCGATTACTCGATCAACATGATCGACGTCCAGGGCCTGACACAACACATCACACCCCCTTCGTTGTATGCCTCTGCAGAGCTACTATCGAGTGCCGAGGGTGATACCTCATAATGCACTCCCGATGATAACTCTGTAGTGTAGCTTATCGGTCGTGGTCATCGAGGGTGATTCCTCCTTCACCACCCCCGATACGACTCTGTCGTGCAACCCATCAAGTGTGAACCATCGAGGGTGATTCCTCCTTAGTTCGCCTTGATGATTACATCAAATGGATTCCATCGAGGGTGATTCCTCGGATTCCCTTTGGTGTTATGGACACATGGTTACTTGACTTTACCATGGGACCATGATGGCATCGGGTCGGCCCTAAGGGGTACCCGCGAGTGATGTGAAGTCGGGTTGACCTGGAGGGTACCTGCGAGATAATTATGAGGCGCGGCCGGGCAGGCAGACCGCCCTGGAGTGGGCTGAGCCTAGCCCTTGCCGCAAGTCCACAAGACGGGGCGACAGGAGCACTGATCGTTACCGCGCGCTCCTAAGTCACTAACGAGATTGGGTTTTTGATTTGAGTTGGTTTTGACCTATATGGGCAACCGGCGTCGTATGTATCAGCCGAAGCTCTCCAGACATCAGTGGTTTAGTGGCGCGCGCCCGAGTGGCCCGCGTAAGCACCTGCCTTGTTTAAGGAGGTTGCCAGGACTGACACCGGCTGCGTTCCCAACGTGCAGGATTGCAAAGGGTGATTGGCCCATGACCCCTTCGCATTTAGGATGTATACCAGCCTGCTGGCCTCTCTGTTGAGCCTAGGTGGGGCTACGACGTGTTGACCTTCCGAGGCCGGGCATAACCCAGGAAAGTGTGTCCGGCCAGAGTGATCGAGCGTGTCGGATAATGTGGTGCACCCCTGTAGGGAAGTTAATCTATTCGAATAGCCGTGTCCATGGTAACATGATGGCTTGGAGTTGTATCCCGATCTATACAACTAGAACTGGTTACTGAGATGATGATGGGATATGATGGCTCCGAGATTGCTTCCTCGTAGGGAGTCGAGGAAGAATCTCTGGGCGTGGTTACTACAACATGCTTGCTAATTATAAAATGATATTCTTTACTCTTCTAAATGCTGCAAGATGCTAGTCTTCGATAGGCTAGGCTTTCCCTCCTCTTCTGGCATCTCTGTAGTTCAGTCCAAAGATATAGCCCCATTCCTTTGATGCCGATGCATACTTAGCATAGTTCTGATATAAGTCTTGCGAGTACTTTGGATGAGTACTCACGGTTGCTTTGCTACTTCTTTTCCGCTATACCCGTTTGTTGCGATCAGATGGCAGATCCCAGCAGCCAGATGCCACCACCGACGACTACTACTACCCCGAGGGTGCCTACTACTACGTGAAGGCCGCCGACGACCAGGAGAAGTTAGGAGGCTCCCAGGCAGGAGGCCTTGCCTTTTCGATCGTTGTTGCTTTTGTGCTAGCCTTCTTAAGGCAAACTTGTTTAACTTATGTCTGTACTCAGATATTGTTGCTTCCGCTGACTCATTTGTATTCGAGCTTATGTATTCGAGCCCTCGAGGCCCCTGGCCTGTAATATAAAGCTTGTATGACTTTAATTATGTCTAGAGTTGTGTTGCGATATCTTCCCGTGAGTCCCTGATGTTGATCGTACACATTTGCGTGTATGATTAGTGTACGATTGAATCGGGGGCGTCACACTTAAGCAAATGGTTATTTAGATTATCTGTTGGGACAGGGGGAACTTGGGTACAAATTCTGCGTAATAAGTACCTACATTCCAAGACTTTGGCCCAGATTACCGCTAGACCTAATGATTCGCCGTTTTGTAAGGGGTTAATGAGGATGAAAGAAACCTTTTTTCATAGGGTGAAATACATTATTGGCAATGGTAACACGACTAGATTCTAGGAAGATGCATGGTTAGGAGACACGCCCTTAGCCATTCAATATCCTACTTTGTATAATATTGTACAACGTAAGGAAGCCTATGTTGCTAGAGTATTACAATTGATCCCCCTTAATATCCAATTCAGGAGGTCTCTGGTGGGGGAGCGATGGAACTCTTGGCTGCATTTGGTCCGCAGGTTGATGGATGTTCAACTTTCGGACCAACCAGATACCATTCATGGAAACTATCTACGAACGGTAGTTTCTCAGTGAAATCTATGTACTTGAACCTAATTGATTCTGGGCCAATCCCGAGGTCTCTCTACATCTGGAAGATTAAAGTACCGCTTAGAATTAAAATCTTCATGTGGTTTGTGCACAGAGGAGTGATATTAACAAAAGGTAACTTGGTAAATCGAAGATGGGTCGGTAGTTCTTGATGCTGTTTTTGTGACCATGATGAGACGACTCAACACCTCTTTCTAGATTGTCCGTTAGCCAAACTTCTTTGACGTACTCTTCGTATAGCCTTCAACGTGAATCCTCCTATTAGCATCAACACGTTATTTGGGATGTGGCTACATGGAGTGGATTTAAATATTGCGAGACATATTCGGATAGGGATATGTGCACTATTTTGGGATATATGGAACTGTAGAAATGATATGATCTTTAACCGGAATTTTTTTAACGACTTTTTGTAGGTTATCTTCAGAACCACTGCTTTGATCCGTACCTGGTCGTTACTCACTCATGCGGACTCCAAGGAGCTTTTGGTTACTGGGTGCAACCGGTGGGAGACGGTAGCACGGGTTATCTTCAACCGATTTGGATGGCGAGCTAATAATAGGCTAGGTGTTTAGTCATCGTAGCCTAATTTTTCTCCATTGTGGCATCTTTTTATAATTGTTTGTTGTTTTTTCTGTACTTTAATTCAATAAATAGGCTGCATGCATCACTCTGATGCAGAGGCCGGGGGCTATCCTCCTTGTCAAAAAGAGTACTGTACAGAGGAATGAGAGGATACCTGAAGGGAAGCAAACCAATCTGTGGTTGGATGGTTAGGAGGACAGTGGTATCCCCAGCCCACCAGAGTTCAAATCCTGGTGCTCGCATTTATTTCAGGATTTCCGGGGATACACTTTCAGTGGGAGGAGACGTTCCCGTCGACTACGGGGCGCCTACGGTGAATTCGTAAAATCTCAAGATGACATGCCGGCTCAGTCTCTCGGAGGTGCTCATAGGGGTTGGGTGTGCGTGTGTGTGTTCATAAGGGTGAGTGTATGCGCGTATATATAAGTGTTTGCGTCTGTACTGTGTTAGAAAAAAGATACATGAAGGGAAAAAATGCATGAATGATTTTTTTAGGAAAGCCAAGTTTTTATTGCTCAAATGTTACATAGTTTGGAATACAAAAGATATCATGGGGTTGCACCAGCCAAACATGGTGGCAGAGCTAATGTTAAAGAGTACTTGGCTAATGAATGAGCTTCAAAGTTAGAAGCTCGTCCTTCATAACGAAATGTGCAATTGAAATTCTTTGATCTCAACTTGATTTCTTTGATAATTTGCGCAAAGCTTCCTTGGGGCCCTTCTGAATGTCCGTTGCAACTTGCTTGGAATCCGTATCCACAACAAAGCTCTGAAGGAGGAGATCATCTGCCAAGGAGAGAGCTTCTCTACATGCAATGGCCTCTAGTGTTGCCACATCCCTCACACCATTAACAACAAGTGACGACGACCCCAGATATTGGGCATTTGAATCTCATACCGCCGCCGCTGCTCCACCCTCTCCAGAACACATGAGCCCGGCATCAACATGAATCTTAGCGAACCCCGCTGGCGGAGCTGCCATGCGAGTGCTTCCTCCTGTCCTATATGCTTTCATATTGCATGTTCTTGCTGGTTTTGCCTTGATCTCGCCGAGCTCTGCAATAAATCTCTTCACAAACAAATTTGTTGATAGGGGACTTTGAAAACCTGTTCGTGGATAGCCTTTCGTCGTGCCCACCAAGTCGCCCAGAGGGTCATCGCAAGAGTGACAAAGGCCTGATGAGACAGTGATCGATCATCGCAAAGAGCCACTGTTTTGCACTGGGTTCCATTGTTGCAATCAAATGCTCTGCCAGCTCCTCATCGACAAGTGCCCAAATACTCCGTGACATTGAACACTCCAGTAAGGAGTGCCTCCTTGAGTCCTCCATACTACACAAACCACAAGCATTCGAATCCGTCATCTTTCTGTTACACCGAACATCATTGGTGGGGAGTGAGTGCTTGGCAATCTCCACAGGAACATTCTAACCTTTCCTGGCACCTGTGTTTTCCAAAGTTGTTTCCATGATGGTTCATCACGATCCACGCTGGACGTGCTCGACGTCCCTCAAGCCATGCCTCTCTCCTCCTTCTCATAGCCACCAACATGTTGTAAGCTGAACATACTGAAAAACGCCATTTCTTTCAGAATGCCATGCCCATGTGTCCTCCACATTCCTAGTGCAGAGGGGAATCCCCAATGTGACCGGCACATCTATGGGAATAAAGAACTGCTCAAGACGGTCCGTCACCCATGTTGCCCAAGTGAAATCAATGAGTTCTATTACAAACTTAGGAGGACTCGCCCCTATACACCCATAAAGTATGAGCATCTCTGATCTCGGGATCCAGTTGTCGCTCCATATCTCTGTAGTCTGACTATTCCCAATTCGGCGCACATGGCCTTGCCTGAGAATGTCATGCCCCTCAAGAACGACTCTCCAAATCTGTGAAGGATGGGCTCCTAATTCTGCATGCAATATAGATGTCATAGGAAAATATACCGCCTTCAAAATCCTCACACTCAAAGTGTAAGGACTCTAGAGAATGTGCCATGCTTGCCTTGCCAACAAAGAGAGATTGCATGAATGAATGCAAGGATGCATCATACATGCATGGGCCGGATTAAGGGAGCCGAACAATGGACGGGCCGTTAATACCCATTATCGGGCTAGCCAAGGGTACGGCCATGTGCCGCCCGCAGCGAGTCCTAATGCATGTCCGCCTGCAGGGCTTCGTTGCTAGGCCGACATAGTAACCATGCGGCCATGTCATGCTGACATCACCCACTGTTTTTGTTTTTTATTTTTAGTTTATTTTTTAATATTTTTCTATTTTGAAATATTCTAACCATATATCTTCAACAATAATTTACATAAAATTTTGAAAAATATTAATCATGCATTTGAAAATGTAAATGTCTATAGAAAAATGTTAATCATGTGAACAAAAAATGTTAGTGACATTTAAAAAAATTCACGTGCTTAAACAATATACATGGCATTTAAAAAATGTCAATAAAATGTAGGAAGTTGTTTCTTTAGTTCAATTAAGTACTTCTTACATTTTCAAAAATATTCATGAGTTTTAAAAATGTGTTTGTGACATTTTAAAAAAAGTGTATACAATATAAAAATGTGTACATAATGTAAACAATGTTTCGTATCACTAAACAAAATTATGTGACATTTTGCAGAAAAAATCAGTGATTCAAAAAAGAGTTCGTGACATTAAAAAATTTTTTATGCATATGTAAGAAAATGGTCAATTAGAGTAAAACAATGTTTATTTCCATTTCAAAATTGTTCGTGTCATATCGAAAAAATATTTATACAATGTAATAAAGTTCCAGTAGGCTCATTTTATTATTTCCATTACAAAAAGGTACATGACATTTTAAAGAAATATTCAGGTGTTTCTAGAAAATGTCTGTGATCTTTTTTTAAATATGCAATCTAAAAAAATATTGATGTAGTTTAAAAAAAAGTAATTGCCATTAAAAAATGTACAATGTGTATTTAAAAAAATGTTCACAACATGTATTTCAAAATATATAAATCATGTTTTGGAAAGAAAAAAATCCAATTATGTTAAAAAAAGTTTCACGTGTGTGCTAAAAATATACATTGTGTACTGAGAAAAAGTACACATGTGTTAGAAAAATAAAACCAATTAAAACCAAAAAATAAAAAAAAGGAAAGCAAAGAAAAGTTAAGAATATGAGGAAAACCAAGAAAGAAACAAAAGAAAACCAAAACCATAACAAAAGAAAGAAAAACGTAGAAAATCAGTGAAAAACAAAGTAAACAACGTATAACAAAAGAAATAAAAATGAAAGAAAATAAATGAGAAAACAAAAAAAATAGAAAACACAAAAGAAAAGGAATATGAAAAAAAATGGAGTACAGCAAGCAAACTACAGCGACACATAGCAATCAATACGGGCGAGATATAGCCCTGGCGGCTAGCCAATCCCGGCAAATCCTAGATTTAGCGCAGAAGCCAGACAATGGGCGGGCTCAATTGGCCAGTGTTAGCTCACCAGATAGGTTCCTTTTTTAGTGAGGTTCTATCTTCTGCTAAAAGAAGGTTCAATCTCGTTGTTTAATCTATTAGTCTTTATCAGGGTTTTCCTATTTTTATTTTATTGCTTACTTCTATTTAACTTTTTCCTTTTAAAAAATGTTCATATTTTAATAAAAAAGTTTTTGTAAATTCAAAATGTTCACAAATTTTTACATATTCCAAAAACAATAATGTTAAAAAAATTAAAAAAATGTGCGAATAGTAGAAAACCAAAACCAGAAAAACTTCGGTCGCTATAGTAGCTTAAAGCCTGGTCACTATGCTCCTGACCCAGTCGCGGCGCTACTTCCCTCCTGTATGTCACCCCGACATATTGGCGCAAAGTGCATCAAATATGGCTCTCACCAATCCCGATGTTTGCTTTTGTCTTCCACAAAGGGATCCTATGTCAAGCGGCATTTCCGATACCAGGGTCCCTGCGTCATAGATCCCCCAAATCACACATGAGGTGTCTAACTGGGTTGCCCAATTAAGAAATTTCAGTGATTTTTCTTTCCTACAAGGACATGCGTGATTGTTGAGTCCCTTATAAGTCACACATCAGAACGTATTGGCGACCGGTCGCGTGGGAGGGGAGCGGCTAGGTTGGCCCACTTCGAAGCTAGGGTACCAAAGCGATGTTCTTTTTTATCTTCCAGCTTTCTTCCAAAAAAATTGGCTACAGGATCCTACTATATCAACAAGATTTAATTGTAAGATTAAAAAAATACGAATTTTAAAATGAAATCACTAGTTGAGGGGCACCACTTGCAAATGGCACTCCCAAACTCCTTCAATGGCAACAAGTGGCGCAGTGTATGTGTGCCATTTGTCGCCACCAGAGAGTTTTGGTGGATTTCTTTCCATTGGGTTGGCGTATGTGCTTTTTTAATCCATTTTTCTGAATGAAAATCTATTACACCGAGCGCCCAAACTGTAAACCGTTGTCATGATTGCATTCCTTGTGGCGACAACTTTGTGGAAATTTGATCCAATGTTGGTAGGTTTTAACGAACTTTTCTCTGGACACAACTTATGCTTTCAAATATATTATTACAAACTTGTCGTCCCCAGAATAACATATATGTACTCCCAAGAAAGGATACATGTCCTCACGTAGTGCAACTTGTACTCCCTGCGCAATACAACATGCTCTCCCAGTGCAGTACAACTTGTACTCCTCGGCATAACATGTACTCCCTGCACAATACAACTTGTCCTCTCCGTGCAATACAACATGTACTCTCGGGAGGTGTTTCTTTCACCAAGTGTTAACGGAACCGGTAATGTAATGTGGTGACGGTGGGATCAAGCTGTAACAGATCCACTAGCTAGTTTGTTTGTTTTGCGCATGCAAAGGTATCAAGTTGCATGAGGGTGTTTGGCCATGCAACGTAATTAGAATGCAGCACTGGCGCTTTGGCAATCTATACATGCATAAGCAAAATTACAGAACAAATGATTTCACAGTCAACTAGCTTAGAGCATCTACAACCACTGGCGGATCTGCTCGCTGCCAAAGTTGTCCGATCCGTCGCTGTCCTCGTCCTTCTCCTTCTTGGGGGCCGGTCCGGCCATGCTTTGCTCTTTTGCCATCGCCTTCACAGTCCTCCTTCGCCGCCTCTCGGCTATGCGTGCACGGAGGGCTTCCTATGACGCCGCATCGCGGGCTGCCACTGCCGCTTGAAGCCACGCCTGCAGCCTCAAATATTTCAAAAGCGATTTCACGATTGTAAATCACAATTTCAAAAGCGGCTGTAACGTTTTGACGAATCAAGTCCAGAGTCTTGCAATGTGTTCAAATATTTCCTTCATCTCGCCGCATCACCGTCTTGCAAAAAAGAAACTTTCTTTCTCATCAACGATGTCTATTTCTCTTATCTGCTAATAAGCATGGGTTGGATAAAATTAGAGAAATACTAATCATATGAATACATTGCAGCTATAACATACAACTATAATAAGTAGGTAATTGTCACCGGTTGTCGACTAGCTGGATAAATAAAAATCATCCCTTATCAGGGTGGAATGCATGCATATGGATTATCATGCAAGAACAATCAAATGAAAAGCAGTCTTTTAATTCACATTGACATAGCTAACAAAAAATCATGCTGAGAATAACATATACTAACACAAACGGATATTGGAGTGCTAACTTACTTGTACGTCTTGCTTATCTGATCCGAGGATCCAAGTATCTGATCTCTCATTGGAAGTAGGACCTCCTGAAACAGATGTTGACTGCAGCAGTGTCCAATGACACAAGACAGACATAAAAATTCTTTTTTTTGCTTGTATAGTTTTGTTAGATTACTAGCTAATAATAACATAACTGACCACCAGACCTTATCCCTTGTATCAATGTTCACCATTTAATAGAAATTCTATAGGACAAAGGTCATGCTGAGTAGTAACTCAAAGGATGCATCTATGCAGAATTTTCTAAAAAGGTACCCACCCTTGTAGCTCTGAGGTTACGATAACATCACAGATGTGTGTGCAAAGATAGGAAAAATGAGGGGGGGGGGGGAGGGCTTGTACACATCAAAGTACAAACATAAGAGGCAAATAAATAAATAAAAACGGATCAAAGGGGCAAAACCACTATACAACAAAAAGGAAAATACATACCCAAGCTTCATGGATAACAAATTTAGTCAATAAAAAGAAAATCTAACATGTCCAAGCTTCATGGATAACAAAATGTCCATCTCGAGAGTGACCAGGCCACGGTGCAGATGTACAAAGCTTTCAGACCTGTCAACGCTGCCTGGCTCTCTGCCTCCTCAACTGGACAGCATGATCCATATGCAAACTGGCAGAGAGGAAGACTCTCCCAGGTGTATACTGAATTATTGTTACAATCACCTCAATAAGGCACTGCTCGAATGTTACCATCATGAAATCAATGGACAACATGTGGTCCTCGAAAATAGATGGCGATGTGCTTGAGAAGCGACTACCAACCAGCACAATATCTACTTGTCTCTTTGCTGTAAGAATTTTGGTAATTTTAACTACATAACAAATCTCCTAACAAAAATACCCATTACCCAAACAACTGCAGGAGTTTTTTTTTTGTTTGAAAACCTGGACTTGCTAGAGAAACATCCACAGTTCCACACAAACCAACACTGATAGCGTTTGAAGAATTTCCTGAGTTCGTTCTTGCTACTTTTTTCACAAGGCAGCCAGTCAATTTGACAATATTTTCAGTGCTAACCAAATATTGAAATATATGTTCTTATAGCTAGTGGCGGATCTAGGGATGGGGCCATGGGGGCCATGGCCCCCTCAAACAATTTACAAATTCTATTTTACTACTGCAATGTTTGTTCATCATACTAATTTCTGTGCATTGTAGTGTATATTTTTTCTAACCATTGGAATGTAGTTCATGGTTGGCCCCCACATTGTCAAACCCTAGATCCACCATTGCTTATGGCGAGTATGTTCAGAGAACCGTAGAGAAAAACAGGATCGTATTAATTGACTTGTTAATTGACTCTTTGCAGCCCCTCTCTCTAACCCAAATTTCACTCATCTCTTTGCATCACCCTACAACAGATCAGTAATAGATCAAGAACACAATGGACAGAGATGGAGTTGTAACCCTAACCTTACAAGATCTGTAGGAGCTTCATGGAGTAGGAAGAGATGGCGTGGAAACCCGTAGATTGGCCTGGCTGCTCCTTGGCGGCGGCTTCAATGGCCCATCCTCATCAGCATGGGCTCCTAGCCGAGATGCAGCTCGTGCCCGGCCGCTGGCATGACACGGGTGTTTTGGCGTTGGACGAGGAGGAGAGGATCGAGGGGAGGCGGAGGGGGACTCGATGGGGACCGCTGAGGGAGACTCGATGGGGATCACCGAGGCGGCGACGGCGGGGAGTCGTGCGGAGGAGGAGGAGGGCTCGTGAACGGTAACCCAACCCTTACCGGTGGGGGCTAGGCGGTATCCATCCATAGCTGGTCTGAACCCATTTAGGGCATGTACAATGGTGCTATCTTAGAAGTGCCACGTAGGATAAATGATGAGGTGGAGGAGAGAGAACTCATCAGAAAAGGCTTGTCTTCTTAAGAGAAGACAAGAGATGATATCTTAGCACAATATGTCTCACCATGCTTTTAGAAATAACTAGTTATTAAAGATAAGACTAAAAGATGATCCATTGTATACTTTTTTTGTCATCTTTAAATTACATGTAAGACTATCTTATCAACCATTGTACATGCCCTTACGGAGGGACGTGATTATGGAGGCAGCTCACCAAACACATGTAACGTTTTCTGTTTACAACGTAAACAGGGGACGAACAAAAACTGACAAAACAAACACCACCTTAGATGTAATTTGTGCTCCACACGCAATGCAAGTTGTACTACCTGCACAATACAACTTGTACTCCCTAGGGTAACCTATACTCCTGACATGGTGCAACATGTGCTCCCTCCATTGCATCTGGTATTTCTGATGAAACCTTTACTCGCATGCGGTGCAACGTGTTCTCCTTGAAGGATGCAACTTGTACACCATGGGAAGTACTACCTGTACTATGGATGCAACCTGTAGATGAGAAAACCAGAAAAAAGAAAGAAGAAAGGAGAAAAAAAAGAAAAAAAAGGGAAAACCCACTATAGCCTCCTCCTGAGCATCGCACCCTACACGTGACTCTAGGGGCAGGGGGAGGGGCAGTCCCATACGTGACTCTAGGGGAAGGGGGAGGGGTAGCTTGCAACTAGTTGAAAATGTGCATGACAATAGATAATATATATAAATGTTCATGTGTTTTAGAAAATGCTCTGTGTTTTGTAAACTTGTGTATGAATTTAAGAGAATGCTTGTGCATTGAAATACCAAAGAGGGAGGAAAAAAAAACTCAAAAAGGAAAAAATATTTCAAAATATTAAATAAGAAAAAAACGGAAAAAATATATATGAGAACTGCTAGAAGATGGACGAAATGGATTAAAAAAACCTGGCTCCATGGGCCGGCCCATAGCAGCGTGTGGGTTGGGCGACATGCCGACATCTTGTCGCATAAGCGACAAAGCGAATTTACCTTTATTTTCTATAAAATAAATTCATTTATATTTTCCCTTTTTTAAAATTTCTCTTTTTTTATTTTCATAGATTTTTCTGTCTTTTTAAAAATATTTTGATATTTCTAAAATACATGAACACATTTCAAATAAATGATGATTTTTTTGAAAGTAGGTGACATTTTTAAAAATATGTACAAAATTTAAAAATCTTGCTGAAAAAAGAATGAAAAAAAGTGCGTTTTAAAATATCGTGGTGTCAACCCTTCTTCCCCTTGTCTCACGCCAGAGGTCGCTGAGCCATAGTAGTATAGCACCTACGCTAGCTCTGAGTCTGATCTGCTCCGCCCGCGAGCCTGCGTGTGCTCGGCGGGTCGCCGTCTCGTCCGGCGTCGTTCGTACGATCGGTCACCATCACCTCTCCATTTGGCCTTTTGTATTCACTATAATTTTATTCAAACAATCCGGTGGATCACCTTTTCTTATTCTGGGCTGGTGCCTTGCACGTTATTGCGTTCAAGTAGTACAAAGAAAACTTGTGTTAAAAAAAAGTAGTACAAGAAAACTCTTACAAGCTGATGAAGCTGTGGTTCAAAATCACGAACACCGTCGCCGTTGATTCGAAGCTGAGAGCAGAAGGCATTCACATGCGTTCATCCATCCATGTGCCCAGCAAGCCACGTACGAGCATAAACAATACGGGGAGTTTCAGATTGATTTCACATTACGAGTCCCCTGGTATATAAGCCAACCCATCCGAGCCCAAACTCAGATCAGCATACACAGAAGCAAAAGCACAAGGCACACACAGAAGCAATAGGGATTGCTCCACAAATGGCTAGCAGATCATCGTCCCTGCTGCAACTGCTGGCAGTGGTAGTCGTGGCGGCGCAGTTCCTTGGGTCGGATGCCGGCAGTATTTCCATCTACTGGGGTCAGAATGGCGGCGAGGGCATGCTGGCGGAGACCTGCGCTACCGGCAACTACAAATTTGTCAATCTCGCCTTCCTCGCCGCCTTTGGCAATGGCCAGCCGCCGGTCCTCAACCTGGCAGGGCACTGTGACCCGACCAACGGTGGATGCACAAACCTAAGCTCCCACATCAAGTCATGCCAGAGCCGCGGCGTCAAGGTGATTCTCTCCATCGGTGGCGGGGCAGGCAGCTACTACCTTTCCTCAACCCAGGACGCCAAGAACGTCGCGACGTACCTGTGGAACAACTTCTTGGGAGGTAAGTCATCTTCGCGACCTCTCGGTGATGCAGTCCTCGACGGCATTGACTTCGACATTGAAGGCGGCACACCCCTTCACTGGGACGATCTTGCGAGGTTCCTCAAAGGATACAGCAACTCCGCCAGGAGAGTCTACCTGACTGCCGCACCACAGTGCCCTTTCCCTGATGCGTGGGTGGGTGGCGCCCTCAACACCGGCCTCTTTGACTATGTGTGGGTGCAATTTTACAACAACGCACCATGTCAGTATAACTCAGGTAGCACTACCAATTTAGCTGACGCATGGAAGCAGTGGTTGACAGTTCCAGCAAAACAGATCTTCCTCGGCCTCCCGGCATCACCTCAGGCTGCCGGGAGCGGGTTCATCCCAGCTGATGATCTAAAGTCAGATGTTCTCCCATTGATCAAGAGCACAGGGAAGTATGGAGGGATCATGTTGTGGTCCAAATACTATGATGACCAAGATGGCTACAGCTCTTCGGTGAAGAGTGATGTTTGAGAGGGTTACCTTACCTTTGATTTGTGAGATACATGTGTGATTTTTCATTGTGATGTGTGAGGAATTGAGGATTCATCCATTTTCATTGTTACTTGTGAGTAATTGTGTGTCACTTGGTTGTTGTATATAATATTAATAATCTTTACTTGGAGCATCTCTTGGATCTTTCATCCAAACAAGGATTATTTGTTCAACCTGAAAAAGTTTGCAGATCATCATTGGTTTCACCACATTCAATTCCATTGACAACACCAAGGAGCATTGCACAACTTTGTTTCATGTGTCTTATCAACCTGACCAGATCCATCTACCATTAATTCATTATCGATAAATACGTGCCTACACCAACCCCGAGGAAACTATAACTTTGCAAAGTTTCAAACAACTTTCCCATCAGTAGAGTAGAGTATAGTGCATCTAGAATTTTGAAAGTATGCATAAATACTACGCATGGCGGTCGATTTATTATTGGTGAGATTTGTTCAACTTGTTCTGCTATAGTTTCCACTAGTTAACTTTGTGGAACGTACTGCTAACGTAGGGAATGTCAATCTTACAAATGTGTCCAAGGGCATGAAGCCATGGACATATACTAGTTAAAATTTCTATTTAGGATAGCATCATGGAGTTAACAAATACTTCTGCTGTAAAGAAATATAAGAGTGCATCCTTATTTTGATTGAGCAAGTTTCAGGACACCCTAGGCACCCATTGGTCGACAAGGTGTGTCCACGTAGGTATTGTGTACCATTTCTATGATGGTTCAACACTATTCACCAACAAGCATCAATTATATTTGTGGAAAAATGGAAAATAATTTCTAAAATATATTCTTGTACATTAATAAGTATGGCAAATGGTTTTGACTTTTATATTGCCAAGTCACTTCCAAAAAATCCAAGAAAATTCTAGTGCATCAAAATACTATTATGGGCTTAGGAAATAAATTTTGCACCCAAATTTAATTATGTAAGTTCATTTTATTTGGAATCAATTTAATTAGGACTTAACAAATACCTAAAACCAATTTTAGGGGTTATCAATGCCCATAAAATCCAAATAATAATTTTGATATGCCAATGACGCAAAGTTGAAATACTCCAACATATGATTCCAACATTTAATATATCCCTAAAACCAATTTTGCCAAAGTCATATTACCCCTACCCCTTTTGTAAACTAATACATATGTAGGAAAGTTTAAAAGTACTCGAAGTGAAATGGAATATAACTACTTCAAATTGTGTAAACTTTTTCGAACCAATTTTTATGTTTTGGATAGTCATGTGAATCCCCACTTTTTATTATGGACTTAAATAAGGCTTGGAAAAAAATTTAATTAATCCTCTAGAAAGTTAATTTATTTAAAAAATCTAACCACAAAATAGGAAAACAACATTTCAAATCTATAACTTTTATTTAACATTAAACTTGGAAATTTTTGTGATGTGACCGAGGGGGTCAACATAAATCGAACATAATGTGTTTCCAATTTGTGAAATGTGAGGGAAAATAACGCTGGCTAAAGTCTACTTTGTACTACAAGAGCATAGCTGTAATAGTTCAAAATATTTATGGTGAAACTCAAGGAAAAACCAAATTTTGCTGAGATGTTGTGGTTGGGCTGCCCTAATCTAATCTTTCTCATTTTATTGCTTATACCATAGACGCTACGGTGTGATTACATGTCTCCGTGTCTTCTTTAGTGATTTTAATTAACTTGGTTGGGTGTTATAATATATGGAGTTTAATAACAAATATCATAGAGCTTTCTAGAGTAGGATATTATCTCATAGTGTTTTTTGCGGGGTTAACTCATATTCCCTCCGTTCCTTGATATAAGGTGTATAGATTTTCGAGAAAAAAAATCCAAAATATAGGGTGTATTACGTTGCACCACTCGTTTGGATATTTTTTTTAGGGATTTGATTACATTTCCTTATATCATGCAAGCTCCTCTATTTTCTCATGTCAATTAGTCAGGTGTAATCTCACCCAAAACGTGCGAAATTTTCCCTCCACGTGTGTTCTTTAATTTTCATGCCAAAAACTATACACCCTATATTTAGGAACGGAGGGAGTAGTGTTTATCGAGTACGATTATTAATTCAGATGTTGCGGAATAGAAAAATCTACAGCGTACAAGACGTTGAAAAGTAATTTCTCCTCTAGTCTCTTTCTTCCATCCATATACATTTTTATGTTTTTTGGAGTTCGGTAATCAGTCATGACACATATGTGCTCTACAAATTGTCTTTAAAATATAGTGGTAAGAGCGTGTTAGGGAATTTACAACCCAATCGAAAGTTCACAATTCAAATGTTTGATGGTGGATCGCCTCCATCACTTTAACGACTTTGTAAACTATGCGTTCCAAAATCATGAGATCTCAAGTCTTATTTGAACAAAGTGGAGTAGAACACGAGCATTCAATAATCATAGGTCGCCCATGCCTTTTGGTTGGGAGCATGAAACAAAGCGAGATTGTGTAGATACGTTCCTAGGAGGAATATCCCTAATATCCATGATGGAATGTCGATCCAAAAAATACGAGACCACAAAAGTTCAAGGCACACAAGTGATGAAGCGACCAAAACATCTTGATCGAAACACTTCTTTTTTTAAATCGATTTTACTTTGTCATGTTCGCCCAACCAAACACCAAATTACATGTTTTGTGATACCATATGGTTCCTCTAACTTCATCGAAAAAAAAAAGGTTCCGCTAATTACCAGACACTCAGGTAGAACGGTACATCTTCATCGAGATTCAATTAATTCCAACCAAAGTACACTGTTCCTTTTTCTTCAGATTTATTTATGTTTAATTTCCTGTGACCCGGCACGATTCTGGCCGACCTTAACAGGCAGGGACGTTGAGCGGCTTCACAACGGAGAACCCGCCGTCCACCATGAGATTATGCCCGGTGATGTACCTGGCATCGTCGGACGCCAGGAACACCGCCGCCCTCGTAACGTCCTCCGCGCGCAGCACCACGCCGCCGCCCATCTCGTTGATGTCCTCATCGAACAGCCGCCTGATCAACTCCTCGTCGTGCCCCCCGGCGGAAGCCTCAGCATCTCCCTCGCGGAGCGCGCCCCCATGGGCGTCGCGATGGCCTACGGGGAGATGGCGTTCACCCTCACGCCGCGCGCCGCCAGCTCCGCCGCCAAGGACCGCACCATGCCGACGACGGCCGTCTTGGAGACGCTGTACGCGTGGGGGGCCGACCCGCCCAGCGCGCCCGCCGTGCTGGACGTGCAGAGGATGCACCCCGCGCCGCGCGGGACCATGGCGCGCGCCGCGTGCTTGATGCCGGCGGCCACGTCGCGGAGGTTGACGGCCATGACGCGGTCGAAGTCGGCCATGTCCAGGGAGTCGATGGCGGAGCCCGCGTAGTTGCCGCCCGTGATCCCGGCGTTGTTGAACATGACGTCGAGCCGGCCGTGGCGCGCCACGGCGAGGTCCACGGCGGCCGCCACCTGCGCCTCGTCGGTGACGTCGCAGCGGGTGTAACAGGCCGTGTCCGGGTCGCCGAGCTCGGCGGCCACGGCGCGGCCCAGGCTGTCCTGGACGTCGGCGAGCACGACTTTCGCGCCGTTCCCGACGAACTATGCGGCGGTCACCTTCCCAATGCCGCTCGCCGCGCCGGTGATCACGGCCACCTTCCCGGCCAACCTCCGGGAGTCAGAGGAAGCGGAGAGGGAGCGAGACGGGCTTCCTGCAGCCCTTCCGGCCGCTCCGCTCTTCGCCGCCCTACACTCTCACAACAAGTGAGCCACAACTTTTCCATCTACAAGACCAGAACAAAACCCAGGCATCGTATTCGTACCTTAGAAGGACGCCCATTCCTCGGAACATCTTCAACGATGGACTAATTGTGAGCTCCTTTCCGGAACAACGCTAGCTAGGCAACCGAGGCTCGAACCATCTTTATAATACCTGCAAAAAACAAAATCTTTATAATAATTTGTCAGCGAGTGAAGTGGTGGAAACATGCGTGGACTCGGTGGAGAATGGAGATAGATATGCATGATCGACTGTCGGTGATGATCGGAGCTTGCGTGCGCGTTTCGCACGAGTGAACTAAGAAAAATCGAGCTTAGATTAGATACGATAAAGTTAAGTGACCCTTTCTTCAGCAGGCAATGCGCATGAAAGGTTTTAACGAGACTTGGCGGAACCAAGTGGGTTCTCTAGTCGAAAAAGGTAGTGTCGGAATTAAGGTTAACGATGATATAAGCCACTATTTTCAGACTCATAAAGGTTTGAGACAAGGGGATTCGATGTCTTCTCTATTATTTAATATAGTGGCGGATATGTTGAGGAGAATGGCTTAGTCGATGGACTCGTTCCACATCTAGTTGATAGGGGAGTTTTCATTTTACAATATGTGGATGACACTATTCTTTTCATGGAGCATGACATTGCAAAAGCTCGGAACATGAAATTAGTTTTATGTCTCTTCGAACAATTGTCGGGGCTTAAAATCAACTTTAACAAGAGCGAATTGTTCTGCTTTGGTCGGGCCAAAGAGGAGCAAGACACATATAGACAATTGTTCGGATGCGAGTTAGGTTCCTTGCCTTTTAGTTACTTGGGCATACCGATTCACCATCGCAAACTTTCCAATAAAGAGTGAAAATGCATCGAAGATCAAATTGAAAAGAAGCTTAGCTGTTGGAAGGGCAAGTTAATGTCGTACGGCGGTAGGCTAGTGCTTATTAACTCAGTACTTATTAGTATGCCCATGTTCCTGCTATCCTTCTTTGAGGTACCCAAGGGGGTACGGAAGAGACTAGATTTCTTTTGATCTCGATTCTTCTGGCAGTCAGATGAGGCCAAGAAGAAATATCGCCTTGCATGATGGGATATAATATGCCGACCCAAGGATCAGGGAGGGCTAGGTATTGAGAACTTGGAAATTAAGAATAAATGCCTTATGAGTAAATGGCTTTATAGGTTATCTATATAGATTGACGGTATGTGGGTTCAGATATTACACAACAAATATCTGCAATCGAAAACTCTTGCCCAAGTCATCGCGAGGCCGAATGATTTGCCATTTTGGAAGGGGCTTATGAGAACGAAAGACTTGTTCTTTCGTAGGACCAAATTTCTTGTTGGCAATGGGATGACAACAAGATTTTGGGAGGATACGTGGCTAGGGGAGACGCCATTAGCCATACAATATCCAAGCCTTTATAATATTGTGCAATGTAAGGGAGATTATGTAGGCACAGTATTACAATCGGCTCCCCTGCATATCCAGTTTAGGCGATCTTTAGTTGGGGAGCGTTGGAATTCCTGGATACACTTGGTACGGAGATTGATGGATGTTCAATTATCCGACCAATCTGACTCATTACACTGGAGTTTCGCTAGAAACGGAGTGTTTATGGTAAAATCTTTTTATATGGATCTTATTAATTCTGGCCCAATCCCGAGATTTATTCATATCTGAAAGGTTAAGGTTCCCTTGCGTATTAAAATCTTTATGTGGTTTGTCCACAAGCAAGTGATCCTCACCAAAGATAATTTGTTAAAGCGACGATGGGTAGGCAGTTTACGATGTTGCTTTTATGATCATGATGAAACAATTCAACATCTCTTCATAGGTTGCCCTCTCGCCAAATTACTTTGGCGAACAATTCATATAGCCTTCAACATCGTCCCTCCAGTTAGCATTGAATCGTTATTTGGAACGTGGTTAGCTGGGGTGGAACATAATACTGCGGCTCGTATTTGAATTGGAATATGTGCACTTATGTGGGCTATATGGAACTGCAGGATTGATATGATTTTTAACAGACAACACATTTTACTTTCTTGCAGGTCATCTTCAGAGCTACGGCATGGATCCGTACGTGGTCCTTACTCACTTCTACGGACTCCAGGGAGCCTTTGGTTACTGGGTGCAACCAATGAGAGATGGTAGCACGGGCTATCTTCAACCGGTTTGGATGGCGGTTGCATAACAGGATAGGAGTCTAGGGTCCTAGTCTTTTTATTCTTTTATTCATACCGGTTGTCACTTTGCGTTTTCATTTGTTTTTTGCTCCTTTTGCGAGCTGTAATATTTTGAAGACTGTTGGGGATCGTAGCAGAAATTCAAAATTTTCTACGCATCACCAAGATCAATCTATGGAGAAACTAGCAACGAGAGAGAGGGAGTGCATCTTCATACCCTTGAAGATCGCGATGCGGAAGCGTTACAAGAACGCGGATGAAGGAGTCGTACTCGTAGCGATTCAGATCGCGGTTGATTCCGATCTAAGCGCCGAACAACAGCGCCTCCGCGTTCAACACACGTGCAGCCCGGTGACGTCTCCCACGCCTTGATCCAGCAAGGAGAGAGGGAGAGGTTGGGGAAGGCAGCTCCAGCAGCAGCACGACGGCGTGGTGGTGTTGGAGCAGCGTGGTACTCCGGCAGGGCTTCGCCAAGCACCGCGGAAGGAGGAGGAGGTGTTGGAGAGGGGGAGGGTTGCGCCTTGGATCAGGTTCCCCTGCCCTCCCTCCTCCCCTCTATTTATAGGGTGAAGGGGGAAGGGGGCCGGCCCCTCTAGATGAGATCTAGAGGGGGGGGCGGCGGCCAAGGGGAGGGGGCTTGCCCCCCAAGCCAAGGGGGGCGCCCCCTCTAGGGTTTCCCCTCAACCCTAGGCGCATGGGCCCCTAGGGGGGTTGGCGCCCAGCCCACTTAAGGGCTGGTTCCCCCCCCCCCCCACACACACACACAGCCCATAGAGCCCTCTGGGGCAGGTGGAACCTCCCGGTGGACCCCCGAAACCCCTTCGGTGGTCCCGGTACAATACCGACATACCCCCGAACACTTCCGGCGACCGTATGATGACTTCCCATATATAAATCTTCACCTCCGGACCATTCCGGAACTCCTCGAGACGTCCGGGATCTCATCCGGGACTCCGAACAACATTCGGTAACCACGTGCAAACTTTCCTTATAACCCTAGCGTCATCGAACCTTAAGTGTGTAGACCCTACGGGTTCGGGACGCATGTAGACATGACCGAGACATCTCTCTGGCCAATAACCAACAGCGGGATCTGGATACCCATGTTGGCTCCCACATGTTCCACGATGATCTCATCGGATGAACCATGATGTCGAGGATTCAATCAATCCCGTATACAATTCCCTTTGTCTACCGGTATGATACTTGCCCGAGATTCGATCGTCGGTATCCCTATACCTTGTTCAATCTCGTTACCGGCAAGTCTCCTTTACTCGTTCCGTAACACATCATCCCGTGATTAACTCCTTGGTCACATTGAGCTCATTATGATGATGTCCTACCGAGTGGGCCCAGAGATACCTCTCCGTCACACGGAGTGACAAATCCCAGTCTCGATTCGTGCCAACCCAACAGACACTTTCAGAGATACCCGTAGTGTGCCTTTATAGCCACCCAGTTACGTTGTGACGTTTGGCACACCCAAAGCATTCCTACGGTATCCGGGAGTCGCACAATCTCATGGTCTAAGGAAATGACACTTGACATTAGAAAAGTTTTAGCAGACGAACTACATGATCTTGTGCTATGCTTAGGATTGGGTCTTGTCCATCACATCATTCCCCTAATGATGTGATCCCGTTATCAATGACATCCAATGTCCATGGTCAGGAAACCATAACCATCTATTGATCAACGAGCTAGTCAACTAGAGGCTTACTAGGGACATTCTGTGATCTATGTATTCACACATGTATTACAGTTTCCGGTTAATACAATTATAGCATGAATAATAGACAATTATCATGAACAAGGAAATATAATAATAACCATTTTATTATTGCCTCTAGGGCATATTTCCAACAGTCTCCCACTTGCACTAGAGTCAATAATCTAGTTACATTGTGATGAATCGAACACCCATAGAGTTCTGGTGTTGATCATGTTTTGCTCGTGGAAGAGGTTTAGTCAACGGATCTGCGACATTCAGATCTGTATGCACTTTACAAATATCTATTTCTCCATCTTGAACATGTTCACGAATGGAGTTGAAGCGACGCTTGATATGCCTGGTCTTCTTGTGAAACCTGGGCTCCTTGGCAAGGGCAATAGCTCCAGTGTTGTCACAGAAGAGAGTCATTGGGCACGACGCATTGGGAATAACTCCTAGGTCGGTGATGAACTCCTTCATCCAGACTGCTTCCTGTGCTGCCTCCGAGGCTGCCATGTACTCCGCTTCACATGTAGATCCCGCCACAACGCTTTGCTTGCAACTGCACCAGCTGACTGCCCCACCATTCAAAATATACACGTATCCGGTTTGTGACTTAGAGTCATCCAGATCTGTGTCGAAGCTAGCATCGACGTAACCCTTTACGACGAGCTCTTCGTCACCTCCATAAACGAGAAACATATCCTTAGTCCTTCTCAGGTACGTCAGGATGTTCTTGACCGCTGTCCAGTGTTCCATGCCGGGATTACTTTGGTACCTCCCTACCAAACTTACGGCGAAGTTCACATCAGGTCTGGTACACAGCATGGCATACATAATAGACCCTATGGCTGAGGCATAGGGGATGACACTCATCTTTTCTCTATCTTCTGCCGAGGTCGGGCATTGAGCCGTGCTCAATTTCACACCCTGCAATACAGGCAAGAACCCCTTCTTGGACTGATCCATATTGAACTTCTTCAATATCTTGTCAAGGTATGTGCTTTGCGAAAGACCAATGAGGCGTCTCGATCTATCTCTATAGATCTTGATGCCTAATATGTAAGCAGCTTCTCCAAGGTCCTTCATTGAAAAACACTTATTCAAGTAGGCCTTTATGCTTTCCAAGAATTCTATGTCATTTCCCATCAATAGTATGTCATCCACATATAATATGAGAAATGCTACAGAGCTCCCACTCACTTTCTTGTAAACACAGGCTTCTCCATAAGTCTGTGTAAACCCAAACGCTTTGATCATCTCATCAAAGCGAATGTTCCAACTCCGAGATGCTTGCACCAGCCCATAGATTGAGCGATGGAGCTTGCATACCTTGCCAGCATTCATAGGATCGACAAAACCTTCCGGCTGCATCATATACAATTCTTCCTTAAGGAAACCATTAAGGAATGCCGTTTTGACGTCCATTTGCCATATCTCATAATCATAGAATGCGGCAATTGCTAACATGATTCGGACTGACTTCAGCTTCGCTACGGGTGAGAAGGTCTCATCGTAGTCAACCCCTTGAATTTGTCGATAACACTTAGCGACAAGTCGAGCCTTATAGATGGTCACATTACCATCCGCGTCTGTCTTCTTCTTAAAGATCCATTTGTTCTCTATGGCTTGCCGATCACCGGGCAAGTCTGTCAAAGTCCATACTTTGTTTTCATACATGGATCCTATCTCGGATTTCATGGCTTCAAGCCATTTGTTGGAATCCGGGCCCACCATCGCTTCTTCATAGTTCGAAGGTTCACCGTTGTCTAACAACATGACTTCCAGGATAGGGTTGCCATACCACTCTGGTGCGGAACGTGCCCCCGTGGACCTACGAAGTTCAGTAGCAACTTGATCCGAAGTTTCATGATCATCATCATTAACTTCCTCCCTAGTCGGTGCAGGCACCACAGAAACATCTTCCTGAGCTGCACTACTCTCCAGTTCAAGAGGCAGTACTTCATCAAGTTCCACTTTCCTCCCACTTACTTCTTTCGAGAGAAACTCTTTCTCTAGAAAGGATCCATTCTTGGCAACAAAGATCTTGCCTTCGGATCTGAGGTAGAAGGTATACCCAATAGTTTCCTTAGGGTATCCTATGAAGACGCATTTTTCCGATTTGGGTTCGAGCTTTTCAGGTTGAAGTTTCTTGACATAAGCATCGCATCCCCAAACTTTCAGAAACGACAACTTAGGTTTCTTCCCAAACCATAATTCATACGGTGTCGTCTCAACGGATTTCGACGGAGCCCTATTTAAAGTGAATGCGGCAGTCTCTAAAGCATAACCCCAAAATGATAGCGGTAGATCGGTAAGAGACATCATAGATCGCACCATGTCCAACAGAGTACGATTTCGACGTTCGGACACACCATTACGCTGAGGTGTTCCAGGCGGCGTGAGTTGTGAAACAATTCCACATTTCCTTAAGTGCGTGCCAAATTCGTGACTCAAATATTCCCCTCCACGATCTGATCGTAAGAACTTTATTTTCCTGTCACGTTGATTCTCAACCTCACTCTGAAATTCCTTGAACTTTTCAAAGGTCTCAGACTTGTGTTTCATTAAGTAGACATACCCATATCTACTTAAGTCATCAGTGAGGGTGAGAACATTACGATAGCCACCGCGAGCCTCAACACTCATCGGACCACACACATCAGTATGTATGATTTCCAATAAGTTGGTTGCTCGCTCCATTGTTCCGGAGAACGGAGTCTTGGTCATTTTGCCCATGAGGCATGGTTCGCATGTGTCAAATGATTCATAATCAAGAGACTCCAAAAGTCCATCTGCATGGAGTTTCTTCATGCGTTTGACACCAATGTGACCAAGGCGGCAGTGCCACAAGTATGTGGGACTATCATTATCAACCTTACATCTTTTGACATTCACACTATGAATATGTGTAACATCACGTTCGAGATTCAATAAGAATAAACCATTGACCAGTGGGGCATGACCATAAAACATATCTCTCATATAAATAGAACAACCATTATTCTCAGATTTAAATGAGTAGCCATCTCGCATTAAACGAGATCCAGATACAATGTTCATGCTCAAAGCTGGCACTAAATAACAATTATTGAGGTTTAAAACTAATCCCGTAGGCAGATGTAGAGGTAGCGTGCCGACGGCGATCACATCGACCTTGGAACCATTCCCGACGCGCATCGTCACCTCGTCCTTCGCCAGTCTCTGCTTATTCCGCAGCTCCTGTTTTGAGTTACAAATATGAGCAACCGCACCGGTATCAAATACCCAGGAGCTACTACGAGCGCTGGTAAGGTACACATCAATAACATGTATATCACATATACCTTTAGTATTGCCGGCCTTCTTATCCGCTAAGTACTTGGGGCAGTTCCTCTTCCAGTGACCGTTTCCCTTGCAATAAAAGCATTCAGTCTCAGGCTTGGGTCCATTCTTTTGCTTCTTCCCGGCAGCTTGCTTAACGGGCGCGGCAACTCCCTTGCCGTCCTTCTTGAAGTTCTTTTTACCCTTGCCTTTCTTGAACTTAGTGGTTTTATTCACCATCAACACTTGATGTTCCTTTCTGATCTCTACCTCCGCTGATTTCAGCATTGAATATACCTCAGGAATGGTTTTCTCCATCCCCTGCATATTGAAGTTCATCACAAAGCTCTTGTAGCTAGGTGGAAGCGACTGAAGGATTCTGTCAACGACCGCGTCATCCGGGAGATTAACTCCCAGCTGAGACAAGTGGTTGTGCAACCCAGACATCTTGAGTATGTGCTCGCTGACAGAACTATTTTCCTCCATCTTACAACTGTAGAACTTGTCAGAGACTTCATATCTCTCGACTCGGGCATGAGCTTGGAAAACCATTTTCAGCTCTTGGAACATCTCATATGCTCCGTGCTGCTCAAAACGCTTTTGGAGCCCCGATTCTAAGCTGTAAAGCATGCCGCACTGAACCAGGGAGTAATCATCACTACGCGTCTGCCAGACGTTCATAACATCTTGAGTTGCTGGGAAAATATGTGCGTCACCTAGCGGTGCTTCAAGGACATATGCTTTCTTGGCAGCTATGAGGATGATCCTCAAGTTACGGACCCAGTCCGTGTAGTTGCTACCATCGTCTTTCAGCTTGGTTTTCTCTAGGAACGCGTTGAAGTTGAGGGCAACATTAGCGTGGGCCATTTGATCTACAAGACATATTGTAAAGTTTTAGACTAAGTTCATGATAATTAACTTCATCTAATCAAATTATACAATGAACTCCCACTCAGATAGACATCCCTCTAGTTATCTAAGTGATACATGATCCGAATCGACTAGGCCGTGTTCGATCATCACGTGAGACGGACTAGTCATCAACGGTGAACATCTCCATGTTGATCGTATCTTCTATACGACTCATGCTCGACCTTTCGGTCTTCCGTGTTCCGAGGCCATGTCTGTACATGCTAGGCTCGTCAAGTCAACCTAAGTGTTTTGCATGTGTAATCTGGCTTACACCCGTTGTATTCGAACGTTAGAATCTATCACACCCGATCATCACGTGGTGCTTCGAAACAACGAACCTTCGCAACGGTGCACAGTTAGGGGAAACACTTTCTTGAAATTTTAGCGAGGGATCATCTTATTTATGCTACCGTCGTTCTAAGCAAATAAGATGTAAAGACATGATAAACATCACATGCAATCAAAATAGTGACATGATATGGCCAATATCATTTTGCTCCTTTTGATCTCCATCTTCGGGGCACCATGATCATCATCGTCACCGGCATGACACCATGATCTCCATCATCGTGTCTTCATCAAGTTGTCTCGCCAACTATTACTTCTACTACTATGGCTAACGGTTAGCAATAAAGTAAAGTAATTACATGGCGTTTTCATTGACACGCAGGTCATACAAAAAATTTAGACAACTCCTATGGCTCCTGCCGGTTGTCATACTCATCGACATGCAAGTCGTGATTCCTATTACAAGAACATGATCAATCTCATACATCACATATATCATTCATCACATTCTTTTGGCCATATCACATCACACGGTATATGCTGCAAGAACAAGTTAGACGTCCTCTAATTGTTGTTGCAAATTTTTTACGTGGCTGCTATAGGTTTCTAGCAAGAACGTTTCTTACCTACGCCAAAACCACAACGTGATATGCCAATTTCTATTTACCCTTCATAAGGACCCTTTTCATCGAATCCGATCCGACTAAAGTGGGAGAGACAGACACCCGCTAGCCACCTTATGCAACTAGTGCATGTCAGTCGGTGGAACCTGTCTCACGTAAGCGTACGTGTAAGGTCGGTCCGGGCCGCTTCATCCCACGATGCCGCCGAACCAAGATAAGACTAGTAACGGCAAGTAAATTGACAATATCGACGCCCACAACAACTTGTGTTCTACTCGTGCATAGAAACTACGCATAGACCTAACTCATGATGCCACTGTTGGGGATCGTAGCAGAAATTCAAAATTTTCTACGCATCACCAAGATCAATCTATGGAGAAACTAGCAACGAGAGAGAGGGAGTGCATCTTCATACCCTTGAAGATCGCGATGCGGAAGCGTTACAAGAACGCGGATGAAGGAGTCGTACTCGTAGCGATTCAGATCGCGGTTGATTCCGATCTAAGCGCCGAACAACGGCGCCTCCGCGTTCAACACACGTGCAGCCCGGTGACGTCTCCCACGCCTTGATCCAGCAAGGAGAGAGGGAGAGGTTGGGGAAGGCAGCTCCAGCAGCAGCACGACGGCGTGGTGGTGTTGGAGCAGCGTGGTACTCCGGCAGGGCTTCGCCAAGCACCGCGGAAGGAGGAGGAGGTGTTGGAGAGGGGGAGGGCTGCGCCTTGGATCAGGTTCCCCTGCCCTCCCTCCTCCCCTCTATTTATAGGGTGAAGGGGGAAGGGGGCCGGCCCCTCTAGATGAGATCTAGAGGGGGGGCGGCGGCCAAGGGGAGGGGGCTTGCCCCCCAAGCCAAGGGGGGCGCCCCCTCTAGGGTTTCCCCTCAACCCTAGGCGCATGGGCCCCTAGGGGGGTTGGCGCCCAGCCCACTTAGGGGCTGGTTCCCCCCCCCCCACACACACAGCCCATAGAGCCCTCCGGGGCAGGTGGAACCTCCCGGTGGACCCCCGAAACCCCTTCGGTGGTCCCGGTACAATACCGACATACCCCCGAACACTTCCGGCGACCGTATGATGACTTCCCATATATAAATCTTCACCTCCGGACCATTCCGGAACTCCTCGAGACGTCCGGGATCTCATCCGGGACTCCGAACAACATTCGGTAACCACGTGCAAACTTTCCTTATAACCCTAGCGTCATCGAACCTTAAGTGTGTAGACCTTACGGGTTCGGGACGCATGTAGACATGACCGAGACATCTCTCCGGCCAATAACCAACAGCGGGATCTGGATACCCATGTTGGCTCCCACATGTTCCACGATGATCTCATCGGATGAACCACGATGTCGAGGATTCAATCAATCCCGTATACAATTCCCTTTGTCTACCGTTATGATACTTGCCCGAGATTCGATCGTCGGTATCCCTATACCTTATTCAATCTCGTTACCGGCAAGTCTCATTTACTCGTTCTGTAACACATCATCCCGTGATCAACTCCTTGGTCACATTGAGCTCATTATGATGATGTCCTACCGAGTGGGCCCAGAGATACCTCTCCGTCACACGGAGTGACAAATCCCAGTCTCGATTCATGCCAACCCAACAGACACTTTCAGAGATACCCGTAGTGTGCCTTTATAGCCACCCAGTTACGTTGTGACGTTTGGCACACCCAAAGCATTCCTACGGTATCCGGGAGTCGCACAATCTCATGGTCTAAGGAAATGACACTTGACATTAGAAAAGCTTTAGCAGACGAACTACACGATCTTGTGCTATGCTTAGGATTGGGTCTTGTCCATCACATCATTCCCCTAATGATGTGATCCCGTTATCAATGACATCCAATGTCCATGGTCAGGAAACCATAACCATCTATTGATCAACGAGCTAGTCAACTAGAGGCTTACTAGGGACATTCTGTGATCTATGTATTCACACATGTATTACGGTTTCCGGTTAATACAATTATAGCATGAATAATAGACAATTATCATGAACAAGGAAATATAATAATAACCATTTTATTATTGCCTCTAGGGCATATTTCCAACAAAGACTTTGTACTACTTTGAGACTTTTAATAATATGACTGCATGCATCGTTCAGATGCAGAGGCCGGGGGCCAGCCTCCTTTTCCAAAAAAAAAAGTACTAGCTACTACTGTACCTGATTAGTGGTTGAGCCCGTCGCTGTTGTATGCTTGTGATACTCGCCTGTTCGGTGCCTTTTGCAACTAGGGGATAGGCGCGCTTCGCTGACGCTACTGGTTTCAGGCTTGTACTTCTTTTTGTGTGGGCGTGAAGCATGAGGCCACGATGGGCAACTTCAACCCGTGCCCAGACGATGTGGCTGTACTGGTTGCGCGGCGGGGACGCCGACTCCTCCTTGATGTGATGTCTGATTTAGACGCCGCGGTTGGGTGACGAGAGCGGCGCGGGACCATGGTCGAAGAGCGACCGATTGAGCTGGAGCTGGAGCTGCCGTACATACTTGTCGTCTGACTACGAGGCCTCGGTGTGGAGGGGTGGCTACTACGGCTCCTCGTTGTTCGAGGAGAGCACCACTTCCGTCTTGCCCATTAGAGTGATGGACCCTGGCGGAACCGAGGACCATGGGCGGCGGAACCGGAGCTCCCGCGGATCCTCTTGCCGGCGCGGACTTGGCCATCACGGCGGTGTGTAGTATAGAAAGAAGAGGATAAGCGAGGCGGTGATGTGCGAATGAGATGGGGGTAGGGTTTGGCGGTGCAGCCTGCCTGCTTAAATAATAGGGGCAGACGGACTGGCGCCACTTCAATGCATGCGGCCGCAACGGCCGAAGTAGTTTTCTCGGTCGCCTTGTTCACATTAAAGTGACTCCAGTCACGTCTCAAAAAAAAAAAAAGACATGAATGTAACTAGGCGTCCGTCATGTCACATTCACCCCTGAGCGGCAATGTGCGGCGTGGCTTCTGCCTTCTGGAGTGGAACTTGGGGCGAGCTTTTTGGATGGGGTCACTCAACCGGGCGCCTACGTGGCAGACGTCGAGACGCTCACATACAATACGCAAAGATTATCTGCTTGTGAGCTCAAATGCTCCGTGACGATGAACACTAAAATAAAAAAAATAGTAAAAATAAATAAAAAATTCAGAAATATTTTAGCAATAAACATTGACGAATTTTTTACAGACCTTCAATTTTTCATGAAGAAAAAACATTCACAAATGCTCTTGCCGGGGAAAAAAACCAACGCTCCAAAAAGATCATTTTGGAAAGCATTTTGTAGCAATGGTTTTGTTTTTTTTATCCGGAGAATTGGGAACGTTTTTTCTTCATGAAAATTTGCATGTATATAAAAATTCAACATTGTTTACTGCAAAAAATATCAGTTTTTAGTTTACTGTTCATGATAGGTGCATTTGAGAGCGGAAGAAGAAGGGCACTTTCGCGCAGAGAGCGCCTACGCTAGCTCTGAAAGCTGTTGCCACTAACACGTCGTTGGACTGCGCGGGTGGGTGGGTTGGAGTTTTCCGGCTGGTTACTTGCTCTGCTCCGCCCGCGAGCGCAGGCGCCCCCGGTGGGTCGCCGTCCCGTCCAGGGTCGGATTCGAGCCGTGCGAATGCCATCGACTGCCTCTGCATTTTGGCCTTTTGTGTTGATGGCTTCTATTTGCATGCAACTTAGGTGCCTCCCAGCGTCACCTCAGGCTGCCGGCAGCGGGTTCATCCCAGCTGATGATCTGAAGTCAGATGTTCTCCCATTAATCAAGAGCACAGGAAAATATGGAGGGATCATGTTGTGGTCCAAATACTATGATGATCAGGATGGCTACAGCTCTTCGGTGAAGAGTGATGTTTGAGAGGGTTACTGTACCTTTAATTTGTGAGATACATCTGTGCTTCTTTCTTGTGATGTGTGAGGAACGGAGGATTCATCAATTTTCCTTGTTACTTGTATGTAATTATGTGTCACTCGATTGTTGTATATAATATAAATAATTTTTTACTTGGAGCATAGCTTGGATCTTTCATTTCAAACGAGGAAACCTGAATCCATGATTATTTGTTCAACATGACAGAAATGCGGATCATAATTACTTTATTACATTAAATTCCACTGACTGCACATAGGAGCATTGTGCAACTTCGCTTTCATATGTCTTATCCACCTAGCCTAGTCGGGGTGTCATTAACTAAAATATACTAGAGGATACCCCGCGCATTGCGGCAGGAAATTGAGCAAGAATTCAGATATATATGAAGAAACGAAAAGAAGGTGATGAGCATGAATATTAAGTGACATATTGCAGCACATCAACAACTACCAGAATTGTTCATCTAACTACTTTAAAGGGCACTACATTGTGATTTTAGTTAGTAACAAAGTTGCTTTGAAAATGACTATAATGTTATTTACAATAGGATGACAATCATGTACCTAACTGAGGATAAGCTTTTTAACTGGGACGCAGAGTTTCTGCACCCGAGCTCGGGTGAACAGTCAAATCAAAACAAAATTGAAAAAAATTCAAAAAATTCCAAATTGTTTTTTGGTGAAACATTGACAAAAGTTTTAAGTGCTTGCCAAAATTCATCTTGAAATCACATTCGTAGAAGGCGTGGCGAAAAAAACAAAATCGGTACTCTGAAAATGCTACTTTCAAAAGCATTTTGGAGCACTGAATTTGTTTTTTTTTGCCACGCCTTACAGGAATGTGATTCCATGATGAATTTTGCAAGAACTTAGAACTTTTGTCAATGTTTCTCCCAAAAAAAAAATTGGAATTTTTTCAAATGTTTTTGATTTTTTGTCGATTTTACTGTTCACCGAGCTCATTTGAGCTCGGGAGCAGAAAGGTACTTTCGTTTTAACTGGTCTTTTTTAACATCTGAACATCCAGAGGATGAATCTGAAATTCATTTGTGATTTATTAAAATCCAATGATTCTCTCTGGAGATCCATAGAAGTAAAAAAAAGTAGCCTAAATCATGCAAAAATGAGATAAAAAATAAGAAAAGAAGAAGTAGTTGCGTGTGTAAGCTCCAATAAAGTTATTAAGTTATATTACTCAGAGAAATTCATTAAGCCATATAAAAGAGAAGAAATAATATTAGCTCTAACATGAGAAACATAACAAACCTGAATGCATACAGATTTGAGAAGAAGTACTAGATGCAAAAAAAGGTGTTACATGTGTCATCACATCTTTGTAGGTTGGTCATGAAAAAGGCTACAGGAAAAACACAATTAATTGCCCCAGCTACATGATTTCTCTTGACGGGCAGACTGCTGCATACCTAGGTTCTTTGTACGGCAACAATAGCAAATTCAGACAATCAAAAACCTTAGTACAAATAAACATCGGTGAACTTTCTTTCATGGGTTTTGGTCCCACTGCATAAAGGCAGCTATCTCTCAACCCCTAGAAAACATCTAGGAAACCAAAGACCAGCCCCTAGCTAGCATGAAACTACAGCACTGCAGCAGGTAAATCAAGCCTACCAAGACCTACAATGACCCAAAAGCGAACAATGGCTTCAACAATATTGGGAAGAGGAATCAACAGTGGCGGTTGCATTTTCTGCTGACTTTTTGTCATAAAAACAAATCTGAATCCTTCTTGAAAGTTATATTTTGAAGACCTAAAATAGCAAGAAACCTGCAAAGCAATCTGCAACAGAACGTAATCATCAATCAGAATAATAAGAAAATGCAGTCAACTTACAGTACTACAACTACTATTATTATTAATAGAAAAAAGTCCATTTTACTACCCTGAATAAAGTGGGTGGTTCACTTTACCCCCGATCTATTTTTCCGCTTCTTTTACCCCCCAAACAAATCCAAACCGGACAAAACACCCCCGGCTGGTTTTTCTCCACCCGCTGCTGATGTGACACTAGTCAACGACGGTTTTGACCTGGGTGGGGCCCCCTTGTCAGGTTTCTCTCTCTCTCTCTCTCCTGTGACGACCCCGGCTTAATCGTGCACTAACCATACACGCAAATGCACACGATCAAGCCTAAGGACTCACTTGAAGATATCACAACACAACTCTAAAATATAAATAAAGTCATACAAACTTAATATTATAAGCCAGGGCCTCGAGGGCTCAAATACATAGCTTGATGGCATACAAGTGTCAGCGGAAGCATCATATATCTGGGTACAGATATATTACAGAAATGAAGATAAGCCTTTAGGAAGGCGGGTCAAAATAAAATACTACGATCGAAAGGCGTAGGCCTCCTGCCTAGGATCCTTCGAATCCTACTCCTGGTCGTCAGTCGGCTCCTCGTAGTAGTACTCGCGGGGAGGGTAGTAGTAGTAGCTGTAGTCATCGACGGGGGTAGCTATCTCAGGGGCTCCATCATCTGGCAGCGTCAATGGGATATGGGGAGAAAAAGAAAGTAAAGCAAACGTGAGTACTCATCCGAAGTACTCAGCAAGTAAGGATCTACACTACATATGCAACATTTTCAAAGAAGGGCTGTATATGTGGACTGGGCTGCAGAAATGCCAGAATAGAGGGGAAAAGCCTAGTCCTATCGAAGACTAGCATCTTCAGCATCTTCATCAGTCTTGCAGCATAAGAAGAGTGCAGAATAACATAATGTAAAGTATAGTAGTGTCATCAACCTCGGCCAGAGATTCTTCCTCGACTCCCTGCGAGAAAGCAATCCCAGAGCCATACTATCCATTTCATCTCAAATTCTAGTTGTACCGATCGGGATACAACTCCGAGTGTCTGTTACCGTAGGACATGCTATCGATAGATGTTTTCTTCCCTGCAGGGGTGCACCAACTTACCCACCACGCTCGCTTAACTCCGGCCGGACACATTTTTCGGGGTCATGCCCGGCCTCGGCTAAGCAACACGCCGCAACCCGACCAAAAACTTAACAGAGAGGTCAGCACGTCGGACTAACCTATGCCCCCAGGGGTCTTGGGCCATCGCCCCGGACGCTCCTGCACGTTGCGTACATCGTCGGTGAGCAGACCTAGCAACCCCTTAATACAAGCGCGGTTGCGTTCCCAGTCCAACCCAGCGTGTGCCGCTAAGTTGCTGACGTCTATTAAGCTTCGGCTGAAGTATACGACGCATAACGCCCATACTATGCCGACGTGATGGTTAGTGCTATCAGGCTAGAGGCCCCTCGGATCAAATATCCAAACCGTTAGTGGATTAGGAGCGCGCGGTAACGAGAAGAGACTCACGATCGATGTGACCCCGTCGCCCGGTCTCGAGGACTTGCGGCAAGGGCTAAGAATGCCCATCCACGCCTCGTAATTATCTCGCGGGCACCTCTCAGGTCAACCCGTCTCCACATCACTGCGCAATTATGCTCGCGCGGGTACCCCTCAGGGCCGACCCGTCTTTAATATCATGTTTCAGTGTTCAGTCATAGTAATCAAAGTATCCGTGTGTCTGACACCAAGGGGAACCTTGAGGAATCACCCTCGACGGAATCCCACTTGATGTTAACGTCAAGGTGAACGAAGGAGGAATCACCCTCGAAGTCCACACTTGAGGTGTTGCACAACGGCGTCGGTATCAGGGGTAGTGTAGGAGGAATCACCTTCTCTTACCACGACCAATTAACTAACCTACAAGGTTATCATCAGAAGTGCTGACGAGGTATCACCCTCGGCACTCGATAGTAACCCAGTAGTGTCGAGCAACTGCGGGGAAGTGACGTGCGGTGTCGGGGTCTGGTCTTCGATCCCGTTGCTCGGGTCTTCTGATCATCTAGCGGGGCAGTCGGGATCAAGTGGGGGTCTCTGTTAGGTCTCTACCCAGACTATACTAAACAGTTTAGGATAACAGGCATGTATCAACAGCAGGTTACAATTAAACAGGCTATGCAGCACATATAGGACAATAGTAGCAGCAGTAACTTCTAATGCAAGTATAAGAGAGAAGAGAGTGGGCGATATCGGAATGCTCAAAATGGGGGTGCTTGCCTGTCTGCTCGACGGCAAGGGCAAGGTCGTCAACTGCGTCGTCGGGCTCCTGAGCAGCGTCGGCCTCGGGAGCTATGTCAACGTCGGGGTCTACCGAGAGAGAAGAGGGGGAAGAAACATATAAATACACAGCTAACGATGCAACACAGAACATGTCATGACTAGGATGCAGTGCAGGGTTGCCTGAAGTATGTCTAAGTCATTTTAGTTATTATAGGATTAAGGTGGGATTTATTTACCGGTGATTATGCACTATTCATCTATCGGATACGGCCTCGAAGTTGCGGTTTCACCTACGTAGGGGGTTCCGGCATTGAAACAGATGACACAATCAGATTCGTCTCATCGTTCTGATCAACTTTCATGTTTTAAGTTTTTCGATCTGAGCTACGGATTAAAAGTTATTAATTTTCAAAGTTTAAATGATTTTCTGGAATTAATTTTATTTATAGAAAATGATATATGATGTCAGCATGATGTCACTGTGACGTCAGCAGTCCACAGCGTCTGACCAGAGTCAAACCTGACATGTGGGTCCAGTGGGACCCACATGTCAGCCTCTGTTAGTACTAATAGTTGATTAACTAATTAACAGGGTTAATTAGGGGTGTGGGCCCCATACGTCAGTGGGTAATTATTCTAATCTAATTATTTTCATTTATTTAATTTGTTATTAGATTAATTATCCGCGGGGGCCCACATGTCAGTGGCTGGAGTTGCCACATCAGCTCAGTTGACTCAGTCAACTGGCCAACCAGGGCCCCTGGGCCCACTTGCCAGCGACCGAGGCGGTGGCGCCATCCAGCCACGTCGACCGGCCGGCATTTAAACGCCGGCGAGCGCGGTTTCGCGGCGGCGCGGCTCAGGAGACGGCCAGAATTCGCGCACATGCAGCCATTCGAGGCGCCGTTTGGCCCTACCGAGAGCTGGGAACGGCGCGCGTCGAGTGGCGCGGTCAGCTGGTCGCGGGGAGTCCCGAGCTCGCCGGAAGCGAGCTCGCGGCGGTGGCCGGAGTTCGGAACCCAGCGGGTTTCGGCGAAACGCGGCGTTAGCGATCATTAAAATGGCTAGGTAGCCTCAACGCGCGCGCGAAATCGTCGGACGTGTGTGCGTGACAAAATGGTCCCCGGAGCCTTGCCGGCGACGAGATTTGCGGAGGCTAGTTCGGGCACTAGGGGGAACGACGGCGCAGCGCGACCTAGGACTACGCGAGGGGTCAGAGGGGGAGCTGGGGCTTACAGTGCGGCGCACATAGGCCCTCGGATGCTTAGTAGCTGCAGGGGGAAGCCGTGGTCGACGGAGCAGATGCGGCGGCCGGAGACGGGGACGACGACGAATCCGTCAGCAGCAGGGCTCCCCGGCTCTAGCTTTCTGTCGAGGAGGAAGAGGCGGAGGCCGGCGCTTCACTTGGACACGGCGGAGGAGCAGAAGGGCGCCGGTGGCCGCGAGGACAGACGATGCACGGCGGCGACAGCGCCGGGCGCCGATGGGATCAAGCAGGGAAGAGCGAGGGGAGGGGTGAGGAGTGAGCGAGGGGGTCCAGGGGGGATGGACGGGCCTCATCCTTATCCTCCTGCTGTCGGCGGGCGTCGGTGGCTGCCGCGGTGTCGCGCGCTCGCCGGTGCACGCGCGCGGTGACACGGCGAAGGAGAGAGAGGGAGGTTGGCCTGGTGCGCCGTTTTGGGGCACTGTGCACTTAGGCCCAGTGCACAGTGCCTCGTTTTATTTTTCTGTTTCTGTTTTGATTTTTCTTTTATTTATTTTCTGTTTTGAAATAGTTAGGCCACTTTAGTTCTTCTGTAAAATGTGGGACTTGGCCCAAATATTACTATGCAATATTTCCTTCCACCAAAAATTGGTTTGGGCAAGGTAGAAATTTATTTGAATTTGATTTAATTATAAATGGATTAAATATTTCTATTTTGGTGCTGTTTCATATTGTTTGAGTCATTTAGCTAATTCAAGTACCATTGGTTATATTTTTATTAGTGCTTCTGGAATATTTGCTATTTAGTGAACATTTTCCCAACAGTGTGTGAGCAAATTTATTTTTGCACTTTTGAATTTGAGTTGATTTTCAGAATAGAGTTTGAATTGTTTTGGTTAACCACTATGACTAAGCACTGCAAATGATATGACTTGGCATTATTAGCAGTTGATCACAGTGACTAATACACAGGGGTGTTACAGTTCCCAGCTCTCGGTAGGGCCAAACGGCGCCTCGAATGGCTGCCTGTGCGCGAATTCCGGCCGTCTCCTGAGCCGCGCCGCCGCGAAACCGCGCTCGCCGGCGTTTAAACGCCGGCCGGCCGACGTGGCTGGACGGGGCCACCGCCTGGGTCGCTGGCAAGTGGGCCCAGGGGCCCCGGTTGGCCAGTTGACTGAGTCAACTGAGCTGATGCGGCAACTCCAGCCACTGACATGTGGGCCCCCGCGGATAATTAATCTAATAACAAATTAAATAAATGAAAATAATTAGATTAGAATAATTACCCACTGACGTATGGGGCCCACACCCCTAATTAACCCTGTTAATTAGTTAATCAACTATTAGTACTAACAGAGGCTGACATGTGGGTCCCATTGGACCCACATGTTAGGTTTGACTCTGGTCAGACGCTGTGGACTGCTGACGTCACAGTGACATCATGCTGACGTCATATATCATTTTCTGTAAATAAAAATAATTCCAGAAAATCATTTAAACTTTGAAAATTAATAACTTTTAATCCGTAGCTCAGATTGAAAAACTTAAAACATGAAAGTTGATCAGAACGACGAGACGAATCTGATCGTGCCGTCTGTTTCGATGCCGGAACCCCCTATGTAGGTGAAACCGCAACTTCGAGGCCGTATCCGATAGATGAATAGTGCATAATCACCGGTAAATAAATCCCACCTTAATCCTATAATAACTAAAATGACTTAGACATACTTCAGGCAACCATGCACTGCATCCTATTCATGACATGTTCTGTGTTGCATCATTAGCTGTGTATTTATATGTTTCTTCCCCCTCTTCTCTCTCGGTAGACCCCAAGATCGACATAGCTCCCGAGGCCGACGCTTCTCAGGAGCTCTCTTCTCTCTTATACTTGCATTAGAAGTTACTGCTGCTACTGTTGTCCTATATCTGCCGCATAGCCTGTTTAATTGTAACCTGCTGTTGATACCTGCCTGTTATCCTAAACTGTTTAGTATAGTCTGGGTAGAGACCTAACAGAGACCCCCACTTGATCCCGACTGCCCCGCTGGATGATCAGAAGACCCAAGCAACGGGATCGAAGACCAGGCCCCGACACCGCACGTCACTTCCCCGCAGTTGCTCGACACTACTGGGTTACTATCGAGTGCCGAGGGTGATACCTCGTCAGCACTTCTGATGATAACCTTGTAGCTTAGTTAATCGGTCGTGGTAAGAGAGGGTGATTCCTCCTACACAACCCCCGGTACCAACGCCGTCGTGCAACACCTCAAGTGTGGACTTCGAGGGTGATTCCTCCTTCGTTCACCTTGACGTTAACATCAAGTGGGAATCCGTCGAGGGTGATTCCTCAAGGTTCCCCTTGGTGTCAGACACACGGATACTTTGATTACTATGACTGAACACTGAAACATGATACTAAAGAGACAGGCAAGCACCCCCATTTTGAGCATTCCGATATAGCCCACTCTCTTCTCTCTTATACTTGCATTAGAAGTTACTGCTGCTACTGTTGTCCTATATCTGCCGCATAGCCTGTTTAATTGTAACCTGCTGTTGATACCTGCCTGTTATCCTAAACTGTTTAGTATAGTCTGGGTAGAGACCTAACAAAGACCCCCACTTGATCCCGACTGCCCCGCTGGATGATCAGAAGACCCAAGCAACGGGATCGAAGACCAGGCCCCGACACCGCACGTCACTTCTCCGCAGTTGCTCGACACTACTGGGTTACTATCGAGTGCCGAGGGTGATACCTCGTCAGCACTTCTGATGATAACCTTGTAGATTAGTTAATCGGTCGTGGTAAGAGAGGGTGATTCCTCCTACACCAACCCGGTACCAACGCCGTCGTGCAACACCTCAAGTGTGGACTTCGAGGGTGATTCCTCCTTCGTTCACCTTGACGTTAACATCAAGTGGGATTCCGTCGAGGGTGATTCCTCAAGGTTCCCCTTGGTGTCAGACACACGGATACTTTGATTACTATGACTGAACACTGAAACATGATACTAAAGAGGAGTCGGCCCTGAGGGGTACCCGCGCGAGCATAATTGCGCAGTGATGTGGAGACGGGTTGACATGAGAGGTGCCCGCGAGATAATTACGAGGCGTGGACGGGCATTCTTAGCCCTTGCCGCAAGTCCTCGAGACGGGGCGACGGGGTCACATCGATCGCGAGTCTCTGCTCGTTACCGCACGCTCCTAATCCACTAACGGTTTGGATATTTGATCCGAGGGGCCTCTGGCCTAATAGCACTAACCATCACGTGGGCATAGTATGGGCGTTCTGCGTTGTATACTTCAGCCGAAGCTTAATGGACGTCAGCAATTGAGCGGCGCGCGCCGAGTTGGACTGGTTACGCAACTGCGCTTGTATTAAGGGGTTGCTAGGTCTGCTCTCGGCCGTGAACGGAATGTGCAGGAGTTCCCGGGGCGAAGGCCCAAGACCCCTGGGGGCATAGGTTAGTCCGGCGTGCTGACCTCTTTGTTAAGTATTTGGTCGGGTTGCGGCGTGTTGCTTAGCCGAGGCCGGGCATAACCCAGAAAAGTGTGTCCGGCCGGAGTTAAGCGAGCGTGGTGGGTAAGTTGGTGCACCCCTATAGGGAAGAACTAATCTATCGATAGCCTGTCCTACGGTAACGGACACTCGGAGTTGTATCCCGATCGGTACAACTAGAACTGATGGCTTGAGATTAAATGGATAGTATGGCTCTTGGATTGCTTTCTCCCAGGGAGTCGAGGAAGAATCTCTGGGCGAGGTTGATGATAATACTACTATTTTACATTATGTTTATCTGCTCTCTTCTAATGCTGCAAGACCGATGAAATGGATTGAAGATGCTAGTCTTCGATAAGACTAGCCTCTCCCCTCTATTCTGGCATTTCTGCAGCCCAGTCCACATATACAGCCTCCCTTTGAAAATGTTGCATATGTAGTGTAGATCCTTGCTTGCTGAGTACTTCGGATGAGTACTCACGTTTGCTTTACTTTCTTTTTCTCCCCCATATCCATATGTCGCCGCCAGATGACGGAGCCTCTGAGGTAGCTGCCCAGGTCGACGACTACGGCTACTACTACTACTACTACCCTCCCGGCAACTACTACTACGAGGAGCCGACCGACGACCAGGAGTAGATTCGGAGGGTCCTAGGCAGGAGGCCTACGCCTTTCGATCGTAGTATTTTCTTTTGCCCCGCCTTTCTAAAGGCTTATCTCCATTTCTATAATATATGTGTACCCAGATATCTGATGCTTCCGCTGATGCTTGTATGCCATCGAGCTATGTATTCGAGCCCTCGAGGCCCTGGCTTGTAATATAAAGCTTGTATGACTTTATTTATGTTTTAGAGTTGTGTTGTGATATCTTCAAGTGAGTCCTTAGGCTTGATCGTGTGCATTTGCGTGTATGGTTAGTGCACGATTAAGCCGGGGTCGTCACAGGTTGGTATCAGAGCCGACTGCCTCTAGGAATCCCCCTATCCAATTCCTTGGATGAAGTTGAGTCTAGTGGTCGAAAACTGTTTTACTAACTTGGCTGTGTGGCTTACGGGCCCACGTCGCCAAGTGGGTGGTATTAGGATCTTTTATTCCTCATCTTTACTCTGGGACTCTGATCTCTCTTCTATTCAGGTTTAATAAATCTACTAACACTGACACTTAGGATCTCATAAATTTCATCCATCCGGAGAGATGGATTTCTGTGCGATTTCACTGTCATTGATCTGATTAGTCTGATAATCATTTTCCTTTCCATTGTTTTGTTTAACCTTTCAATTCGAGATCTTCTATATTTCTCGTCATCGAATGACAATCCTGAACCTTCTTTGTTTCAGATGGACCGTCTGTTTCCCCCGCGCCCTACGACGCAGCTTGTGCTTCGCACCTGGGCTCGAGACATCCCCGGGTTTCCAGCTGTTCTGATCGCCCTCTTGACCAGGCTGGGTTACCGCTGGTACCCCGAGTACATGGTCTATGAGGTTTACCGCGAGTTCAACCAGGAGCAGTACTATGCTGATGTTTGCATCTACGATCAGCAGGATGACTCAGACACTGAGCTGCATCGTTTTCACGGTATCGGCGTGACGATTGAGATGGCAGTCCATGATGCCGCCTACTCTACTGTCGCACGTCTCCGAGGAGAGCACAACGCCAGCTTGGATGCTTCTGAGTATCGATATATTCCGTATGCCCCTGCTGGAGATGCTACTGGATACTACACAGCTATTTGTGCCCCTTACGAGCCTCGTCGCTACGATCAGCGAGTTCTGATTCAGTGTAGTCAGGCTCTGGATCGCACTGTTCACGCTCTTGCTGTCGAGTTGTTTGCCACTCGAGCACGACTCTACGAGGCTATGACACAGTTGCTACCAGTTGTTCGTGCAGGGATACATCCGGAGCACATTCTTTACCCGAGCAGGAGCGAGATGCCATCAGGGATCGATTGGCCTGCTGTGGGAGGTCACACACCTGCACGTGGGCCTCTTCTTTCAGCTCGAGACCGGGTTCTGCATCAGAGTGCACATGGAGCACAGGATCCTTCTGCGATGAACGTCCATCGTCCGCACTTGCAGCTACCCCGTTTCAGTGGTTTTCTCCGACGTTGATGTAGCCTTTGCTATGTCTCGTTGTGTACTTCCTTACCGCGTGCCTGCGTGCCGCCTAGCATGTCTAGCTTTTGAATTTGCACCGTTATGCTGTCCGAATGTAACCGACTCTGTATGCACCTGTATGACTTAATGACTACTATTAAGCATCTGTTGTACTACTTAAATTCCATCGTGTTACATCATGCTTGTTTCTAAACACTCGCCGTGGCTTCTGCTAAACTACCCCTATTGAATTTAGCAGGATGGGTGATAACAATCCACCTCCGCCGCCACCGCCTGACTATATGGCTGCTATGATGCAACAGTTTGAACTTAACCGTCAGTTCATGACGGGGATTATGCAACAGTTCCCTCGTCCCAATGCCGACCAGCAGCCACCTTCAATCACACTGCCAGAGTTTGTGTGACTCAACCCGTCGTTCTTCCGCAACACAGTTAATCCGCTGGATGCCGATGACTGGCTGCGTGACATCTTCTATGAGATGGAGTCCACTGATGTCACCCCTGCCAGTTATGTTACCTTTGCGACATACTTCTTGAAGGGACCCGCAGCTCAATGGTGGGCCACTCACCGGCAGACCCTACCTCCTGGAACTGTCGTCACTTGGGTGGAATTCAAAGCTGCTTTCCGTGCCCGCTACATTTCTCAAGCAGTCATAGCTCGGAAGAAGGCTGAGTTTCGTAGCCTCGTTCAAGGCAACAAGTCTGTGGAAGTCTATCAGCGAGAGTTCCTTGACTTGTCTCGCTATGCTGAAGAAGACATCCCCACTGATGCCCGAAGGCAAGAGAAGTTCCGTGAAGGGCTACACCATGACATTCAGCTAGCCCTGCTCATCCAAGACTTTCCTGACTTCACCACTTTGGTGAACAAGGCCATCATGGTCGAGACTGGTCTAAAGAAGCACAAAGAAGCGACCAGACGCACTCGTGAAGCGGGCTCATCTTCGGGCTCGTCTTCCCAAAAGCGCCGCATATGGATTCCACAGAGCATGTATCGTCCAGCAGCTCCAGTGTACAGGCTAGCATATGCTGCACCAAGTCTGCCTCCTCCACCACCGAGGCAGCCTCTTCGTGCTCCACCACCTCGAGCTCCTACACCACGTCCTGACAGTGGACTCTACTTCAAGTGTGGCCAGCCAGGTCACCGTGCCAGAGACTGTACTCAGAATCAGAATCAACTAGCTCTTCCTTCTGCTGGCCGTGGTAATGGCCGTGGGAATTCTCAGCCTCGCTACAGCAATGCCAGGCCTTCTTATGGTCGTGGACAGAACTATCACGTCAACATGGCTAAAGCTCAAGATCAACCTAAAACCGTGATGGGTACACTTCTTGTTAATTCCGTACCTGCAACTATTTTATTTGATTCAGAAGCATCGCATTCATTCATGTTAGAACATATTTCACTCATGCATGACGTTAAATGCGAAACGCTACACCAATCCTTAATGGTAAACACTCCCGCGGGTCAATGTCAAACCTCCCTGTTTAGTCCCGAAGTCACTGTTGATATTGAGGGGTTGAAGTTTCAGGCATTTCCCATTATCCTGAAATCTTCCAAGATTGATCTTATCTTGGGAATGGATTGGTTGAAGGCTCACTACGCCTCAATCAATTGTGCCACTAAAGTTGTCCACCTCCTACACCCATCAGATGAGATAGTGAATTATCATGCTCATCTCACTCAGAATGCCGAGGCTCAGATTTATGCCTTGAATGCGTTGAACGCTTCTCCGCTTGAGGGGATTGAAAACATTCCAGTTGTCTGTGAATTCCAGGATGTTTTTCCAGAAGAACTTCCGGGAATACCCCCTGCTAGAGCTGTCGAGTTTGTCATTGACTTGAAGCCTGGCACCACTCCTATTGCGAAACGTCCTTACAAGATGCCACTGCACCACCTTCTCGAGCTTAAGGAAGAAATCGAGAAGTCACTTAACAAGGGCTTCATCCGTCCTAGTTCCTCTGCCTGGGGAGCACCGTCTCTCTTTGTCAAGAAGAAAGATGGTACAAATAGGTTGGTTCAAGATTACCGTCCTATCAACCAGACAACCATTCAGAATAAATATCCGCTTCCCCGGATCAATGATTTATATGATCAACTTGCTGGATCTTCGGTGTTCTCTAAACTCGACTTGAGGTTGGGTTATCACTGATGGGTAACGCAGCAGAAAACAAAAATGTTCCGACCTACGCACCAGCCCAGGACCACTATGGAGACTGTATACAAGGTTTGATCATTTTCGTTACCGACTCGTAGCGCAGCGGAAGTAGAGTCGATGACGATCGGCGGTGCAGATCCCCGCAGCTAGGATTTACAACCTCCCAACCGCGAGGATGTATACCCTCGTCTTCCCTTCGGACAGCCCTCCGGGAGGCTGTCGAACAGTCCCCCAGACGATGTCGCGGACAGCCCTTCGGGAGGACCTTCGAAACTCGAACGGTCACTCGGACAGCCCTTCGGGAGCACTCACAGAACTCGGACCGTCACTTGGACAGCCCTTCGGGAGGCACTCTCGAACAGCCCCTCGGGCACTAAGATTGAAACTATGACCTCTCTACAGAGTTGCACACATACGGTGTCATCTATCCGGCAGGGCTTCGCCGTCCAGAACTAGTTCCCACCGGAACCCAGACAGCCTTTCAGCTCTACGAAACTCTTTTCGTGGGAGGGAGAGAGAAGCCAGATCATTGCAATGGCATGTATGTGAGAAGGGATGAAGGATTGAGCAGCCCCCTCTCCTCCTTATATAGGAAAACCAAGGGGTAGGATGGGCATTCAAGAAATACCAAAATACCCATGAAGGAAACTCTTTCCAAGGGCATAAGAGAGAAACCAAAGGACATGTGGAGCTCCAAGGAGGAGCTCCACATGTGGCCGGCCACCCCCTAGGGGTCCCCCCCCCCAAGGGGGCTCTCATCCATCCACATCACCTTCTAGAAGCCTTTAGCAAAAAGCCCTAAAAGGTGGCTTTCCAAAAAATTCCAAAAAGCACTTTCACTATTCATGACGATATTTTTCAGCGTCCGTTCGAACTGAAAATATTTATGTGGGCTTAGAACATTTCCAGTACCCACTAAAATAATTTTCAACGCGTTTTGGAACAATTCCAGTTTAGTGATTTCATCTGCGAAAAGCATCTGAAGCGGTTCCGGCAGCCCCGGAACATTTCCGGTTTTTTCTTCCAGAAAATTCCCAGAAGTTTCCAGAATGATTCTGGCATCCTCCAAGAATTATCAGGCATGTGCCGAAACCATTTTGACTTAATGGTATCCCCTGAAACAACTTTTCAGTTTCACCGGAACTCATCCGGTGACCTCTCTCTGCGGAACTTTTCCTCTGTCCGAAACTTTTCGGTGTCCGAAACTTTTTCGGTGATTTTCTCTCAGACTCCCTGTCTAGTATTCAGCAGATAGATGACCCTTAAGTGTGTGACCCTATAGGTTCGGTGAAGTATAGACATGACACGGAACCCCTTCCGATCAATGATCAACATCGGAGCCGTGGACACCCATATTGACCCCTATACCCACACGAATGAATATTCGAGTGAACCTCCAGTTGCCGTGTGCTATTCCTGTTGCTTCGCGATATGTTACAAATACCCGAGGCGAGACATGTTGGCATTCCCGTGGATCAACAACTTGTCCACTATGCTAGTTACCTCGTTACCGGTATTGTTCTCTTTTCTCGTTACCGTGTTCCGGCATCCCCGTGATCAAATCACAAAGTGTCTGGCCAGACGATGATGGATACCTTAACACCGAGAGGGCCCAGAGATATCTCTCCATCGTCGGAGGAGCAAATCCCAATCTTGAGCTATCAAGTTACTTAACATACTTTCCCATGAACCCGTAAGCCGCCGTAATAGCCATCCAGTTACGGATGACGTTTAACAAACCCCAAAGTTCATGAATCAAGCATGAAGAAACTCAATACTCTCATGGTCTGAGGAATCATGCAAACGTTAACCATCTCTGTGTTATCAACCATTAACTTGTGACGAATGAATCTCATAGCATAACATCAATCGGGTCGATTCAACACAAATGTTCTTCTAACATTGTGCCCTCAAAGCTGCTGGCATAGACATGCCCATGATTGGGAAAACATAATCATCATGCAACACTTGAGCTAGTCTTAGAGGCATGACTAGGAATACTTTTTACCGTTTATTATTCCACACGTGCACATGGGTTTTCCCCAGAGCCTTTATGGATATACGGGCTCTGGAACCACAGCAGTTATAGCATGGAACATAAACATAATTATGAGCAAGGAGATAAATAATAACATTTATTATTGCCTCTAGGGCATATCTCCTACAGACTCCCACTTGCACTAGAGTCAATAATCTAGTTAATGTTAATGCACTTTACACCTATGGCACATTGGTGTAAAATATGCTTCGCATGTGGTATAGCCTGATGTCCAACGGATCTGACGACTTCAGATCCGTGTGTATCTTTGCATATCCTCGCGTTTTCACGCTTTCACAAAATTCATATTTTGTGTACACCTTGCTTTGTATATGTGTGAATCATTGGTCGAAACCTGATTCCTCAGACTGAGCTATGGAGCAACTATCTGCAATAGTGTCCCATTGACCAAGCCTTCTTGGAACCATACTAAGTTCATGAATGAACTATATGATTCAACAACTTCTTTGTCGCTTCTAAAGCGTCAACATACTTAGCCTTTGTTATAGAATTCGCCTCAGTATCTTGTTTGGAACAATTTCCAACTACCGTGCCACCATATTGTGTATTGCACAAAACCCTTAACTTTAATCGAAAATCGCTTGGAGCATGGATAAAGGCTGTATCGATGTAACCTTTTACAACGAACTCTTCATGATCTCCGCTTGCGAGAAAACATGTCATCAGTGCTACTATAGTACTCAATGACCTTTTTTCACTGTTGTCCCATGATCAGTACTTTTGATCACTTTGGTATCTATACTCGCAACAACTTTGGAGTATTGGACATATCTGGTTGTTTTTACATACCATGGAATACATGATTAATCCAAACATGAAGGTGTGTTGAATCTCCATCATGTATTTTGCTCATCAGTGTTTTTGGGACACCGAGTCTTGCAAAAACTCTTTCCATGTGACTTCGGCAAGAATCACTCCTTGACGTTTTTAATGCTAAAACGTTTTAGCATCTTGTCAATATGTATCTTTGCTCAGCCCCATTAGGCAAATCTATCTCCATAGATCATCATGCCTAATATAAAGGCTATTTTGCCCAAGCACTTCATCGAAAAACTATTTTCAAATGAAGTCCTAATTCGTCTCAAGAAATTTATTTCCAATTAACAATGTGTCAAGCACACAACGTTTTTAGAAATTTTATTATGCTCCCACTTACTTTCTTGAATCATAAGCATCTTCGTTACCCATTGATGAAGTCAAACCCCTTTGACCATTTCATCAAAACACGAAGATTCCAACTCCATTTTGCTCTCTTCTGTCCATTGCTGGAACTCTGAAGTTTGCATACTTACTAGCATCCTCTGGAATGACAAAATACCTTGGACTGTAACACATGCAAGTCCTTGGTTTTATTTCCATCAGATGGAAATCCTTTTGTCATCCTTTGTTTCATATCTCATGATTGAAATATGTATTAATTGCTAGTTCAACCCGAACTGACTTTAAGCATCGCTACGATGAAACAACCTCATCGTAGTCAACTCCTTGAACTCGTTATTGCAACAAGTCGAGCTTTATGGATAAAACATTTTTACCCGTATCAGTTTTTAGTTCCATAAAATTCGTTAGACTCTAAGTCTTTCGAAAGGTGTATCAAGGTTTTAATCTTGAAACATTTATATGGAGACTATCTCGGATTGTATTGGCATTTAGCCAATTCCGGAGTCAGGGCCCATCAACGCTTCCTTGTGTATCGTAGGTATACTGTTGTCTAACAACAATATCTCGTTTGCGCACCTGAGAGGTTTGCACGAGCCTTGCCTACGTGGTTCAGCTGCAAGTTCGACCGAAGTCCATACATTTTATTGTAGAGACTTCCGTATCAGTCATAGTAGGAAACTCTGGAATTACTTCCAAGGTCTCTTTCCTTTGACCTGATGATGGAGATACTGGTTATCTCGTCGAGTTGCATTATTCTCCCACTCACCTTTTTGAAAGAACCATTTTCTTCAAAAAGCATACTGTTCTTTGTGGCAAACCTATTTGCCTCGGTATAGTGAGGGAGGAATACCCAATGACTTGGGATAACCTACAAAGTAGCACTTGTCTGATTTGGAATAGGTTTGTAACCTTTTACACAAGCCCCATATTCCAAATGTTTAAGAAAAGATATAACATGGTTGGGCGTACCATACCATGGTGTCATTTCAACAGACCCGATGGAGCTCTTTTCAGTGTAAAAGCCGCAGTCTCTAAAGCATCACTCTTTAAAAGGGATAATGGCAAATTTATTTATGTCATCTTTGATCTTACCATGTCATAAATGGTTCGATTACATTTTCACGGACTTTCCACTTGCACTGGTGTTCCGGGAGGTGCAAGTTATGAAACTACTTTCACAACTCATCAGACATTCGCTAAACTTGTAACTCAAATATTCCTTTCTGCAATCGAATTGTAGAAACATAATTTTCTTGTTACAATAACTTCTACTTCCTTTTTGAAAACCTTTCGAATGAATTCAAAAGATCCAGACTTACGTCTCATCAAGTAAATATCCACATATCTACTTGAGTCATTTCTGAAGATAGATAAATCCACTACTAACAACATTTATCGGACTACACACATCAAATGTATGATCACCAATAAGTTTGTTGTCCGTTCCTTATGGCCTGTGAACGGTATTTCAGTCACTTCACTTTTCGGAGGAAAGTTGCAAGTGTCAGATGATTCAAAATCAAATGACTTCAAAAATCCATCATAATGGATTTTATCCATGCGGGTTTCTCCAATGTGACCAAATGCAGTGCCACACTTGTGTGGTATTCTTTTAGTCTTTATGATATTTAGCGTCAGTGTTATGGATGTATCATATTACCATCAATATTCATAACATACGTCCCATCGAGGATGGAAGCATGGCCCTTCATGTTATTCATAATACTGAACAACAATTGTTCCTTTTATGAACAACCTTTTTGCAACAACATTGTGCAAGGGGCTAGAGTGTAAAACTCTAAAATGAATTATGAATGTAAATCCAGAGGTAATATATTATTATCAATATTCATAGCATACATCTCATTCATAATGAAAGTATGGCCCTTATGTTATTCATAACACCGAACATAAAAAGTTCTCTTATGAACAACCTTCTTGCAAGATACCTTATGCAAAGGGCTAGAGTGTGAAACTCTAAAATGAATTATGAAAGTAAATACATAGGTAATACACCGATGGAAGGTATAGTAACATTTACTATGTCCCATGTGTGTATCTCAACCTCATTCCTGGCTAGTCTTTCAGGCCATAGTAGTTCTTACATCGAGTTGCAACAGAATGCAATCGAGCGGGTATCTTTGTGATTGTCTCACAATACCCAAGAATTAGTGATTAACATGTTTAACCATAATTCCCAAGAACTATATCTTTGACCAGCCTTCTATACATCAAAAACTTTGTATGACATTCATACATGAGCTGGATATTCCAGTCTTCTTCTTTATTGCCTTTATACTTCTAACAGTTTTAACTTTTAGTATTTCTCCTACTCTCAGAAGAAGCACCCAACTTAAGAGTGGCGTTAGCCTCGGACTTCCTAGGCGTGAAAGTTTCACTAACACCCTTCGGACACTTCCTTTCTCTTAAGTTTGTTGTTTTATTCACCTTTTATCATATGATAGGCGTTCTTCTGGATCCCTCTCTTATCAGTCCAATGCATAGTAAACTTCTTTTACTAATAGTTTGCAAACAAACATTGCTTTGGATATCTCATATCTTTTAGCCTTTGTCTGTCTCTGAAAATGATTTTCAGATTCCATGAATATCACATAACTATCCAAACTTTCGAAGTTCGGGTCTCATGGAAACAAACATATTGCACTTGACTGAAACGGAATTCTAGCTTTTGGATCGAAGGACGAGAGTCACATGATCCATAGCATAAGCGAGAGAATACCAAAGTATGCGATAGGACAAAATCCTTCTTGGCACTCTTGAGGATAATCCTCACATTACGTTACCAACCGTAAAGTTTTAACCAGATATTTAACAGCTATTCAATTTTAATAGGGAAGGTGGAAACGCGAGCCATTATTCTACAACTATTATGCAAATCACACTTAGACAATGTTCAAAATTAATTGCACTAAGAATTAAACAAGATAATTCTACAGTGCGCTCCCACTCAAATCAATATCTCTCATAATTGATTGTGAGTGATTCAAGACCCGTGTTTTGATTATTCGGCATTGATGTTAGTCACCACTGATGGCGAAAATCTCAACCGGTAGGCCAACCTGCCAATCACATCTCTATGCGACTCTTGTTCATCTTTCGATGGGTGTGTTCCGAGCTCATGACTGTCATGCCTGAACATCAAAGATAACCAAGTGATCTTGCTGCGAGGTCTGAACTCACCCGCCTCACACATCCCTAATCGTTCGTACCCATGTTAGTCATGGCGCACCCCGAAAAGTTAGGTGCCGTGACGGTGCTACACTTGGGAGAACACTATCAACTATGATATTTTTGTGAGAGATCACCCTAATAAAAAGCGACTACCGCGCAATCAAGAAGGGTGCATCATAAGGGATAAACATCTCAGGCAATTCATAATAGCATGATATGGTATAGCCCTTTCTGACGGAGAATTCTTGTATTTCTTCGTCTTCGGCATTCGCGTCGGTGTTCACCTTCGCGAAGATTGCCACCACCTTGTCGATGCACCAGATAATATTGCTATCTCTATAGCTAATAAAATAAGTGCATTACATAAGGTTGACACGCAGGTCATTAAAGTGCAATCATATGGCTCCAGCCATCATGCCGAATCATGACACGCAGATCATGTTAATTAATTTACATCATATAGTCATCTCATACATAATCAAATTATTATGAGCACTGCTATACCACATCACATGCACATGCAAATCCTCCTGCAAAACCAAGTTAGACGTCTCTAATCGGTTCAAGCAAAAACTTGTTTTACGTGGCTTCTAAGGTTTCGAAACAAACTGAAGCTAACAACGTCCATCATCAAGTATGATAATTCAAGTCGCTAGATTAACTTTCCAGGGTGTATGAAAACCGAGATAATAAAATCTCGAGCCCCATACTAAACTTCGTCATACGCATGACCCCCGTGCAGATCATATCTGCATTGCCCTTTCGTCTGCGAAATTTCATCTTTCCTTTTAACTACAGTGGAATTCAATGAACTGTTAGCACTTCATTGATCAATCAGGATCGCAGATTGCCAGAACATTGAAACTCCACCATGCTGTTATCAAGATCAGAAATATGCAAATTCCAGGGAAGCAACAAGAACATCGGGTAACAGATTTCATGTGCTACCCGCACAAATAATTTTCAGTAATAGAACTCATCTACTACCTAATTATATTGTGCAACACCCATACATCACTATGTATTCTAGATCGCAACCTGCATCTATGCATAGCACGGCTCTGATACCACTGATGGGTCACGCAGCAGAAAACAAAAATGTTCCGACCTACGCACCAGCCCAGGACCACTATGGAGACTGTATACAAGGTTTGATCATTTTCGTTACCGACTCGTAGCGCAGCGGAAGTAGAGTCGATGACGATCGGCGGTGCAGATCCCCGCAGCTAGGATTTACAACCTCCCAACTGCAAGGATGTATACCCTCGTCTTCCCTTCGGACAGCCCTCCGGGAGGCTGTCGAACAGTCCCCCAGACGATGTCGCAGACAGCCCTTCGGGAGGACCTTCGAAACTCGAACGGTCACTCGGACAGCCCTTCGGGAGGACTCACAGAACTCGGACCGTCACTTGGATAGCCCTTCGGGAGGCACTCTCGAACAGCCCCTCGGGCACTAAGATCGAAACTACGACCTCTCTACAGAGTTGCACACATACGGTGTCATCTATCCGGCAGGGCTTCGCCGTCCAGAACTAGTTCCCACCGGAACCCAGACAGCCTTTCGGCTCTACGAAACTCTTTTCGTGGGAGGGAGAGACAAGCCAGATCATTGCAATGGCATGTATGTGAGAAGGGATGAAGGATTGAGCAGCCCCCTCTCCTCCTTATATAGGAAAACCAAGGGGTAGGATGGGCATTCAAGAAATACCAAAATACCCATGAAGGAAACTCTTTCCAAGGGCATAAGAGAGAAACCAAAGGACATGTGGAGCTCCAAGGAGGAGCTCCACATGTGGCCGGCTACCCCCTAGGGGTCCCCCCCCCCAAGGGGGCTCTCATCCATCCACATCACCTTCTAGAAGCCTTTAGCAAAAAGCCCTAAAAGGTGGCTTTCCAAAAAATTCCAAAAAGCACTTTCACTATTCATGACGATATTTTTCAGCGTCCGTTCGAACTGAAAATATTTATGTGGGCTTAGAACATTTCCAGTACCCACTAAAATAATTTTCAACGCGTTTTGGAACAATCCAGTTTAGTGATTTCATCTGCGAAAAGCATCTGAAGCGGTTCCGGCAGCCCCGGAACATTTCCGGTTTTTTCTTCCAGAAAATTCCCAGAAGTTTCCAGAATGATTCTGGCATCCTCCAAGAATTATCAGGCATGTGCCGAAACCATTTTGACTTAATGGTATCCCCTGAAACAACTTTTCAGTTTCACCGGAACTCATCCGGTGACCTCTCTCTGCGGAACTTTTCCGCTGTCCGAAACTTTTCGGTGTCCGAAACTTTTTCGGTGATTTTCTCTCAGACTCCCTGTCTAGTATTCAGCAGATAGATGACCCTTAAGCGTGTGACCCTATAGGTTCGGTGAAGTATAGACATGACACGGAACCCCTTCCGATCAATGATCAACATCGGAGCCGTGGACACCCATATTGACCCCTATACCCACACGAATGAATATTCGAGTGAACCTCCAGTTGCCGTGTGCTATTCCTGTTGCTTCGTGATATGTTACAAATACCCGAGGTGAGACATGTTGGCATTCCCGTGGATCAACACTTGTCCACTATGCTAGTTACCTCATTACCGGTATTGTTCTCTTTTCTCGTTACCATGTTCCGGCATCCCCGTGATCAAATCACAAAGTGTCTGGCCAGACGATGATGGATACCGTAACACCGAGAGGGCCCAGAGATATCTCTCCATCGCCGGAGTAGCAAATCCCAATCTTGAGCTATCAAGTTACTTGACACACTTTTCCAGGAACCCGTAAGCCGCCGTAATAGCCATCCAGTTACGGATGACGTTTAACAAACCCCAAAGTTCATGAATCAAGCATGAAGAAACTCGATACTCTCATGGTCTGAGGAATCATGCAAACATTAACCATCTCTGTGTTATCAACCATTAACTTGTGACGAATGAATCTCATAGCATAACATCAATCGGGTCGATTCAACACAAATGTTCTTCTAACATTGTGCCCTCAAAGCTGCTGGCATAGACATGCCCATGATTGGGAAAACATAATCATCATGCAACACTTGAGCTAGTCTTAGAGGCATGACTAGGAATACTTTTTACCGTTTATTATTCCACACGTGCACATGGGTTTTCCCCAGAGCCTTTATGGATATACGGGCTCGGGAACCACAGCAGTTATAGCATGGAACATAAACATAATTATGAGCAAGGAGATAAATAATAACATTTATTATTGCCTCTAGGGCATATCTCCTACAATCACCAGATCCGTGTCCGTGAAGAGGATATTCCGAAGACCGCCTTCGTTACTCGTTATGGCTCTTATGAATACACCGTCATGTCATTTGGCCTAACGAATGCCCCAGCTACGTTCTCCCGCCTGATGAATTATATATTCATGGATTACCTCGACAAGTTCGTCGTGGTGTATCTGGATGATATTCTAGTGTATTCGAAGAATAAGGAAGAACATGCCGAACATCTTCGCCTTGTTCCGGAGAGACTTCGAGAGCACAAGTTATATGCCAAGTACTCCAAATGTGAATTCTGGCTTTCTGAAGTGACCTACCTTGGACATGTGATTTCCAAGGACGGTATTGCCGTTAACCCGGAGCGTGTTTAGGCTATCCTTGACTGGACTCCTCCGAAGAATGCCAAGCAAGTCCGAAGCTTTCTCGGTCTAACCAGTTATTGCCGCCGATTCGTCGAGAACTTCTCCAAGATCGCCAAGCCCCTGACTAATCTGCTCCACAAAGGCGTTAAGTTTGAGTGGACAGACAAGTGTCAGGAGAGTTTCTAGACCCTCAAGGACAAGCTAACTTCTGCTCCAGTGCTTGCTCTTCCTGATTCTCGCAAGGACTTTGCCATATATTGCGACGCCTCTCGTCAGGGATTAGGCGGTGTCCTAATGCAAGAACGAAGAGTAATTGCGTATGCTTCACGTCAGTTGCGTCCACATGAAGAAAATTATCCAGTGCATGATCTTGAACTTGCTGCAGTGATCTATGCATTAAAGTTATGGCGACATTACCTTCTTGGTAACTGGTGTGAGATTTATACCGATCATCAGAGTCTGAAATACTTGTTCACTCAACCGGATCTTAATCTCCGTCAGCAACGATGGTTGGAAACAATTACGGACTATGACTGTGGTATTTCATATACCCCTGGCAAGGCTAACGTGATGGCTGATGCCTTAAGCCGCAAGTCCTATGGCAACAACCTCATGGTTAGGCGAGCTCAACCTCGTCTTTATGCAGAACTGACTCAGCTGAATCTGCGAATTGTTCCCCAGGGTTCTCTTAATAACCTTGTGGTACAGCCAGACCTTGAGAAAGCTGTTGAAGAAGCGCAAGCCAGAGATGTTGAAATCGATCTGATGAAGAAATATCTTCACCTTGAGAAGTACAAGGATTTCTTGGTTGCTGAAGATGGAACTTTATATTTCCGAGACCGCATTGTAGTACCTCGCTTCGAGCTTATGACTGACAAGGTCATGAAGGAGGCTCATGATACACCGCCATCTATCCATCCGGGTAGTACCAAGATGTATCGCGATCTTCGACAGAGGTACTGGTGGTCTAGAATGAAGCAGGACATTGCTCGATATGTTGCTGAATGTGACGTATGTCGTCGCGTGAAAGCAGAACATCAGAAGCCTGCCGGAATTCTTCAACCACTCCCTATTCCTTTGTGGAAGTGGGATAAAGTGCAAATGGATTTCATTACTGGTCTTCCCAAGTCTCAGAAAGGTCACGATGCTATTCTTGTCGTCGTCGACCAACTTTCCAAAGTTGCACATTTCCTGCCTGTCAAGGAGACTATTACCGCTAGTCAGTTAGCGGAATTGTATATCTCCAGAATTGTCTCTCTCCACGGTATTCTGAAGGAGATTAGTTCGGACCGTGGCGGTCTTTTCACGTCCAAGTTCTGGGAAGGTTTCCAAGAAGCTATGGGAACTCATATTACCTGGAGTTCAGCTTATCATTCCCAATCCCAAGGCCAAGTCGAGCGAGTGAATCAAGTACTTGAAGACATGCTTCGGGCTTGTGTTATATCATTCGGTAAGAAGTGGGAGGAATCTCTCCCGTTTGCCGAATTCTCTTATAACAACAGTTATCAAGCCAGCTTGAAAATGGCCCCCATTCGAAGTGCTTTACGGACGTAAATGTCGAACCCCTCTGAATTGGTCAGAAACTGGGGAACGACCTCTAGTGGGACCGGACATTATTCAACATGCCGAAGAACAAGTCAGAATTGTCCAAGAAAATCTCAAGGCGGCTCAGGACCACCAGAAGAGTAATTATGATCGCAAACGATGGGGTCTGACTTATCAACCAGGTGATCAAGCTTATCTTCGTGTCACTCCTATGAAGGGCACTCGTCGTTTCGGAATCAAGGGCAAGCTAGCTCCTCGCTATATTGGTCCCTTTCGCATTGTTGCCAGACGTGGACAAGTGGCTTATAAATTGGAGTTGCCGCCACAATTCTCTCATATTCATGATGTCTTCCACGTGTCGCAACTTCGTAAATGCTTCAAGGAATCTCCGCACCGCGCAGTGGATCACGAGATGCTTGAATTGCAAGATGACTTATCTTATAAGGAGCATCCGATCCGCATCCTTGATGAAGCTGAACGTCGAACTCGTCAGAAGACGACCAAGTTCCTGAAAGTGCAGTGGTCGAATCACACTGAAGATGAAGCCACTTGGGAACGCGAGGGTCATCTTCGGGAAGAATATCCCGACCTCTTTCCTTCTACCTCCTAAATTCTCGTGACGAGAATTTCTTTTAGAGGAGGAGAACTTGTAACACCCCTGTGTATTAGTCACTGTGATCAACTGCTAATAATGCCAAGTCATATCATTTGCAGTGCTTAGTCATAGTGGTTAACCAAAACAATTCAAACTCTATTCTGAAAATCAACTCAAATTCAAAAGTGCAAAAATAAATTTGCTCACACACTGTTGGGAAAATGTTCACTAAATAGCAAATATTCCAGAAGCACTAATAAAAATATAACCAATGGTACTTGAATTAGCTAAATGACTCAAACAATATGAAACAACACCAAAATAGAAATATTTAATCCATTTATAATTAAATCAAATTCAAATAAATTTCTACCTTGCCCAAACCAATTTTTGGTGGAAGGAAATATTGCATAGTAATATTTGGGCCAAGTCCCACATTTTACAGAAGAACTAAAGTGGCCTAACTATTTCAAAACAGAAAATAAATAAAAGAAAAATCAAAACAGAAACAAAAAAATAAAACAAGGCACTGTGCACTGGGCCTAAGTGCACAGTGCCCCGAAACGGCCCACCAGGCCAACCTCCCTCTCTCCCCTTCGCCGTGTCGCCGTGCCCGTGGCTGCGCGCACACGCACCGGCGAGCGCGCGACACCGCGGCAGCCACCGACGCCCGCCGACAGCAGGAGGATAAGGACGAGGCCCGTCCATCCCCCTAAACCCCCTCGCTCACTCCTCACCCCTCCCCTCGCTCTTCCCTGCTCGATCCCATCGGCGCCCGGCGCTGTCGCCGCCGTGCATCGTCTGTCCTCGCGGCCACCGGCGCCCTTCTGCTCCTCCGCCGTGTCCAAGTGAAGCGCCGGCCTCCGCCTCTTCCTCCTCGACAGAAAGCTGGAGCCGGGGAGCCCTACTGCTGACAGATTCGTCGTCGTCCCCGCCTCCGACCGCCGCATCTGCTCCATCGACCACGGCTTCCCCCTGCAGCTACTAAGCATCCGAGGGCCTACGTGCGCCGCACTGTAAGCCCCAGCTCCCCCTCTGACCCCTCGCGTAGTCCTAGGTCGTGCTGCGCCGTCGTTCCCCCTAGTGCCCGAACCAGCCTCCGCAAATCTCGTCGCCGGCAAGGCTCCGACGATCATTTGGTCATGCACACACGTCCGATGATTTCGCGCGCGCGCGCTGAGGCTACCTAGCCATTTTAATGATCGCTAACGCCGCGTTTCACCGAAACAAGCTAGGTTCCGAACTCCGGCCACCGCCGCGAGCTCGCTTCCGGCGAGCTCGGGCCTCCCCGCGACCAGCTGACCGCGCCACTCGACGCGCGCCGTTCCCAGCTCTCGGTAGGGCCAAACGGCGCCTCGAATGGCTGCCTGTGCGCGAATTCCGGCCATCTCCTGAGCCGCGCCGCCGCGAAACCGCGCTCTCCGGCGTTTGAACGCCGGCCGGCCGACGTGCCTGGACAGGGCCACCGCCTGGGTCGCTGGCAAGTGGGCCCAGGGGCCCCGGTTGGCCAGTTGACTGAGTCAACTCAGCTGATGTGGCAACTCCAGCCACTGACATGTGGGCCCCCGCGGATAATTAATCTAATAACGAATTAAATAAATGAAAATAATTAGATTAGAATAATTACCCACTGACGTATGGGGCCCACACCCCTAATTAACCCTGTTAATTAGTTAATCAACTATTAGTACTAACAGAGGCTGACATGTGGGTCCCACTGGACCCACATGTCATGTTTGACTCTGGTCAGACGTTGTGGACTGCTGACGTCACAGTGACATCATGCTGTTGTCATATATCATTTTCTGTAAATAAAAATAATTCCAGAAAATCATTTAAACTTTGAAAATTAATAACTTTTAATCCGTAGCTCAGATCAAAAAACTTAAAACATGAAAGTTGATCAGAACAACGAGACAAATCTGATTGTGTCGTCTGTTTCGATCCCGGAACCCCCTACGTAGGTAAAATCGCAACTTCGAGGCCGTATCCGATAGATGAATAGTGCATAATCACCGGTAAATAAATCCCACCTTAATCCTATAACAACTAAAATGACTTAGACATACTTCAGGCAACCCTGCACTGCATCCTAGTCATGACATGTTCTGTGTTGCATCGTTAGCTGTGTATTTATATGTTTCTTCCCCCTCTTCTCTCTCGGTAGACCCCGACGTCGACGTAGCTCCCGAGGCCGACGCTGCTCAGGAGCCCGAAGACGCAGTTGATGACCTTGCCCTTGCCGTCGAGCAGACAGGCAAGCACCCCCATTTTGAGCATTCCGATATCGCCCACTCTCTTCTCTCTTATGCTTGCATTAGAAGTTACTGCTGCTACTGTTGTCCTATATCTGCTGCATAGCCTGTTTAATTGTAACCTGCTGTTGATACCTGCCTGTTATCCTAAACTGTTTAGTATAGTCTGGGTAGAGACCTAACAGAGACCCCCACTTGATCCCGACTGCCCCGCTGGATGATCAGAAGACCCGAGCAACGGGATCAAAGACCAGACCCCGACACCGCACGTCACTTCCCCGCAGTTGCTCGACACTACTGGGTTACTATCGAGTGCCGAGGGTGATACCTCGTCAGCACTTCTGATGATAAGCTTGTAGGTTAGTTAATCGGTCGTGCTAAGAGAGGGTGATTCCTCCTACACCACCCCCGGTACCGAAGCCGTCGTGCAACACCTCAAGTGTGGACTTCGAAGGTGATTCCTCCTTCGTTCACCTTGACGTTAACATCAAGTGGGATTCCGTCGAGGGTGATTCCTCAAGGTTCCCCTTGGTGTCAGACACACGGATACTTTGATTACTATGACTAAACAATGAAACATGATACTAAAGACGGGTCGGCCCTGAGGGGTACCCGCGCGAGCATAATTGCGCAGTGATGTGGAGACGGGTTAACCTGAGAGGTGCCCGCGAGATAATTACGAGGCGTGGACGGGCATTCTTAGCCCTTGCCGCAAGTCCTCGAGACGGGGCGACGGGGTCACATCGATCGTGAGTCTCTGCTCGTTACCGCACGCTCCTAATCCACTAACGGTTTGGATATTTGATCCGAGGGGCCTCTGGCCTAATAGCACTAACCATCACGTGGGCATAGTATGGGCGTTCTGCGTCGTATACTTCAGCCAAAGCTTAATGGACGTCAGCAATTGAGCGGCGCGTGCCGAGTTGGACTGGTTACGCAACTGCGCTTGTATTAAGGGGTTGCTAGGTCTGCTCTCGGCCGTGAACGGAATGTGCAGGAGTTCCCGGGGCGAAGGCCCAAGACCCCTGGGGGCATAGGTTAGTCCGGCGTGCTGACCTCTCTGTTAAGTATTTGGTCGGGTTGCGGCGTGTTGCTTAGCCGAGGCCAGGCATAACCCAGAAAAGTGTGTCCGGCCGGAGTTAAGCGAGCGTGGTGGGTAAGTTGGTGCACCCCTGTAGGGAAGAACTAATCTATCGATAGCCTGTCCTACGGTAACGGACACTCGGAGTTGTATCCCGATCGGTACAACTAGAACTGATGGCTTGAGATTAAATGGATAGTATGGCTCTTGGATTGCTTTCTCCCAGGGAGTCGAGGAAGAATCTCTGGACGAGGTTGATGATAATACTACTATTTTACATTATGTTTATCTACTCTCTTATAATGCTGCAAGACCAATGAAATGGATTGAAGATGCTAGTCTTCGATAGAACTAGCCTCTCCCCTCTATTCTGGCATTTCTGCAGCCCAGTCTACATATACAGCCTCCCTTTGAAAATGTTGCATATGTAGTGTAGATCCTTGCTTGCTGAGTACTTCGGATGAGTACTCACGTTTGCTTTACTTTCTTTTTCTCCCCCATATCCATATGTCGCCGCCAGATGACGGAGCCTCTGAGGTAGCTGCCCCGGTCGACGACTACGGCTACTCCTACTACCCTCCCGGCGACTACTACTACGAGGAGCCGACCGACGACCAGGAGTAGATTCGGAGGGTCCTAGGCAGGAGGCCTACGCCTTTCAATCGTAGTATTTTCTTTTGCCCCGCCTTTCTAAAGGCTTATCTCCATTTCTGTAATATATCTGTACCCAGATATCTGATGCCACTGACGCTTGTATGCCATCGAGCTATGTATTCGAGCCCTCGAGGCCCTGGCTTTTAATATAAAGCTTGTATGGCTTTATTTATGTTTTAGAGTTGTGTTGTGATATCTTCAAGTGAGTCCTTAGGCTTGATCATGTGCATTTGCGTGTATGGTTAGTGCACGATTAAGCCAGGGTCGTCACACACACACACACACTCTCTCTCTCTCTCTGGGTCCTAACACGTGCGCGCTCCTCCTCGACGTCGCCGCGCTCACGCTCCGCCTGCTGTACATGGCGTTTGTGACTGTGGGCGGCGGGTGGGTGCCCTACCCGGCCGTGCCGGCGACCGTGGTCGTCGGGAGGAGGACCCACACCCAGGCCGCGATGGCCGCGGGTCGCCGGAGGCGTGGCGCAGCCACGAGTGGGGCGAGGCGGTGGAGTTCCACGCCGAGGTGCTCGGGCGGCACCTCGCCGATGGCCTCCTCGGGCCGTCCTCCCGCGCCGTCTGCCTCGGCGGGGCCTAGAAGGCGCTCGCGCTGTGGGAGCTCGGTGTGGCCGAGGCTGTCGCCCTCGCGAGGAGGCGCTCCCCGCCGCTCGCCGTCGCCGGCGACGACCGCCGCCTGCCGTTCGAGTCCTCCTCCGTGCACTTCGTCTTCGCCGGCCGCGCCCTCGACTCCTCCAAGCGCCCGGCCGACCTCGCCGTCTGTCTCGGCAGGGCCCAGCAGGCGCTCGCGCTACGGGAGCTCGGTGTGGCCGGGGCTGTCGCCGTCGCGAGGAGGCGCTTCCCGCCGCTCGCCGTCGCCGGCGACGACCGCCGCCTGTCGTTCGAGTCCTCCTCCGTGCACTTCGTCTTCGCCAGCCACTCCCTCAACTCGTCCAAGCGCCTGTCCGACCTCGCCAGCGAGGCCGCGCGGATCTTGACATCTCGTCGTGCTCACCTCCAGCGTCGGCGACGCCTACAGCCTCCGCTCGCTTCAGGCGCTCTGCCCGTCCCTTCGGTTGGTGCGAGAGAGAGAGAGAGAGAGGGAGAGAGAGAGAGAAACCTGACAAGGGGCCCCACCCAGGTCAAAACCACCGTTGACTAGTGCCACATCAGCAGCGAGTGGAGAAAAACCAGCCAAGGGGGTGTTTTGTCCGGTTTGGGTTTGTTTGGGGGGTAAAAGAAGCGGAAAAATAGATCAGGGGGTAAAGTGAACCACCCACTTTATTCAAGGTAGTAAAATGGACTTTTTTCTTATTAATACATGTGAAAGGTAAATATGGAATCGCCACATCTACTGTAGTAGAGTACATTATAGGTCCATTCCACAAATTCAAGCAACTAGAGTTTTGTTTCTATTATGCAACATCAAATGCAAAGAAGAAAAACATAAGTTTGTCTAAAAAGGCCAGTACCTTCTTTCCTGTTCCCAATGGTGGCTTATCTTCGAGAACAAATGATGATAAATCATCTTTTTAACTGAGAGGTGATATGCGACATTGGGAAGGTAGAATCATGAAAAATGACCTAGCAAAACTGGAAGAAAACTGCAACAAACTCATTTATTTTGTCCGTTGACTTTGCCTGCCAATTCAGAAAAATAATTTTAACTTACTATGAATCGTCGCACAGGGCAGACACACTTTATTTTCATTAGGTAGAAAACAGAGATTTTTAAGCTCTTGACTAAGAAAGGATGGTAGTAAACTAAGTGTAGTGGGACAATGGAACAAATCATCATTTTGTGCAATGACAAAGATATTCATATTGAAATGGCTAAAGCAGGTACCATAGAAAGTGAACTTGTAGATGCATAATTCCCCGTGGCGTATTGCATGAGTATATGGTCACATAACTGAAAAGATAAAACCGATAGTCCTTAACAGGGCAATGTTGGCTCTTTCCTTCATCATGGAATCGCTAGGACATAAATGTTAATTTAATAGGACATTCATATACTATATGTGTCTGGCAAAAACAATCAACAACTAATGTTGATAACCTCACCGTAAAGTAGTAAGATAGTAGGGCAGGGTTATGAATGGTGCCATGGAGGAAACATGAACAACCTTTTCAGTTCTCACTGTCATGGTCCGCAGACGTAGTCCTAAGCACAAAGGACCAACTCCGGCTGCTTCCCCAAAGCTGTTTCATCTCCCCTTCCCTTCCACCATGCAAGTGGCATCGGTTATTGCAGTGGATCCATGCTCCGTTGTAGACTTTTGCTTCATGTTCCTCCTGCAGAGCTAGCTCGTGTAGTAGTTCTCATCTTCTTCTCCCTTGGTGACGATTTCGTGCATTTGGTTGAGCAAAATCGTTCTTCTTTTTTGATGAATCCCTCTCCATCTCTGTTTGATCTAGTATATGCAACAACACTGCATCTTCTCCTGGCCTTCTTCTTCTTTGGACGTAAAAAAAGGAAGGTGTGAAGGAGCTAGATTAGGAACTCCAAAATTTTCCCAACACTATTAACTTGTATGAGCGGAAAAATACATGCAAGAAGCAAAATTAACAGCCAAGGGAGGTAAATTTCAGAGATACAATTCGGGATTAATATACAATTTAGCTACATGTCAGTCAGCTGAATTTTGAATTTGGTTTAGTCGATTTTGAATGAAGGAAGGAGAAGGAAGGGGCTCGCCGGAGAGACGGAAGGGGCTCGGCTATCCTTAGAAAAGTCAAAAGATAAGGAGCTCAACCTGTGGAAATCCTGCTACCATTGGCTGTCACATTTGTTCGCCGTAATCACCCCATTATCTATCTTAGGGTTCAGGGTGGGGTGGTGGTGGGGCTTCACCGGAGGAAAACGACCATCGTTGGGGCTAGAGGCATGGTCGGGGGCGGCGGCAGAATGGCGGTGAGAGGAGGTTGAGGGGAGGGCAGGGCGGCGAGGCTGTAAGTGCATCTAGTGCCCCTTAGTGATTTTGGTGTATTGAAGACTTATAGGTTAAGGGACTAATGTGTTTATGAGTGTACACAGGACTATAAGTCTATGAGGAGTTTGATATTTACAGAGAAAGTCGACCCCTAAAAATGAATGTCTTCGACTGAAGACTTTGGATTTCTGAAGACTTTCTGAAGACTTTGAAAGTGAAGAAATTGGTGTGACCTTGAAGACTTGGTATTCATTCGAGGAACATGAAGCGTGAAGACTTTCATTTTCGTAGTTTCATTTTCTCTTTCTTGAGTCATAGGAAACACCGTACTGTTAAAGGGGGTCGAGGAAATACTAAGGAAAAATTTCCATGTGATGCTCAACTCAAAATCCAACACCTACCAATCCCTTCGAGTGAATCCATTGGAAATCTCATACAGTTCAGTCATATTCTTCAGTGACAGAGACGAAGTTCTTCTGGTCTCTGAGGAATTTGTTCTGACTGAGGAGTTAGGAATTCGCCAGTGCGGATTGCCTACACTGTGAGGAACATGATAGCCCAGAGGATTTTGAACCTCAAATATCCGACTGTTGCTGTGCTACGCGCCAGCTGTCTCAAAATATCTACCCACCTAACGGTCATATCATTGAAGGGCATTTATGTCTTATCATGGCGGGCTGCTCCCTAGGCTATAAATAGCCGCCCCCTACAACCACTAGTTGGTTGGCTGCTCCGAGAGAAACTGACACTTGCCATTTAGAGCATCCCATCCTCCGAGGACTTTGAGCGAAAATCATCGAGTGAGGAAAAACCCAAAAACCCAAACACCTACAAACCCCAAGTGATTGAGCATCACTGAAGAGATTGATCCTGTGTGGATCCGACGCTTGTTACCTTTGAAGACTGTGCTTCTTCCAGACGGTTAGGCGTCATGGTCTAGAGCATCCAAGAGGAAATTGTGGATCGCCGAGTGACCAAGTCTGTGAAGGTTTGGAAGTCACCTGAAGACTTACCACGAGTGATTGGGCGAGGTCTGTGTGACCTTAGCTCAAGGAGAATACGGTGAGGACTAGGTGTCCTGGACTGTGTGTTCAGGACTGGGTGTCCGGGACTGTGTGTCCTCAGGTTTAAATACCTAGCCGCTCCAACCAGACGTACAACTGAGACAGCAGTTGGAACTGGTCTACCAAATCATTGTCTTCACCAAGCTTACTGGTTCTATTTCCTCAACTCTTTCATTTCCTCATAACTGTGTTGTGCACTTGTTCATATCCGTGTTTGAAGACTTTGACTGAAGACTTTCTCAATTTCCCCAGTTCAATTTCTTCAGTCTGTTTGTCTTCATCTTGTGTATCCTGTGTTTACGCTTCCCATACTCTGTGCTTTGCGTTCATTTCATCATGATGACCATGCTTATGCTCTGTTATGATTGCTTCTGAATACTTATTCCGCTGCAAGTAGTTCTTCAGTTAGGAATTTCCTCACCCTGAAATTCCTCAGTGAAGAATTCAGAAAAATCGCCTATTCACCCCCCCTCTAGTCGATATAACGCACTTTCAATTGGTATCAGAGCGAGGTACTCCCTTGTTCTGTGTGATTTTGGTTTAACCACCTGGAGTTTTAGTTATGTCGACTGCAGGCATGATCAAAGTCTTGGCTGGGTGTCCTACCTTCGATGGGATGGACTACCCCTACTGGAAGAACAAGATGCGCATGCATCTTGAGGCAATTGACAACGATCTCTGGTACGTTGTGGAAAATGGCGTTCCCTCCGTCTCTCCTTCCATGAACGATGCTGATGTGAAGAGATTCAAGCAACTCGACTCTCAAGCGAAGAATATCATATGTGGCAATCTGAGCAAAGGGCAGTATGGCAGAGTGAGTGCTTTGGAAACAGCTAAGCTTATCTGGGATAGGCTGTCCAAGGTCAACGAAGGAGTCTCAACTCCACGTGACTCTCGAGTTGACGTTCTTCGCAATCTCTTCAACCGCTTCAAAAGACTCGACAACGAAAATGTTCAGCAAACCTTTGATCGCCTCACTGACATCTCAAATGAGCTTCAAGCACTTGGTGCCACAGACATTACCGACCATGAGGTAGTGAAGAAATTGCTGAGATCTCTTGATTCCTCGTTCGATACACTGGCACTGATGATTCAGGAACGTGGAGACTACAAGTCACTTGATCCTGCTGATATCCTCGAGAGGCTAAATACTCATGAGTTCCAACTTGCTGAGAAGAGAGATCTCTACGGACCGAGCTACGGTAGATCTCGCGCACTGAAGGCCAAGGCAGTCTCTGAATCTGAAGATGAAGATTCTGGTAGCAGCCTTGGTGATCCTGAAGAACTGAGTCAGGAGCCAGCAATGCTCGTGAGGAAATTCCAGAAGTTCTCTAGACGTGGACGATTTGGAAAATCTTCAAGAAATGATGACATGAGATCAGATTCCTCATCCCGTGACTACAAGAAGAGAACTTGCCACAAATGCAAGAAGCCTGGTCACTTCATTACTGATTGTCCTCAGTGGGAGAAGGAATCAAAGAAGAAGAAATACAAGGATGATAGTTCCGATGACTCAAAGAAGAAGAAGAAATCTTCAAAGTCCTCATCGTCAAAATCTTCAAAGTCTTCATCTCACAAGAAGAGCAGTTCCAAGAAGGCTCGGGCATTTATTGGCAAGGAAATGGACTCTGAAGCTGAATCTGAGGAAATTGAGGAAGAGGAGGCATCTGGGGAGTCAGATTCTGGTGTGGCGAGCCTAGCCCTCGCTACTGCTTACGTTAGCAAGTCCATCTTCAACACTGAGGAAAATGGCTTCCCCAACACTGCTGATGATAGCAATGATGACCATGCTCCCACCTATTGCTTCATGGCAAAAGGTGCCAAGGTACTCAAATATCCCTCCTCTGAATCAAGTGAAGATGAATCTGATGAAAACCTCAAACCCAGTTATTCCAAGCTTGCTAATATTGCCATTAAACAACAAAAGGCTTTGGAAAAACTTCAAAATTCTCTAGACAAAAGCGATGACATGTTGGGTGAGGAATTGGATCGAAATCAAACTTTGACTGATAATCTTCAGCAACTACAGTCTAAGTTTGATAAACTTCAAAGTCATCATAACACTCTCTCAGCCGATCATGAGAAGCTTTCTTATGAATTTCTTCAAAGAAAGCAAGATCTTGAAAAGCTAAGGGTGAGTTATGAAGATCTTCAGAAGGAAAACGATTCATTGCTTGCTCAACAGATCAGCTCCGCTCAGGATGAATTTGTTCCACCATGCTTGAAATGCATTGAACGTGAAACTACTAATTCTTCACCTGAAAGTTCAAATGCTTCTATTGCTGCAAATTCTTCAACTATCCCTGTGGTCACAAATTCCTCATCTAAGGATACCACTAGTATCACTGACGAAAATGCAGGGTTGAAGGAATTGTATGTGACGGGCATGTACAAAAGCCTCAAAGGGCATCAGACTCTTTGTGATGTGCTCAAAAAGCAGATCCTCAACAGGAACCCTAGAAAAGAGGGTATTGCCTTTGAGAGGAAATTCAATGTTGATGGAACATACTGGAAGCCTGAGCAGTATCCCAAAACCTCATGGGTTGCTGCGAAGGGATCTCTAGTAGATCCATCTACTTTATCTGGCTTTACATGTGAATCTTCATATTCTTCTGATGAGTCATTTGACTCCAACTATAAACTGTTCAAAAATCAGAATGGTGAAGTATTTGCTAGATATGTTGGCACTAACTGCAGGAATGGTCCCCCTACGAAGAAAATATGGGTTCCCAAAAGGTGCCTTGAAAGTCTTCAGGTGAATGTCATCATGACACCACCTGTGAAGAAAAGGAACCCCAGATCAAATTCTTCATATGGATCCAAGTCCTCATATGGATCAAATTCCTTATATGATCATCATGCTAATGCTTCTGTTTCGCAGGGAAAATCTAAGAGTTCTGATTATGTGCATTATTCTTCAAATCATTATGTTCATAAGTACTCAAAGAATTTCTCCGCTTATTCATATGCTTAACCTAACCCTTCTTATGTGAAACGAAGCGCTCTGGCTTCAATGCCACCTTTCTCTTATGGAGCTCGCAGAATGATGAACTCTTCGCCACCCCTCCAGATGTGGGTGGTGAAGAAAAAGAACTAATCTCTTATGCAGGGTCAGGTCTCCAGACGAACTAAATCGTCTGAAGAATTTGCTGGAGACCTGAAATGCTTGAAAGGACGCAAGCTAATCATGAAGAAATGATTTATTCATTTCTCCCGTCCTCGTACTGCTATATATACATATGTTGCATTTTTGATGAAATAATGTCTGATGAATTTGATGTCATATTCTTCACTCTGAAGTATATGTGTTCGTAAGATGCACTAATTCATCTGCAGGATGATTTACCCAAAGCTACTGAGTGGGTCCTCGATAGTGGATGTACTAATCACATGACCGGTGACAGGAGCTTACTGATGAACACTCCTTTATCTCCATCACATTTGAAGCATATCACCTACGCTGACAAAGGCAAAAGCAAGGTATTGGGTCTAGGTAGGGTTGCAATCTCAAAGGATCGACACATGGACAAAGTCATGCTTGTCGAGTCCCTCGGATTCAACCTCATGTCAGTCTCAATGCTTTGTGATCTTGATATGGTTGTTGTCTTTGGCAAATATCGCTGCTTAGTGCTCATGGAATCTGACAATTCCAAAGTCTTCGAAGGCTTTAGGAGAGGAGACTTGTATATTGTTGATTTCTCTGCAGGACCACAGCCTGCCACATGTCTACTTGCAAAAGCTTCAGAAGGCTGGCTATGGCATCGACGAGTGGGTCATGCTGGCATGAGGAACTTACACACGCTCGTGAAGAAAAAGCACGTCATTGGCATCGAGGGTGTCAAATTCCTCAAAGATCATCTTTGTGGGGCTTGTGAGGCTGGAAAGATGACCAGAGCCAAGCACCCCTTGAAGACTATCATGACTACCTCTCATCCTTTTGAATCGCTTCATATGGACCTCTTCGGCCCTACTCATTATGCCACACTAACAAATGCAGCATCTCTATATGGCTTTGTCATTGTTGATGATTATTCTCGTTACACATGGGTGCATGTCATTACTTACAAAACTGAAGTGCAGGAAGTCTTCAGACGATTTTTTTCAAGGGCTTCGACGAATTTCGGTGTGAAGATCAAGCATATACGTAGTGACAATGGGACCGAGTTCAAGAATACTGGTCTTGATGATTATCTCGATGAACTTGGTATTACTCATGAGCTATCTGCCCCATACACTCCTCAGCAGAATAGCGTTGTGGAGCGCAAGAACAGGACTCTTGTTGAGATGGCTCACACCATGCTTGATGAATACAAGACACCTCGTCGCTTCTGGCCTGAGGCAATTGATACTGCTTGCCACATCATCAACAGAGTATATCTTCACAAATTCTTCAAGAAGACCTCATATGAACTCCTCACTGACAAAAAACCCAATGTGAGTTATTTAAAAGTCTTCGGTGCTAAATGCTGGATTAGAGATCCTCATCACAATTCTAAATTTGCACCGAAAGCACATGAAGGTTTTATGCTTGGTTACGGAAAGGACTCGCACACCTACAGGGTCTTCAACACCTATCACAACAAGGTTGTTGAAACTGTAGATGTGCGGTTCGATGAAACTAACGGCTCGCAAAGAGAGCACCTACCTCCTGTGCTAGATGAAATGTCACCTGAGGAATCCATCAAGCTAAAGGCTACTGAGGATATTATTCCTACCGAAGAATCTGCTGAAGAAGTCATTCCAGATCCGGAAGAAAATCATACTGGAGCATCTGAAGAAAATGGCTCTGAAGAAAATGCTGGGCCAAATCAGAATCGTCAACCTGCTCATCCACGCGTTGCAAATGAAGTGCAGATTGAGAGAATCATCAACGACATCAACGCACCAGGTCCTCTTACTCGCTCAAAAGCTTCACATTTGTCTAACTTTTGTGGGCATTTTGCTTTCGTCTCTATCACAGAGCCCACCAAAGTTGATGAGGCATTTCTGGAGCCTGAATGGATTCAAGCGATGCAAGAGGAATTACATCAATTCGAGCTGAACAATGTGTGGGAACTTGTCAAGCGACCAGACCCATGCAAGCACAATATCATCGGTACCAAATGGATTTACCGCAACAAGCAAGATGAAAATGGCCTTGTGGTGAGGAATAAGGCACGACTTGTAGCTCAAGGCTACACACAGGTTGAAGGAATTGATTTCGATGAAACTTTTGCACCTGTTGCTAGACTTGAAGCTATTCGCATATTGCTTGCTTATGCTAACCATCATAATATCATCTTATATCAAATGGATGTGAAAAGCGCATTCCTCAATGGTAAGCTTGAGGAAGAAGTATATGTTGCTCAAACCCCAGGTTTTGAAGATCCTAAGCATCCTGACAAAGTCTTCAGACTCAATAAGGCCCTCTACGGCCTCAAGCAGGCCCCTCAGCCGTGGTATGATACCTTGAAGGAATTCCTCATGAAGAAGGGCTTCAAACCCGGTTCACTCGACCCTACTCTTTTCACTAAATCTTATGATGGTGAACTGTTTGTGTGTCAAATATATGTTGATGATATTATCTTTGGCTGTACTGACCAACGTTATAGTGATGAATTTGCCTATATGATGAGTGAAGAATATCAAATGTCTATGATGGGAGAATTGAAATTCTTCTTAGGTCTTCAAATTCGTCAACAACACAATGGCATATTCATATCTCAGGAGAAATACCTCAAGGATGTACTGAGGAAATTCGGCATGCAAGATTGCAAAGGCGTCAAAATCCCTATGCCCACAAATGGCCATCTATGCACTGATGAAAATGGTATTGACTTCGATCAAAAGGTATACCGCTCCATGATTGGTTCTTTATTGTACTTATGTGCATCTAGGCCAGATATTATGCTTAGTGTTTGCATGTGTGCCCGATTTCAAGCTACACCGAAGGAATCACACCATAAGGCTGTGAAGCATATTCTTCGATATCTAGCTCACACACCAACACTTGGATTATGGTACCCCAAGGGCTCGGCTTTTGATCTCATTGGATATTCAGACTCTGACTATGCTGGTGATCGTGTGGACCGCAAGTCAACATCTGGTACATGTCATTTCCTCGGACGATCTTTGGTCTGTTGGTCCTCGAAGAAACAGAACTGCGTATCACTGTCTACTGCTGAAGCTGAGTACATTGCTGCTGGTTCTTGCTGTGCTCAATTGCTATGGATGAAGCAAACTCTCAAGGACTACGGCGTCAACATGAAGAATGTGCCTCTCTATTGTGATAATGAGAGTGCCATCAAGATTGCTCATAACCCAGTTCAGCACTCGAAGACAAAGCACATCCAGATTCGTCATCACTTTCTTCGTGATCATGTGTTGAAGGGCGACATTTCTATTGAGCATGTGAAGACTGAAGAACAGCTAGCCGATATCTTCACAAAGCCCTTGGATGAGAAGAGATTTAGCAAGTTGCGGTGTGAGCTAAATATCTTAGAATCTTCGAATGTTCTTTGAAAAGGACACACATCCTAACACTTATGCAAAATTGATGACTTAGATGTGCAACACACGAAGTAACGTTTTTCTTCAATCAATGAAGACTAACCCTCTAAGTGTGAAGAAATTAACGAAGAATTTGATTCTCAGAGCCCTACGACAATTGTACGCGGTGTCTGAAATCATCATTCTTATACGGTGGGTCACGCCACCACAAAAGTTGAAAATCTTCAAAATTGAGTTTTTCTTCATTTTGCAAATTCTTCAATTTTTCAATTTCGTCAACCTTGCAAAGTCTTCACTCTTTCCGACTGTGTTCTTCATTGACTATATATATATATGAGTTTATGTCCTCTACAGCATTCACTTATTGCTATTTCTTCAAGTTGCTTTTTCTGCTAAGTGAATGTGATCGGACCCTTCCCCCTCTATGCTATACTCAACCCAATCTATTCACAAATTCTTCATGTGCGTTCTATTTGAAACTTGTTCAAAATCTTCACTGTGTCCTTGTCAGTTGAAGAATTTGCGAACGAAACGTTTAACTTATCTTATCCAAAATTTTCGGTTTTGCCGCTCAAACTGTTCCGAATCCTACGAAAACACTTATCTATTCACCCACGATCTCACACGATCGCCACCTCTCAGTACGTGGGTGACACATGTCAAGCGAATGAGAAGGGCCAGGGGCACGTTCGTCAACTTTCTTCAGGCGAACCGATTTTTCACCGTGGCTATAAATACCCCTCCCCTTCCTCACTTCACTTTTACTCCGCTCGACCTCACTCCCGCTCGAGCTTCTCAAACCCTAGCGCCGCCGCTACTTCATCGTCGCCGGTGAGGAAGAGCTTCACTGCCTCAACCTTGTCGCCGTCGTACTTGCGCCGGTTGCGGATCTCTTCACTCCGCCGCCGCCGTAGCTGTCTTCCTCTGCCGAGTTAGGGCGTGGAAGATCTGAACTGACGAACTTCACATCTACACCTCTCAGTTCGTCGTGTTCTTCGTCCAGGGTAATTAAAAGTTACTTTTACTGCCCTCTTTCATTCAAGTGATTTCTACAAAATCTTCAAAGATGTTTATTCTTAAAATTCTTCACACATTAAACACCTCACATGTCATCTGTTCTTGATTTGTTTCTCTAAGCAACAATTTTTCTTCAAGATTCCTCAATTGTGTGGATCTTCGATCCATACAACTCTGGAACCTAAGTCAAAGAACGCTTAGTGAAATTCTTCAAGACTCATCTGGTCAAATTCCTCAAACTTGTTCTTTTTGAAAAACCTTCTGAGAACGCATATGACCTCTCCAAATTCCTCGCAACTATATTCTGTTCACAGGTACTCATGTCTGCTGCTGAATCACTTGGTTCTCATCAACTTAACTCATTTGCAGCATTCCTCGAAGAAAAGTTGCATACTTCTTCAGAGAATTCCATAGTTCAAATTCCTCATCTGAAGAAAATGGCTGATGGAAAGAAGCCACAGAAAGGAGGAAAGAGGCCTGAGGTCAATACTGCTTTTGAGATCCCTGATGATATATACAAGGACTATTGCACTCCTGATGAGGCCAAGTTTGGTAAGGAGGACAAAAATCAGCGCAAGGTGCGCATACAAAGGATAGAGAGGAGATGGGCACGGGAATGGAGGGAGTACAGATATGTTACTCCCAAATATATGAAGAAATTCGCTCTAAATCCTCCATGCCCAAGACCTCCGTTGGCACCTGGCCAAGAAGCTGATCCCACAAGCATCAAAAGAGGTGAGGAATTTCCCAAGGAATGAGCTAAGCGCCAGGCCAAATTGGCCAGACAAGCAAGAGAAGCAGTGAGGAAATTTAATGAAGACTCTGCTGCTGCAGCTGCTGCTGAGGCCTTTGCTATCAAGCCAAAGAAGGCCATGTCAAAGAAGCCTGCTCACAAGCCAAGTGCTTCATCTTCAATGCCCTCACGGCCAAGTTCCTCAGCAATGCCCTCACGGCCAGATTCTTCAAAGCCCTCACGACCAACTCCTCAAGCTGCTCCGGCTCCTCCGCCAAAGTCCTTAGCTGCTCCGACCAAATCCTCAGCACCTGTGCATCTCGCCACGTGCCAAAGGACAGCTGGCATCTCTATCGCCTCAGGAGCTTCTGCCAGTTCCTCAGCTGCACCAAATTCGTCAACAGGCCCCTCACTGCTGAAGAAAAAGGTTACTGCTGGACGAGGTCCTCGACCAAGTCCTCACAAGAAGCAGGTCGCCTTCCAAGTGCCGTCTGATGAAGACGAAGCTGATGATGAAGAACTTGCAGAAATCATCAGAGATAGGCAAGTCAGGGCCGCTAGAGCCAAGGGCACAAATGTGCCACTGCTTTTGGATCCAAAGTTGATCCTCGATTACATTGATCTCTGGCACAAGGACCCCAACGCTCCTTTGCCTGATTTCAAACTGACTCCTGGCCAAAGTCATATGCTGACTGCCTTCATCCAAGAATAAAAATGGAAGTTTGAAAAGGCCAGGCAGATCAAGAAAGCTTAGTACAAGAAAGAGCGTTTTCTGAAGAAACACGTTGTCTCAATGACAACTGAAGAACTTGTCACAATTCAGTCTGAGATCAAGCAACTCAGTGATGAATTTGACGCATACCGTGCTGACTGGCTTGGAGCCAAAGTCAGGTTTGTAAAACTGACTGAAAAATTCACTTCAAAGGTTGCAGCTCCATCGCAGCCAGAAATTCCTCAAGCCGAAGCATCTGCTCAGCCGACTGAAGAAAATGCCAGCATCAATGATGACATTCAGACTGCTGAAGAAAATGAGAGTACCAGGGCTGATGATTGCATTCCAGCCGCTGAAGAAATTGCCAGGGCATCCACTGGTGGTGTGCCTGAAGAAAATGAAACCGTTAGGGCAACTGCATCAGTTGTGCCTGAAGAAATTCAACCTAATTCCTCTGCTCCTCTTGCGCCTACACCAACTCCGATCCTTCCATCTGCATCAGATGTGAAGAAGACCAAGGCTGCAGAGCGTGTAGCTGTGAAGAAAAGGAAGGCATCAACTTCATTAGATTCTTCAGTCCCGAAGAAGATGAAGCCTTTAACCAGCTCGTTTGAAAATCCGATTGATGTTGTTCCTATCTCAACCATGCCATCAAAGGACCTTGTTCCTTTTGATGAAGATTATGTGATTCCAAGTGAATCTGATGAAGACATTCCCTCTGCTGCTTCCTCAGAGCAGATGGATGAAGAAATTGAAGCGGACGCATTCCCTTCAACTCCAATTGTCTCCTCGCCCATGCCTCAGTTCACTGCTGAAGAGGCCGGCGTTGAGGAATTGAATGAACAAAATTCCGACGTGGACATTGGGAGTACTACTCCATTGATGAATGATGATTTTTGGGAAAGACAGCATCCCAACTCTCCTCTATTCACGCCGCTGCAACAAATTCCTCAGTCCCCAGCACATACTATTCCATTGGGCTCTGAAGAAACTCACCCCACTTCGTCTGTTCGTGAAGAAATTCCAGCCACTAGTGCTGAAGAAACTGCAGCTGCTGAATCATTGAAGACGCCAACTGCCACTGAAGAAGAACCTGAAATTCCTCAGCCTGAAGAACCTGAGATTGCGATTCCTGAGGTTGTGATGCAACTGACTGACACTTCTCAACTCAAGCCAAAGGATCCATTCTCAAGGAAGCAAAAATTCAAGGCTAATGATTTCTTCGGCGAGCACGTATTCTTCACAGATTACAACCCCTATGACTCTGCTCGCATTAGGAAGAGGCGTTTCTGGACTGCCAGTCAGGCAAATTTCTATTCCTCAGTGCTGTTTAACAAAGACAAAGTCTTCGATCATGAGCACATTCCTCACGTGGATATGGAATCTCTGCCGTGCTTCACACCAGTCCTCAGTGTTCTTCATGACGCTGGCCTGTTAAATTTCTGCACTGACATCTGTGATTGGAATGAAGAACTCATTCTTCAATTTTATGCAACGCTGCACATCACCGGAGACTCTGAAGATGTGAATTCATGGGTGCTGGACTGGATGACTGAAAACACTCACTATAAGGCACCAGCTACTGAATTGCTTCGTGCTTTGCCTCTCAGTCCTCCCCTTGAAGCTGCTCATTGCGTGTACCATGAGCCTGAGCTCACAGATCACTATATGCAAGTGCTGATGAAGCCATTGAAGCCAGGTCAGGCCTCAAGAACAAAATTTCTCGTGAAGGAATTGCTATATGTGCCTCGGACTGTCTATCGCATTCTGGCGAAGACATTGAGTCCTATCAAGGGCCACGACTCGAATGACGAAGAAGTCGTTGGCATCATGAAGAATCTGCTTTTCAATATCATCCATGGCATTCCCATGAACTTCCATGATTTCTTCATGAGGACTCTGGCAAATGTCGCAATGTCACCTTTTGAGTTGAAGCCTTATGCTCCGTGGATTATGAGATTCGTCAGAACAAGGTCTTCACTCAATGTAACACCCCCAGTGGTTAACTACAGTAATCACCCTTTTGATTATGCCATGTCATCATGTTTAACAGTGCATGATCATCATTTGCATCATAATGCATTTCAACTTCTAACTCAAATCCAAATTTAAATGAAAGTGGAAAATAAAAGTTGTTCAAACTGGAAAACCAAAATGTGCCTCATGTTGCAAATATTCCCATAGCATTTGTAAAAATGATTGCAACATTAGTTGAAATTGTAAAAGGACTCGAACAACTAGAAACAGCAGCAACATAGCACTATTCAATCCTTTTTCAATTTAAATAAAATCCAAACAAAAAGATATGGACCCCAAACCAATTTCTAGCAGTGACAAATAATACACTGTAAATAATGGAGCAAGTCTCGTATTTTACAAAAGTCTTTTGGAATAAAAATAAAATAGAAAACAAAAAAAGATAAAGAAAAACAAAAAAGAACAAAAGAAAATAAAGCCCCCCCCCCTCGCTGGGCCTCGGCCCAGCTGCCACTGGGCTAGCCAGGCCGGCCCAGCCGGCGCCCACTCCCCTCCCCCATATCTCCACCCCCCCCGAAACCCTAGCCGCTACCCCCCACCCCCCCCCATCCTCATTCCCCCCCCCCCCCCCCCCGATCCAGAATTCTGGATCGGGATCGACCCCCCCCCCCCCCCCCCCGTCGCCCGTCGCCGGCCGCCTGCCCCCGACCGCCTCCCCGCGCCGATCTGCCTCGCCTTCGCCTCCCCTACCGCCTCCTCCACTCGACCCCCCTCCCCTGGATCGGACCGGGGCAGAGGCGCCCCGATCCCGTCGCCCGTCGCCGCTCTCCCGCCGCTGCTCGCGCTCGCTTCCCCCGCCTCGCCGCCCGCGCTCGGACGCCGTCGCCTGGACCTCGCCTCCCCGTCTCCTCCCCGCCGGACTGCCACGTCCCCTGCGCCGCCTCCTCCGGCCACCCTCCCCGAGCACGCTGCCCTCCCTGCCCCCGCTGTGAGGGCCACCTCCTCCCCTCTCTTCCTTCGCCTCCCCGCCCTCCGGCCGCGCCCGGCCCGCGCGTGCTCCGGCCGCGCCCCGCCGCCCGCGCTCCCGCCCACCGCGCCCCGTCGCGCGCTGCCACTCCCAGCCTGCCCCGCTCCGTCCCTCTTCCACTCCCGCTCTCCGCGCTCTCCTCTCTCTTCCGCCCTTCTCCACCCCGCTCTGCCCTCTCCCTTCCACTCCCCCCCCGCGTCGCCCTGCCGCCTGCCCCCCCCTCCGTCTCCCCCTCCCTCCCCCCCTCCCTCTCATCGCCCTCCCCTCCCCGTCCCCTCCCTCCGCTCCCCCGCCCATGTCCGTGCCCAACGGGCACAACCCGGACATGTCCTCTGTGCCACTGACCGGTGGGCCCTGCCCCCCCTGAGGCAATGACAATGGGGCCCAGCCCCTAAGAACGAATTAAAAGAAAATGTAATAAAAAAATAATATTTAAATAAATAAAAATAATTAATTATTTAATTAATTAAGTTAATTAATCCTGATTAGGTTACTAATTAAGTAGTTAGTGTTAATTAAACAGTAAATTAATTAGTTAATCACTAATTAACCTAACAGCTATGACAGGTGGACCCACTGGTCCTGACGTCATGCTGACGTCATGCTGACGTCCAAACACTGTTTCGGATAATGTTAATTTAAATGATTAATTAAATTCCAGAAATTATAAAAACTTTAGAAAATCATATAAAATAATCCGTAGCTCAGATGAAAATACTTTTGTACATGAAAGTTGCTCAGAACGACGAGACGAATCTGAATACGCGGTCCGTTCGTCCGTCACGCGTCCCTAACTATCCGAACTTGCAACCGTTCCCCTCTTATCCTCTGTCCGATAATTCCAAAGACCCGGGAAATATCGTCAGATATTCTCCCGCTCCGTCTGTTACGTGTGATGCTGCGTTAGACTACCCCTAGCACCGTGTATCGTATTTGTCATGCTCATGTTTGCTATATATTTATACTGTTTCCTCCCCCTCTTCTCTCTCGATAGCCCCCGACCCCGACGTCGTCCCCGAGACCGACGCAGCTCCGGATCCCGAAGACACCATAGACGACCTTGCCCTTGCCGCCGAGCAACCAGGCAAGCCCCTCCCTTGAGCATACCGATATCGCCCATTCTAATTTCCCATGCTTGCATTAGAATTGCTGCTGCTGCTGCTTTACCTATTCTGATGCATAGCCTGTTCATTGTAACCTACTGTTGATAATTACCTACATATCCTAAACTGTTTAGTCTAGGCTGGGTAGAGACCTATCAGTGACCCCACTTATCCCGACTGCCGCGCTGGATCGTCAGAAGACCCGATCAACGGGATTGAAGACCAGGCCCCGACACCGCACATCACCCCCCCCCCTAGTTGTAACGACACTGCAGCGTTACTATCGAGTGTCGAGGGTGAAACCTCATGTAGCACTTCTGATGTTAATTCTGTAGAGTAGTTATTCGGTCGTGGTCATCGAGGGTGATTCCTCCTTCACCGCTTCCGATAACGACGCTGTCCTACAACACCTCAAGTGTGGACCCAGTGAGGGTGATTCCTCCTAGTTCACCTTGACGGATACATCGAGTGGGAATTCAATGAGGGTGGTACCTCGGATTCCCTGATGTTATGGACACACGGATACTTGGACTTTACAATGTTACTTGGAAAGGCGGGTCGACCCTGAGGGGTACCCGCGTGTGATGTGAAGGCGGGTTGCCAGTGTGGTGCCCGAGTGGTGAATACGAGGCGCGGCCGGGCATTCATGGCCCTTGCCGCAAGTCCTCGAGACGGGGCGACGGGGTCACATCTTTCGTGAGTCTCTGCTCGTTACCGCAAGCCCCTAGTCCTAGCGATTTGGATATTTGATCCGAGCAGGCCTCTGGTCTGATAGCACTAACCATCACGTGGGCATAGTATGGGCGTTCTGCATCGTAGCATCAGCCGAAAGCTCTGTCAGGCGTCTAGTTCAGCCTTGCGGCCGGGACGGACCGGCGCCCCCCTGGTGCCTGGCTTCCCCCTGCACGCAACGACTCGGAGTGCACAGGGCGATGGCCCAAGACCTCTGAGCGCTTAGGATGTAGACCGACGGGGACCTCTCTGCTGAGCTGTAGGTAGGGTTGCGATGTGTCGTTTGGCCGAGGCCGGGCATGACCCAGGAAAGTGTGTCCGGCCGAAGTTAATCGAGCGTGTTGGGTAAGTTGGTGCACCCCTGCAGGGAAGAACATTTCTATCGATAGCCGGTCCTACGGTAAAGGACACTCGGAGTTGTATCCTGATTGATACAATTTAGAACAGGATACCTGTGATGAGACCTGTATGTATGGCTCTGGGATTGCTTTCTCGCAGGGAGTCGAGAAAGGATCTCTGGGTGAGGTTGATATTATTACTGCTACATTATATGGTATTGTTCTACTCTCTTCTACTGCTGCAAGACCGCTGAAGATGCTAGTCTTCGATAGGACTAGGCCTTCTCTCTATTCTGGCATTTCTGCAGCCCAGTCCACATATACAGCCTCCCCTTGAAAATGTTGCATATGTAGTGTAGATCCTTGCTTGCTGAGTACTTCTGAGTACTCACGGTTGCTTTGTTTTCCTTTTTCTCCCCATATCAGTTTGACGTGACCAGAGGACGGAGCCCCCTGAGACAGATGCCCCGACGATCGTTACTACTACTACCCAGAGGATGGATACTACTACGAGTTGACTGACGACCAGGAGTAGGATCGGAGGGTCCCAGGCAGGAGGCCTTGTGCCTTTCGATCGTAGTGTTTTCTTTTGCCCCGCCTTTCTAAAGGCCTTTCTGTACTTTCTTTTATATCTGTACTCAGATATCTGATGCTTCCGCTGACGCTTGTTCGCAAGCTTATGTATTCGAGCCCTCGAGGCCCTGGCTTGTAATATAAAGCTTGTATGACTTTATTTATGTTTTAGAGTTGTGTTGTGATATCTTCCCGTGAGTCCTTAGGCTTGATCGTGTGCATTTGCGTGTATGATTAGTGCACGATCGGGCCGGGGGCGTCACAAGTTGGTATCAGAGCCGACTGCCTGTAGGAATCCCCTTTCCAACTCCTTGGCCGAAGTTGAGTCTAGTAACCGAAAACTGTTTTACTAACTTGGCTGTGTGGCTTACGGGCCCACGTCGCCAATTGGGTGGTATTAGGATCTTTTACTCCTCGACCTTTACTCTGGGACTCTGACCTCTCTTCTATTCGGGTTAAAAGTTTACTAACGCCGACACTTAGGATCTCGTAATTCTCGTCCACCCGGAGAGCTGGATATATGTGCGATTTCCCTGACATTGATCTGATTAGTCTGATAATCATTTTCCTTTCCATTGTTTTGTTTAACCTTTCTCTCCGAGATCGGTTATACTTCTCCTTGTCTTTTGACAATCATGAGTTTCCTCTGTTTCAGATGGATCGTTTGTTTCCACCACACCCTGCGACGCAGCTACCAGCTGTTCGAGCAGGGATACATCCAGAGTACATTCTTTATCCACTGGGGCAGATGTCAATCCGTTACAATACCCCAGTACTGTCTCCTCCAGATACCCGCAAAGACTTTGTGATTTATTGTGATGCATCCCGTGAAGGATTAGGCTGTGTCCTAATGCAAGAGCGTAAAGTGATTGCTTATGGCTCTCGTCAGTTGCGCCCACATGAAGAGAATTATCCGGTACATGATCTAGAACTAGCTGCTGTCATCTATGCACTGCAGTTGTGGCGACATTATCTCCTCGGTAATCATTGCGAGATATACACGGATCATAAAAGTCTGAAGTACTTGTTCACTCAGCCATCTCTGAACCTCCGTCAGCAAAGATGGATGGAGACCATTGCGGACTATGACTTGGGTATATCCTATACCCCTGGCAAGGCTAATGTGATGGCTGATGCGTTGAGCCGCAAATCCTATTGCTGCGAACTTGAGGTTCAGCTACAGCAACCCCTTCTGTATGAAGAGCTTCGAAAGCTAAATATCGAGATAGTTCCTCAAGGATACTTAAAAACCTTGGTTGTTGAACCAGACCTTGAGAAAGCTGTTAAGAGTGCACAAGCTAAAGATGCTGAAGTTGATCTGATGAAGAAAGATCTTCACCTTGAAAAGTACAGGGATTTCTCGCTGTCTGAAGATGGAACCTTGTATTTCAAAGACCGTATTGTGGTACCTCGCTTCGAGCTTATGACTGACAAAGTCATGAAGGAGGCACATGATACCCCATTGTCTATTCATCCGGGTAGCACCAAGATGTATCGTGATCTCCGTCAAAGGTACTGGTGGTCCAGAATGAAGCAAGACATTGCTCGTTATGTTGCTGAATGTGATGTGTGTCATCGCGTTAAAGCAGAACATCAGAAGCCTGCTGGAATTCTGCAACCGTTACCTATTCCTTTATGGAAATGGGATAAGGTTCAGATGGATTTCATTACAGGACTTCCCAGGTCACAGAAGGGTCACGATGCTATTCTTGTCGTCGTCGACCAACTCTCCAAAGTTGCACACTTCCTGCCTGTCAAGGAGACGATCACTGCTAGTCAGTTAGCAGAGTTATATATCTCCAGAATTGTTTCACTCCACGGTATCCCGAAAGAGATCAGTTCAGACCGTGGCAGCATATTCACTGGTCATTTCTGGGAAAGTTTTCAAAAGACTATGGGAACTCATATCACCTGGAGTTCAGCTTATCATCCTCAATCCCAAGGCCAAGTCGAACGAGTCAACCAAGTGCTTGAAGACATGCTACGAGCTTGTGTTGTTTCTTTTGGCAAGAAGTGGGAAGAATCTCTTCCATATGCCGAGTTCTCCTATAACAACAGCTATCAAGCCAGCTTGAAAATGGCCCCCTTTGAAGTTCTCTATGGACGTAAGTGTCGAACCCCTCTGAATTGGTCAGAAACTGGGGAACGACCGCTCGTGGGTCCAGATATTATTCAACACGCCGAAGAACAAGTCCGAATTGTCCGGGAAAATCTCAAGGCGGCTCAGGACCGCCAGAAGAGCAACTATGATCGCAAACGATGGGGTTTGACTTATCAACCTGGTGATCAAGCTTATCTACGTGTCACCCCTATGAAGGGCACTCACCGTTTTGGAATCAAGGGCAAGTTAGCTCCACGCTACATTGGTCCTTTCCGCATTATTGCTAGACGTGGTCAGGTGGCATATAAACTGGAGTTGCCGCCGCAATTCTCCCATATCCACGACGTCTTTCATGTGTCGCAACTTCGTAAATGCTTCAAGGAATCTCCGCACCGAGCTGTGGATCATGAGATGCTCGAATTGCAAGATGATCTATCTTATAAGGAGCATCCGATCCGCATTCTCGATGAAGCTGAACGTCGAACCCGTCAGAAGGTTACCAAGTTCCTCAAAGTGCATTGGTCAAATCATACTGAAGATGAAGCCACTTGGGAACGCGAGGATAATCTTCGTGCGGAATACCCCGAACTTTTTCCTTCTACTTCTTAATTCTCGGGACGAGAATTCTTGTTAGTAGAGGAGATTTGTAACACCCCCAGTGGTTAACTACAGTAATCACCCTTTTGATTATGCCATGTCATCATGTTTAACAGTGCATGATCATCATTTGCATCATAATGCATTTCAACTTCTAACTCAAATCCAAATTTAAATGAAAGTGGAAAATAAAAGTTGTTCAAACTGGAAAACCAAAATGTGCCTCATGTTGCAAATATTCCCATAGCATTTGTAAAAATGATTGCAACATTAGTTGAAATTGTAAAAGGACTCGAACAACTAGAAACAGCAGCAACATAGCACTATTCAATCCTTTTTCAATTTAAATAAAATCCAAACAAAAAGATATGGACCCCAAACCAATTTCTAGCAGTGACAAATAATACACTGTAAATAATGGAGCAAGTCTCGTATTTTACAAAAGTCTTTTGGAATAAAAATAAAATAGAAAACAAAAAAAGAATAAAGAAAACAGAAAAAGAACAAAAGAAAATAAAGCCCCCCCCCCCGCTGGGCCTCGGCCCAGCTGGCCACTGGGCTAGCCAGGCCGGCCCAGCCGGCGCCCACTCCCTCCCCCATATCTCCCACCCCCACCCGAAACCCTAGCCGCTACCCCCACCCCCTCGCTCATTCCCCCCCCCCGATCCAGAAATTCTGGATCGGGATCGACCCCCCCCACCCCCCCCGTCGCCCGTCGCCGGCCGGCCGTCCCCGACCGCCTCCCCGCGCCGATCTGCCTCGCCTGTCGCCTCCCCTACCGCCTCCTCCACTCGACCCCCCTCCCCTGGATCGGACCGGGGCAGAGGCGCCCCGATCCCGTCGCCCGTCGCCGCGCTCCCCGCCGCTGCTCGCGCTCGCTTCCGCCTCGCCGCCCGCGCTCGGACGCCGTCGCCGGGACCTCGCCTCCCCGTCTCCTCCCCGCCGGACTGCCACGTCCCCTGCGCCGCCTCCTCCGGCCACCCTCCCCGAGCACGCTGCCCGTCCCTGCGCCCCGCTGTGAGGGCCACCTCCTCCCCTCTCTTCCTTCGCCTCCCCGCCTCCGGCCGCCGCCCGGCCCGCGCGTGCTCCGGCCGCGCCCCGCCGCCCGCTCGCCCACGCCCAGGCCGGCCCCGCTCGTCGCCTCTGCCCACGCCCGCTGCTGCAGCCGCGTGCGCAGCTCTGCTGCCCCGGCTCCACCGCGCCGCCGCTCGCCGTCCGACGGGCCACCGCGCCCGGCCGCCCCTGCCCCGCCCGCGCTCGCCTCCCGCCCGCGCGCGGTCCCGCTCACGCCGGCGCCCGTCTCCGCCTCACCCGCTGGCCGCATCCGTGCGCCCGTATGCGCACCGGACATGTCCGGTGCCCAAACGGGCACAACCCGGACATGTCCGGCTGTGCCACTGACCGGTGGGCCCTGCCCCCCCTGAGGCAATGACAGATGGGGCCCAGCCCCTAAGAACGAATTAAAAGAAAATGTAATAAAAAAAATAATATTTAAAATAAATAAAAATAATTAATTAGTTAATTAATTAAGTTAATTAATCCTGATTAGGTTAATCTAATTAAGTAGTTAGTGTTAATTAAACAGTAAATTAATTAGTTAATCACTAATTAACCTAACAGCCTATGACAGGTGGGACCCACTGGTCCTGACGTCATGCTGACGTCATGCTGACGTCAGCAAGACACTGTTTCGGATAATGTTAATTTAAATGATTAATTAAATTCCAGAAATTAATAAAAACTTTAGAAAATCATATAAAATAATCCGTAGCTCAGATGAAAATACTTTGTACATGAAAGTTGCTCAGAACGACGAGACGAATCTGAATACGCGGTCCGTTCGTCCGTCACGCGTCCCTAACTATCCGAACTTGCAACCGTTCCCCTCTTATCCTCTGTCCGATAATTCCAAAGACCTGGGAAATATCGTCAGATATTCTCCCGCTCCGTCTGTTACGTGTGATGCTGCGTTAGACTACCCCTAGCACCGTGTATCGTATTTGTCATGCTCATGTTTGCTATATATTTATACTGTTTCCTCCCCCTCTTCTCTCTCGATAGCCCCCGACCCCGACGTCGTCCCCGAGACCGACGCAGCTCCGGATCCCGAAGACACCATAGACGACCTTGCCCTTGCCGCCGAGCAACCAGGCAAGCCCCTCCCTTGAGCATACCGATATCGCCCATTCTAATTTCCCATGCTTGCATTAGAATTGCTGCTGCTGCTGCTTTACCTATTCTGATGCATAGCCTGTTCATTGTAACCTGCTGTTGATAATTACCTACATATCCTAAACTGTTTAGTCTAGGCTGGGTAGAGACCTATCAGTGACCCCACTTATCCCGACTACCGCGCTGGATCGTCAGAAGACCCGATCAACGGGATTGAAGACCAGGCCCCGACACCGCACATCACCCCCCCCCTAGTTGTAACGACACTGCAGCGTTACTATCGAGTGTCGAGGGTGAAACCTCATGTAGCACTTCTGATGTTAATTCTGTAGAGTAGTTATTCGGTCGTGGTCATCGAGGGTGATTCCTCCTTCACCGCTTCCGATAACGACGCTGTCCTACAACACCTCAAGTGTGGACCCAGTGAGGGTGATTCCTCCTAGTTCACCTTGACGGATACATCGAGTGGGAATTCAATGAGGGTGGTACCTCGGATTCCCTGATGTTATGGACACACGGATACTTGGACTTTACAATGTTACTTGGAAAGGCGGGTCGACCCTGAGGGGTACCCGCGTGTGATGTGAAGGCGGGTTGCCAGTGTGGTGCCCGAGTGGTGAATACGAGGCGCGGCCGGGCATTCATGGCCCTTGCCGCAAGTCCTCGAGACGGGGCGACGGGGTCACATCTTTCGTGAGTCTCTGCTCGTTACCGCAAGCCCCTAGTCCTAACGATTTGGATATTTGATCCGAGCAGGCCTCTGGTCTGATAGCACTAACCATCACGTGGGCATAGTATGGGCGTTCTGCATCGTAGCATCAGCCGAAAGCTCTGTCAGACGTCCAGTTCAGCATGGCGGCACGGACGGACCGGCGCCCTCCTGGTGCCAGGCTTCTCCCTGCGCGCAACGACTCGGAGTGCACAGGGCGATGGCCCAAGACCTCTGAGCGCTTAGGATGTAGACCGACGGGGACCTCTCTGCTGAGCTATAGGTAGGGTTGCGATGTGTCGTTTGGCCGAGGCCGGGCATGACCCAGGAAAGTGTGTCCGGCCGGAGTTAATCGAGCGTGTTGGGTAAGTTGGTGCACCCCTGCAGGGAAGAACATTTCTATCGATAGCCGGTCCTACGGTAAAGGACACTCGGAGTTGTATCCTGATTGATACAATTTAGAACTGGATACCTGTGATGAGACCTGTATATATGGCTCTGGGATTGCTTCTCGCAGGGAGTCGAGAAGGGATCTTAGGACGAGGTTGATGAATGTATGGCTCTGGGATTGCTTTCTCGCAGGGAGTCGAGAAAGGATCTCTGGGTGAGGTTGATATTATTACTGCTACATTATATGGTATTGTTCTACTCTCTTCTACTGCTGCAAGATCGCTGAAGATGCTAGTCTTCGATAGGACTAGGCCTTCTCTCTATTCTGGCATTTCTGCAGCCCAGTCCACATATACAGCCTCCCCTTGATAATGTTGCATATGTAGTGTAGATCCTTGCTTGCTGAGTACTTCAGAGTACTCACGGTTGCTTTTCTTTCCTTTTTCCCCCATATCAGTTCGTCGAGACCAGAGGACGGTGCCCCCTGAGACAGATGCCCCGACGATCGTTACTACTACTACCCAGAGGATGGATACTACTACGAGTTGACTGACGACCAGGAGTAGGATCGGAGGGTCCCAGGCAGGAGGCCTTCGCCTTTCGATCGTAGTGTTTTCTTTTGCCCCGCCTTTCTAAAGGCCTTTCTGTATCTTCTTTTATATCTGTACTCAGATATCTGATGCTTCCGCTGACGCTTGTTCGCAAGCTTATGAATTCGAGCCCTCGAGGCCCCTGGCTTGTAATATAAAGCTTGTATGACTTTATTTATGTTTTAGAGTTGTGTTGTGATATCTTCCCGTGAGTCCTTAGGCTTGATCGTGTGCATTTGCGTGTATGATTAGTGCACGATCGGGCCGGGGGCGTCACACTCAACTACAAAGCTGATTTTCAAAATCATCTCAGCTATTTGCCCCCTATTGAAGTCCTCAAACGGACTATTTCCTCAGCTGATGAGAAGGGCAAGGCTGCTATTATAGATGAAGGCACTCGTCCATTGGATGGACAGTTTCGCAAAGCTGCATCCTATTCCACCAATGATGACTCTGCAACACAAGATTCTGCCGCCAAAGCTTCACAACAAAATCCTCAAGCCACAGCTCCGCGTGTGATGACTGATCATGAACTTCTCCTTAGTCTTCATCAGAAAGTTGATCGAAATCACAAGTGGGTCAAACGTCAGTTTGGTGCAATTCTTCAGAACATGACAGTCACTCAAAATACTGTGAAGAAGAATCACTACTACTTGCATGAAGTCTTTGACCGCACTTGGGCTATTCTGTCTAATCTTTATAGTGCTGAAGATCTCAAGGAGATGGGCTTTCAACAGGACTTTGACTGGTCTCAGCCACCTGCGAAGAAATTCAAGAAGGTCAAAGTTCCTTAGCTCGTCGCCAGTTCCTATTCTTCATCGCGCGAGACGGATGAAGCTGAAGACTTGAACGACACTGCGGCAGGCCCTACTCCAACGGACGACCCCAACAACGCTGGCGCTCCTCCATCGACATCATGATGATATTCTTCAGGGGTGTTAGTCCTCATTTTTCGTCCCTTTTGGTCATTCGATGACAAAGGGGGAGAAATTTGAGTTAGTCTTCAAGCGGGTCTATATATATGGGCGTTTTTTTTTGCTAAGTTACAACTCTCGTTCTTCTGAAGTATTTGTTGGATCGAGTTGTAAACTTAAGTCCTATGGTGGTCTGATACTTTTGCTCTGTTTTTCTGCATGCTATTTCCTCAATATGTTAATGCACGCATGCTGAATTACATCAGTCACCATATTTTATCATGCATTTCAAATTCTTCATATCATATGTTAATTCTTCATATCATATGTTAAATGCGTGTATGAATTACAAGATATAGGGGGAGATCTCCATGATATTACTCTACAATGTGCATTTGCTATTCAAAGCAAATTCCTCAAATATGCACATCTTCAGGGGGAGTTCTTCTATATCTTGCAATCAAATTCCTCAATATCAGTTTTTACACTTCATAAGTTTATCCCCGTTGAAAACTTAACCTATATTGTCATCAATCACCAGAAAGGGGGAGATTGTAAGTGCATCTAGTGCCCCTTAGTGATTTTGGTGTATTGAAGACTTATAGGTTAAGGGACTAATGTGTTTATGAGTGTACACAGGACTATAAGTCTATGAGGAGTTTGATATTTACAGAGAAAGTCGACCCCTAAAAATGAATGTCTTCGACTGAAGACTTTGGATTTCTGAAGAATTTCTGAAGACTTTGAAAGTGAAGAAATTGATGTGACCTTGAAGACTTGGTATTCATTCGAGGAACATGAAGCGTGAAGACTTTCGTTTTCGTAGTTTCATTTTCTCTTTCTTGAGTCATAGGAAACACCGTACTGTTAAAGGGGGTCGAGGAAATACTAAGGAAAAATTTCCATGTGATGCTCAACTCAAAATCCTACACCTACCAATCCCTTCGAGTGAAGCCATTGGAAATCTCATACAGTTCAGTCATATTCTTCAGTGACAGAGACGAAGTTCTTCTGGTCTCTGAGGAATTTGTTCTGACTGAGGAGTTAGGAATTCGCCAGTGCGGATTGCCTACACTGTGAGGAACATGATAGCCCAGAGGATTTTGGACCTCAAATATCCGACCGTTGCTGTGCTATGCGCCAGCTGTCTCAAAATATCTACCCACCTAACGGTCATATCATTGAAGGGCATTTATGTCTTATCATGTTGGGCTGCTCCCTAGGCTATAAATAGTCGCCCCCTACAACCACTAGTTGGTTGGCTGCTCCGAGAGAAACTGACACTTGTCATTTAGAGCATCCCATCCTCCGAGGACTTTGAGCGAAAATCATCGAGTGAGGAAAAACTCAAAAACCCAAACACCTACAAACCCCAAGTGATTGAGCATCACTGAAGAGATTGATCCTGTGTGGATCCGACGCTTGTTACCTTTGAAGACTGTGCTTCTTCCAGACGGTTAGGCGTCATGGTCTAGAGCATCCAAGAGGAAATTGTGGATCGCCGAGTGACCAAGTCTGTGAAGGTTTGGAAGTCACCTGAAGACTTACCACGAGTGATTGGGCGAGGTCTGTGTGACCTTAGCTCAAGGAGAATACGGTGAGGACTAGGTGTCCTGGACTGTGTGTTCAGGACTGGGTGTCCGGGACTGTGTGTCCTCAGGTTTAAATACCTAGCCGCTCCAACCAGACGTACAACTGAGACAGCAGTTGGAACTGGTCTACCAAATCATTGTCTTCACCAAGCTTACTGGTTCTATTTCCTCAACTCTTTCATTTCCTCATAACTATGTTGTGCACTTGTTCATATCCGTGTTTGAAGCCTTTGACTGAAGACTTTCTCAATTTCCTCAGTTCAATTTCTTCAGTCTGTTTGTCTTCATCTTGTGTATCCTGTGTTTACGCTTCCTGTACTCTGTGATTTGCGTTCATTTCATCATGATGACCATGCTTATGCTCTGTTATGATTGCTTCTGAGTACTTATTCCGCTGCAAGTAGTTCTTCAGTTAGGAATTTCCTCACCCTGAAATTCCTCAGTGAAGAATTCAGAAAAAATCGCCTATTCACCCCCCCCCCCCCCCTCTAGTCGATATAACGCACTTTCAGAGGCAGCGCGAGATCGCCATGGGCGATGGTGGCCGGCGGTTCGGCCAGTGGTCCATGGGGGCGGTTGGACGAGACAGATCATGCGTGAGGAAGAAGAGCAAGATGTTGAAGATGAAGGCTGGACATTAGATTTTGATCCAACGGTTGAACTAGAATCGACTGACCTGTTCAAAAAAATCTGTCGACTGGCCAATTCAGTGCTCCGGCGGGATGGTGACGTATGTGCCCATGGGACAGATGGAGTACAACTGGGACCCGCGCTTGAACCTTCCGGCTAGAGCAGTAGGTCGCTGGCGACGACCTGGTCCCCAACGCGTCGTTATTCAAGGCGGGGCCGCGAATCTGCCTGGGCAAGGACTCGACATATACCTTCGGAAGAAGATGCAGTTCTGTCCTGTGCAGATGAAGATGGCTCCATGTTGTTCATGCTCTTCAGGTTGTAGCTCCTGGAGGGCACCCCGTCAAGTACCTGCCTGGCGTCTCCAGGTTGTGTTTGTTCTGTGCAGAAGATGAAGATGCTCTGCCAGAGAAGACAAAGAGAGTCAGGGAAAATCAACCGGTGGAAAAGTTAATTGGGGAGTTTATAGGACCGTAGGTCGGTGCTAATTAGTTGGGAGGCGAGGAGCTGAGGAAGGTGGAGGCACAGGAGGGGCGTGGAGCGCCAGGATAGAGGGGCGTGAGGTGGCAGATCTGCTGAGTTGTATGGTTGCATGTTGATTGATGATGTGGATGAGCTGCAAGTCAAGAGAAATCATGTAGTGGGGGGCTCCTATTTAGATATAATAGATGCCTACACCAAGATGTCATGCAGTAGCTCCGAGGAGTATCACATGCTGCTCTCTGTTGACACCGTGCACCCCACCATCCCACCCCGTAGCAAACCTCCTTCCCCCATGCTCCGGCAAGATCCACCACATAGTATCAGGCGGTGTAGGTGCCCTCTCCTTCCTCCAGCCTCCTCTATCACCACATTTGGGAATGGCCCTTGCCGGTGGGAGGGCCCCATTTTTAGATGTTCCTTCGAGTTTTGTTAGGATTTGTGTCCTGCTCACGAAGGCGAGAGGGCGGCGGCTCCCTGAAGATGGAATAAGGTTCTTCCCGCCTAGCCCCCGTTCCGATGATGTGTCTAGCATAGCCAGTGGGCGTGTGGAGATATGTCTCCGGCAAATCTGTCTTTGGTGGACTTGCTCAAATCTGGTTGCCGTTCGTCTATGTTCGCGTGTTTTCAGGTTGGATTGTTCCAATCTACGCTACTCTTCATCAGCGGCGGCTGCTGTTCTAGTGCGCTGGTCCTATGGAGGCTTAGCAGGACGACTTCCGACTGTCTACAACAAGTTTTGCCCAGCTCCGGAGCGAAGGGGCTACGACGGCAGCGCGCCTTTGGCTTGCTTCAGTGCTTGTAGTCGTCGCTAGGTGGTCTACGAATTTGGATGTATTTTTTATTATTTTTATGTTCGTTGTACTGCTATGATTAAAGATGAATAGAAAGGAAGTTTTTTCGAAAAAAAATGGGGCTCGGATTGGCGTTGGGGGCGACACCTGCAAGATCCGCGGATTTGAAGGCGGAGTACGTGACGACACCATGGACAAAAAATCTAAAAGGGTTTTCATTGTAAATTTCTTCTTGTGAAGTTTTTTGCAATGGTTCCTATGTCCTCTCTCGATTTATCCTATCCAAAGTAATCTAACAGTTGTTTAACGGTAAGTGGAATTCCAGAAAAAAAAATCATGTAGTGGGGAGCATGGTGACTACATATATGATGTTTCTCATCGGAGGTGGCGCCTCGTCGCCGTCTTCCACAAGCCGGCGCAAGTGGTAGCACATATCCGATCTGGCTTCTCTTCGGTGTGCTGCTCCTTCTGGATTGAGGATGGAGACTTCCCGACGTCATTTTTTATGCGCACAACCAAAGGTTTCGCTGGCTCCGGGAGTGATCGGCGGCGCGGCCTCATCCCGCGCTAGAGTTGTGGCCGGATTGGTTCCCCACGGTGTTGTTTGTAATTTCTTTTTTTCTGGAATTGCGTTATACCACAGTTTTTTAACACAGTATAGACGCAAGCGCTCATATTTACGCGCATACACTCACCCCTATGAACGCCCATACGCATACCCTAACCCTATGAGCACCTTCGAGAAACTGAGCTGACATATCATCTTGATGATTTACGAAGTCATCGTAGGCGTCTCATGGTGAACGGGAACGTCTCTTCCCACTGAACTCTTGTACCACTGTTTTTTTTTGAGGAAATGCCATCTTGGCTAGCTTTATTGAATTAAAACACGCTTACATCGTCCACGAGTTCCCTCGTCAAGAAATCGGGAGGCTCGTCCAACCAACTAAAAGAGGACTTATTACGATAACTATGATTAGCTAGCACATGCGCTGCATTATTACATGATCGTAAGCAATGCTTAAAGGTGACCTTTCCAATAGATGAACCAATATCTATGCATTCTGCAAATAAGGCTGCAGCTTCATCCCACCATCTTGTTTGTCCAGAGCAGAAATTAATGACTTGAAGGGAATCAGACTCCGCTTCTATCCTACTAAATCCAAGGGAATTAGCGAATAGTAATACATCTCTCATGGCCCTTGCCTCCGTGGTGATAGCATCGGCTGCAATAGCAATGAATTTGCAGTGAGCCGGAATAAAATTTCCCCTGTTGTCTTTGAGAATAGCTGCAGTTGCACCAATGCCCTCATGTGCAAAAAAAGCTGCGTCAACATTAAGTTTTATGAATCTTGGGTCCGGTTTCCTCCATTTTGTTTCAGGCAATTCAGTCATTCGGTTAGAGGCATTTTGGAAATTCCTCACAATGGACAGAACTTAGATAGACCATCTCCATAAGGGTGTGTGACCTGCCTCCTAATCCACCATAGGTACCACGCTCCCACTAGAATGGCCTGTTTAAAATTGATGTTCGGATGCATAGGTAGATGACTGTCCGGAAGTGACAGTATATGCGCGACAATGATCGATCCCGATCTATCCACTGGCAATGACTGATTCACTAGTTCCAGCAAGCCTAGTCGGTCCCACAAATCCCTTGCATGTGTGCTCTGGAATAGAAGATGCTTGATGTCCTCTGCCTCCTGATGGCAGATTGGGCAGGCTCCATTAGACCCGACATGCCTATTAGTGAGGATAGCTCGCAGCGGGATGATTCCTCGTAACACCCTCCATCCAAACACTTGGACTTTACGTGGAACCGGGAGTTTCCAAAGTGTACTCCAGACTGCCATAGACGTGGATCCACCGGGGGTCTCCATCCTAGTTGCATGTGCTCGAAAAGTATGCATTCATTGTAAATGGTAAGCTGTTCGGACAGAGAAAATACCAGTCCGGTTTGGTTGCCACGCAATAAAATCATCAAAGGCGTGGAGATTGATAGGAATCTGTAGTATTCTGCGGACATCTACAGGATAGAAAATATGTTGTAGTAAGTTCTCATCCCAAGTGCTCGTCATAGGATCAATTAACTCACACACCTGTGTCAACACTGTTTGGCCCCGTGGAGTGATAACCTTCAAATTAGAACTAGCTGGGATCCAAGGATCCTTCCATATATTCACTTCTTCCCCGGTCCCAATTCTCCAAATATACCATTTCTTAAAAGTTTCCAGTCCCTTAAGGATACTTTGCCAAGTAAAGGAATGCTTCCATTAGGATAATATTTAGCTTTTAAAACTCTCGCCACCAAAGAATCTGGATCAGTGACGAGTCTCCAGCATTGTTTAGCCAACATAGCTAGATTAAAAGAATATAGATCTCTAAAACCCATACCTCCTTCACTTTTTGGAATACAGAGCTTCCACCATGCGATCCAGTGCATTCTCATATGATCTTCATCATCAACCCACCAAAATTGGGCAATAATATCTGTAATTTCTTTGCATAGCCCCTTAGGCAAACTGAAAACAGACATAGCAAAAACAGGGATAGCTTGTGCCACCGCCTTTAACAAAATTTCTTTGCCCCCAACAGACAATTGTTTTTCAATCCATCCTAGTAATGTCTCCTTAATTCTTTCAACAAAATGCCTGAAACAATCACTCTTATCTGCACCAACTATAGCTGGTAGCCCAAGATATTTATCTGAAAGAGCTTCGGTGTCTATATGAAGAATTTGGCTAATTTCTGCCTTAGACACCACACTAGTATTAGGACTAAAAAATATACTTGATTTAGCCAGACTCATCATTTGCCCTGAACTTGCACAATAGGTATCCAGTACTTGCTATAAGGAAGTTGCATTTAACACATCTGCTCTCATGAGAATTAGAGAATCATCAGCAAATAAAAGGTGTGATACTGATGGTGTATTCCTGCACACTCTAATTCCCTCCATGCCACCAACTTCTTCTTCATACTGCAACATACTAGATAATCCTTCTGCACAAATGAGGAATAAATATGGGGAGAGAGGCCTCCCCTGTCTAATTCCCCTAGAAGGGGTAAAAATATCAGTTTCTTGAGAGTTGGATCTTACTTTATACCTCACTGATGAAACACAAGACATAATCATTTCAATCCAGAGGCCATGAAATCCAAGTTTTTCCATCATGCTTCTCAAGAAAATCCACTCCACACAGTCATAAGCTTTGTGCATATCCAGCTTCACAGCACATAGTCCTGACTACCCTGATCTCTTATTCTTTATTTTATGGATACACTCATACGTAATAAGAACATTTATCTATGATTGGTCTCCCAGGGACAAAGGCACTCTGAGTGGGAGAGATAATTTCCAGCAATATTCCCTTTAGTATGGTCGCCAGCATCTTAGAGATTATTCTGTACAGTACATTGCACAAACTTATGGGTCTGTACTGCGTAATTAACTCAAGAGAACCAGTTTTGGGAATAAGAACTATGCACGTATCATTCCACTCTGCAGGAATTTGTCTTGAGTTTATGGCAAATAGAACCTCCTGGGATATGTCCTCTCCAAGTATATGCCAAAATTTCTTGAAGAAAATAGCATGCATGAGTATAAGGGGCCATCAACATCTCATTCATTTGTTCAGTCACCTTACGTTGAACTTTATGGATAATAGATGGATCAACATGGTTCACCTCAGACGTGAACAAGTTATTAAAATAATTCCGAATATGCGGTTTAAGAGCATCTGTACCTTCCATCTCATTGCCGTTGCCATCTTTAAGTCTCTTAATAAGGTTTCTCTTTCGTCTAGCATTTGCATAGGCCTGGAAAAAATCCCGTATTACGATCACCACTCTTTAGCTGCATGTAGTGTATTTCCTCCAGTTCTAGTAAATATTCAATTAGCTCGGATAACTCCTTTCTTTTCTCTTCTGAATCATCATTGATTGGTCCGGTCATGATTTTCTCGAGATTTTTCTGTGCCTTCCTAAGCCTTTTCTTTGGTTTCTTAAGAACTCTCTGGTCCCAATCATGGAAAGAACTATGCATATTGTTTAACTTCTCCCGGAGAGTAGCAAGGGCTGGGTTAGACCCCGCCAAGTTCCATGCCTCTTGCATTATATCTGAGAACTCATGTTCTCGTAACTAGCGCGCTTCAAAACGCCTAGTGTTTCCACTACTGCCCCCAATATGAGTAAAGTATTCTGTGTCCATACAGAGTGGACGGTGGTCAGAATGGTTATAGTGCAGATTCTGTAGCGCAGCCGCTGGAAACATCTTAGCCCAGCCATCATTGATCAATCCTCGATCAAGTCTCTCCCGTATACGCGCCCCTCTGCCAAGTAAATCGATCCCCAATGTCGCCCAAATCCCTCAGGCCACAGTCGTCAATGGCATTCTGGAACGCTTGCATGTATTGAGGTGGCCTAGGATTTCCCCCTTCTTTCTCACAGAGGAATTGGATTTCATTCTGATCCCCTACCAGTAGTCATGGTAGATTATTACTCTGGTGTATCTGACACATTCTGTCCCAAGTTTTGTACTTGTTTTCCCATCTGAAGTCACCATACATCCTAGTAAGTCTCCACTCATTATTCTGGCCTTCTACTCGCACATCAATGAACATGGGGTCAAGATCTAGTCTGTGTATTTTCACCTCTTTCTTCCATAGCAAAAGCAGCCCTCCTTTTCTTCCATCTCCAGCACATACAAGTTTCCGATCCATCTTTAAGTGTTTTCTCAAACACTCTGCCGGACAGCTTTCTAAGTGTGTCTCCGACAAAAACATCACATCTGGGTTACAACTCCGCTGGACGTCCAGTAGGGCACGGACTGCCGGGGCATTCCGGAGCCCATTGCAATTCCATGCTAGTATCTTCATGGCAGTAAAAGAACGAAACAAAATACTCTCGGTCGGCGCCGCCGCCGGAGGACAGCAACCCTAGCTTAAAATTGCCAGGGGACGTCGATTCAGCGAGACGGAGCTCCCTCACAGGAGGGTGTAGAGCACAGTCTCAAAATCTCAAAAAACTATCAGGAAACAAAAACTTCTAATGCAATCATAACCAGTCAGGGAAGCACCTGATGCTACCTCCAGAGATCCACATCAGTCATCCTACTTGTCCCGAAGATGATGGAGACCAACGCCGACGCTCAAACGCCGACCTGGGACGATAAAGACGCCAGCCACCGTGCCGCCGCCAAGGCAGCCGGCGGCGGACCAGCCGAAACCCTAATCGCCTAGAGTTTCGCCTCTCGGGAAAAAAAATGGTTCGGGTGACGATATAATAAAATTTGGGATCTTACTCGAAGAAAAATATTACAACTGTTTTAGTTTAAGGAATAGAGGACTTGTCGGTTATTTTCCTGATGATACTTCGGGCCCGTCATTGCTGCGTACACGGGCATTCGGCCTAGCCCTCCTAGGCGTCAACTACGGCCGTCCTCTTCTTGGCGCTCGCGCGCCCGATCGCCGCCGCCACCGCCACAAGCAGCCTTGCCGGCACGTGCGCACAGGCCTCCAAGCGCTGGAGCTTGTCGCCGGGCTCGTGGACGCCGTGAGACGCCACCTCCCACCACAGCGCGGCCGCCATCGCGACGCGCAGCGGCATGCGCGGCGCTGCCACGGCGACGTCGGCCCGGAGCATGCGCCCGGCTGCCGCGGCACACCGGCGCGTCACCTCCTCCTCGAGGCCCATCCGTCGTGCCCAGCCCTCGAGCGCCGCCTCGCAGCGCACGCGAACGACGCCCCTGGACTGCGAGACGCGCGTGCGGCGGTGGGCGGGACGCGAGGGCGTTGGCGCCGTGCACCTCGGCGTCGCACGGCGCGCAGAGGAACGCCGCGTCGGCCCGGCAGTGCACGTCGGCCCCCGCGCCGCAGATCTGGCAGAGCGTGCTCGCGGCGCACATCCCCGCTGGGTGAACGTGCGGCCGCGGGCGCCCGGGGGGGGGGGGGGGGGGGGGGTATGTGCGTGCTTGCTTCACTCCCTTTGTCCGGCCGGAGCGTACTTTTTTTTTTTTGAAGTTAGCCGGAGCGTACTTGAAGGCGATTAGGCGAGCGAGGGAGGGAACCCGGGCGGCCGTGAGAGCGAGACTTTTCTCGCTCCTCGCGTGCAAGTTTGCGTGCGCTGCCGGATCCGGCCGGGCGTGCGCACACGGATGCAAAGGGAGTGGACGTCCGGCTCTTCTTTGGGTTGGCGAGGACGTGGCCGTCCATCATTCCGAGCGCGTGACACCTGCACTTGCACAAGAGGCAAAGGCCCAAGGCGGTGGAGTAAAGTGGCCGCGGTTCGACGTGAGCCGCGAGTTGGAGGGCCCGGCGGTCGCCGGTGGGATGCGCCGACCGACACTCGTCCTTGGCAATGAAACCTCGTTCCGCTCGAACTTTTTTTTTGAGGGTGACTGGCGCCTACTGTCTGAGCTCGGTCGATCGCTCGTGGTTTCGTCCGGTAGTTATTCTTCGGAAGGACGAACAGTTAAGTCACCTGAAATACTAATTTGGGCGACTCACTTTGGTTAGCTGTGTTCAACAAGTGGTTTACTCTTTGATTAAGAAAAAAGGCAGGACAGTGCGGCCTTTGTGCAGTTAAGCTAGATATGCACAAGACTTATGACAAGGTTGAATGGACCTTTCTGAAAGATATGATGTTTAAGTTAGGGTTCCATGAACAGTGGGTTGAGATGATTATGGAATGTGTATGTTCGGCAAGATACAATTTGAGATTTAATTATCAAGAAATAGACGCTATTATTTCAACTAGGGGCATTAGGCAGGGGGATCCTCTCTCCCCTTGCCTATTCCTGATTTGTGCAGAAGGCCTGGCGTAGCCTGTTGCAGTTAATTTGAAGAAGAAGCTGGTGACATTGAGGGAATTAGGGTGTGCAGGAATGCACCGAAAGTATCACATCTTTTATTTGCTAATGATTCATTAATTCTTATTAAAGCATATGTTTTAAATGCAGCTTTCTTACAGCACGTTCTAGACACCTATTGCCAAAGTTCGGGTCAATTGGTTAGTTTGTCAAAATCAAGCATATTTTTCAGCCCTAATACAAGTGTTGTTGCAAGAGAAGAGATTTGTCAAGAATTGCATATTGATACTGAGGCACTGTCTGATAAGTATCTTGGTCTTCTTGCTATGATGGGAGCTGATAGAAGTGACTGCTTCAGGCATTTTTGTGAAAGAATTAAAGAGAGACTTAATGGGTGGATGGAAAAACAACTGTCAATTGGGGGGAAGGAGATCCTCTTGAAGGCTGTGGGATAGGCCATTCCAGTCTTTGCTATGTTAGATTTTAGCATACCCAAAGGAATTTGCAAAGAGATTACGGACTTAATAGCTCAATTCTGGTGGGGAGATGATGAGGAACATAGAAAGATGTACTGGTTTTCTTGGTGGAAACTTTGCTACCCAAAGAGTGAAGGAGGTATGGGTTTCAGGGACCTCTATTCTTTTAACCTTGCAATGCTGGCTAAGTAGTGTTTGAGGCTTATACCAAACACAGATTCATTATGTGCAAAAGTTTTAAAAGCAAAGTATTTCCCTCATAGCAGTTTGATGTAAGCTACTCTTAAGAATGAAGCTTCTTTCACATGGCAAAGCATAATGAAGGGTTTAGAAATTTTCAAGAGAGACTACATATGGAGGATAGGTATAAGGGAACAAGCAAGCATTTGGAATGACCCTTGGGTACCCTCGAGTCTGGACAGAAAAAATATTTCACCACATGGACAGACTGTTCTCACTACGGTCAATGACCTCATTGACCCTATGACCGGATCGTGGATGAGAATCTAATCCAAAGTATCTTCAACCGGCTGATGTCAGGAGAATTCTAGAAATTCCATTAAACCTACAAGCTTTTGAGGATTTCATAGAATGGCATCCTGATCAAAAAGTTTTTTTTTTCAGTTCGGACAACATATCATATGCAGTGGATACAATCTTTTAGGCAACATGCAAACTTGATGGATTAGGCGGGTAGCTCTAGATCACCGGCTGTGTGGAGTACTCTCTGGAAATTAAAGATCCCACATAACGTTCAGATCTTTGGATCGCAAATTTTGCATGAAATAATACCCCTAAAGTCCATATTGACAAGCAGGAACATTGGATTTGATGGTGCATGCCCCATATGTCATCAAGGAGCTGAAGATGTCAGGCACTTATTATTTGATTCTATGCATGCTAGGGAGCTGTGGAATAGGTTGGGTATGATGGATATCATAGAAGAGGCGATGTAAGTTGACCGTTCGAGATCAATAATCATAGAACACTTGTTGCTCCAGCTGGCAGCGCCTTTACTTATTAAACCAAGTCTTGATCGTACACAGGTGCTTATGGTGGGTTGTTGGTACCTTTGGTGGATGCGGCATCAGATCACCCACAATGAGCCCTATCCACCGATCCTGCGATGGCCGATGTCAGTACTAGCAATTGCAAATAATTTTCATATGGCCGAGTCTCATACTGCCCCTAACAGAGAGCAAATATGGAACAAGCCAGAACCAAAATATGTTAAACTCAATGTTGATGCAGCCTATTTTGAGGATGAGGGAGCTGGTGCAACAACATCAATCGTGAGGGATGAAAAAGGTATGTTTCTAGCGGTAAGGTGCACTTACATCCCCCATGCTGCAGATGCTATATCCGTGGAGGCAAGAGCAATGTGTGATGGCTTATACTTCACAAATCAACTGAGGTTTTCTCGAGTTGAAGCTGGATCTGACTTACATAATGTGATTGAGTTTTGTACTGGATAGACTAGATGGTGGGATGTTGCTTCTGCAATCTTTTCGGAGTGCATCGACGCAGCTACTTTAATTGGGAAGCTCGCCTATAGACATTGTTATTGTTCTGCTAATCAGGCAGCGCATGTGCTTGCCAATTATAGTTTTTGTAATATGATTTCGCTTAGTTGGACAGACGAACCTCCAGATTGTCTGGTGGCCAAGCTGATGTAATGCTCTTTTGATTTTAATAAAGCTAGCTGTGATGACCTTCCCTAAAAAAAGTGAATGAACCCTCGCAAAAAAAGTGACTAAAAAGAGTTCACTTTAGGTTGAAGATCCAAATAGAGGAAGAAACAAGGGGAGCGGGTATAAAATTACTTTAACAATTTAAATACCACAAATTTGAAAATTGTGAAAGCAGTGTAAAAAAATTGTTAGCATATTTAAAAAAAATCTTGATAGCATTCAAAACACTTTAAAAAAAATAAACTTTACACTTTCAAAAAATGTTTATACAATGTAAAAAAAGTTTTATGTGATTCAAAAACATGTTTCATATCATTCAAAAAAATGTACGTTACATTTAAAAAATATGTTCATGTGTTTGAAAAAGATGGTGATATTAAAAAAATATTACATACAAAGTAAAAAACTGTTCACACATTTTTTTTAAATGTTTTATGTCTTTCAAAAATAATGTTTTGATGTGTATTTGAAAAACGTTTTTAATGTATTATATTTTTTAAAGTTATATTTGAAAAAAATGTTAATCATGTATTTTAAAAATGTTAAATATGTATAATAATGGTTTAGATGTATATGAACGTTCAATGTATATGAAAAAAGTACAAATCAAAATATATGTTTGAAAAAAGTTAATCATGGAGTATTTCAAGAATGTTAAATAGCATTTTTTTTGCATGGTAATACATGTCTCATTTATACAAAAAATATACAAGTATATGAAAAAGTAAACATGTGTTATACAAAACAGAAATTTTTTATAAATAAATAAAAACCAAAGAAAGAAAAAAAGAAAACAAATAACCCAACAAAGAAATTTAAAAGAAAACCCGATGAAAAAAAGGAAAAAAAAGAAAACTAGTGCAAACAGAGAAAATCGATAAGAAAACACAACACTCAAGCCAGAGGCACTACTGTACTAACGCTAGCCCATTCTCTCTCGCCCAGAGGCGAGACCAAGTTACATTTCAATCTGTGCAATATATAGCCCTGGCAAGAAACAAGCCCACCTAATTGAACTCCGCGTTGTACTGGTATAATACAAGTCTCTTAAACCATATTGGAGCCCAGACCCAAATACTATAATCCAGGTTGGCCTGTGACATTAGATGGATACACGCCACATTATCTGTATAATTATAATAAATCTAATACATGTGGTGGTGTCACTTTAAAGAACAGGTGAACAAAAAAAAAAAAAAAACAAAAAAAAAATAAAGTTTCCTAATGAAAAGTGAATTTGTGGCATTGGTATTACCCTTAAAGAATAAAAAAAGAAACAATGACAAAATTTGCACATAATTTACACTAAAATTGTGGTTTTTATAATATGCAAGAATAAGCATATAGTAGGGAATTTTCAATAAAGAAGAATTTGTCTAAGGAGTGAATTAGTGGCATTCGTGCTACCTTTAGAGAAGAATTATATGAAATAAAAACTGAAACAAAAAAAAATGGTTTCTTCTAAGGCAGAAGAAGTAGTGGCATTGGTATTAGCATCCATGAAGAAAAATTGGAACAAAAACAACAATAAAATCTAAAAATGGAGTTTCCTAAAGAAGAATGAATGAGTGGCATATGAAAAAAGAATCTGAAAAAAGAAACTTGCACACAAATTTGCGCCAAAATTACACCTTTTGTAATATCAAAAGAATAAGCATATAAAAGTGCAATTTCCGCACTCTTGTATATTTTACACACATATAGTATAGTAGTTCCGTGTATACTTACACACACAAAAATAAACATTGATATTTTCTAAGAAAGAATAAACTACTGACATTGGTATTACCACTAAAGAAGAAACAAAATGATAACGAAACATAAAACAAAAACTTGCACCCAATTTAACAGAAATTGCACTTCTTAAAATGTGTAAGAATAAACCTCTAATAGTGAAATTTTGCACTCTAGTATAAGTTTACAATCATATTGCATACTTGTGTGTATACTTACACACACAAAAATAAAAAAATAGACGCTTTAAGAAAGAATGAATTAGTGCAATTGGTATTACCCTTAAATATAAATTAAATTAAAACTATAAAATTAATATTGAAGTTTTATAACAAAGAATAAATTAGTGACATCGGTATTACTCTTAAGAAGAAAGAAAATGAAATAAGAAACTAAGAAAAGAATTTTTCTAAGGACTAATGAATTACTGGCATTAATATTACAATTACAGAAGTAAGAAAATGAAGAAAAAACATGCACACAATTTTGGACTGAAATTGCACTTTTTGTAACACAATTTTACACACATTGTATAATACTAGTCGGAGGCACGTGCTTTGCACGTGTGCGTTCTTAACTAAAAATTTCATACAAGTAAGAAAATTTTAAATATAAACAAAGCACTTTTTATATGGAGTTTTAGCTTCGCAACCTCTTGACAAGTTACAATGTTCATGAAGAAATTTGATTTTCTTATATTTCCAGCACATGTAAAGAGTAATTTCGGTTAACACTTACTTGACAAACTTACGGTTTCCCGCAAAAGGGCAAACTTGCAGTTAATATTCTCAAAACGGCAAGTTACATCATGGGATTAAATTTTGTTCAAAAATAATCATCTCAGTGCATTCTACATCACTTGGAGGTACATGGAATGTAACGCATTCTACCATGCATATCCAATATTTATTGCCAAAAAAAATGAATATGCATCAGTCCATATATACAGTACATGTCTTAAAATTCATGCAAAAACATGAGAACAGACTGTTCCACTTAATCAAAAAACAAACTATTTTTTGTTTGAGGAAAGTATACTTTTCCCCCTCAAATCCATCTAGTTGGATCAAATTCCCCCTAAAGTCTAAAACCGGTTAAATCACCCCCTAAAATCTGCAATACCCTGGGGGACTTTAATCTGCTTGGTGCCGGTGCGATACCTGTTCATGACCGTCTATCCAGGACCGCCGATTTGGAACTTTGCTTGCTCCGGTCAGCGCTTGATCGAGTTCAGTTCTTTGAGGTGAACGACGAGCGGGTCCTGGCATGGGGTGAGTGTCTTCAGTTCAAGACCAGTGCGGTATACCGCATGATCAAGCTCTCCGGGCGTGGGCTCCCCCTACATGGCCTCAACTGGGACGGTTTCATGCCTGTTAAGGTCAAGGTGTTCACCTGGATTCTGCGGCATGGCAACACGCGTACGCGGGAGTTTCTTCATCGGATCGGCTTCCTCGAGCATGACAACTGCCCTTTTTGCCCAGGGCGGTCGGAGACGATCGTGTACCTCTTCCTCGAGTGCCCTCGTTTACGTCCACTGTGGGCGCGCATCCTTGGTTGTCCTAGTGTACTCATGGATAGCAGTATCGAAAGTGTTTGGCGGGTATTCTCTACATGTCACGCCTCCCTGAGCCCTCCTCTCCTCAGCACGGTGATGTGTTGTGTCCTTTGGGTCATCTGGAAGACCAGGAACCGGATGGTGTTCGATAACATCCATACCTCTGATCTTGACTTGCGGCGTTTGATCCAGGAGCATCTTATGTTGTGGGTGGTCCGGGCTCCCTCCCGTGTAGATTGTAACCCGTTGCTCCGGTGGTGCGTAGCTGTCTGTAGCTAACCCCCAGCCCCCCTACTTTCTCCCGCTCATTGTGCTCTGCGGAGCTATGTACTGACCGACCCATGTCCTTTTATTAAATAAAAATGTTCAGGTGGGCGATCGCCCCCCGTTGATTGTTAAAAAAAAAAATCTGCAATACCGGATCAATAAGCCCCTCGAGTGGTTTTGGGAAGGATTGCAACCGGTTTTGACTTGACTTGTGCCCCGCGACGCAATGTTCTTGACGAGCGAGCACCGCGCCCGGAAGCAGTGGCTCTGACCATTCATCCAGGTTGAGGTTGTTGGCGCTGGCGCGCCGCGGAGATTGTAGCCGAGCGCGCGGTCGCTGGGGCCTATGAGGTGCCCGAGGCGCGTCCTCACGGTGACGATGGCGTCGCTCCTGCCCAGTTCCGACGCGCGGGGCACCCGCGTGCACGCCGTTGTGGCGCCGCCGATGGTCGACGAGGGGGCAACGTCCAGCACGACATACTCCGTAAGCTGTCGGCTGGTGAGCGCGGGCTTGAACCGGTGCTGGTTGTACTTCTTCATGCCGAGATTGGCGACGCGGTGGGTGGTGACGTCGAGGAGGTCCAGCGTCGGTGACCTTCACGCAAAGATCCAGCGGCCCGAGCCCGCGCGACGCCTCCCTCGGGAGGAAGACGAGGTCCCCGCGGCACACCGGGCAGAGCTCCATGGAGAAGGCGTTCTCTTGGCGGTATGTGTTGCTCTTAGTGTCGTGCGACATGAACTGCGTCCGCCATGCGCGCCGGCGGGAGGGAGGCGATGAGGGCCTCGAGGCCGGCGGGCGCGGGACCGTGACGCAAAAAAGAAGTCGAGATCGCCGGCGCCGGTGACGTTGACGCGGGTCGTTGAGCCTGCCGCGCCGAGGCCGGCGAGCCGTTCGTCGAGTATGCTCAGACCTTGAGTGTGCTACGCGTGCGTTCTTGTGCTGTGCTCGGCTTGTGTGTGTTTGGCAAACATGGCGACGGGGTGGTTGGATGTTCATGTGAGCCTGTGATCTAAGGGTTTCAGCCCAAAAGTGCAAACATGACAACGGAGCTTGGCCCTTTTGGCCATGGCGGTCCAATGGAGCTCGCCGGGCACAAGCGCGGGCGGCTGGGCATCTGCAGAGTGCAGACACGTGCGTGTAGCGCTGTAGTGCGGCAGCGCGGCTGCAACTGGGGGCGTGCTCGCGGTGTGGGACGCGGCTGCAGGGGGGTCAGGCCGTGGCCGGCCAAGCTCGGGGCTATGGCCTCGGCCATGGGTGGCGTAGGTACAGGAGGGCGCTGGCCGAGCCTAGTCATGGCAGCCGTGTACTGCTACTGGACGGGGCGGCGGCGGTTACTCTGTTCGCGGCGGGACAGCACGGGCAGCATGGCGGCGTCTTGCTCACTTTCATTGCCACGTCAACATCATTATTCCCAGTCAGCAACCTTTTAGTCGAAACCACCTGCAATCCTTCACAAAACCACTCAAGGGGCTAATTGATCTGGTATTGCAGAGTTGAGGGGGTAATTTAACCGGTTTTAGACTTTGGGGGGAATTTGATCCAACTAGAGAGATTTGAGGGGGAAAAGTATACTTTCCTCTTTTTGATTTTGATTTGAGGGGAGACCGCTGACCAAAGTATGGATTTGGGCTGACACTCAGCCAAACGGGCCTTGAGGCTTGCCACTGGGCTAGCTGTATGGAGCCCCACTCTGGCTTTCAAGCGATTTTTTTTATAAAAAAAAGACTATCGAGCGGAGCGCCACCGCCCCTTCTCCGCCCGCCGACCTGCCGAACGCTGACCCTAGGACTGCCACGCCGTTGGCACAGCGCACGACCCGGCCATTCCGATAACGTGCTGGTCTCACCCAGTCGTCATCAGCAGGCACAACGGCTCCCCAATCCAGCAGCCACGGCCGCACACAACACACGACGGCAGGCGGCACACTCCACGCCTTCACGGCTCCGAGCGATGGCGCAGGCGAGTAGCACCGATCGTAGCATCACTGCATCTACATTCGGCACTCAGCAGGCATCAGCACGGTGAGTACTCCAATTTCTGATTTTACCAGATGTCCCCGAAGGGATTCAATTCCTGAATTGTTTTCCAATTAAAGAACGAAGAATAAGATTGATGAGTGTGATCTTTTTTTTATATTTAAGTGTGAAAATTATTGATTTTTAGGTTCCAAAATAAAGAATTAAGTGTGGTGATTGAAACATTTGTGCACCCATTTCTTGCTTAAAAAAAGATCATAGAATTAAACTGTAATTGTTTCCATGTTCTTCCAGTGTAACTAAATTATTAGATGTTGCCAATATTAAGAACAATTTATAGGTTCATTGTCATTATTGTGAATTTCATGTCTTGTATTTGTAGCTTCTGCAGGTCTAATTTCAAGGTATCACCATGGCGAGATCCTCTTTGCTGTTAACCAGGAATGTGAGAATTGTTTCAATGCTGAAAACTCTAAAGTGAGCACTATGAAGTTTGATATGCACTTGACGCTGGATCATTGTACTTCCCCCGTTGAATTCGAATATGATTCTGCTAACTCTGATGTAGCGCCAGCATGTAGAAGCTAGAACATCTACGCTGATGTTCTTAACCTTCGTTCCTAGTTTATCACCTGTGTAAGTTCCTGAAAATTGGTAGGCAATGCGCTGGTTCTGTTCATGGTCTTGCTGCCCAGGCGCATTAGATTAGAATTAGTAATCTATCTATGGATGGGGCATGTCCCTCCATTCTTTAATTGGCTTGTAATGACTGTAATTGATTCCGTATGAGTAAAGCAAAATGGTCTGTGCTCCCTTCTGTTGACCGGATGTTTCTGTTGTATGTTAAAACTGAAAAATGTCTGTATATTGCATATACATGTGAAGCCCAATGGCTCTGAAAGTTGCTCAGAAAAATATAAAGAATGATATTTGCTCACTTATGTTGCTGGATTTCTGCTATATGCAATAACTGAAAAAGGAATGGTACATCTATAAGATTTAAGTATTGTATATGCTAGAATAATAGCCCTGCAAATACATTAGACCCTCATCATCCACATCATCGTACTCAATGGTGTCTTCACTGTTTGCCAGATATTCTGTTGACAAGTTATCTATAGTTGTAAATAGATGAAATACTTGTATGTGCAACAAATTAAATCATTGTTATTATGACTAAAATTACCATGAATGGCAGGAAAAGAATCCCGGGGCACATCAATGATATCTTCATGCAAATTGTTGGTCTCTCTGCCACGATCTTGTGCAGTACTACAACTTTCTTTTCCTGACCTCTGTCTTTTATTATGGCCACAAATCTCTTGCACGTATGTTTCTTCCTGATCATGTGAGAGTTGTGAGTGCATGTTGGCGCAATGATGTCGCTTACGCTGACCTACGTTTTTCAATTCATATTTTGCAGCTTGATCTTCTGAGGATATCGATGATAAATATATGCTAGATGAACTGATGGTGAATTGAGTTCCAGATTTTGGACGACTTGTGCCAGAACCACCACTATCCGCCACTGTTTTTAAGGAAAAAGTGTCAACGACGGTGTGATGAAATTTACAAAAATAAATTTTGATAGTAGATATTTGTTAATTCATTTTGTATCACAACCTTGTTTTCCTTTTGATGAAGACCCTAGTTGAGGAAATACTGAATCGTGCTTTTCATAGTTTGAAATGGACACGACTTCCTTTCCTGTAATGTAGGTTCAACCTTATCCCATCAAAAAATTATACATCATATAATAAGGAGGTAAACAAACATTCAACGGTCATTGATAATCTGAGAAACTATGGTGTCGTTTTCCCTCTTGAGGGCATCGTTTTGGAGCAGGTGCTATTTGGAAGGGCCCAGAGGCGGAGCGGGGTTTCATCTTCCGCATCGACGACGACGGATCTCGGCGGCATGGTGCAGTGGAGGCTCGACGTCCGATGCGGCTTGGCGGACTCGCGCAGGAGGGCAATGCTGTCTGGCATCGTGGTGGCGTCGATGGCAGAGAGGCCTGGCAAGGTCGGTGCATCAGTTCTGCTCCGAGGATGGATCGATGGAAGATGGAGGTGACGGCCCTTGCAACGTGTGGTACTCACTGGGAGTGTGCCAGACCGGTGTGTGACCCAGTCCAGGTAGTGGCTTGGATGGGGTATCCGGCTTTAGATGTTAGGCTTTGGTGCGATGTCTGTTTGATATTAGGCCCGGACATTCGGCACACCTTCATCAAGGGGATAGGAGTAGCAACAGGCGTTGCCTAGATGATGACTTCAGGCTTATTGATGTATCACCTTGTATGGTCTTTGTGAATAATTAATAAAATGGCTGCATGCATCGTCCAGATGCAGAGACCGGGGGTACAACCTCCTTTTCTAAAAAAAAATGTGCTTTATGTTCGGATAGCATTGACTTTAATAGTGTACTGTTTGGACAAAAGCACAAACACCTTGCGTGCAAGAAATGTAGAAAAAATCAGCAGGCCACAATCAGACCAGTGGAAGAAGAATCACCTGATATAAAACTACAATCAGACCTTGGGTGCAAGAAAAATAGGAAAAAAATCAGCAAGAAGAATCACTTGTACAACATTCTCATACAAAAGAATCATCACAGAATTCCCAAAGAAACAGAAGTATCAGCAACCGTAGATGGATATCCAGCTCCTATGAGCCTGGACTCACTAGGCGTAAAGAAATTTTGAAGCAAGTCAGAGACTGCAAGGAGACGGGGGTAGAGTTGTAATCTGGATGTGGGAGGTGATTCGAAGGTGCCGGGGGTGTGGACGGGGGGATGGACCGATGGAGGTGCTGGGGGCTACAAAAATTGGATACAGAGCATTCAGGGGAGAGATTAGCGTGAGATGAAAAGTGGGAGGTTGGCGGGGAATCGATTTGCTTGGATCCAGGAGGCTACCGTGGGTTGTGGAGTTCTCTCGAAGGGGCTACTGGTTTTCACCTTTGGCGGGAATTTGCGTGGGTGGCGAATCCGGGTGACGCAGGCGGTTGGATCTAATGGAGTTGACGGCTACAGATGATTCCATTCTGGAAGTGATGCGTAAAACGTAAGAGAAGAAGGCAGATTCAAATTTATTCAAAAATTCGTGTACTATAGTAGTAGAGATAGAGATACTTACGCGTATACATTTACACTCACCCAACATCCCAAAAATACCCATAAAAAACCAAACTAAAAACTAAAAAAATAAAAAAACACGCATAAAATCAGAAAAAAGGCAATGAGTAACAAGCTTCAAGCCCAATAAGAAAACCATTTACCCCAAAATAGGGGCAAGTCGAGACGATGAGACACAGTCGATCAAGGCATAAATGTAGTATACATATACTTCCCGATCTTTGTTATTATGTATGGTATTCTTACATTAAGAGGCTAGGCCTCTTTTCCTAGTAGCCTACCCAAATAACAACGAAATTCCAACGACACTTGGATGCTACCTTATATTTTTTTCACTCGCGCCAAAATTATTAGTGGGATTTTTCCAGCTGATTTATATGGCAAGTGGGACGAGGAAGACACCGACGACGACAAGTTCCGCTGCCTCGGCGGCAGCACAATCGACGTGCCCTTCACGCGAGGCTAGGACAGGCAACGCATCGCCTGCCACGACGACTTCAAGGTGCTCCTACTCTATTACCGGAGAGGACTGTCGTCGTCTGGGCAGCCGCCAGCGCTCTACTCATTGTGCGTCTTTGCCTTATAAGCCAGAAAATACTCTATTTAGGGGCTTTCGACTTTGGCTTTTGGCTTTTGTCTCTGAATAGGACAAAAGCCAAAGCCCAAGTCAAAAGCACCTAATTAAGTGCTTTTTGGCTTATAAGACAAAGTGCAAAAGCCAAGTAAAAGCCTTTCCAAACATCCTCTAAAGCTTTCAGGTACCTCTACCACATAACAGACTAGTAGTGGCACTAGTGACGGGCCCCGATGTGGAGGACGCCTGCCACTAACCTGCAACCACTCCTAACATGGTATCAGTGGGGGGCAGGCCTCCGCCACTAATAGAGTCAGAAGCAGTGGTGGTGCCTAATCATGCCCGCCACTTCTCACTTTACATGGATTATAAAATTTACATGTTCTAAATAGCCCATAACGTGTACACACCGGCACAAAATGACATATATCATCATGGATGACACCCTGATTACGAACAAATGACTATATTTCATAGTCTTATAAGTCCAAACCAAACTACAGTTCAATTATGCAAACAACATATATATAAAGAGCAAGTCCAGACCAAACTAGAGTTCAATCATACAACACTAGCTTTAGAACCTAATGATACTAGCCTTAGTATTGCTAGTACAACATCATGAACAAGTTCGACATTATTTGCCACCCGCCGCTCGCTGATGCTACCTGCAACACAACCCGCAGAGTCCCGAAGCTTCAAACCTATGGGGTGTAAAAGGAAAACAGTTTTAGAAAGGAAAAACTTAAAGATTGCATGCACACCTAAACCCTGTCCTGGTATGGGGCACATAGCTGTTTAAGCTACTAGTTATAGAGAGAAAAATTATCATCTATGGTTCTAACATAGGAAATTAAAAGTTAGCTCAATCGACACTAGGTGCCTGTTCAAGTGGATGGCAAGGTGGATGCTGAAGGTGGAGTAGAATCTGATGGTGGTGGAGGAATTCTCGGCGGCATTATCCCCACGACACATCCCCATCGTGCTCTCTAAATCAGAATCAGGGACTACACCTCTTGCAGCACCCATCTGAGGACCAAATCCAGTCTACTCCGAATCGGCATCCGAGCGCGCTCTGCATTATATTGGTGGCCTATGAGAAGATGACGTCTGCTGCATTCCTCAATTCTCTATCCACACACATTTTACAAATCCAGACGACCACCTGAAAGCCAGGGTTTTCGCGTGCGATGGCCTCGGTTACCTTTAGCTCCAACATGCACTCCATCCAGCGGAACACGACACCGTCAATCCTTTTTGCTCGCGCCAGCCACATTCTTTGTCGCTGACTCTCCAATTCGTCTGGCACCATCGATTGAGGAGGCCCCTGCGGCTCCTCTTGTGGGCCTCAAAATGGAGAGGGTGGCGCCGTAGGGGAGGGTGATGGTGTGGTACGGGAGGCCTGACGACGACTTGGAGCCATGGAATGCATGTAAAATATTGCCTTAGTACAGAAAATGTCACAAACTACCGTTTGATATTTGACACCTCCTTGCTACTTCATTAGTACCTAGAAACCAAATACTGGGTCTTCTAGCCAACATTTGAGAACATGATATTTGACACACTTGCTTATCTAATTAATTTTAAAATATGATAACATCTCAGCTCACTAGAGATAAGAGACTAATGGCATAAAAAGGTTAAAAATCGTCGGAAAAAATCAGCATGACCTTTGCTAAAAAATTAAACATTTTGAGAGAAAGAAATCTGGCAAAAACGAAAATTAATCAACATTTTGCTGAAATATTGGCTCTAATTCTTGAATCCCTGCAAAATTTGAAAATGGAAGAATTGGAGGCCTGCATATTGAATTTGTTTCAATTCCAATTCAGCCAGAAAACTGTAATGGCCATGAATACGAATTTGATTGTTTTGATGTTTACTGAATTGGCTCACCATTTCTTACTGATGTTTTGATATGGAATCATATTTGGTACACAAAAACAAACATTTATTATGAACTTGACAAATTTTATTTACCATCACGCTACACAAGAAAAAGCATGAATTCATCCAACCTATACATTGGCAGCACAAAACAACAATCACCGTATCACATAGTGCAAGATTCATCATCACACTTCACAAGAAAGAAAAATATGCATCATTGAATCTATACATGGGAACTACACAACAATAGTAATTTACCATATCATTTTAAAAAAGCATTCCTGGTTCACCATCATGTCACATAACCCAGAATTTGTTCTGACCTTAAATCGGCCTCGCGGTGATCCAATTTTCAACAAAATCTGCAACAAGAAACAAGGAGGGTTAGGAAAAAATTGTCAAACATAATGGACTATTATAGGAGCCATGGAAGGGGAAGAGAGGAGGTGGTTCTATGGGGAGGGGAAGATGAAGAAGAAAAGGGGATCTCTTAACAGAGGAGAAAGTGGTTTGGTGGGGAAGGTGTGGAGGAGGAGGTGGTTCGATGGGGAAAGGATGGAGAAGTAAGTGGTCCGGTGGCCCAGGGGAGGGGGGCCTGAGCAGGGTTAAGGGAGGTGGAGCGGTGGCGGACATAAGCTCCATGCCATGGCGGCCATGGCAAAGGCGAGATCTCGTAACAGAGATGATGTGGCGCCAAGAGAGTTGGGGAAGGAGATGCGGCGGCGGGGATGCCGGTGCAAGTGTAGGAGGACTAGGAGGAGGAGATCTTACCTGGGCGCCACCATCGATGGCCTCCCTAGATCGCCGCCTCCTCTTTCCAAGTCGGGCTGCGGGGAAAGGAGCGTTTCCCTCTTACCTAGACGAGCGTGGGGGAAAAGATTGGAATGAAGCGTTTTCTTTTGTAGATAAAAGATTGGGGCGAAGCGATTCAGGTTGTCGAAAGGAGGTAACGTCACACTATGTTGATTTCTGCTTTTTTTCCTATTATGCTAGATGGATTGCAATTTTTTTTGTTTCGACGTGAAGTTTCCTATGCACTGATGGAAATTTTATCTATTACATGTTTATATCATTTGGCAAAATATAAATTCTTGCTTTTCTTAGCAGTTCCATATGCATGGCAAATGTTACCTAGTTGCTTCCAATTACTATGTTCATTTTTGGATGGTAAATGTTTGTTTTCGAATTCAAGTTTTCTATGCATCGTATAAATTTCAACCATTACATTTCCATATCGATGGCAAATTAGCCACTGTTGCTTCAACAGTTTCACATGCATGGCAAATGTTAGCTAGTTTCCCATAAACTACTCCTGCTAACTCTTAAAATTCACCAAGGGGGCTAGTTATAAACAATCCAGCCTCCCCCATGGCAAATTTCACGGACCCACATCATTACCATTATTTATGTTGTTCATTTCTCATGTTCTTTTTTTTCCCAATCATATATGCACATTTCCATGGAATATTTTTAATCATGGGAAGAAATCACATGGAAATCTACACAAATAGCTTAATTGTGCTTTCTTTTCCATTTCTTCAGGAAGGGCATCAGATATGGTTTGGTTATGTGGTGTGCTCCGTGGCTGCTTATGTTCTACACTGATACTATCAAGGAAGTTAGCTCATGCTCAAATGATACATCCCTCTTAGATGATTGACCACATTGCAATATTGAGTTCTCATACATGGACATTGGATAGCTGAAAATAAATCATACTAGCTGTTGCTTTCTTACTTTTCCATGATTTTTTGTGTCATATATGGAAGCAAGGAAAACACATTCTAGTTGATCAAGATGTTTGGAAATAATATCACCTTTGATTTGCGGATGAAGAGAGGATAAAGAGAGGAGGAAGTGGAGATGAAACTCAAGCTTGACGCAATTGCAGCTAAGTAGCTACAAAGGGAAATTGAGATTGAAGAGAATGATAGACAAATAAGGGTGGCTCTCCTAAAGTTTTGAAGCATGGACTTCTTGTAGGCACCCTTGTAGCTAACTCCTTTTTGTTATGAAGGGAACTTCACAACATTTTTAATTGTAATATTTAGCAGTTTATGACATTCATAAATCACTTTTGTGCTCATATTCAGTGATAAACTGTTTGAAACAACTAAGTGTTGGCAATTCAGCAGATAGTTTTAGTCCATGGGCGCATTACAAACATTTTAACATGCAACGCTTACCACACTTTGAGACTGCAATATATAAAAGAACTGCATAGCTGATTATGTGCAGTTTCCAAAATTTGATCTGGAGAATCAAGAGCTGAAAAAAGACCAGTCCATAGTAGTTTATGAGCACGTCAAAAAACGTTGCGACCACTGGGAGATCTAGATGAACGAGTGTTTTTCTCGTAGTCTTAACTCATGGGCGGACGTGCATCAGGGCTAGCGGACATATGCCCCTCTCTAAATTTTTGGTCACCTCTAAAGGTAAATAATCAGTCAATGCAACCCAAGGCAAATTCTTCTCAATTTATAACTTGCATGGTCACATATTCAACCGACAAAAATTCATGACATCTACCATGACCTATATATGACTGCTTTCAATTTTGCCACATTTCCACGCGAGGATCAAGCCATGGCATTGTTCCTCAACCGGTTTCAACTCTGAATGCTCCTTATTTTATAGACCCGCTAGTTTTCATATCTGTGTGCGTGCGATTGCTGTTTTCATGACATACGTTTGATTTTCTTTCAGAAATCAGTCGGGCATATTAAAGAGTTTTTTAGAAGAAAAACTAGTCTATGTTATTTCCTGCAAAGGCGTCGATGAAAATGGTTCCTAGCTTAGCTGGCCACCTGGGCCGTGCAAGCGTGCCGGCCCACTAGCCCGCGTGCTCGGCACGTGACGGGCCAGCACGACACGTGGCTAAGTGGGTAGTGCTTGGGCCTTCAGACGAGGCCCGCGTGCAGGCACGACACTGCCCATATTTATTTTTTTACGATACTTATAGCAAAAAATAGGCCCAAAAGAAAAAATTAGCCCAACTGGCCCGAAAATCATGCAGACCATTAGAGCTAAACATGCCGTGGGCCGGCCCGTATAAACGTGCCTAGGCGGGTTGGCACGTTTAAGCGTGGGCTGGTCCCCCCTCAAAAAAAAAAAAAGCGTGGGTTGGTTCCCACTTCCCAGTGGAGCGCACATGTCCTCTAGCATCGTCAACTGGCACCTCAGCGGCCACAGGTAGCTAGCAGCAGATAAGATTTTGATAACACAAAGCCGGCCACAGGACACAACGCCGAGACAAATATAGCAGCAGCCCAGGATAAGATTCAAAAATCTTGACGACTGTGCAGCTCGCAGGCTGCGGCAATGGCAGCGACACTGCAGTTCATCAGCCTGCTCGGCACCTCCTCTGCCCATCCAGCTCCTTCTTGCAGCAGCAACGAGAAGCAGCCCCGCGCTGTCCACCTGCCGCAGCAGCAGCAGGGGAGGAGGAGCGGGAGGAGGCTCCGCGCCGTCCGTGCCGTCGAGACGGGCGCCGAGCCTGCCACGGCCGATTCTGAGACGACGGTGGAGCCGCCGTCCGTCGACTTTGCGTTCGTCAGCGTGAGTCCTTCTCTTCTGCCTCGATCGATCAGTCATTTGCTCTGCTTTTTTCTTTTTCTTTCGTCGGCCGGCGATGATGCTGCATGCAATCGCAGCCTCGGTTGCTGCCGGACGGGACGCCGGACGTGCACTACCGGACGGCGTGCGGCGGGCAGAAGCTCAGGGACATCATGCTCGAAGGTTACATCGACCTCTACGGGCCTTACGTGAGTGCCGCCCCGCCCCGCCTGCGATCTCTCCTTCCTTCATCTTGATGCCCAGTGCTGATGCTGCTGCTGCAGGATAAATTGCTGCTCAACTGCTCGGGGGGCGGCGAGTGCGGGACCTGCATCGTGGAGGTAACCGAATTCTCAGAGTTAGTGTGGAGATCGCAATAAACACATCTGTTGCATCTCTCTAGAAATTAACAATCTTTGCTACTAACTGCAACCGCAACTCGGAAATCTCTGAAAATATTCATTCCCTTCACATTTTTTTCAGGTAGTTGAAGGTGGCGAAATGCTTTCTCCGAAAAACGAAGTAGAAAAGGAAAAGCTCAAAAGGGTGTGTGCACAGCTCTGTAGCTCATTCCATTCATAATTTCCACTAAATATCCAATTATGGTAAAGAGAAACAATGATAATAACAGTGTAACTTTGTGCTAAACTCTGAATGTTGATCTTCAGAAACCCAAGTCATGGAGACTGGCGTGCCAGGCTACGGTTGGCAACCCAGATTCAACAGGACAGGTATCGCAAATAGACCCACATTCTGTTTATTGAACATACCAAATAAACAAGAAGACTGCCGTTTTATCATCGCGTTTTATTTCTCGGGTTGACATCATTAACATGCTAACATCATGGACTTGAATGATTCTTTACTCTGTGTAGATGGTCATACAACAGCTACCAGAGTGGAAGGTACACAAGTGGGAGAAGTGACTGGCGTATAACATTATGATGATTATGCAGTAGACCTCATGAGTCATGACCCTGGAAGTATTAAGCAGGAGCAACACTTGGTCAGGAGAAGAAGAACTAGAGGCTGTCTGCTTGAAACCTCAACGAGGACTATATGTAAAGGGCACAGAGACATGTGAAGGCGTCCCGTAGAACTAGAAGCAAAGGCACACTTCCTTGCGCTCGTAAACAAATACGTAGTACAAAATAATACAAAGTGCTCCAATGCTCAAATATAAAACAATCGGTTCATTTTTCTCATCCTAGGTGATCACCTACTGTATAATACTGTGCATCACCTCGGCACCCTCTCTCACCGAGTACACACAAAAAAATCGTCATCGCAACTACACTACACACATATCTCATCGAGTCATCGTCCACTGACACAATTTTCACAACTATTCCCTGATTTTCACAACTATCTCGCGACTACACACTACACACATATCTCATCGAGTCATCGTCCATCGCTGGAGGTTGTTCTGGACGTTCTCAAACATGATTGCATTCCCTGATTGAGTAATACAAGAATTATTTTGCAAAAAAAAAGAGTCAACTTCCACTAGCACAATTTCCACAACTATCTGTTTGACGCGGTGATACGGGGCAAACCATATGGGTAGCCCGATCTTCACAAACTGAAGGTGCATTCGAGGATGAACATGGAGAAATAGTAAGGGAAACACAAGCGCGTAGCACTCAAAGACAAAATCCAGAATCAAATCTCTCATAAAACAAGTCAATACAAGAGGAACAGTTAGATCAAACAACGAACAAGAGAAAGAAGAAAACAAGGTGTTAGTTCATCCCCAAATTCAACAAGGGAGTGGAGGTCTTGAGAGATAGTCTTCCCCAACTTCTAAGAAGAAGAGGTCTTCAACCGCAAAAAGAAGAAGAAGAAGAAGAAGAAGAAGAAGAAGAAGAAGAAGAAGAAGACGAGGTTTTGAAATCCATGGGGATTCTTATCCAGTTAGGAGGTCCCGATCCTACTAAGAGGAGATAAATTGAGCAAAGCTCTCTCAGGATTTAGTTTAAACTTAGCTTGCCCTAGATTAGAGAAGGGGTACGACTTATATCGTCAAGCCACGAAGAGACATGTACATGGGGAACGATAGGCCAATTTCACCGCACGCAGGCAGGTTGACATGGTCCAAAGGGCTTTGTGTAAGTTAGACATGGGGCCGAACGTCATGTCGGACTGTCCGATGTGTCAAACTGCATGTTGGTATTGGTGTCGGAACATCCAACATCTTCTAGAGAGCATTTGGGTAAGTCGGGCGTTGGGTCGGATCCCAGGTCAAACTGTCCGACTTTGTAGTATTCAACAAAATAACCTCCTTGGTGATGCTCGTTGCTTCTTCTTCAAGCCCCTTCTTCTACTTGCTTACGTGAGAATGCACAAGGTTTGCAATGAGGTAGTAGCCGCGTACCACATGAATGTATAGGAAAGCTCCCCCCCGGTAGGGTCAAGATCCTCATCGGCATGAAGGGAAGCAAGGTTTGTGACGTTGAAGGTGTCACTCACCAAGTACCTGTCCAATGGAATGTCAATCTTGTAGGCATTATCATTGATACTTTGGATGACCTTGAAGGGAGGGTCGGCTCATGGAAGTAACTTGGACTTCCGCTCTTTTGGGAAGCAATCATTGCGAAGATGCACCCGCACGAGGTCACCAGGATGAAGACCATCGGATTCTTGGCGAGGCTTACCTTGTCGGCGTGGCAATGAACTTGTCGCTCGATGATGAGTCTTGTATCTTTGTGCATCGTCTTCATGAATTTGGCGTGTGCACTTACATCCTTGTTGACGTGCTCTTGGAGAGGTAGCGGCATGAAGTCCAAAGGTGTCAAAGGGATGTAAACAACTTCAAATAGAGACTTGAGTGTTGTTGGGCGTGGTGCACTCAAAAGGGAGTTATACCTGATTCATGGGAGTTGATCAACATTGGTGATATCACCATGAGGGTGTCGATGGGAATTTTTCGCATCCATCGGTTCAATTCTCTTGCGCCGTCAGTGTTCTCTAGCAAGATTGACCCTCTCCGAGCGAGATCCTAATGATGTGTTATATTCGGCCACCACTGCTACAGGCACTTGTGAACGAACAACCAGATCAAGTATATGTATGGCCCTATGCCAACATCCAAACAATCAAGTGCAAAATATTGGAACTAAAGTTGTTCTTTAATGTTGGTCAACGTTAGAGATATCACCTAGAGAGGGTCAACACATTTTTGTCACCTCCATATCAAGTGTCATGGTTTGTCGGCGCTCTCAAATGAATTATTCATATCCAGCAAGCGTAAACAGGAAATAAAAATAAACTTTAAACTAATGGTCATAGTCAACAATCATTTTTAGTTTACACATCAAACAGAAGCTGGGCCAAAATCATGAAATCCTGCTCAACCATGCCTGATACTAGACATCAATGGCAATGCAACCATGCAAGGATGATAAATTTCAGTGACACATGACAAGTTTCTGTCAAAAAATAAGGAAAACGCTTCGCTCCTGCCAGTTGATACTCGCAAGGAATCCGCCATGTGCTCTACGGACCGATCGAACATGATTGTACAGTACAAGCCCAACTGTTTTTCCTGGAACCATACAGCACAACTGATCCCACACGTCTGAGCCATCCTTGTCCTCATCTAGTCAGCCCCCACCGCATCGCTCGATCCCGTTTTCCAATCAACGGCTTCCCCATCAGGAGACGAGAAGGAGTCGTCCCTGAGGCGGTGCTGGAACGCCAAGATGAACTCCTCCGCCCGCCTATCACCTTCACTGCCGCCTCCACCTGTCCACCACGAAGGTCGGCTGCGTGCAGTGCTCCACCTTGCCGGTGAGGTGACCTGGTCGGAGGTCCGACGCTCGCCGACGGCAGCACGATTGCGGGGACGGGCGACGCCGATCCTCTCTCCCCACCGTTTGTCGGGAGCTCGCGGCGAACGACTTGACTTTTTCTTGCAATACCCTCTTTGTTGCAAGAAAGATTGCAACTTCAGAGATGTTGCAAAACTTTCTCGCGTAAAACATATATAAAGGTAAAGAGAAAAAAAATTCTGCAACACTAGCTTTGTTGCAAAAAAAAAAACCGCAACAGTATCTCTGTTGTAAAAGTTCTGCAACATGAACTCTGTTGCAAATGTTCGAGCGCAATATCATCCTTGTTGCAAAGCTAGCTGTTGAATCCGACAGCCATCTCACCTTGAATCCAGTGGTTCGCGAGGCGGCTGATCCGCCGGCCGACGTGTAGCGTTGCCCAAAAAAAACAGAAAGTTGCTATGCTTACCAATTAAAATTGTCATCCCCGCGGAACTAAACTTGCCATAAAAAATGTTCGGAGTTGCCATATCATGTGACACTTACCAGGGTTCATTTTTTTATTGCTTTTGATTGGGAGAAAGGGATGGGAGGGAATGTGTAGGCAAAGATAAGGAAAATTATGATTCCGTTCATAATTTGTGATTCCTTCTGATTCGAAGAAGGAAGGTGGTGGGAGGCATTGGATGATGGATCGGTCGATTGGATTGCGTTAGAAAAAGGCCAACGAAGAAAAAAAATTCAGAAACGGAAGATGGGGTTTGGTTGGGAATTTTTTTTGGGGGGATGAGGTTGTCGTAAAGATAAATAAATTCATAAACAGACAGATGACCATGTGTATACATCGCCAAAACCCTGGCAGGCAAGATGCAGTTCCTGAAGCCGCGCACCATCCGCTTCTATCCCAAACTACGGCGATGGATCTTGACGGACGCCGCGAGCTCCGGTTCCAGCATGCAGCCGCTCGCTCTAGCCCTCAACAAGCGCCTCGCCGACGATGCTGGTAAGAGCAACAAGAACCTCGTCTTCTCGCCGTTGTCCATCTACGCGGCGCTATCGCTGGTGGCCGCGGGCGCCCGCGAGCGCACCCTCGCGGAGATGCTCGACGTCCTCGGTGCGCGGTCCCGGGACGACCTTGCCGGGTCAGTCCGCGCGCTGGCGGAGCAGGCCCTCGCCGACCAGTCATGGGCCGGCGGACCGCACGTCAGCTTCGCTTGCGCCGTGTGGCACGACAAGACGAGGCCCCTCAAGCCTGACTATGCCGACGCCGCCGTCAAGTCCTCTGAGGCGCAGACGTGCGCCGTGGACTTCCACGAGAAGGTCGGTGTCAATCTCATCTCTCGTTTGCCGTACGTACATGATCGATCTGTGTAGGGATTTTAGGGCACACATGCACAAATCGATCGATAACATTACGAACATTACAATTAATGTGTGCGTACATGAATATGTGGTTGTGCAGCCGAAGGAAGCTGCGGAGCAGATCAACGCATGGGTGGTGGCGTCGACGAACAAACTCATCCCCTCAATCGTTGATCCAGAAACACTGTCCAACCTGACCGACATTGTGCTCGCCAACGCCATCTACTTCAAGGGCAAATGGGACAGGCCGTTCCACGAGGAAGACAACAAGGAGGGCAAGTTCCACCGCCGTGACAGCAGCACCATCGACGTGCCCTTCATGCGAGGCTGGGGCAAGCAGCATATCGCGTGCCACGACGGCTTCAAGGTGCTCCAGCTTCGTTACCAGAGAGGCCTGCCGTCGCCGGCTCAGCCGCCGGCACGCTACTCGATGTGCATCTTCCTCCCCGACGACCGCGACGGGCTGTCGCAGCTCTCCGACAGGATAGCGGGCGACCCTGACTTTCTACGCGAGCACTTGCCGACGAGCACCGTCTTGGTCGGCGACTTCCGTCTACCCAAGTTCAAGATCGCGTTCGATACCAAGTTGGCCGGCGTTCTCCAGGACTTGGGACTCAAGGACGCTTTCAACCCTGGGAAGGCCGACTTCACGGACATGGCGGAGGGCGCCAGCAGGCCCCTGGCGCTGGAGGAAGTGCTACACAAGGCTGTCATTGAGGTGAACGAGGAAGGCACTGAGGCGGCCGCTGTAACGGCAGCCCTCATGTTTGGATGTGCATCTGGCTACCCGCCGCCGTGTGTGGACTTTGTCGCTGATCATCCGTTTGCCTTCTTTGTGATGGAGGAAGCGTCGGGTGCAATCATGTTCGCAGGGCACATCCTTGACCCATCAAGTGAGTGATGATACTCACGATCGACCATGGCCTTCGCAGACTCAGGAAGTCAGGATTTAGTAATATTTCGCAAGTAGTATGAATTTGTAACAGATTTGCTATTTCACATCTAGATGTGAAATAATTATCTCACGTCTAACTCCCTAGCCATTAGATATAGCATATTAAGATTCGTGATTTTTGCCCTCGCTTCTTCGTGTCTTGTTTTTTCTTTAGGAGCTTCGTGTCTTGTTTGTTTATCAAGACGCGTGCCTAACAACTTTGCGTTGCCTGGCCCATTTCGCGTTATAACTGCCAGCGTTGCTTTGCCTGGGCCGCTCCTATTGTGGAATTTTTTCCATCGATTTTTTTTGTGTGCCGGTCTCCTGTAGTCTTTGGAGATGGTTGTCTTTTTTTTTCTGAGCCATTCATGTGCTTGTGCTGTGGAAACAAGGCGTCATTTCTTTCCATTTTGTTTTGCGTTTTGTGTTTTCTTTGCAAAAGCTATTACTTACTTTAAAAAAAAATACTATCCAGTTGCATGTATGCTCTTCATTTGTAATGGAATACGATGCGATCAAAGTGCAGACACCTTCAGTTCCATGAGGTTTTTTCTTCTTCATTTTCTCTATTTTCTCTATCCGTTTTTTTCTTTCTTTTCATTCTGTATATTCTTCTTCTTTTGTCTAATTCGTGAATAAGATTTTTGTGAATAATTTTATATATTTAAAAAAAAATGGTAGAAACCTTTCAAATTCATGAATATTTTTATACGGAATTTCTGAATCACATCTAGATGTTTTTTGAGGATGTCTCATCTAAGTTTGTCATCACTTGATTTAGTTTATCTAATTTTCGTGCAAGCGCTCGATCCCCTCTCCGGTCGATGTTTTGTTTGTCGCACATTAGTTTCTTGGCTTTACTTTTTCGGCCCATTATTGTGGCGTGTTGGCAACTTGTTTCGCTATGTTGTTTATAGGCCGTGACAAAGAATTTGAAGAGACAAGGAAAGAGAGGCTTTATCACGGTTGTTACCTTCTCGGTTCATTTTGATATTGTCTCCCATTTCTTTTAAACTTTATCAACACGAGATTTAGTAATGAGTCATCTAAGTTGTTATCAGTTCGATCTTGCTGCTATTATTTTCGTGCAACATCTTGGTCTTGTGTCGTCGGCCAATGTATTCGTGTGTCACCTTGTTTCTTTTTTATTCATTTGTCGGCTCGTTCGTGTTATATGTCTGTTATTTTTTCGAGCATTTTTTTGCTTGCACTCTTGTGTGCCCATTTTATCTGACATGTGTTGTACAAGTTGAAAGGCAGGTTATGTCGCTTGTCCAAGTTAAAAGTCTATCATCGACTCGTAACTGGGCCAATAATTTGTTTTTCATCCCAGTACCAAGTCCACCCTCGACTCATAAGTCGGCTCGTAGTTTGTAGTTGTCCTAGTTGCAAGTCCATCATCTACTCGTAACTGGTATCATAGTTTTATGTAGTTGTTCCAGTTGCAAGTTCACGCTTGACTCGCAACTAGAGCCATAGTTTTTTTAATCAAAGTTGCAAGCCCAACCTTGACTCGCAACTGGGCATGTGTTTTGTATTTCATCCCAGTTGCAAGTCCACCATTGATTCGCAACCGAGACTGTAGTTTCTTTCATTCTAGTTGCAAGTAGACCCTCGACTCGCAACTGGGCTCGTAGTTTTGTAGTTGCCTAGTTGCAAGTCCACCTTCGACTCGCAACTGGGCTCATAGTTCTCCTAGTTGCAAGCCCACCCTTGACTCGCAACTAGGCATGTGTTTTGTCTTTCATCCCTGTTGCAAGTCCACCATTGACTCGCAACTATGACTATAGTTTGTTTCATCCCAATTGCAAGTCGACCCTTGACTCGCAACTGAGCTCGTAGTTTCGTAGTTTTCCTAGTTGCAAGTCCACCTTCAACTCGCAACTGGGCTCATAGTTCTCGCAGTTGCAAGCCCACCCTTGACTCGCAACTACGCATGTGTTTTTTCATCCCAGTTGCAAGTCCACCCTTGACTCGCAACTAGGGACCGCATGTTGTTTCATCCGAGTTGCAAGTCGACCCTTGACTTGCAACTGGGCTCATTGTTCGTAGTTGTCTTAATTGCAAGTCCATCCTCGACTCGGAACGGTTGTCCTTGTTGATAGTCCACCCTCGACTCGCAACTGGAGCGCAAAGTTTGTTGTTGTCCCAGCTGCAGTTCCACTCTCGACTCACAACTGGGATGTTTTTTGTTTTTATATCATTTGCAAGTCCACCCTCAACTCGCAACGCATATCATTCTTTTATATACTCGTCTTAGTTACAAGTCCACCCTCGACTCACAACTAAGCACGTAGTTTGTTTTATCCTAGTTGCAAGCCAATCCTTGACTCGCAACTGGGCCTGTGTTATTGTCTTTCATCCTAGTTGTAAATCCATCCTTGACTCGCAACTGGAACCGTAGTTTGTTTTATCCCAGTTGCAAGTCGACTCTTCACTCGCAACCGGTCTCATAGTTTGTAGTTGTTGCAATTGTAAGTCCATCCTCAACTTGCAACTCAGCTCGTAGTTCTCCCAGTTGCAAGCCCACCCGTTGAATCGCAACTAGGCTTGTGCTTTGTTTTTTAACACGCAACTTGCCACGACCCCTATCTAGTTCCATGTCCAACCTTAACATTTAAACCCACCCGACCCAGTTGCATGTCCAAGCGAAACATGCAACTCATGCTCGACATAGTTGCATGTCCACTCTCAGCACGCAACTCGTTACCAACCCAATACGCCCATATAGTTGTATTTTTTTACAAATACATGTCCACTTTTGTAATACACATTTTATATTTTTCTATATACACGGGAACATTTTTTAGCACACAATGATTTTTTTAAATACATGATGAATAATTTTTCAAATGCAGGCCCGATCATTTTTTAGAATACATGGTAAGCATTTTTCAAATTGATACTGATCATTTTTCTAATTGGAATCAAATGTTTTTAAAAAATTATGCAATTTTTTTTAACATTGTGATGGCTCGTATCCGCGTCAGTATTTCGCCGAAAAGGAAGGGGTGATGCAGTACAGCTTCGGTAGGTATTTCCCTCAGTTATGAAACCAAGGTTATCGAACCAGTAGGAGAACCAAGCAACACTATATAAATGGTACCTGCACACAAAGAACAAATACTTGCAACCCGACGTGTAAGAGGGGTTGTCAATCCCTCTCGGGTAAAAGATAGATTGGTTTGTATGATTTTGGATAAATAGATATCGCAATAAAACAAAATAAAATAAATAAAGAAAAAGTGCAGCAAGGTATTTTCAGGTTTTTAGAATAATATATCTGAAAACAAAAGCAAATAAAAATAGATCTCAAAACAAATATGATAAAGAATAGACCCGGGGGCCGTAGATTTCACTAGTGGCTTCTCTCGAGAAAAATAGCATACGGTGGGTAAACAAATTACTGTTGGGCAATTGATAGAACTTCAAATAATTATGATGATATCCAGGCAATGATCATTATATAGGCATCACGTCCAAGATTAGTAGATCGACTCCTGCCTGCATCTGCTACTATTACTCCACACATCGACCGCTATCTAGCATGCATCTAGTGTATTAAGTTTATGAAGAAACGGAGTAATGCAATAAGAATGATGACATGATGTAGACAAGATCTATTCATGTAGGAATAGACCCCATCTTGTTATCCTTAATAGCAATGATCAATACGTGTCTTGCTGCCTCTTCTGTCACTGAGAAAGAACACCGTACGACCGAACGCATCACAAAGCACCTCTTGCCATGGCAAGAAAAATCGATCTAGTTGGCCTACCTAAACCAACGATTCGAAGAAAAATACAAGGCTATAAGTAATCATGCATATAAGAGATCAAAGAAACTCAAATAACTTTCATGGATAAATAGATCTGATCATAAACTCAAAGTTCATCGGTTCCCAACAAACACACCGCAAAAAAGTGTTATATCAAATAGATCTCGAAGAGACCATTGTATTGAGAATCAAAAGAGAGAGAGAGAGGAAGCCATCTAGCTACTAACTACGGACACGTAGGTCTATGATGAACTACTCACGCATCAGCGGAGAGGCACCAATGAGGATGATGAACCCCTCCGTGATGGTGTCTAGATTGGATCTGGTGGTTTTGGAACTTGCGGCGGTTGGAATTATGTTTCGTCGACTCCCCTAGGGTTTTTGGATTTTCGGGGTATTTATAGAGCAAAGAGGCGGTGCGGGAGGCGGCCAAGGTGGGCACAACCCACCAGGGCGCGCCTGGGCCCCCAGGCGCGCCCAGGTGGCTTGTGCTCCCCTCAGAGCCCCCCTCTGGTACTTCTTTGGCCCAACAGGTGTCTTCTAGTCCAGAAAAATTCTCTAAAAAGTTTCGCTGCATTTGGACTCCGTTTGGTATTGATTTTCTGCGAAGTAAAAAAACAAGCAAAAAACAGCAACTAGCACTGGGCACTATGTCAATAGGTTAGTCCCAAAAAATGATATAAAGTTGCTACAAAATGATTGTAAAACATCCAAGAATGATAATATAATAGCATGGGACAAGCAAAAATTATAGATACGATGGAGACGTATCAGCATCCCCAACCTTAATTCCTACTCGTCCTCGAGTAGGTAAATGATAAAAACATAATTTTTGATGTGGAATGCTGCCAAACATGTTCATCACATATTCTTTTCTTTTGTAGCATGGACATATGGATTTTTATATGGTTCAAAGCAATAGTCTAGTTTTGACATGAAGATGTCAATACTCAAGCATATCAACAAGCAACCATGTCTTTCAAAATATCTGTTGGGAAATGTTGCATGGAAAACAAAACAAAAAAAATCTACGCACACGCAAGATCTATCAAGGAGATGCATAGCAACGAGAGGGGAGAGTGTGTCTACGTACCCTCGTAGACCGTAAGCGGAAGCGTTTAGTAACGCGGTTGATGTAGTCGAACTTCTTCGCACTCCAACCGATCAAGTACCGAACGTACGGCCCCTCCGCGTTCAGCATACGTTCAGCTCGGTGACGTCCTCCGCCTTCTTGATCCAGCAAGATGGCGAGGTAGTGGATGAGTTCCGGCAGCACGACAGCGTGGTGACGGTGATGGTGAAGCTATCTCCGCAGGGCTTCGCCTAAGCACTACGAAGATATGACCTAGGGTGTAAACGGTGGAGGGGGCGCCGCACACGGCTAAGAGATTGTCGTGGTTGTGCTAGGCGCCCCCCTCCCACATATATATAGGTGGGGGGAGGAGGGAGCAGCCAGGAGGCGCCCCCAAGTAGGCCGAATCCTACTTGGGGTCCTTCCCAAGTGGCGCCCCACTTACCATATTTGTCGGAGGGGGGAATGAAAGGGGGAAGAGGGAAGGAAGGGGGAGGCCGAATCCCCCCTTTCCTTTCCTCCACTTGGGCGGCTGCTAGAGGGGGTGCGCCAACCCATTGTGGGCTGGTGTGCTCCCCTCTAATGGCCCAATAGGCCCATTACCTTCCCGGGGGTGTCCGGTACCCCTCTGGTATTCCGATGACTACCCGGTACACTCCGAAACACTTCCGGTGTCCAAATACCATCGTCTTATATATCAACATTTACCTCTCGGCCATTTAGGAACTCCTCGTCATGTCTGTGATGTCATCTGGGACTCCGAACAACATTCGGTGAACAAATCATATAACTCATATAACACTATATCGTAAACGAACGTTAAGCGTGCGGACCCTAAGAGTTCGAGAACTATGTAGACATGACCGAGACAACTCTCCGGTCAATAACCAATAGCGAAACCTGGATGCCCATATTGGCTCCTACATATTCTACGAAGATCTTTATCGGTCGAACTGTTATGACAACATACGTAATTCCCTTAGTCCATCGGTATGTTACTTGCCCGAGATTCGATCGTCGGTATCTCTATACCTAATTCAATCTCGTTACCGGCAAGTCTCTTTACTCGTTTCGTAATACATCATCTTGTAACTAACTCATTAGTCATTTGCTTGCAAGGCTTCTTATGATGTGTATTACCGAGAGGGTCCAGAGATACCTCTCCGATACTCGGAGTGACAAATCCCAATCTCGATCTATGCCAACTCAACAAACACCTTCGGAGATACCTGTAGAGCATCTCTATGATCACCTAGTTACGTTGTGACGTTTGATAGCACACAAGGTATTCCTCTGGTATCCGGGAGTTGCAGAATCTCATAGTCGAAGGAATATGTATTTTGTCATGAAGAAAGCAATATCAATAAACTAAATGATCAATATGCTAAGCTAACAGATGGGTCTTGTCCATCACATCATTCTCCTAATGATGTGATCCCTTCTCAAATGACAACACATGTCTATGGTTAGGAAACCTTAACCATCTTTGATCAACGAGCTAGTCTAGTAGAGGCTTACTAGGGACACGGTATTTGTTTATGTATTCACACATGTATTTCAGTTTCTGATCAATATAATTCTAGCATGAATAATAAACATTTATCATGAATAAGGAAATGTAAAATAACAGCTTTATTATTGCCTCTAGGGCATATTTCCTTCAGTCTCCCACTTGCACTAGAGTCAATGATCTAGTTCACATCGCCATGTGATTAACACCCATAGTTCACATCGCCATGTGACCAACACCCAAAGAGTTTACTAGAGTCAATAATCTAGTTCACATCGCCATGTGATTTACACCCAAAGAGTACTAAGGTGTGATCATGTTTTGCTTGTGAGAGAAGTTTAGTCAATGGGTCTGACACATTCAGATCCGTATGTATTTTGCAAATTTCTATGTCTACAATGCTTTGCATGGAGCTACTCTAGCTAATTGCTACCACATTCAATACGTATCCAGATTGAGACTTAGAGTCATCCGGATTAGTGTCAAACCTGCATCGACGTAACCCTTTACGACGAACTCTTTATCACCTCCATAACCGAGAAACATTTCCTTAGTCCTCTTTAGGTACCTAAGGATAATTTTGACCGCTGTCCAGCGATCCACTCCTGGATCACTATTGTACATGTCTGGTACACAACATGGCATACTTAATAGAACCTATGGCTGAGGCATAGGGAATGATTTTCATTCTCTCTCTATCTTCTGCCATGGTCGGGCTTTGAGTCTTACTCAACTTCACATCCTACAATACAGGCAAGAACTCCTTCTTTGATTGATCCATTTTGAACTCCTTCAAAATCTTGTCAAGGTATGTACTCATTGAAAGTCTTATCAAACGTCTTGATCTATCTCTATAGATCTTTATGCCCAATATGTAAGCAGCTTCACCGAGGTCTTTCATTGAAAAATTCTTATTCAATTATCCTTTTATGCTATCCAGAAATTCTATATCATTTCCAATCAGCAATATGTCATCCACATATAATATTAGAAATGCTACAGAGCTCCCACTCACTTTCTTGTAAATACATGCTTCACCGTAAGTCTGTATAAAACCATATGCTTTGATCACCTCATCAAAGCGTATATTCCAACTTCGAGATGCTTGCACCAGTCCATAGATGGATTGCTGGAGCTTGCACACTTTGTTAGCACCTTTAGGATCGACAAAATCTTCTGGTTAAATCATATACAACTCTTCTTTAAGAAATCCATTAAGGAATGCAGTTTCGACGTCCATTTGCCAGATTTCATAATCATAAAATACGACAATTGCTAACATGATTCGGACAGACTTAAGCATCGCTACGGGTGAGAAAGTCTCATCGTAGTCAACCCCTTGAACTTGTCTCAAAACCCTTTTGCGACAAGTCAAGCTTTGTAACATTACCATCAGCGTCAATCTTCTTCTTGAAGATCCATTTATTCTCTATGGCTTGCCGATCATCGGGCAAGTCCACCAAAGTCCATACTTTGTTCTCATACATGGATCCTATCTCAGATTTCATGGCCTCAAGCCATCTGTCGGAATCTGGGCTCATCATAGCTTCTTCATAGTTTGTAGGTTCGCCTTGGTCTACTTGAAGGAAATATGCCCTAGAGGCAATAATAAAGTTGTTATTTTATATTTCCTTATATCATGATAAATGTTTATTATTCATGCTAGAATTGTATTAACCGGAAACTTGATACATGTCTGAATACATAGACAAAACACCGAGTCCCTAGTAAGCCTCTACTATACTAGCTCGTTAATCAAAGATGGTTAAGTTTCCTAACCATAGACATGTGTTGTCATTTGATGAACGGGATCACATCATTAGGAGAATGATGTGATGGACAAGACCCATCCGTTAGCTTAGCATAATGATCGTTAAGTTTTATTGCTATTGCTTTCTTCATGACTTATACATATTCCTCTGACTATGAGATTATGCAACTCCCGAATACCGGAGGAACACCTTGTGTGCTATCAAACGTCACAACGTAACTGGGTGATTATAAAGATGCTCTACAGGTGTCTCCGAAGGTGTTTGTTGGGTTGGCATAGATCGAGATTAGGATTTGTCACTCCGAGTATCGAAGAGGTATCTCTAGGCCCTCTCGGTAATGCACATCATGATAAGCCTTGCAAGCAATGTGACTAATGAGTTAGTTACGGGATGATGCATTACGGAACGAGTAAAGAGACTTTTTGGTAACGAGATTGAACTAGGTATGATGATACCGGCGATCGAATCTCGGGCAAGTAACATACCGATGACAAAGGGAATAACGTATGTTGTTATGCGGTTTGACCGATAAAGATCTTCATAAAATATGTAGGAGCCAATATGAGTATCCAGGTTTCGCTATTGGTTATTGACCGGAGATGTGTCTCGGTCATGTCTACATAGTTCTCGAACCCGTAGGGTCCGCAAGTTTAACGTTCGATGACGATTTGTATTTGAGTTATATGATTTGATGACCGAAGTTTGTTTAGAGTCCCGGATGAGATCATGTAAATGATGAGGAGTCTCGAAATGGTCGATAGGTAAAGATTCATATATTGGAAGGCTATATTCGGACATCAGAAAGGTTCCGAATGATTCGGGTATTTTTCGGAGTACCGGGGAATTACGGGAATTAACCGGGAGAAGTAATGGGCCTTATTGGGCCATACGGGAAAAGAGGAGGCAGGCCAAAGGGGAAGTGGCGCGCGCCCCCCATGGGTCCGAATTGGACTAGGGGAAGGGGGCGGCGCCCCCTTGCCCTTTCCTACTCCCTCTCTCTTTCCCTCTTTCCTTCTCTCCTACTCCGAAAAGGGAAAGGGATTCCTACTAGGACTTGGAAGTCCTAGTAGGACTCCATACACTTGGCGCGCCCCTAGGAGGGCCGGCCTCTTTCCCTCCCTCCTTTATATACGAGGGAGGGGGGCACCACAAAGGCACACCAAGATTTGTCTTAGCCGTGTGCGGTGCCCCCCTCCACAGGTACACACCTCGGTCATATCGTCGTAGTGTTTATGCGAAGCCCTGCGCCGGTAACTTCATCATCACCGTCGCCACGCCGTCGTGCTGACGGAACTCTCCTTCGTCCTCAACTGGATCAAGAGCTCGAGGGACGTCATCGAGCTGAACGTGTGCTGAACTCGGAGGTGCCGTACGTTCGGTGCTTGATCGGTTGGATCGCGAAGATGTTCGACTACATCAACCGCGTTAAGCTAACGCTTCCGCTTTCGGTCTACGAGGGTACGTGGACATACTCTCCCCTCTCATTGCTATGCATCTCCTAGATAGATCTTGCGTGAACGTAGGAATTTTTTTGAAATTGCATTCTACGTTCCCCAACAGTGGCATCCGAGCCTGGTCTATGCGTAGATGATATGCACGAGTAGAACACAAAGAGTTGTGGACGATAATAGTCATACTGCTTACCACCAATGTCTTACTTTGATTCGGCGCTATTGTTGGATGAAGCGGCCCGGATCGACATTACATGACCGCGTTCATGAGACTGGTTCTACCGACGTGCTTTGCACAAAGGTGGCTGGCGGGTGTCTGTTTCTCCAACTTTAGTTGAATCGAGTTTGACTACGGCCAGTCCTTGTCGAAGGTTAAAATAGCACACTTGACGAAAAATCGTTGTGGTTTTGATGCGTAGGTAAGAACGGTTCTTGCTAGAAGCCCGTAGCAGCCACGTAAAACTTGCAACAACAAAGTAGAGGACGTCTAACTTGTTTTTGCAAGGCATGCTGTGATGTGATATGGTCAAGACATGATGTGATATACATTATTGTATGAGATGATCATGTTTTGTAAAAGTGATCGGCAACTGGCAGGAGCCTTATGGTTGTCGCTTTATTGTATGAAATACAATCGCCATGTAATTGCTTTACTTTATCACTATGTGGTAGCGATAGTCGTAGAAGCAATAGTTGGCGAGACGACAACGACGCTACGATGGAGATCAAGGTGTCAAGCCGGTGACGATGAAAATCATGACGGTGCTTTGGAGATGGAGATCAAAGGCACAAGATGATGATGGCCATATCATGTCACATATTTTGATTGCATGTGATGTTTATCTTTTATGCATCTTATTTTGCTTAGTACGGCGGTAGCATTATAAGATGATCCCTCACTAAATTTCAAGGTATAAGTGTTCTCCCTGAGTATGCACCGTTGCGAAAGTTCTTCGTGCTGAGACACCACGTGATGATCGGGTGTGATAGGCTGTACGTTCACATACAATGGGTGCAAGACAGTTTTGCACATGCAGAATACTGGGGTTAAACTTGACGAGCCTAGCATATGCAGATATGGCCTCGGAACACTGAGACCGAAAGGTGGAACGTGAATCATATAGTAGATATGATCAACATAGAGAAGTTCACCATTGAAAACTACTCCATCTCACGTGATGATCAGACATGGTTTAGTTGATTTGGATCACGTGATCATTTAGATGACTCGAGGGATGTCTATCTAAGTGGGAGTTCTTAAGTAATTTGATTAATTGAACTTAATTTATCATGAACTTAGTCCTGGTAGTATTTGCAAATTATGTTGTAGATCAATAGCTCGCGTATAGCTCCCCTGTTTTATTTTAGATATGTTCCTAGAGAAAAACTAAGTTGAAAGATGATAGTAGCAATGATGCGGACTGGGTCCGTGATCTGAGGAATATCCTCGTTGCTGCACAGAAGAATTATGTCCTTGATGCACCGCTAGGTGATAGACCTATTGCAGGAGCAGATGCAGATGTTATGAACATTTGGCAAGCTCGATATGATGACTACTTGATAGTTTAGTGCACCATGCTTTACGGCTTAGAACCGGGACTTCAAAAACGTTTTGAATGCCGCGGAGCATATGAGATGTTCCAAAGAGATGAAATTGGTATTTCAGACTCATGCCCATGTCGAGAGGTATGAGACCTCTGACAAGTACTTTGCCTACAAGATGGAGGAGAATAGCTCAGCTAGTGAGCATGTGCTCAGAACGTCTGGGTACTATAATTGCTTGAATCAAGTGGGAGTTAATCTTTCAGATAAGATAGTGATTAACAGAGTTCTCTAGTCACTATCACCAAGTTATTAGAACTTCATGATGAACTATAATATGCAAGGGATGATGAAAACGATTCCCAGGCTCTTCGCGATGCTGAAATCGGCGAAGGTAGAAATCAAGAAATAGCATAAAGTGTTGATGGTTGACAAGACCACTAGTTTCAAGAAAAAGGGCAAGGGAAAGAAAGGAAACTTCAAGAAGAATGGCAAGCAAGTTGTCACTCCCATGAAGAAGCCCAAGTCTGGACCTAAGCCTGAAACTGAGTGCTTCTACTGCAAAGGAAATGGTCACTGGAAGCGGAATTGCCCCAAATACTTGGCGGATAAGAAGGATGGCAAAGTGAACAAAGGTATATTTGATATACATGTTATTGATGTGTATTTTACTAGTGTTCATAGTAGCCCCAGGGTATTTGATACCGGTTCAGTTGCTAACATTAGTAACTCAAAACAGGAGTTGCAAAATGAACAGAGACTAGTTAATGATGAGGTGACGATGAGTGTTGGAAGTGATTCCAAGGTTGATAAGATCACCATCGCACACTCCCTCTACCTTCGGGATTAGTGTTGGACCTAAATAAATGTTATTTGGTGTTTGCGTTCAGCATGAATATGATTTGATCATGTTTATTGTGATACGGTTATTCATTTAAGTCAGAGAATAATTGTTGTTCTGTTTAAATGAATAAAACCTTCTATGGTCATACACTCAATATAAATGGTTTATTGAATCTCGATCGTAGTGATACACATATTCATAATATTGATGCCAAAAGATGCAAAGTTGATAATGATAATGCAACATATTTGTGGCACTGCCGTTTAGGTCATATTGGTGTAAAGCGCATGAAGAAACTCCATGCAGATGGACTTTTGAAACATTATTTTCTGACCTTCATAGATGATTTGAGCAGATATGGGTATATCTACTTAATGAAACACAAGTTTGAAACATTTGAAAAGTTCAAAGAATTTCAGAGTGAAGTGGAAAATCATCGTAACAAGAAAATAAAGTTTCGACGATTTGATAGCGGAGGCGAATATTTGAGTTACAAGTTTGGTCTTCATTTAAAACAATGTGGAATAGTTTCGCAACTCACGCCACCTAGAACACCATAGCGTAATGGTGTGTCCGAACATCGTAACCGTACTTTATTAGATATGGTGCGATCTATGATGTCTCTTACCGATTTACCACTATCGTTTTGGGGTTATGCATTAGAGACAGCTGCATTCACGTTAAAATAGGGCACCATCTAAATCCATTGAGACGACACCATATGAACTGTGGTTTGGCAAGAAACCCAAGCTGTCATTTCTTAAAGTTTGGGGTTGCGATACTTATGTGAAAAAGCTTCAGCCTGATAAGCTCAAACCCAAATCGGAGAAGTGCGTCTTCATAGGATACCCAAAAGAAACTATTGGGTACACCTTCTATCACAGATCCGAAGGCAAAAATCTTTGTTGCTAAGAATGGATCCTTTCTAGAGAAGGAGTTTCTCTCGAAAGAAGTGAGTGGGGGAAAGTAGAACTTGATGAGGTAATTGTACCTTCTCCCGAATTGGAGAGTAGTTCATCACAGAAATCAGTTCTAGTGATGCCTACACCAATTAGTGAGGAAGTTAATGATGATGATCATGAAACTTCAGATCAAGTTACTACCGAACCTCGTAGGTCAACCAGAGTACGTTCCACACCAGAGTGGTACGGTAATCCTGTTCTGGAAGTCATGTTACTAGACCATGACGAACCTACGAACTATGAGGAAGCGATGATGAGCCCAGATTCCGCGAAATGGCTTGAGGCCATGAAATCTGAGATGGGATCCATGTATGAGAACAAAGTGTGGACTTTGGTTGACTTGCCCGATGATCGACAAGCCATAGAGAATAAATGGATCTTCAAGAGGAAGACGAATGCTGATGGTAGTGTTACTATCTACAAAGCTCGAATTATCGCAAAAGGTTTTTGACAAGTTCAAGGTGTTAACTGCGATGAGATTTTCTCACTCGTATCGATGCTTAAGTCTGTCCGAATCATGTTAGCAATTGCCACATTTTATGAAATCTGGCAAATGGATGTCAAAACTGCACTCCTTAATGGATTTCTTAAAGAAGAATTGTATATGATGCAACCAGAAGGTTTTGTCAATCCTAAAGGTGCTAACAAAGTGTGCAAGCTCCAGCGATCCATCTATGGACTGGTGCAAGCATCTCGGAGTTGGAATATACGCTTTGATAAGGTGATTAAAGCATATGGTTTTATACAGACTTATGGTGAAGCCTGTATTTACAAGAAAGTGAGTGGGAGCTCTGTAGCATTTCTAATATTATATGTGGATGACATATTGCTGATTGGAAATGATATAGAATTTCTGGATAGCATAAAAGGATACTTGAATAAGAATTTTTCAATGAAAGACCTCGGTGAAGCTACTTATATTGGGCATCAAGATCTATAGAGATAGATCAAAACGCTTGATAAGTTTTTTCAATGAATACATACCTTGACAAGATTTTGAAGTAGTTCAAAATGGAATAGTCAAAGAAGGAGTTCTTGCCTGTGTTGCAAAGGTGTGAAGTTGAGTAAGACTCAAAACCCGACTTCGGTAGAAAATAGAAAGAGAATGAAAAGTCATTCCCTATGCCTCAGTCATAGGTTCTATAAAGTATGCTATGCTGTGTACCAGACCTATTGTATACCTTGCCATGAGTTAAGCAAGGGGGTACGATAGTGATCCAGGAGTGGATCACTGAACAACGGTCAAAGTTATCCTTAGTTAGCTAAGAGTACTAAGGAAATGTTTCTCGGTTATGGATGTGATAAAGAGTTCGTCGTAAAGAGTTACGTCGATGCAAGCTTTGACACTAATCTAGATGACTCTAAGTCTCAATCTAGACACATATTGAAAGTGGGAGAAATTAGCTAGAGTAGCTCCGTGCAGAGCATTGTAGACATAGAAATTTGCAAGATACATACGGATCAGAATGTGGCAGACCCGTTGACTAAACTTCTCTCACAAGCAAAACATGATCACACCTTAATACTCTTTGGGTATTAATCACATGGCGATGTGAACTAGACTATTGACTCTAGTAAACCCTTTGGTTGTTGGTCACATGACGATGTGAACTATGGGTGTTAATCAAATAAAGATGTGAACTATTGGTGTTAAATCACATGGCGATGTGAACTAGATTATTGACTCTAGTGCAAGTGGGAGACTGAAAGGAAATATGCCCTAGAGGAAATAATAAAGTTGTTATTTTATATTTCCTTATATCATGATAAATGTTTATTATTCATGCTAGAATTGTATTAACCGGAAACTTGATACATGTGTGAATACATAGACAAAACACCGAGTCCCTAGTAAGCCTCTACTAGACTAGCTCGTTAATCAAAGATGGTTAAGTTTCCTAATCATAGACATGTGTTGTCATTTGATGAACGGGATCACATCATTAGGAGAATGATGTGATGGACAAGACCCATCCGTTAGCTTAGCATAATGATCGTTAAGTTTTATTGCTATTGCTTTCTTCATGACTTATACATATTCCTCTGACTATGAGATTATGCAACTCCCGAATAGGAACACCTTGTGTGCTATGAAACATCACAACGTAACTGGGTGATTATAAAGATGCTCTACAGGTGTCTCCGAAGGTGGTTGTTGGGTTGGCATAGATCGAGATTAGGATTTGTCACTCCGAGTATCGGAGAGGTATCTCTGGGCCCTCTCGGTAATGCACATCATGATAAGCCTTGCAAGCAATGTGACTAATGAGTTAGTTACAGGATGATGCATTACGGAACGAGTAAAGAGACTTGCCGGTAACGAGATTGAACTAGGTATGATGATACCGACGATCGAATCTCGGGCAAGTAACATACCGATGACAAAGGGAATAACGTATGTTGTTATGCAGTTTGACCGATAAAGATCTTCGTAGAATATGTAGGAGCCAATATGAGCATCTAGGTTCTGCTATTGGTTATTGACCGGAGATGTGTCTCGGTCATGTCTACATAGTTCTCGAACCCGTAGGGTCCGCACGTTTAACATTCGATGACGATTTGTATTATGAGTTATGTGATTTGATGACCGAAGTTTGTTCAGAGTCCCGGATGAGATCGTGGACATGACGAGGAGTCTCGAAATGGTCGAGAGGTAAAGATTCATATATTGGAAGGCTATATTCGGACATCGGAAAGGTTCCGAATGATTCGGGTATTTTTCGGAGTACCGGGGAGTTACGGGAATTAACCGGGAGAAGTAATGGGCCTTATTGGGCCATACGGGAAAAGAGGAGGCAGGCCAAAGGGGAAGTGGCACGCGCCCCCCATGGGTCCGAATTGGACTAGGGGAAGGGGGTGGCGCCCCCCTTGCTCTTTCCTACTCCCTCTCTCTTTCCCTCTTTCCTTCTCTCCTACTCCAAAAAGGGAAAGGGATTCCTACTAGGACTTGGAAGTCCTAGTAGGACTCCATACACTTGGCGCGCCCCTAGGAGGGCCAGCCTCTTTCCCTCCCTCCTTTATATACGGGGGAGGGGGGCACCCCAAAGGCACAGCAAGATTTGTCTTAGCCATGTGCGGTGCCCCCCTCCACAGTTACACACCTCGGTCATATCGTCGTAGTGCTTAGGCGAAGCCCTGCGCCGGCAACTTCATCATCACCATCGCCACGCCGTCATGCTGACGGAACTCTCCTTCGTCCTCAACTGGATCAAGAGCTCGAGGAACGTCATCGAGTTGAACGTGTGCTGAACTCGGAGGTGCCGTACGTTAGGTGCTTGATCGGTTGGATCGCGAAGACGTTCGACTACATCAACCGCGTTAAGCTAACGCTTCCGCTTTCGGTCTACGAGGGTACGTGGACATACTCTCCCCTCTCGTTGCTATGCATCTCCTAGATAGATCTTGCATGAACGTAGGAATTTTTTTGAAATTGCACGTTCCCCAACACTAGTAACATGGCTTCCAGGACAGGATTATTGACTACTCTGGTGCGGATCGTGCTCTGGTCGACCTACGTGGTTTAGTAGTAACTTGATCTGAAGTTTCATGATCATTATCATTTGCTTCCTCTCTAGTTGGTGTAGGCATCATGGGAACGGTTTTCTATGTTTTGCTACTTTCCAATTCGAGAGAAGGTACAATTACCTCAGCAAGTTCTACTTTCCTCCCACTCACTTCTTTCAAGAGAAACTCCTTCTCTAGAAAGGACCCATTCTTAGCAACAAAGATCTTGCCTTCGGATTTGTGGTAGAAGTTGTACCCAATAGTTTCTTTAGGGTATCCTATGAAGACGCACTTCTCCGATTTGGGTTCGAGCTTATCTGGCTGAAGCCTTTTGACATAAGCATCGCATCCCCAATCTTAAAGAAACGACAGCTTAGGTTTCTTGCCAAACCACAGTTCATACGGTGTCATCTTAACGGATTTAGATGGTGCCCTATTTAACGTGAATGCGGCTGTCTCTAATGCATAACCCCAAAACAATAGTGGTAAATTGGTAAGAGACATCACAGATCGCACCATATCTAATAAAGTACGGTTACGATGTTTGGACACACCATTACACTGTGGTGTTCCAGGTGGCGTGAGTTGTGAAACAATTCCACATTGTTTTAAATGAAGGCTAAACTCGTAACTCAAATATTTGCCTCCTCAATCAGATCGTAGAAACTTTATTTTCTTCTTACGATGATTCTCCACTTTACTTTGAAATTCTTTGAACTTTTCAAATGTTTCAGACTTGGGTTTCATTAAGTAGATATACCCATACCTACTCAAATCATCTGTGAATGCCAGAAAATAACGATACCTGCCGCGTGCTTCAACACTCATCGGACCGCATACATCGGTATGTATTATTTCCAGTAAGTCATTAGCTTGCTCCATTGTTCCGAAGAACGGAGTATTAGTCATCTTGCCCATGAGGCATGGTTCACAAGTATCAAATGATTCATAATCAAGTGATTCCAAAAGCCCATCCGCATGGAGTTTCTTCATGCGCTTTACTCCAATATGACCTAAACGGCAGTGCCACAAATATGTTGCACTATCATTATCAACTTTGCATCTTTTGGCATCAATATTATGAATATGTGTATCACTACAATCGAGATTCAACAAGAATAGACCACTCTTCAAGGGTGCATGACCATAAAAGATATTATTCATATAAATAGAACAACCATTATTCTCTGACTTAAATGAATAACCGTCTCGCAATAAACAAGATCTAGATATAATGTTCATGCTTAACGCGGGCACCAAATAACAATTGTTGAGGTCTAAAAGTAATCCTGAAGGTAGATGTAGAGGTAGCGTGCCGACGGCTATCACATCGACCTTGGAACCATTCCCGACGCGCATCGTCACCTCGTCCTTAGCCAATCTTATTTTATTCCGCAGCTCCTGTTTCGAGTTACAAATATGAGCAACCGAACCAGTATCAAATACCCAGGCGCTGCTACGAGCATTACTAAGGTACACATAAATAACATGTATATCAAATATACCTTTGTTCACTTTGCCATCTGAGGGAGTCATGGACTAAGGGGTCCTCAGGGCGATGGCCCATTGGACTTGGGCCGGACTGGTGGAGCCGTATAGTGATAGGAGACCTATGAAGCCGTGGTGTGCCCTCCAATTCAAGAAGGCGCCGGATCTCTTTAATCCCTTATTGTAATCTATCTTCGGTAACCCTAACCCTACCGGTATCTATATAAACCGAGGGTATTTAGTCTTTAGGGCTAGAGCTACATTCATCACCTCATCTCCTTAGGGTTTAGCTCATGCTAATCTCGAGGTAGATCTACTCTGTAAACCACATTTTACATCCAATACAATCAAGCAGGACATAGGGTATTACCTCTTTGAGAGGGCCTGAACCTGGGTAAACACTGTGTTCGTCGTCCCTTGTTCCCCATCGATCCTAGATCCATAGCTCGGGACCCCTACCCCGAGGTCTGCCGGTTTTGACACCGACATTGGTGCTTTCATTGAGAGTTCCGATGTGGGATCGCCATAGGAATCGATGGCTCAACCGATCGTTGGAGACCACACCCGCGCCAAGGGCTTCCCCGCCCTGGTCATCTCTTCGTCTTCGGTGGCATGTTAGTGCGCACCGATCCCACTAGTCACCTCGACCAGATCAAAGGCTTCACCCCCGTTGAAGGGTTCATTGGTTTAGGGGCATCGACCCCAGGACCAGCAGACTCACAAAAATCTGGTATCTCTCAGAATCCGGCCCTGAAGTCCGATTCCGACAGACCACCCACAAGATCTCCTGCCGAATCGCCGGAGTGTCTGGCACCCCCATGTGGCCAGCCGGCAGACCACTTGGCGAGTCTTTTCCATGCAATGGGAATCTCTGTTATCAGGCCTACGGCCTACTATCGGATCAGGCTTAAACTAGACGATCGAGAAATCAACGCCCTTCCGATCATGCACCTCGTCGCCACGGTCGAAGAGGCCCAGGAGGGGCCACAGCCCTGCAAGCTAAGAACGGTGTACACTCGAATCTCCAGCTCGGAGTCAGACACCAGCTCAGATGTACGTCCGGACTCGAGCCCCAATGCTAGATCTGGCCTCGAGCCGATCCAGCCGCACACTTGTCCGGATCCGAGCCTTGCACGACCAGAACCAGACATGACTCAACAACCCATCGAGGATAGTCCGGGTCCACGGCAGGATGGAATTCCCAAAATTTTCCCACCCACCCACCACACGGAATACTCTCCGGATTTGGGAAACCCAGACATATGGTACCTCATGTATGTCAAACAGCTGCCAAACGAGACAAGCCACCATTATTGGGCTAGATTTCTCCTGGTAAAGAACAGGATGGCACCTTGCTGTGACAAAGAAATAATTAAAGCCTTCCAGTTTAACTGCAGGGACGAGGGCCTCTTAAACGCCCTTGCGCGTCGCCGAATTCAAAGCTTCACCGAACTATCAGACATGGTACGCAAATATTGCGCCATGGAGAACACGTAGAGGGCGCAACAGATGAACATGGGGCCACAGCCCGCCGCGCATCACGGAAAGCCTCGCTTTAAATGAGCTTACACAAATCGGTCGCCGGAGTGTGAGCCTAATGAAAAGAAAACTAGGCCCCGATCGGTGTTAGACGAGTTGCTGGATAAACCATGCCCAATACACTCGGTCTTGCTAGACACAAACCCAACCCACAGACTTCGAGCCTGTTGGGTGGTAAGACAAGTGACCAAATATGGCGAGCCAATCTTGGGCCTTACACCCCCAGATAAACAGTCCTCAGCTTCACCACAGGACCACAATGTCCTTACGGTATATGAGATGTTCGCCTCAAACAATTAAAGGAAAAAGGCTCTTTGAGAGCTCAACCAAATATATCAAGTGACGACCGCACAGCCATGGGCAGCCACGCCTATCACCTTCAATGAGAAGGATGAGCCAAGCCCCCGTAACAACCGCGCACCGCCGCACTGGTCCTCGACCCCATTGTCGATGGTTTTCGGCTGTCTAAAGTGTTGATGGACGGAGGCAGCGGCCTCAACCTCATTTATGAGGATACTCTAGAAAAGATGCAGTTCCACAGGTCTCGCATCGAACACAGTCATACAACATTCCGAGGTATAATACCTGGTAGGGAGGCACACTGCTCGGGGCACGTAACCCTGGATGTTGTGTTTGGCACACCCGATAACTACAGATCTGAACCCTTACTATTTCACATTGTGCCCTTCCGTAGCGGATACCATGCCCTTCTAGGACGTGAGGCATTCTCAAGATTTCAGGCAATACCACATTACGGGTGTATGAAACTCAAGATGCCAGGGCCTAACGGGGTGATCTCTCTTAAAAGTGACCCGAGCAAAGCCTTGCGAGCCGAAAACAAGATGGCATCCCTCGCCCTAGAGGCACTATCCGAAGCCCTCGCAGCCGAAGAGTTGTCAGTGCTATGCACTACAGTCGACAGGGATGATGTGGTTCTCAGTAAAAGACAAAAACCCACATCATTCAAGCCAACAGACAAAATAGTAAAATTTCAAGTGCACCCAACAGATCCCAACAAAACGGCATCCATAGGAGCACAGCTGGACCCCGCAGTCGACGAGGCGCTAAGGACATTCCTGCATGAAAACTGGGAAATATTCGCCTGGCACCCATCAGATATGCCAGGAATCCCACGCAGGTTGGCAGAGCACAACCTCAGCATTTTAAAAGGCTTCAAGCCAGTGAAACAAACCCTGCCCTAATTTTCCGAACCCAAACGGCAGGCCATGGGCGAAGAACTTGCAAAAGTGCTAGAGGCCAGATTCATCCGCGAGATCAAGCACCCCGAGTGGTTAGCAAATCTGGTTATGGTACCCAAGAAGGATAAGTCCTGGCGGCTCTGTGTCGACTTTAAAGACCTCAACAAGGCCTGCCCTAAGGATCCATTCCCCCTGCCAAGGATAGAGCAGATCATCGATGCCACCGCCGGACATGACTCATTATGCTTCCTCGACGCATACTCCAGATACCATCAGATTAAGATGAAGGAGTCCGATCAGGCAGCAACCGCATTCATCACCCCTTACGGGCCTTTCTGCTTCAACACCATGCCGTTCGGACTAAAAAACGCGGGAGCCACATACCAGCGCATGATTCAAACATGCCTCGAAAACCAAATTGGCAGAATAGTTGAGGCATACGTGGACGACGTGGTTGTCAAAACCAAACACATCGACCAACTGATAGATGACCTACGCCAAACCTTCGACAACCTGTGGGCCTACGGCATACGGCTCAACCCGGAGAAATGCGGCTTTGGGGTCCCTGTCGGAAAGCTACTCGGATTCATCGTCTCCCATAGAGGAATCAAAGCCAATCCGGCCAAAATTAGAGCGCTGTCTCAGCTCGCAATACCAACAGAGCTCAAGCATGTCCAGAAGCTAGCGGGATGCATGGCAACCTTGAGCCACTTCATGTCTCGCCTCGGAGAAAAGGCATTGCCACTCTGCAAGCTGCTCAAAAAGACCAAGAACTTCCAGTGGACAGATGAAGCAACCATGACACTCGAGGAGATTAAAACACTCCACACCGGCAACCCTATCCTGGCCACACCCGGTGTCGGCGAACCCATGCTACTATACATTTCAGCCACCAATCAGGTGATCAGCGTGGTGCTCGTCGTGGAGCAGGAGTCCGAGGGCCAGATGTTCCAAGTCCAGAAGCCGGTCTACTATGTGTCCGAGGTGCTTATGCCATGCAAATCACGATACCCGCACTATCAAAAGATAGCCTACACGATTTTCATGGCATCCCGAAAGCTACGACACTACTTTCAAGAATGTTCGGTCACAATGGCGTCAGATGTTCCGTTGAATTACATAGTCAATAACAGGGACGCCATGGGCCGCATCGCCAAATGGGTCATTGAGCTCCTCCCCTTCAAGATAACTGATGTGGCTTGAACTACGTCGGTATTTCCCCAAAGAGGAAGGGATGATGCATCACAGCTACGATAGGTATTTCCCTCAATGATGAAACCAAGGTTATCGAACTAGTAGGAGAACCAAGCAACACTATGTAAACGGTACCCGCACACAAAGAACAAATACTTGCAACCCAACGTGTTAAAGGGGTTGTCAATCCCTTCTGGGTAACGGTGCCAGAAATTGTCACGTGGACGGGAGACTAAATGTGATAGATTGGATAAATAGATCTCGATAAAACGCGAATAAAATAAAGTGCAGCAAGGTATTTTTGGGTTTTGGAAATATAGATCTGAAAATAACAGATGCAAATAAATAAAAAGGCAAATAGCAATATATATCTGAAAATAAATGATAAGAAAAATAGACCCGGGGGCCGTAGATTTCACTAGTGGCTTCTCTCGAGAAAATAGCATACGGTGGGTAAACAAATTACTGTTGGGCAATTGATAGAACTTCAAATAATTATGACGATATCCAAGCAATGATCATTATATAGGCATCACGTCCAAGATTAGTAGACCGACTCCTGCCTGCATCTACTACTATTACTCCACACATCGACCGCTATCCAGCATGTATCTAGTGTATTAAGTTCATGGAGAAACGGAGTAATGCAATAAGAACGATGACATGATGTAGACGAGATCTATTCATGTAGGAATAGACCCCATCTTGTTATCCTTAATGGCAACGATACATACGTGTCATTTCCCCTTCTGTCACTGGGATTGAGCACCGTAAGATCAAACCCATCACAAAGCACCTCTTCCCATGGCAAGAAAAAACAATCTAGTCGGCCTAACTAAACCAAAGATTCGAAGAAGAAATACGAGGCTATAAGTAATCATGCATATAAGAGATCAAAGAGACTCAAATAACTTTCATGGATAAAAAGATAGATCTGATCATAAACTCGAAGTTCATCGGATCCCAACAAACACACCGCAAAAAGAGTTACATCAAATAGACCTCCAAAGAGACCATTGTATTGAGAATCAAAAGAGAGAGAGGAATCCATCTAGCTACTAACTACGGACCCGAAGGTCTACAATGAACTACTCACGCATCATCAGAGAGGCACCAATGAGGATGATGAACCCCTCCGTGATGGTGTCTAGATTGGATCTGTGGTTTCTGGAACTTGTGGCGGCTGGAATTGTGTTTCGTCGACTCCCCTAGGGTTTTTGGATTTTTGGGGTATTTATAGAGCAAAGAGGCGGTGCGGGAGGCGGCCGAGGTGGGCACAACACACCAGGGCGTGCTTGGGCCCCCAGGCGCGCCCAGGTGGGTTGTGCTCCCCTCGGAGCCCCCCTCTGGTACTTCTTTGGCCCAACAGGTGTCTTCTGGTCCAGAAAAAATCACCAAAAAGTTTTTCTGCATTTGGACTCCATTTGGTATTGATTTTCTGCGAAGTAAAAAACAAGTAAAAAACAACAACTGGCATTGGGCACTATGTCAATAGGTTAGTCCCAAAAAATGTATAAAGTTGCTATAAAATGATTGTAAAACATCCAAGATTGATAATATAACAGCATGGAACAATAAAAAATTATAGATACATTGGAGACGTATCAATAACATACAAGCCATGCCGAGCCATTAAATCTCAGGTGCTGGGTGATTTCATAGCCGAATGGACCGAGGCCGAACTACCCCGGGAGTACTCTACATACTCGCACTGGACAATGTATTTCGACGGCTCAAAGATGTTAGCCGGACTGGGGGCCGGGGTCATCCTAATCTCCCCCATAGGCGACACTGTTCGGTATGTCCTCCAAATAATGTACACGCACTCCAACAACGCAGCCGGGTACGAAGCACTACTACATGGTCTTCGCATGGCTACGACAATGGGCGTGCAGTGCCTCGACGTAAGGGGAGATTCAAACCTAGCGATCTCTCAAGTTAACGGCGAATTCGATGCCAAAGACCCAAAGATGGCAGCGTATTGAAACGCGGTCCTCCGGATATCGGCCCAATTTGAGGGCCTAGAATTTCACCATGTCGCTAGAGACAGCAATCAAGCAGCCGACGTCCTCGCCCGCACGGGCACCAAGTGCGACCTGGTTCCCAAAAACACCTTCCTCGAGCGGCTCTTTAAGCCCTCCGTGGTGTGGCAGGACAATGTCACCGGTGCACTATCCAACGAGCCCGCTCACAATGCCTCGCCCGAAAATGAACAAGACGATCACGTCATCGGTGCTCCGCACTCGAGGAAGCACCTTCCGCACATGAAGTAATGCACGTAATCTCACCCTGGACAGAACCCCTGCTAGCCTACCTCACACAACATCAGCTTCCGGAGGATCAAACCGAAGCACGACGCATAGTTCGGCGCTCTAAAGCATACAAGGTCCATGAGGGTGAACTCTATAAGAAGAGTACCACAGGAGTTTTACAAAGGTGCATCTCCGAAGAAGAGGGGCAGCAGCTCTTGGCAGAGATACACGCGGGCATGGGCGGACACCACGCGGCAGCTCGGGCTTTGGTCAGCAAGGCTTTCCGGGCAGGTTTTTTCTGGCCTATCGCCCATGAAGATGCTCGGACATTAGTCCAACATTGCATCAGATGCCAGCTGTTCGCAAATCAAAGCCACATGCCCCCCACAGCTCTTCGGACGATACCGATCACATGGCCTTTTGCGGTCTAGGGTCTCGACATGGTCGGGCCACTCAAAGGGGGGACAAACAAAAAGAAGTACCTATTGGTCATGGACGACAAATTCACCAAGTGGATCGAGGCAAGACCCGTCACTTTGGCAGAATCCGGACAGGTCGTCGACTTCTTATCCCATGTCGTACACCGTTATGGTGTCCCCCACAGCATAATTACCGATAATGGTACCAACTTCACCGCCCAGGAAGTTAAAGACTGGTGCGGTAAAATGGGCTTAAGCTTGATTACGCCACGGTGTACCACCCACAGACCAACGGACAGGTCGAACGAGCCAACGGACTCATTATGAGCGGCATTAAGCCTCGCCTAGTTCGATCCCTTGAACAATCAGACTGCCATTGGGTCGAGGAACTCGATTCCGTACTATTGGGGCTGCACACTACTCCTAATTGGTCAATCGGATACACACCATTTTTTATGGTATACGGTGCGGAAGAAGTTCTCCCATGCGACCTTATCCATGACGTGCCTAGAGTGCGCATGTACGAAGAAAAGGAAGCCGAGCTCGATCGGCAGGATGATCTGGATGCTCAGGAAGAAGAGCGGGACATAGCTCGAGCTCGGTCCACGTTCTATCAATAGCAAGCACGATGTTACCACAGTCGTGAAGTCCGGGCGAAGACATATAACATGGGAGACCTCGTCTTCTGACTCCCCGAGAAACAGAAGAATAAACTATCACCTAAATGGGAGGGACCGTACATCATCGATAAAGTACTCATTGGAGGAGCATATCGTCTTCGCCGCCCGTCCAACGACTGCCTCGAGCCGAACCCGTGGAACACAGCCCGGCTGTGGCGTTTTTACGCATGAGCTTGACATACATCTCCACCTTTTCCTTCTTTTATTTTCCTTATTTCTCTCTTTTCAACATGGTGCTAGTTTGGCTAAACCGAACCATACCAATCTCGTATTATATACATCATTGAATGTAACACCCGCTTCGCATGGGGGCTCACTCAGAAGATCCGAATAAATGTATAAATTGCATTCGTACTGATTGCATCCTTCTCACACATGTTAAGCCAACACATGCACTTGTTTGACTTAAGATCTTTGCCAAGCTGGGTTGCCTGGCTCCTGTGTTTACCCCTACGTTCCCGATTGTTCGGCTAGGGAGTAAAGGGAGCACCTCTTCGATTGTTACGACCGGGTCATCCGGGACCGTACCTCAGACGAGTGAAGCCGAAAGCTAGCGTTCTTACAGAATACAATAAGTCGGCCTAAGAGAAGGGAATATAGCCACACGCTTATCACCAGGGTTTTCTCGCAGCCAATGGTCTCCGTTGATTTCACACATCCGGACTATAAACTTACCGGAAGAAAGGAACCTTTGGAGGAACTATTTTTGTTGGAAGATGTTTCTTACGTCAAACAGTAATATAACATAACTCTCCACACATGTTTCGTCCGTTCGAGCCAAATGGCCGGATTGCCTGGTTCCCGAAGTACTGCCTTGTTTCCCTCGGCACGTAGTACGGAACACTTCCCAATCACTGATCGGGGAGGTGGAAGCCGATGGCCGGTTAAGACAACATTTCTTTTAAAATAAGACCGCAGATTGAGCTCGGTCAATGTACAGTACATAGATACATAGAATTGACACAACTACTCTTGATCTACATTGTCTATCAATTGCTCTAAAGCGCAATCCTTCTAAGAATGACGAGCGGCTGGCATCACATCATCATACACCAAGCTTAGAGGTATCTCTTGACCATCAGGGCCCACTGGACCAACCCAGGCCATATGCTCCGGGTCCAGCTTGGTGAAACGGGTCTTTACCATAGCCCATGCCTCGCGCGCCCCTTCTCGGCAAGAAGAGATCTTCCACAATTCAAACCTTCGCCGAGCTCCTTTAAAGCGACTGGCTAGTTCGGCCATGCTCTCTAGTGGCACCTCCGACGGCCATAATGCCTTCGCCATACTCTTCATGGCCTTCCGGGCCCTATCGTAGGTCTTCGACAGCTCCTTTAAAAGATTCTCATCATAGGCGCTGACTTCTTCCTCGGGCCGCCCAGTCAGGAGACCTATCAAGCAGGTGTTGCATATCGTCATTACAACGCCAATGACACTGGACCACCATACCGGTCAGAGCAGTACTTACCAAATATGCCACCTTTTAGCTTCTGGTTCTCCTCCAAGGCTTGCGCCAGCTGGGTTCTTAAGCTTTCAATTTCCTCGGTTTTTCGCCGGTTCTCTTCCTTGAGCTCAATTTTATCCTCCTAACTTCACGTCAGCACCCGTTTGCCAGCCTCTAGCTCCCTCCGCAGCTCGCTTGCAGCTCCCGCGGCTATACGGAGAATACAATGTTAATGCATAAAATACAACGTATACTTGCGCAACAAGTCTTTTCTACTTACCGGACAACTAGCTGCTGGCTTTTCGAGCCGCATCTAGTTCGGTGTTGGTTTCGACCGACTGTGTCCGACTCACTTTAAGGTCCTCGGACAACTTTTCATTCTCCTCTCTTGCGGCCTACAAAATAATATCATTAGACACCCTTAACTCGGCTGTCTCACCCAAATTAAGGCTTGGGGGCTAGGTGGTTAGGGAACATGATCTGCTTTCGAGCTATATAACTGCACCTTGGCGGCAAAAATACCGGCAATCCTGAAATTGTGTTATATCGACTAGAGGGGGGGTGAATAGGCAATTTTTACAAATTCGTCACTGAGGAAATTCAAGGTGAGGAATTTCCTAAGTCATGAATGACTAGCAGCGAAATAAGTACTCAAGTGCAAGTGTAACAGAGTAGTAACACAGTCATCATGATGAAATGAAAGCAAGCACAGAGTACAAGAAGCGTATAAACAGGATAAGCAGGCTGAAGACAAAGTGACTGAAGAATTGGGATTGAAGAAATTGAGAAAATCTTCAGTCAAAGTCTTCAAACAGTAACGATCAAGTTCATTAAGACATGAATGAGGAAATGAAAGGGTTTAGGGAATAGAACCAGTAGCTCGGTGAAGACGATGATTTGGTAGACCAGTTCCAACTGCTGTGACAGTTGTACGTCTGGTTGGAGCGGCTAGGTATTTAAACCTGAGGACACACAGTCCCGGACACATAGTCCTCACCGTATTCTTCTTGAGCTAAGGTCACACAGACCTCGCCCAATCACTCGTGGTAAGTCTTCACAGGTGACTTCCAAACCTTCACAGACTCGGTCACTCGCGATCCACAATTTCCTCTTGGATGCTCTAGACCATGACGCCTAACCGTCTGGAGGATGCACAGTCCTCAAAGGTAACAAGCGTCGGTTCCACACAGGAACAATTTCTTCAGTGATGCTCAATCACTTTGGGTTTTAGGTGTTGGGTTTGGGTTTTTCCTCACTTGATGATTTTCGCTCAAAGTCCTCGGAGGATGGGATGCTCTAAATGACAAGTGTCAGTTTCTCTCGGAGTAGCCAACCAACTAGTGGTTGTAGGGGGCGGCTATTTATAGCCTAGGGAGCAGCCCGACATGATAAGACATAAATGCCCTTCAGTTGATATGACCGTTAGGTGGATAAGATATTTTGGGACAGCTTGCGCGTAGCACAGCAACGGTCGGAAATTTGAGCTCTCAAATTCCTCAGGGCTATCATGTTCCTCACTTGTAGGCAATCCGCACTGGTGAATTCCTAACTCCTCAGTCAGAACAAATTCCTCAGAGAACAGAAGATCTTCGTCTCTGTCACTAAAGAAATTGACTGAACTGTATGAGATTTCCAATGGCTTCACTCGAAAGGATTGGGTAGGTGTAGGATTTGAGATGAGCATCACTTGGAAACTTTTCCTTAGTTTTACCTCGACCCCCTTTAACAGTACGGTGTTTCCTATGACTCAAGAAAGAGAAAATGAAACTACGAAAATAAAAGTCTTCACGCTTCATAATCCTCGCATTAATATCAAAGTCTTCAAGGTCACACCAATTTCCTCACTTTCAAAGTCTTCAAGAAAACCAATCTCTTCAAATGAAGACATTCATTTTTAGGGGTCAACTTTCTTCGTAAATATCAAACTCCTCATAGACTTATAGAACCTGTGTACACTCACAAACACATTAGTCCCTTAACCTATAAGTCTTCAATACACCAAAATCACTAAGGGGCACTTGATGCACTTACAATCTCCCCCTTTTTGGTGATTGATGACAAATAGGTTAAGTTTTCAACGGGAATAAAACATATGGAGTGTAAATACTGATATTGAGGAATTTGATTGCAAGATATAGAGGAACTCCCCCTGAAGATGTGCATATTGAGGATTTTGCTTTGGATTGCAGATGCACATTGTAGAGTAATATCATGGAGATCTCCCCCGATATCTTGTAATTCATACACGCATTTAACATATGATATGAGGAATTTGAAATGCATGATGAAATATGGTGTCTAACGAAATTCAGCATTCGTGCATTAAGGTACTTGAGGAAATAAGCATGCAGAAAGCAGTTCAAAAGTATCAGACCACCATAGGACTTAAGTTTACAACTCAACCAACCAACACTTCAGAAGAGCAAGAGTTGTAACTTAACAGAAAAAAATAGCCCATATATAAGACCCGCTTGAAGACTAATTCAAATTTCTCCCCCTTTGTCATCGAATGACCAAAAGGGACGAAAAATGAGGACTAACGCCCCTGAAGAATATCATCATGATGTAGATGGAGGAGCGCCATCGTTGTTGGGGTCGCCCGTTGAGGTAGGGCCTGCCGCAGTGTCGTTCAAATCTTCAGCTTCATCCGTCTCGCGCGATGAATAATATGAACTGGCAACAAGCTGAGGAACTTTGACCTTCTTGAATTTCTTCGAAGGTGGCTGAGACCAGTCAAAGTCCTGTTGAAAGCCCATCTCCTTGAGATCTTCAGCACTACAAAGATTCAACAGAATAGCCCAACTGCGGTCAAAGACTTCATGCAAGTAGTAGTGATTCTTCTTCATAGTGTTTTGAGTGACTGTCATGTTCTGAAGAATTGCACCAAACTGACGCTTGACCCACTTGTGATTTCGATCAACTTTCTGATGAAGACTGAGGAGAAGTTCATGATCAGTCATCGCACGTGAAGCTGTTGCTTGAGGATTTTGCTTTGAAGTTTTGGCGGCAGAATCTTGTGTTGCAGAATCATCATTGGTGGAGTAGGATGTAGCTTTGCGAAACTGTCCATCCAATGGATGAGTGCCTTCATCGATAATAGTGGCCTTGCCCTTCTCATCAGCTGAGGAAATAGTCCGCTTGAGGACTTCAATTGGTGGCAAATAGCTGAGATGATTCTGAAAGTCAGCCTGATAATGAATTGAAGACCTTGATCTAATGAATTTCATGATCCAGGGAGCGTAAGGCTTCAACTTGAAAGGTGACAGAGCAGCATTGGCCAAAGTCCTCATGAAGAAATCATGGTAGTTAATGGGAATGCCATGTATCATGTTGAACATCAGATTCTTCATGATGCCAACAACGTCTTCTTCATCAGAGTTGTGGCCCTTGATTGGACTGAGGGTTTTGGTCAATATGCGATATATCGTCCTTGGCACATAGAGCAATTCCTTCACAAGGAAGGTGGTCCTTCGAGCTTGGCCAGCCTTCAAAGGCTTCATGAGCACTTGCATCATATGATTTGAAAGTTCAGGTTCTTCATACATGAGCCTTGCTCCTTCAGCAGGTGGACTAACTGGTACGACATGAAGCAATTCAGTGGCTGGTGCTTTGAAGTGAGTGTTTTCAGTCATCCAGTCAAGCACCCATGAAATCACATCAGCCACATTTCCAGTGAGGTGCAGAGTGGCATAGAATTGAAGAATGAGCTCTTCATTCCAATCGCAGATGTCAGTGCAGAAGTTCAAAAGACCAACTTCGTGAAGAACATTTAAGACTGGTTGGAAGCAAGGAATGGATTCCATGTCAACATGAGGAATTTGACGGTGTTCAAATACCTTGTCCTTGCCAAACAGGAGGGAAGAGTAATAGTTCATTTGACTTGCTGTCCAGAAGCGCTTACGTCGCAGTCTTGCGGAGTCATATGGATTGTAATCCATGAAGAAATGATGCTCAGCAAAGAAATCATCAGCGTTGAATTTTTGCTTCTTGGTATGAGGATTTTGTGGCTTGGGCTGAAGATTAACAGTTGAAGTCTTCACAGCCGCTTGGAGTACAACCTCTGAAGCCACAGACTGAGGAATTTCCATAGCAATTTCCTCAGCTGCAGTCTTGGACTCCATTTCTTCAGCATCAGTAGCTGGAACTTCTTCTGGAATAGAATGAAGTAAAGATTGATGTCCAACAGAGCCCGTATGAATTTCTTCAGTCGGCACAGGGGACTGAGGAATTTGTTGCAGAGGAGTGGTCAATGGTGAATTTGGATGATGTCTTTCCCAATAATCATCATTGAGAACTGGTGTAGTAGACCCAACGTCCACATCCTCATCTTCTTCATCAATTTCTTCAACGCCTGCCTCTTCAGGTGTGAACTGAGGCACAGGTGATGATACCAGAGGGGTTGAAGGGATATCATTCTCTTCAATTTCTTCATCCAACTGTTCTGAAGTAGAAGCAGAAGGATTCGCTTCATCACTGTCATCAGGAATGTCATATTCCTCACCAAAGGGAACAATTTCCTTTGATGGCATGCTTGAGATAGGAACAACATCAATGGGGTTGGTGTACGAGCTTTGCAAAGTCTTCACTTTCTTGGGAGCTGAAGACTCTGCAGTTTCTGAGGCTTTCCTTTTCTTCACAGCTGCCTTTTCTGAAGCTTTGGTCTTCTTCGCTTCTGATGCAGAAGGAATGCGGATATCTTTCATCTGTGATGACTTTGCAGGTGGAGCAGATCAAAGTGGTGCAGTTTCTTCAGGCACAACTGATGCAGTTGCCCTGGCTTGTTCAGATTCTTCAGGGACAACTTCATATGCTTCAGCTGACCTGAGTTGTTCTTCAGGCACAACATTGGAGGTTGCCCTGGCATTTTCTTCAGTAGGCTGAGCAGATGCATCAGCCTGAGGAACTTGTTGTTGCGATGGAACTGCAACATTCGGGTTGAACCCCTTGGCCATTCTGACAAATCTGACTTTGGCACCTAGCCAATCTGCACGATACACGTCAAATTCATCGCTTAGAGCTTTGATCTCCTTTTACAGATTCACAAGTTCTTCAGGAGTCATCTTCACAGCGTTTTTCTTCAGAAAGCGCTCCTTCTTGTATTGGGCTTTCTTGACTTGCCTGGCCTTCTCAAATTTCCATTTTTCTTCGGCTATGAAGGCCGTCAATGTGTGGCTCTGGCCAGGAGTGAGGTTCAATTTAGGCAGAGGAGTATTTGGATCCTTGTGCCATAGATCGATGAAATCAAGGATTCTTTTAGGATCCAGCATGAGTGGCACAGCACTGCCTTTGGCTCTAGCAGCGTTTTCTTGCCTGTCTTTGATGATCTCAGCAAGTTCTTCATCATCAGCTTCATCGTCCTCAGACAGAACTTGGAAGGCAACTTGCTTCTTGTGAGGACTTGGTCTTGGGCCTAGTCCAGCAGTGGCCTTTTTCTTCAGCAAGATTGGACCAGTTGAAGATTGTGGCAGAGCTGAGGAACTTGCAGATGCTCCTGAGGCAATAGAGATTCCTGTAGTTTGTTAGCACGTGGCAAGATGCGCAGGTGCTGAGGACTTAGCAGCAGCAATTGAGAATTTTGTGGAAACAGAGGGAATTGGAGCTGCCCTTGAAGTGGTTGCCTGAGGAATTGGCTGTGAGGGCCTTGCACTTGGCCGTGAGGGCATAGCAGTTGAGGAACTTGGCTTCACAGCTAATTTCTTTAGCATAGCCTTCTTAGGCTTGCAAGCAGAGGCCTCAGCAGCAGCAGAATCTTCATTGAATTTCTTCATTGCTTCCTTTGCTACTTTACCCAATTTGGCTTGCCGCTTGGCCCATTCTCTGGGAAATTCCTCACCGCGCCTGATGCTTGAGGGATCAGCTTCTTGGCCTGGAGCCAATGGAGGTCTTGAGCATGGAGGGTTAACAGCGAATTTCTTCATGTATTTAGGAGTAACATAACGATATTACCTCCATTCTCTTTCCCATCTCTTCTCAATTCTCTGTATGCGCACTTTGCGCTGAGTCTTGGTCTCTTTGCCATGAGTTGCTTCATCAGGAGTACAGTATTCATCATAGATGTCTTCAGGAATTTCAAAAGCTGTATTTGTTTCAGGCCTCTTTCCTCCCTTCTGAGGTCTTTTACCATCAGCCATTTTCTTCACTTGAAGATTTTGAACAATTGATGTTTCTGAGGAAGTGTGCAACTTATCTTCGAGGAATGCTGCAAATGAGTTAAGTTGATGAGAACCTAGTGATTCAGCAGCAGACATTTTGTACCTATGAACAGAGTATAGGTGCGAAGAATTTGGAGAGGTCATATGCGTTCTCAGAAATTTTTCAAAAGAATTCAAGTTTGAGGAATTTGACCAGGGGAGTCTTGAGGAATTTCACTAAGCATTCTTGACTCAGGTTCCGGAGTTGTATAGATTAGAAAATTCACACAATTGAGGAATCTTGAAGAAAAACATAGCTTAGAGAAACAAATCAAGATACTGAAGCATTTGGGAGTTTATGGAATGGGAAGTTGAAGAATAAACACCTTTTGAAGATTTTGTGAAATCATCAGAATCAAAGTAGGGCAGTAAAATCAGATTTTAATTACCCTGGACGAAGAACACGACGAACTGGAAGTGGAGAAGTTCGTTCAGATCTCCCATGCCCTAACTTGGCGGTGAGAGACAACTATGGCGGTGGCGGAGAGAAGATTTCCGCGGCCGGCGCGAGTATGACGGTGACGAGGTCGAGGCAGTGAAGCTCTTCCTCACCGGTGACGATGGAGATTAGCGGCAGTGCTAGGTCATATAGCTCGAGCAAGTTGGTGGTCGAGCGGAGTAAATGAGGACAAAGGAACGGAGGGGGTATTTATAGCCACGGTGAGAAACTGCCCGTCCGAAATTTTTGGACGAACATGCCCCTGACCCTTACTCTTCTAACGACATGTGTCACCCACATACAAAGAGATGGAGATCATGGTAGATCATGGGTGAGTAGTTTAATCCTATCGTGGGATGCGGAACGGTTTGAGCGGCAAAAGCCGAAAATTCAGATATGAAAATTTTAATGTTTCGTTCGCAAATTCTTCAGCTGTCAAGGACACAGTGAAGACTTTGAACGGGTTTCAAATAGAACGCACATGAAGAATTTGTGAACAGACTGGGTTGAGTTTAGCATAGAGGGGGAAAGGGTCCTATCACATTCACTTAGAAGAAAATCAGCTTTGAAGAATTAGCAATAAGTGAATGCTGTTGAGGACATGAAAAACTCAATTATACATATATATAATCAATGAAGAACATCAGTCGAATTTTTTTGAAGACTTTGCAAGTTGAAGAATTTGCAAAATGAAGAAACTCAATTTTGAAGATTTTCAACTTTTGTGGTGGCGTGGCCCACCGTATAAGAATGATGATTTCAGACGCCGCATACAATTGTCGTAGGGCTCTGAGAATAAAATTCTTCGTTAATTTCTTCACACTTAGAGGGTTAGTCTTCATTGATTGAAGAAAAATGTTCTTCGTGTGTTGCACATCTAAGTCATCAATTTTGCATAAGTGTTAGGATGTGTGTCCTTTCAAAGAACATTCGAAGATTCTAAGATATTTAGCTCACACCGCAACTTGCTAAATCTCTTCTCATCCAAGGGCTTGGTGAAGATATCCGCTAGCTGTTCTTCAGTCTTCACGTGATCAATAGAGATGTCGTCCTTCAACACATGATCTCGAAGAAATTAATGACGAATCTAGATGTGCTTTGTCTTTGAGTGCTGAACTGGGTTATGAGCAATCTTGATGGCACTCTCGTTGTCACAGAAGAGTGGCACATTCTTCACATTGATGCCGTAGTCCTTGAGGGTTTGCTTCATCCACAGCAGTTGAGCACAGCAAGAACCAGCAGCAATGTACTCAGCTTCAGCAGTAGAGAGTGATACGCAGTTCTGCTTCTTTGAGGACCAACATACTAAAGATCGTCCGAGGAAATGGCATGTGCCTGATGTTGACTTGCGATCCACACGATCACCAGCATAGTCAGTGTCAGAATATCCAATGAGATCAAAAGTCGAGCCCTTGGGATACCATAATCCAAGTGTTGGAGTGTGAGCTAGATAACGAAGAATATGTTTCACAGCGTTATGGTGTGATTCCTTTGGTGTAGCTTGAAAACGGGCACACATGCAAACACTAAGCATAATATCTGGCCTAGATGCACATAGATACAGTAAAGAGCCAATCATGGAGCGGTATACCTTTTGATCGAAGTCTATACCATTTTCATCGGTGCATAGATGGCCATTTGTGGGCATAGGGATTTTGACACCTTTGCATTCTTGCATACCGAATATCCTCAGAACATCCTTGAGGTATTTCTCTTGAGAAATGAAGATGCCATTATGTTGTTGACGAATTTGAAGACCTAAGAAGAATTTCAATTCTCCCATCATGGACATTTGATATTCCTCACTCATCATATAAGCAAATTCGTCACTGTAACATTGGTTAGTACAGCCAAAGATAATATCATCAACAAATATTTGGCACACGAATAATTCATCATCATATGTTTTGGTGAAAAGAGTTGGGTCGAGTGAACCGGGTTTGAAGCCTTTCTTCATGAGGAATTCCTTCAGAGTATCATACCATGCCTGAGGGTCCTGCTTGAGGCCATAGAGGGCCTTATTGAGTCTGAAGACTTGATCAGGATGCTTAGGATCTTCAAAACCTGGGGGTTGAGCAACATATACTTCTTCCTGAAGCTTACCATTGAGGAATGCACTTTTCACATCCATTTGATATAAGATGATATTATGATGGTTAGCATAGGCAAGCAATATGCGAATAGCCTCAAGTCTAGCAACAGGTGCAAAAGTTTCATCGAAATCAATTCCTTCAACCTGTGTGTAGCCTTGAGCTACAAGACGAGCCTTGTTCCTCACCACTAGGCCATTTTCATCTTGTTTGTTGCGGTAGATCCATTTGGTGCCGATGATATTGTGCTTGCGAGGGTCTGGTCGCTTGACAAGCTTCCACACCTCGTTCAGCTCGAATTGATGTAATTCCTCTTGCATCGCTTGAATCCATTCAGGCTCCAGAAATGCCTCATCTACTTTGGTGGGCTCTGTGATAGAGACAAAAGCAAAATGCCCACAAAAGTTAGACAAATGTGAAGCTTTTGAGCGAGTGAGAGGACCTGGTGCGTTGATGTCGTTGATGATTCTCTCAATATGCACTTCATTTGCAATGCGAGGATGAGTAGGTTGATGACTTTGATTTGGCTCAACATTTTCTTCAAAGCCATTTTCTTTAGATGCACCAGCATGATTTTCTTCACGATCAGGAATGACTTCTTCAGCAGATTCTTCAGTAGGTATGACATCCTCAGTTGCCTTTAGCTTGATGGATTCCTCAGGAGACATTTCATCTAGCACAGGAGGTAGGTGCTCTCTTTGCGAGCCATTAGTTTCATCGAACCGCACATCTACAGTTTCAACAACCTTGTGGTGATAGGTGTTGAAGACTCTGTAGGTATGCGAGTCCTTTCCGTAACCAAGCATAAAACCTTCATGTGCTTTCGATGCAAATTTAGAATTGTGATGGGGATCTCTAATCCAACATTTAGCACCGAAGACTTTGAAATAACTCACATCGGGTTTCTTGTCAGTGAGGAGTTCATATGAGGTTTTCTTGAAGAATTTGTTAAGATATACCCTGTTGATGATGTGGCATGCAGTATCAATTGCCTCAGGCCAGAAGTGATGAGGTGTCTTGTATTCATCAAGCATGGTGCGAGCCATCTCAACAAGAGTCCTGTTCTTGCGCTCCACTACGCCATTCTGCTGAGGAGTGTATGGGGCAGATAACTCATGAGTAATACCAAGTTCATCAAGATAGTCATCAAGACCAGTATTCTTGAACTCGGTCCCATTGTCACTCCGAATATGCTTGATCTTCACACCGAAATTCATCGAAGCCCTTGAAGAAAATCATCTGAAGACTTCTGCACTTCAGTTTTGTAAGTAATGACATGCACCCATGTGTAACGAGAATAATAATCAACAATAACAAAGCCATATAGAGATGCTGCATTTGTTAGTGTGGCATAATGAGTAGGGCCAAAGAGATCCATATGAAGCAATTCAAAAGGACGAGAGGTAGTCATGATAGTCTTTGAGGGGTGCTTGGCTCTGGTCATCTTTCCAGCCTCACAAGCCCCACAAAGATGATCTTTGAGGAATTTGACACCCTCAATGCCAATGACGTGCTTTTTCTTCATGAGCGTGTGTAAGTTCCTCATGCCAGCATGACCTAGTCGTCGATGCCATAGCTAGCCTTCTGAAGCTTTTGCAAGTAGACAAGTGGTAGGCTGTGGTCCTGCAGAGAAATCAACAATATACAAGTCTCCTCCCCTAAAGCCTTCGAAGACTTTGGAATTGTCACTTTCCATGAGCACTAAGCAACGATATTTGCCAAAGACAACAACCACATCAAGATCACAAAGCATTGAGACAGACATGAGGTTGAATCCGAGGGACTCGACAAGCATGACTTTGTCCATGTGTCGATCCTTTGAGATTGCAACCCTACCTAGACCCAATACCTTGCTTTTGCCTTTGTCTGCGTAGGCGATATGCTTCAAATGCGATGGAGATAAAGGAGTGTTCATCAGTAAGCTCTTGTCACTGGTCATGTGATTAGTACATCCACTGTCGAGGAGCCACTCAGTAGCTTTGGGTAAATCATCCTGCAGATGAATTAGTGCATCTTACAAACTCATATACTTCATCAGTGAAGAATATGACATCAATTTCATCAGACAAAAAATCATCAATTAATGCAACATATGTATATATAGCAGTATGAGGACGTGAGAAATGAATGAATCATTTCTTCATGATTAGCTTGCGTCCTTTCAAGCATTTCAGGTCTCCAGAAATTTTTTCAGACGATTTAGTTCGTCTGGAGACCTGACCCTGCATAAGAGGTTAGTTCTTTTTCTTCACCACCCACATCTGGAGGGGTGGCAAAGAGTTCATCATTCTGTGAGCTCCATAAGAGAAAGGTGGCATTGATGCCAAAGCGCTTCGTTTCACAGGAGAGGGATTAGTATAGGCATATGAGTAAGCAGAGAAATTCTTCGAGGACTTATGAATATAATGATTTCAAGAATAATGCACATAATCAGAACTCTTAGATTTTCCCTACGAAACAGAAGCATTAGCATGATGATGATCATATGAGGACATGGATCCACATGAGGAATTTGATCCATAAGAGGACTTGGATCCATATGAAGACTTCGGTCCATATGAAGAATTTGATCTGGGGTTCCTATTCTTCACAGGTGTTGTCATGTGGACATTCACCTGAAGACTTTCAAGGCACTTTTTGGGAACCCAGATTTTCTTCATAGGGGGACCATTCCTGCAGTTAGTTCCAACATATCTAGCAAATACTTCACCATTCTGATTTTTGAACAGTTTATAGTTGGAGTCAAATGACTCATCAGATGAATATGAGGGTTCACAAGTAAAGCGAGATAAAGTGGATGGATCTACGGGAGGTCCCTTTGCAGCAACCCATGAGGTTTTGGGATACTGCTCAGGTTTCCAGTAGGTTCCATCAGCATTGAGTTTCCTCTCAAAGGCAATACCCTCTTTCCTAGGGTTCCTGTTCAAGATCTGCTTTTTGAGCACATCACAAAGAGTCTGATGCCCATTGAGGCTTTTGTACATGCCTGTCACATACAATTCCTTCAACCCTGCATTTTCGTCAGTGATACTAGTGGTATCCTTAGATGAGGAATTTGTGACCACAGAGATAGTTGAAGAATTTGCAGCAATAGAAGCATTTGAACTTTCAGGTGAAGAATTAGCAGTTTCACGTTTAATGCATTTCAAACATGGTGGAATAAATTCTTCCTGAGCGGAACTGATCTGTTGAGCAAGTAATGAATCATTTTCCTTCTGAAGATCTTCATGACTCACCCTTAGCTTCTCAAGATCTTGCTTTCTTTGAAGAAATTCATAAGAAAGCTTCTCATGATCGGCTAAGAGAGTTTCATGACGACTTTGAAGGTTGTCAAACTTAGACTGTAGTTGCTGAAGATTATCAGTCAGTGTTTGAGTTCGATCCATTTCCTCACCTAACAGATCATCGCTTTTGTCTAGCATATTTTGAACCTTTTCCAAAGCCTTTTGTTGTTTAACAGCAATATTAGCAAGTTTGGAATAGCTGGGTTTGAGGTTATCATCAGATTCATCCTCACTTGATTCAGAGGAGGGATATTTGAATACCTTGGCACCTTTTGCCATGAAGCAATAGGTGGGAGCATAGTCATCGTTGCCATCATCAGCAGTGTTGGGGAAGCCATTTTCCTCAGTGTTGAAGATGGACTTGCTGACGTAAGTAGTAGCGAGGGCTAGGCTCGCCACACCAGAGTCTGACTCCTCAGATGCCTCCTCTTCCTCATGTTCCTCAGATTCAGCTTCAGAGTCCATTTCCTTGCCAATGAATGCCCGAGCCTTCTTGGAGCTGCTCTTCTTGTGAGATGAAGACTTTGAAGATTTTGATGATGAGGACTTTGAAGATTTCTTCTTCTTCTTTGAGTCATCTAAACTATCATCCTTGTATTTCTTCTTCTTTGATTCCTTGGCCCACTGAGGACAATCAGTTATGTAGTGACCAGGTTTCTTGCATTTGTGGCAAGTCCTCTTCTTGTAATCACGGGATGAGGAATCTGATCTTGTGTCATCACCTTTTGAAGATTTTACAAAGCGACCATGCCTTGAGAACTTCTGGAATTTCTTCACGAGCATTGCTAGCTCCTGGCTTAGTTCTTCAGGGTCACCAAGGCTACTATCAGAATCTTCTCCTTCAGATGAGGAAACTGCCTTGGCCTTCAGTGCGCGTGATCTTCCATAGCTTGGCCCGTAGAGATCTCTCTTTTCAGCTTGTTGGAATTCATGAGTGTTCAGCCTCTCAAGAATATCAGCAGGATCTAGTGACTTGTAGTCTCCACGTTCTTGAATCATCAGTGCCAGTGTATCGAATGAAGAATCAAGTGACCTCAGCAATTTCTTCACGACCTCATGGTCGGTGATGTCAGTGGCACCCAGTGCTTGAAGCTCGTTTGAAATGTCATTGAGGTGATCAAAGGTTTGCTGGACATTCTCATTATCGAGTCTTTTAAAGTGGTTGAAGAGATTGCGAAGAACGTCAACTCGAGAATCACGTTGAGTTGAGATTCCTTCGTTGACCTTGGACAGCCTGTCCCAGATAAGCTTTGCAGACTCTAAAGCACTCACTCTGCCGTACTGTCCTTTTCTCAGATGGCCACATATGATATTCTTCGCTTGAGAGTCGAGTTGCTTGAATCTCTTCACATCAGCAGCGTTCACGGAAGGAGTGACAGAGGGAACGCCATTTTCCACAACGTACCAGAGATCATTGTCAACTGCCTCAAGATGCATGCACATCTTATTCTTCCAGTAGGGGTAGTCCGTCCCATCAAAGGTAGGACACCCAGCCGAGACCTTGATCATGCCTGCAGTCGACATAACTAAAACTCCAGGTGGTTAAACCAAAATCACACAGAACAAGGGAGCACCTTGCTCTGATAATAATTGAAAGTGCGTTATATCGACTAGAGGGGGGGTGAATAGGCGATTTTTACAAATTCGTCACTGAGGAAATTCAAGGTGAGGAATTTCCTAAGTCACGAATGACTAGCAGCGGAATAAGTACTCTGGTGCAAGCGTAACAGAGTAGTAACACAGTCATCATGATGAAATGAAAGCAAGCACAGAGTACAAGAAGCGTATAAACAGGATAAGCAGGCTGAAGACAAAGTGACTGAAGAATTGGGATTGAAGAAATTGAGAAAATCTTCAGTCAAAGTCTTCAAACAGTAACGATCAAGTTCATTAACACATGAATGAGGAAATGAAAGGGTTTAGGAAATAGAACCAGTAGCTCGGTGAAGACGATGATTTGGTAGACCAGTTCCAACTGCTGTGACAGTTGTACGTCTGGTTGGAGGGGCTAGGTATTTAAACATGAGGACGCACAGTCCCGGACACGCAGTCCTCACCGTATTCTCCTTGAGCTAAGGTCACACAAACCACGCCCAATCACTCATGGTAACTCTTCACAGGTGACTTCCAAACCTTCACAGACTCGGTCACTCGGCGATCCACAATTTCCTCTTTGATGCTCTAGACCATGACGCCTAACCGTCTGGAGGATGCACAGTCCTCAAAGGTAACAAGCGTCGGTTCCACACAGGAACAATTTCTTCAGTGATGCTCAATCACTTTGGGTTTTAGGTGTTGGGTTTGGGTTTTTCCTCACTTGATGATTTTCGCTCAAAGTCCTTAGAGGATGGGATTCTCTAAATGACAAGTGTCAGTTTCTCTCGGAGCAGCCAACCAACTAGTGGTTGTAGGGGGCGGCTATTTATAGCCTAGGGAGCAACCCAACATGATAAGACATAAATGCCCTTCAATTGATATGACCGTTAGGTGGATAAGATATTTTGGGATAGCTGGCGCGTAGCACAGCAATGGTCAGAAATTTGAGCTCTCAAATTCCTCAAGGCTATCACGTTCCTCACTTGTAGGCAATCCGCACTAGCGAATTCCTAACTCCTCAGTCAGAACAAATTCCTCAGAGAACAGAAGATCTTCGTCTCTATCACTGAAGAAATTGACTGAACTGTATGAGATTTCCAATGGCTTCACTCGAAAGGATTGGGTAGGTGTAGGATTTGAGATGAGCATCACTTGGAAACTTTTCCTTAGTTTTACCTCGACCCCCTTTAACAGTACGGTGTTTCCTATGACTCAAGAAAGAGAAAATGAAACTACAAAAACAAAAGTCTTCACGCTTCATAATCCTCGCATTAATATCAAAGTCTTCAAGGTCACATCAATTTCCTCACTTTCAAAGTCTTCAAGAAAATCAAAGTCTTCAAATGAAGACATTCATTTTTAGGGGTCGACTTTCTTCGTAAATATCAAACTCCTCATAGACTTATAGAACCTGTGTACACTCACAAACACATTAGTCCCTTAACCTATAAGTCTTCAATACACCAAAATCACTAAGGGGCACTTGATGCACTTATAGATCCCGTCAAGACCTGCCCGGGCCGCTCCAAGGTACGCATCCACCGAATTAAAAGCACTAAATTCCTGTTCGGCAAAGGCAGTATGACGTAATGTCTTCCTCCGGCGGCGAACATTCATGACGCTCTCGACTTCGGAGTTGGTGACTGAAACATCGTTGGAGTCCGCCGGAGGCGCGCCGGCTGCCGTGTGTTCGGGGGAGGCTCTGGCTTGTGCCGAAGACTTGGGACCGGATCTACGATTCGGCGCACCCGGGGAATCTTTGGATTGGTGCAGAGGCATACGCCTTCTGCAAAAGTTGAGCAAGTTTTAGTAAAAGAGTGCTAAAATCAACCCTCGCAGCAATTCTGAAATACGTTACCGCTGGGCCGAGGGGCAGGTGCTTCCGCTTTGGTAGAGGCTTTCCGCTTTGATCTCCCATTAGGGGCTGAAGTTGGTGTGGTCCGCACTCCTCCCAAAATGGTCTTACGCGTAGTGCAGCGACCCTTGGGAGCAGAAGTCAGCACGTGTGGAATAGCGTGAGATGAGCGCCCTGTTCGTGTAAGGGTCTTCTTTTCACTTACTGTGGAAGAGGGAAGAGCCCCGGGGTGATCGGCTGTCACAGCAACTTTGACGCCGTCAAGGCTCTCCTGATAGAAAACCCCGTCTTCAAAATCGATCGACGTCTCTGGGTCGTCATGATACGCCGGATCGTCATCACGGGAATGATTCTTCGGTTAAGGAGGAGGGCAATTAATGGATGCAGCCTGACGCCTCCAGCCCTGCTTAAATACAACCAGTCAGAGTTCGGGTGTAATCCGTGAGCTCAAGATAGTGTATCATGGCTTACCCAGTCGGCCGGATTGTATCCGGTGCAGCCTTCCTGAATACTCATGCGAGCGAACTCTGCCTCCTCTCCCTTGAAAAGATCGGCCAATATTTTGGCCAGAGCCGCCTTGTTGTCTGGCCCTTGTCGTTGGTAACGGGTTACATCGTTGGTCCCGTTATAGCACCATAAAGGATGACCCCGCTGCTGCAGGGGTTGCACGCATCGGGTAATAGCGATGGCCATTACTTCAACCATGGTCAGCTTACTGCTAGTAAGCAGCCTGATCTTGGCCGCCATTACACGCACCTCTTCACTGTCCTATTGGGAAGGGCCTCTGGGCCGCCAGTTGAACCGCTTTATAGGCAGGTCGTTTGAGTATTCGGGCAACCCTTGCCAAATTGGATCGGTGAGTGGAACGTCTTCAATGTAAAACCAGTCCAAAGTCCATCCTTCGGGATCTTTCTGTGGGGTCCCAATTGGGTACCCTGTCCCGGAGGTGAGGGACAAGACAGAAATACTTCCTCCACAAGTCAAATTGGGCCTTGCAACTCAGAAATATCTCGAATAGGGCTACGAAGCTAGAGATGTGCAATATGGAACCCGGGGTGAGGTTGTGGAGCTGGATCCCGTAGAACTCTAACAAACCTCGCAAAAAGGGATGAATAGGAAAACCCAAACCTCTTAGCAGAAAGGGCACAAGACATACACTCTCCTCCTTACTCGGAGCGGGGGAGTTCTCGGCAAGGGCGCATCCATCGACGGACATGAGACCGGCACGGACAGGAACCAAATCTGCTAGAGGGAGGAAACACTTCGTCTGCAAGCGCCTCAGATGAAGGAGAAAAATCGAACAGCTCGACAAATCGCCTGGGAGTGGACCGTGCGGGCGCGAGGATGAGCCCGGGAGATCAGCCATGGCGCCAGGGAATTTCTTCGGTGCTGTTCCTTGTGAGAAAGGATACGTAAGTTGCCCCCCGCACCTGTGGATCTATAAATGGGCGTCTTGCCTTGAAGCTGGAAGGACGGGCTTGTGGAAAGTCGGCATTGGGCCACACGCCTTCTGAAAAAGGTGCATGACGCTCTCACCCCGAGGGATGGCATTAAAACTCTGATGGTCCCACCTTGATCTTGAGATGTCTTCGGAGCCCAGAGTCCTGAACCTGTCTAGGCTTGAAGCACATTAGCCCGGGTTCCGGATAGGGTTCGGCGAAAGTAACACAGCTCCAAGTTGAATAGAGGAATAGAAGAACTCGTCTCGCAAGCCGCCTATCTGAAGATTCCAGAGGACAATACCCAGAGTTGGAGGCAAGTTCGGGGGCTACTGAGGGAGTCATGGACTAAGGGGTCCTCGGGGTGATGGCCCATTGGACTTGGGCCGGACTGGTGGAGCCGTATAGTGATAGGAGACCTATGAAGCCATGGTGTGCCCTCCCAGGCAAGAAGGCATCGGATCTCTTTAATCCCTTATTGTAATCTATCTTCGGTAACCCTAACCCTACCGGTGTCTATATAAACCGAGGGTTTTTAGTCTTTAGGGCTAGAGCTACATTCATCACCTCATCTCCTTAGGGTTTAGCTCATGCTGATCTCGAGGTAGATCTACTCTGGAAACCACATTATACATCCAATACAATCAAGCAGGACGTAGGGTATTACCTCTTTGAGAGGGCCTAAACCTGGGTAAACACTGTGTTCATTGTCCCTTGTTCCCCATCGATCCTAGATCCACAGCTCGGGACCCCCTACCCCGAGGTCTGCCAGTTTTGACACAGACACCATCCTTCTTATCCGCTAAGTATTTGGGGTAGTTCCACTTCTAGTGACCATTCCCTTTGCAGTAGAAGCACTCAGTTTCAGGCTTGGGTCCAGCTTTGGGCTTCTTCGTGGGAGTGGCAACTTGCTTGCCATTCTTCTTGAAGTTCCCTTTCTTTCCCTTGCCCTTTTTCTTGAAACTAGTGGTCTTGTTAACCATCAACACTTGATGCTCCTTCTTGATTTCTACCTTCGCGGCCTTAAGCATTGCGAAGAGCTCAGGAATCGTTTTATTCATCTGTTGCATATTATAGTTCATCACGAAGCCTTTGTAGCTTGGTGGTAGTGACTGAAGAACTCTGTCAATAACACTATCGACTGGAAGATCAACTCCCAGCTGAGTCAAGTGGTTATGATACCCAGACATTTTGAGTATGTGTTCACTGACAGAACTATTCTCCTCCATTTTGCAGCTATAGAACTTGTTGGAGACTTCATATCTCTCAACCCGGGCATTTGCTTGAAATATTAACTTCAACTCTTGGAACATCTCATATGCTCCATGACGTTCAAAATGTCTTTGAAGTCCCGGTTCTAAGCCGTAAAGCATGGCACATTGAACTATAGAGTAGTCATCAAATCAAGCTTGCCAGACGTTCATAACATCTGCATCAGCTCCTGCAGCAGGCCTGTCACCTAGCGGTGCATCAAGGACATAATTCTTCTGTGCAGTAATGAGGATAATCCTCAAGTTACGGACCCAGTCCGTGTAGTTGCTACCATCATCTTTCAACTTAGCTTTCTCTAGGAACGCATTAAAATTCAGGGGAACGGTAGCACGGGCCATTGATCTACAACATAGATATGAAAAAACTATCAGGACTAAGTTCATGATAAATTAAGTTCAATTAATCAAATTACTAATGAACTCCCACTTAAATAAACATCCCTCAAGTTATCTAAGTGATACATGATCCAAATCAACTAACCCATGTCCGATCATCACGTGAGATGGGGTAGTCATCAATGGTGAACATCTCTACGTTGATCATATCTACTATATGACTCACGTTCAACCTTTCGGTCTCCAGTGTTCCGAGACCATGTCTGTACATGCTAGGCTCGTCAAGTTTAACCCAAGTATTTTGCATGTGAAAAACTGTCTTACACCCGTTGTATGTGAATGTAGAGTCTATCACACCCGATCATCACGAGGTGCTTCAAAATGACGAACTTTAGCAACGGTGCATACTCAGGGAGAACACTTTTATCTTGAAATTTAGTGAAGGGATCATCTTATAATGCTACCGCCGTTCTAAGCAAAATAAGATGCATAAAAGGTAAACATCACATGCAATCAAAATATGTGACATGATATGGCCATCATCATCTTGTGCTTTTGATCCCCATCTCCAAAGCATCGTCATGATCTCCATCGTCACCGGCTCGACACCTTGATCTCCATCGTTGCGTCGGGGTCGTCTCGCCAACTATTGCTTCTACAACTATTTCTAATGCATAGCGATAAAGTAAAGCAATTACATGGCATTTGCATTTCATACAATAAAGAGGCAACCATAAGGCTCCTGCTGGTTGCCGATAAATTACAAAACATGATCATCTCATACAATAACATATATCACATCAAGTCTTGACCATATCACATCACAACATGCCCTGCAAAAACAAGTTAGACGTCCTCTACTTGGTTGTTGCAAGTTTTACGTGGCTGCTACGGGCTTCTAGCAAGAACCGTTCTTACCTACGGCAAAAACCAGAATGGTGATTTATCATGTTTGCTGTTTTAACCTTCTTCAAGGACCGGCCGCAGTCAAATTCGATTCAACTAAAGTAGGATAAACAGACACCCGCCAGCCACCTTTATGCAAAACTAGTTGCATGTCTGTCGGTGGAACCGGTCTCATGTACGTGGACATGTAAGGATGGTCCGGGCCGCTTCATCCCACAATACCGCCGAATCAAAATAAGATGTTGGTGCTAAGTAGTATGACTATCACCGCCCACAACTCTTTGTGTTCTACTTGTGCATATCATCTACGCATAGACCTGGCTCATGATGCCACTATTGGGAAACATTGCATGGAAAACAAAAAAATTCTATGCACACGCAAGGTCTATCAAGGAGATGCATAGCAACGAGAGGGGAGAGTGTGTCTACGTACCCTCGTAGACCATAAGCGGAAGCATTTAGTAACGTGGCTGATGTAGTCGAACTTCTTCGCGCTCCAACCGATCAAGTACCGAACGTACGGCACCTCCGCGTTCAGCACACGTTCAGCTCGGTGACGTCCTCCGCCTTCTTGATCCAACAAGACGGTGAGGTAGTGGATGAGTTCCGGCAGCACGACGGCGTGGTGATGGTGAAGCTATCTCCGCAAGGCTTCGCCTAAGAACTACGAAGATATGACCGAGGGTGTAAACGGTGGAGGGGGCACCACACACGGCTAAGAGATTGGCGTGGTTGTGCTAGGCGCCCCCTCCCACATATATATAGGTGGGGGGGAGGAGGGAGCAGCTAGGAGGGGCCCCCAAGTAGGCCGAATCCTACTTGGGGTCCTTCCCAAGTGGCGCCCCCCCCTTACCATATTTGTCGGAGGGGGGAAGGAAAGGCGGAAGAGGGAAGGAAGGGGGAGGTCGAATCCCCCCTTTCCTTTCCCACACTTGGGCGCCTGCCATAGGGGGTGAGCCAGCCCCTTGTGGGCTGGTGTGCTCCCCTCTAATGGCCCAATAGGCCAATAACCTACCCGAGGGTGTCCGGTACCCCCTCCGGTATTCCGATGACTACCCGGTACACTCCAAAACACTTCTGGTGTCCGAATACCATCGTCCTATATATCAATCTTTACCTCTTGACCATTTCGAGGCTCCTCGTCATGTCCGTGATCTCATCCAGGTCTCCGAACAACATTCGGTCACCAAATCATATAACTCATATAACACTATATCGTCAACGAACGTTAAGCGTGCGGACCCTATGGGTTCGAGAACTATGTGGACATGACCGAGACACCTCTCCGGTCAATAACCAATAGCGGAATCTGGATGCCCATATTGGCTCCTACATATTCTATGAAGATCTTTATCGGTCGAACCATTATGACAACATACGTAATTCCCTTTGTCCATCGGTATGTTACTTGCCCGAGATTCGATCGTTGGTATCTCTATTCCTAGTTCAATCTCATTACCAGCAAGTCTCTTTACTCTTTCCATAATACATCATCTTGTAACTAACTCATTAGTCATTTTCTTGCAAGGCTTCTTATGATGTGTATTACCGAGAGGGCCCAGAGATATCTCTCTGATACTCGGAGTGATAAATCCCAATCTCGATCTATGCCAACTCAACAAACACCTTCGGAGATACCTGTAGAGCATATTTATGATCACTCGGTTACGTTGTGATGTTTGATAGCACACAAGGTATTCCTCCGGTATCCGGGAGTTGCATAATCTCATAGTCGAAGGAATATGTATTTTTTTCATGAAGAAAGCAATAGCAATAAACTGAACGATCAATATGCTAAGCTAATGGATGTGTCTTGTCCATCACATCATTCTCCTAATGATGCGATCCCGTTATCAAATGACAACACATGTCTATAGTTAGGAAACCTTAACCATCTTTGATCAACGAGCTAGTCTAGTAGATGCTTACTAGGGACACGGTATTTGTTTATGTATTCACACAAGTATTTAAGTTTCCGATCAATACAATTCTAGCATGAATAATAAATCTTATCATGAATAAGGAAATATAAAATAACAACTTTATTATTGCCTCTAGGGCATATTTCCTTCAATATCAACACTAAAGCAAGTTATCCCTAGCCCATTATGCTCAATCATTGATCCATTCATGAAACACACTCTCATATTAGCTACACCCAATGCTCAAGTACGATCATAATGCCCCTTAGTTGGTGCTTTATAAGAGAAGATGGAGACTCAAATAAAAATAAAATTGCATAAAGTAAATAGAAAGGCCCTTTGCAGAGGGAAGTAGGGATTTGTGGAGGTGCCAGAGCTCAAAGCGAAAAAAGGTAGAGATAAAACATTTTGGGTGGCATGCCTTTCCTGTGAACGAAAACGATCGAGTAGTTCCCAATACTTTCCATGCTAGATATATCATAGGTGGTTCCCAAACGGAAAATAAAGTTTATTCCTTTTTCCACCATACTTTCACATTCCACGGCTAGCCGTATCCACGGGTGCCGTCCATACCAACACTTTCCAAGGAATTTATTATTTGACAACATAAAGTAAATTCATTTTTCATTTCGGGACTGGGCATCCCTAATACCTTTGCCGCACTCTCGTGCAATGACAGGTGAATAAACACTCATCTTGAGAATAACACATCTAGCATGGAAAAATATCAGCCACCCCCTATCGTTTCATGAGCGGTACGAGCACACAAAAAGGAATTTTATTTTGAAAATTAGAGATGGCACATACAAATTTGCTTAGAACAGCACGGAAATACCGCATATAGGTAGGTATGGTGAACTCATATGGCAAAACTGGGTTTAAGGATTTTGGATGCACAAGTAGTATTCCTACTTAGTACAACTGAAGGCTAGCAAAAAGATTGAGAAGCATCCAACCAAGAAACGAAAAATCACATAAGCGAGCATTAAGCATAACTAACACCGAATAATGCACCACAAGTAGGATGTAATTTCATTGCATAAATATTGACTTTCGTGCTTGCATAGGGAATCTCAAACCATAACACCAATATTCTTACTAAAGCACAATTGCTCACCAACATGACTCACATATCACTATCATCATATCTCAAAACTATTACAAAGAATCAAGTTTATTTTGTCCAATGATCTTCATGAAAGTTTTTATTATATCCCTCTTGAATATCTATCACTTTGGGACTAGTTTAATATGTTGCTTTTGATAGCTCAAACAAATCTAAATGAAGAACATAAGCATAAATTTTTTTCGTCTTTCAAAATAGTATAAGTGAAGTATGAGAGATGATGCGACCGTCGACAGAAACTCGATGGCGTGAATGCTTTCCCAATCTTTCATGGTACGATGTCACCAGGAATGATGTGGCGCTCGCGATCTTGTAGATTTAATCACCACAGAAACAATACACACACCCAAGAGAGGAAGTACGTGGACGATCCTCCACGGATCAGCAACAAACTAGAGACGGCGTCTCTAATCCCTCGCAAAAAACACAAAGCAATAATTTAAGCTCCTCGACAGAAATACACTAATTAACTCGCTACGGGGAGATACCCCGGCTTGCTAGCCTTTGTTCGACAAACCAAAATTAAAACTCCTCACTAACGATCCAATGTAATAGCTATAAATACTAGTGCCCTTCGTGCTGTCCAACCTCCATACCCTCTTCTCCCTACAACCATGTCATGGAACACAGACATTTTATTGCTTCTTTTGTGAATATTATTTTCTTGTTGATGCGCCGATGTTGTAGAGTCTGACAATCTCGCCATTTTAAATTGTTGACATTGTGCAGACACAATATACTTCTCCTGTCTTCCTGGCTTATTAACATGATCAATACTGACAACACATGGGGTCACATCATCCTCCCTACCTTGAATGGAAACCGTCCTCGATTTCGTCCTATACTTTGCATATTTTTTCTTGAAGACCTCGACAGTGCACTTTATATTCTTTGCATCCTTAGGAAGAATAGTGCAAAACTCACCTTTATGCATAAAAGTGTACCTGTTTGTTCTCCCGTGATGAAGAGCGTTAACATCATGCTCCCACGGACGCCCCAAAATAAGATGACAAACATGTAGTGGCATAACGTCGCATTCCACCTTATCAACATAGCCATCAACAGAAAAGGGAACCTTCACACTGTGAGTTACCTTCACTTTGTCCACATCATTGATCCACTTCATATAGTATGGTTTTCGGTGCTCCCAAGTTGGCAAAGAAAGAGACTCCACCACATCCTTGCTAATCATGTTGCTAGCACTGCCGCCATCAATTATTAGTTTGCACACTTCTCCCTTGGTGGTACATGCAGTTTGAAAAATACTCCGCCGCTGTCCTTGTTCAACAATGATCTTGTCATCTCGCTGGACCTTATGTGCTAGCAAACTCTCCATATCAGGATCATCTTGAGGATAACATAGTATGGTATCACCATGACCTCTTTCGATTCCATCCTCTATCTTAGGCGTCTCATCTTCAGATTCTAAAATATATTCCGCATCAACAAGTAGAACCCTGCGTTGATTGGAACATTCATGCTTCATGTGTCCACGTCCTCCACACTTGTGGCAAATAATATTACGGTGATGCGATGACGTCGCACTAGATGAAACCTGAGAAACCTCCTTTGGCGCAGCCGCCACTTTGCTCTGTTCAATGCTTCCCGACTTATAAGAAGGAGTCGGTTTAGCACTAAACCCACCATCAATATGAGAAGAACCACATCGCCCACTGTTGTAAGTTAGACGAGTCTCTGAAGCTTGCTTCTCCAATACCCAACGTTCAGCACGCTCCGCTTGAAGAAGCAACTCATGAATATCATTATATTGCATTAAATCAACATGGTCATGAATCTTTTCTTCTAACCCCTCAAAGAAATGTACCATGGTCGCCTCCGCAGACTCACACACAGCTGTTCGGGTCATCAAAACTTGCATCTCTTTATACTACTCATCAACTGATTTTGTACCTTGCACTAGATGACGCAGTCTACTATGAAGCTGGCGAGTGTAATAAGCAGGCACAAAACATTCCCTCATGATTCGCTTCATGTCAGCCCATGTCACTGGTCGCTCGTGAGTACGGTTTTTATTATCCCACCATACAAGAGCATACTCTGTAAATTCCATTGATGCAACACGAACCTTCTTCTCTTCGGAGTAGTTGTGACCATCAAAAATCTGATTTGCGCGCATCTCCCACTCCAAATATTTCTCCAGGTCAGCACAATGTCCCGAGAATTCAGGTATGGTTATCTTGATTCGACCCAAACCATCATCCGCGTGGGCACCATTGCCGCCATAGTCACGGCGCCGCCCAGCATGGCGGTGAGCCCCAACATCATGACGTGGTCGGTGAGGTAAGCCTCCGCGGGCATCAGAATCCTCAGAAAAATCACCATCATCATCGTTGTCGCGGTCACGACGTCCTCGCGGTGAGCGAGACTGTCGGGGTGCCACATCTCTCGCCTGAAGGCGCTGAACTGCTGCGGTGAGCCGATTAAGACTCTCAGTCACCACCTGTAAACTATCAGTGCGCTGTTGGTCGCTGGCAGTCAAACGCTCTTTCAACCTGTCCTCGATGCCTACAATATTTGCAGGCAACTCCTCCACCCTTGTCCCAAGCTTCTTGTTGGCTCCCTTGATCAACATCAGATGGATACGCAAATCATCACTTATCTCCAGATCCTCCGAAAATTCATCGCCCTCCTCATGATCAGATTTCTCATGCTGCGAGTTCACCATCTTTCAAACAATTGAATCAAATAGCAAAATAAAATTGTACCGTGATCAACCTTGCTCTGAATAGCACTTGATGCGACCGTTGATAGAAACTCGATGGCGCGAATGCTTTCCCTATCTTTCACGGTACGATGTCACCAGGAACGATGTGGCGCTCGCGATCTTGTAGATGTAATCACCACAGAAACAACACACACACCCAAGAGAGGAAGTACGTGGACGATCCTCCACGGACCAGCAACAAACTAGAGACAGCGTCTCTAATCCCTCGCCAAAAACACAAAGCAATAATTTAAGCTCCTCGACAGAAACACACGAATTAACTCGCTACGGGGAGATACCCCGGCTTGCCAGCCTTTGTTCGGCAACCAAAAATAAAACTCCTCACTAACGATCCGATGTAATAGCTATAAATACTAGTCCAGCTGGCCGGAGAGATTGGAACCGACTTGTACTACCTTCTTCTAGTAATGCTAACCGAACCAACTCTTGTTTAATTACAACCGGCAAATTAGGCACGGCAATTATGCACGCGGGCCATTTAACCTTTCCTAAGAAAAACGTGTACATGCTGGAGTCCTTTGCTTGGACGCACACGTTATATGCATGTAGGTTTCTCTTGGTAGAAATTAGCATACAGGCTTTTGGACCCAGCTAACGTACGAGCAGAGGCCAGGTAATCCTTTCCGCAGTTTACGTGTCGATGACCATGTGGACGACTTGAACAAAAATCATTCTTGAACTGGGCCATGCACTGTGCCCTTCGTGCTGTCCGACCTCCATGCCCTCTTCTCCCTGCAACCATGTCATGGAACACAGACATTTTATTGCTTCTTTTGTGAATATTATTTTCTTGTTGCTGCGCTGATGTTGTACAGTCTGATGATCTTGCCATTTTAACTTGTTAACGCGGTGCAGGCAGAATATACTTCTCCTGTCTTCCTGGCTTATTAACAAGATCAGTACTGACAACACATGGGGTCACATCAAGAGAATTTTCTTCAAAAATTACTAACTCTCAAATAAATCTAAGTGAAGCATGAGAGCATTTCTTTAAAAATATTAAAGCACACCGTGCTCAAAAAGATATAAGTGAAGAACTAGAACAATTCCATAGCTCAAAGGATTTAAGTGAAGCATAAAGAGCAATTCTAACAAATCATAGTATAATTTTGGCTCTCTCAAATAGGTGTGTTCAGCAAGGATACTTGTCACAAAACAAAAAGGAAAACAAGCAAAGACTCATATAATACAAGACGCTCCAAGCAAAACTCATGATATGTGACGAATAAAAATATAGCTCCAAGTAAAATACCGATGATCGTTAGAAGAAAGAGGGGATGCCATGTTGCTTGTTCATCCTTGAATATTATCTTGGGGTGCGGTAGCATCCCCAAGCTTAAGCTCTTCTTACTCCTTATTCCTTCATCCATCGTGATCTCACCCAAAACTTGAAAACTTCAATCACACAAAACTTAACGAAACCTTTGTGAGATCCGTTGGTATAACAAAGCAAATCACCACTCTAACTATTGTTGCAAACCCATTCATATTTTATTATTGCATTATATCTACTGTATTCCAACTTTGCTATGGCTTATACTGTAGGAGATATGCCCTAGAGGCAATAATAAATGTTATTGATTATCTCCCTGTTCATAATTATGTTTATGTTCCATGCAATAACTGCTATGGTTCTCGAGTCTGCAATAACATGAGGCTTGGAGGAAGACTCATATGCATGTGTGGAATAATAAACGATAAAATGTATTAATAGTCTGGCCTCTAAGACTAGCTCAAGTGTTGCATGATGGTTCTATTTTCCTAATCATGGGCATGTCTATGCCAGCAACTTTGAGGGCACAATGTTAGAAGAACATTTGTGTTGAATCGACCCGAATTGATGTTATGCTATGAGATACATTCGTCACAAGTTAATGGTTAATAACACAGAGATGATTAACATTTGCATGATTCCTTAGACCATGAGAGTACCGAGTTTCTTCATGCTTGCTTCATGTACTTTGGGGTTTGTTAAACGTCATCCGTAAATGGGTGTGGCACCCCAATAGAGGGCCGACGCACGCCAGCCCCAGGATAAGACCTGGCGCACGTCAAAGACACGATACAGCAATTCCAGGCACAAAAATGGCTTTATTATATAAAATGGAGTATTACAATACTGTTGCTTACAACAATATTACATAGCTCCAAGGCTATCTAAAAATGGCAGTGAAGGTCTTAGTTCGGCGGTGACATCGTATCTGGCTGGGCTCCATAACTCACAGGACTGGCTGGGTTATGATCTAGCATGACAGATCTTCTCCTGCAACTGGCCACGTGCAAGGCCAGGTGAGTACTTTGAATGTACTCGCAAGACAACCAAATACATAGCATCCAAACAAGCAGATGACAAAGCAAGCCATATGCTATGCAAGAATTCATTCTAAACATGACATGGAATTAACAAGAAAACATGAATCAAGCATGGCGTAGCATACCTATCTAGCATTATTAATCATCATGTCATAGCAAGATTATCTGGCATGTTTAAACATCTAGCAGCATTGATCATCACGACATAACGGGGTTATCTAGCAAAATAACTACTGAAGTAAAGTACAGTAAAGTGAAGCATGCATCAAGTAAATAATCCATATTTCGAATAATCTCATGATCCAATCTGAACCTGATGCAAATCCAAGTCTTTCGGTCATCTGACCATCTCTTCCATAGCCCTCCCATGGCTATCATACCATATTCCTGACAACATCTGATGTCTATGCAAGACAGGTTCTTTCACCATCATTACGGTTGATCGCCTAACGAGGTCTGGACGGGCTGTCCAATACCGTGGACGCGGCTATTCGAATAGATTTTACACTCTGCAGAGGTTGCGCACTTTACCCACACTATGGAGCACTGACCTCGTGATCCCATTCGGGTGGACCAGCATTGCTCCAATGAAACCTGTCTGACCCGTGACTCTCCCATCGTACCACCGGCAATCATCCTTCCCCGGAGTCAAGCCCTGGGTGGCCCCTGTGTCACCTCGTGACACCTGCCACCGTCATGCCAAACTAAACTGTCCCAAATGGGGACGGGTACCCAAACAACTCAACTGGGCTCATAGGGTTATCGCCGCCTACCGGGCCAGGGCAGCGCGCGCGCATAACCCTCCCTCTTTGGAGGTACCGGTGAAAGAGCACGCGATCAGACCAAGTCAAGGCCGTCCCATACCGGCAAATGTGGTTGCACGGATAAGCCCGGACAGGTGACTCTGATCAACCGACTAGGTTTATCAATATATCTCCATCATCCCACCATTACCTTAACAATTATAAGTGTGAACAGCCACTTAACATCAGCATAGCAGAATCATTATAACGTTGACAAACATGGCAAGATATCAGATCATGGTACTCACATGATAACGGTATTCAAAATATTGTTACTAGCATGGCAGGGCATGGCATGGAAATAAGGCATGATATTAGATGAAACGTAATGCTAACCTCTAAAACAGATGACATAATAGGTGTATGCAAGTGCAGGCTAACAGGTGATACAGATGTACTACAATGAACACACAGGGTGCAAGCAAAGTCATCACGCATGTCCGGAGCTCATGGAAGAGGTTGGTTTGCCTGGGGTGAAGGAATACACTAGGTGGAAGTGAAATAAAACTCCGGGAAGATTCGCCGGAAAAGTTTCCCTCTCGGAGGGGCTGATCGAAGGGCAAGGGCAAAATGGTCATTTTCATAGTGTGAAAATATTATGAAAGTGGCGGCATCGGAACGGGCTCGTCGATCTGAAGACATGGGCGTTGGTTTTACCTCAATCGGAGTTACGCTCGCGGAGTAACGGCCGATCGTTCGTTAAGCGATAAAACAGACAGAAACTGTCCATTTCAGTGTTTAGCGAGTGAACGTTCGCTATTTAATCAGTTCGGCCGGCGGCTGAATTAAAGAGAAGGCGCCTTTTCAGAGTTTATGCTTTCAATACACCGAAAGCGTATTTCACAAAGGCGCTTCCACTTATCCTTACACGTGGGCCCGTTGACTAATCTGGGCGGGCCCCACCTTATCTTCTTCTCTCTCTCTTCTCTCTTTCTCTGGTCATCCTCTGTCTCGACCGAAAGAGAGGAGCACCGCGGCGGATCAGACAGCACTCGCCGCCGGTGCCCTACTATTTGGCTGCTCCCGCCGATGGACCAGGCAGCCTCGTGGCGCCGTCCCACACCCATGGGTGGCCGCAGGGGAGCTCGGGAGAGCTCACAGAGGAGGTGGCCACCGAAACGGAGAAGGAGGCCGCGGCGGCTCAGGTCTTCGGGGCTGCTCTGGCAGCACTCCCCCGGAGTAACTGAAGACGGCGGTGGCCTCGGCAGGCACTAGGGAATGCCGGGGCGAGGAATGGGGAGGAGGGGAGGGGCCGAGGCGCCGGATTGGCTCGAGGGGAAAATCAAAGTAGAGCTTCGGCCATGGGGATCGCGGGGAGAGGGGAGAGGTCCCGGGGCTCGAGCGAGTGGACTCGAGAGTTGCTGGAGAGGAGGGGAGCTCGGGGGTACGCTATTTATCTCTCGGGGTCGAAGCTAGCCGATGATGGACGGAGCTCCGAGAAGCTCCTCGCCGACGACCGAGGCTTCGAGCGCTCCACCAGCTAGGGGACGAGGGGGAGAGGCCTCTGGATGGATCACGCATGCGCTAGGGAGCTCTACGACACTACTAGACATGCTGGAACCTGCTGGAGACGAGCTCCCATCAACTCCAATGCACAGAGCACCAATTTGGCATGCTCTGCCCGTGGTCACCGCGTGACCACGGCGTTGCCACGCCGCACATGAAGTCAAACCATGTCTAGGCTATTCACCGTCCTACTCTGAGTTGACCTATGCGGCTGAATGACCTGAGAGAGGCCTGAGGTGACTGCACCATGGTCAAACAGTTGCTAACAGCGACCTGTTTGTGCTGTGGTGTGGCCACCACAGTGCTCACCTTGGCTGGATCTTGGGCACAAGCTAATCATACAATAAGATGAACATGATCACAAAGTTTCAGCACAAATGGATAACTCCAGCTGGTACTTCCTTTGTAACCATGCACTCTGGCCAGAAATGAAGATGTTGATGCTGTGCTCAAATGGATGAATGGGTTTGAATGATTCTTGGTGTAGAGTGATGATAAGGTCATAGGAACTGTCTCGAAAAGTTTCAGCTCAAATTGATCATCTATGAGGGTACTTCCTTCACAGAGATGCAATCTGGACAGAAATTTAGATAATTTACTGAGGAAGATTGGCCAGATGGAATGAGCTGATTTTTGGTATCCAGGGGTAATATATCATAATGAGTTACCCTGCGAAATTTCAGCCCAAGGAGATCAAGGAATCAAGCACTTCCTTTGCAAACTAAAAATCTGGACAGAATTTTGCAAAGTGGTTTTGTGCTCAAAATTCAATGGGTGGAACTTGAGATCTTGATGGAAATGGTGAAGATATGGATAGGACAAGCTCCACAAATTATTTGGGATTTTTCCTAACTACCAAAATGGTAGTTCCTTTGGAAAGGCCCCAAATTGAAATATTGGCTTAAAATAGGAAAATGCAATTTCCCCTATTTAATTATGGCCAATATTTTTATGTGAGCTCAATATGATCATAAAGAATATCTCCACAAGTTTTTATGAACTTTGGAGATGGATAGATATTATTCTGGATTTAATTCCTCGGAAAGGCAGAAAAAGGAATTAATTCTAGATGAGAAATATTGCATATGACATGGCAATATTTTTACTCATCTAGAGTTTATGAATGAAGGATGATCTCTGAAAATTTTGGAAGGATCAACTGAGCAAGAAAAATGATAGCTCCTTTGTAAACACAAAGGCAGGATTTCTAGTTCCGATATTTTGGAACTAGGGTTTCAGTGAGGTTCGGAGTTTACAGACGGGAACTTGACTGGCACAAGAGCATGGGAAAGGCACTGAGAGGTTGAGGATTGGCCGGATTCACCTGGTCACTCACCAGATTCTAGAGGAAAAATTCGGGAGTGAAAAGCTAGGAATGAATAACAGCACAAAAATCGATAACCCGATTTTTGGGGTGTTACAATGGGTGGCTATTACAGTGGCTTACGGGTTCATGGAAAAGTATGTCAAGTAACTTGACAGCTCAAGATTGGGATTTGCTCCTCCGACGATGGAGAGATATCTCTGGGCCCTCTCGGTGTTATGGTATCCATCATCGTCTGGCCAGACACAATGTGATTTGATCACAGGGATGCCAGAATATGGGAATGAGAATAGAGAACAATATCGGTAACGAGGTAATTGGCATAGTGGACAAGTTGTTGATCCACGGGGATGCCAACATGTCTCACCTCGGGTATTTATAACATATCGCGAAGCAACAGGAATAGCACAAGGCAACTGGAGGTTCACTCGAATATTCATTTGTGTGGGTATAGGGGTCAATATGGGTGTCCACGGCTCCAATGTTAATCATTGATCGAAAAGTGTTCCGGTCATGTCTATACTTCACCGAACCTATAGGGTCACATGCTTAAGGGTCATCTATCTGCTGAATACTAGACAGGGAGTCTGAGAGAAATTGACCGGAAAATTTTCGGAGACAACGGAAGAGTTCCGGAGAGAGAACACCGGAATAGTTTCGGTAAAACCGAAAAGTTGTTTCGGGGTATACCATTAAGTCAAATTGGTTTCGGGACATGCCTGATAATGCTTGGAGGGTGCCAGAATTATTCTGAAAACTTCTGGGAATTTTTTGGGATAAAAACCGGAAATGTTCCGGAGCTACCGGAACCGGTTTGGTTGCTTTTCGCAGATGAAAATCACTAATCCGGAAATGTTTCGGAACGCGTCGAAAATTATTTTAGTGGGTACTGGAAATGTTCTAAGCCCACATAAATATTTTCGGTTCGAACAGACGCTGAAAAATGTTGTTGTGAATAGTGAAAGTGCTTTTTGGGTGGCTTCTTGGAGAAGCCACCTTGAGGGCCCTTTGGTATTTTTCCCCTTGGCTTCTTGGAGAAGCCACCTTGGGCTTGGCCTATAAATAGGGGTGGAGGGGGCTGCCTAAAGACTTACTCTTTCTCACATACAAGTGCCATGCATGATCTGGCTTTCTCTCTTCCTCCCAGCGAAATAGTTTCGTAGAGCCGAATGGCTGTCTGGGTTCCCGTGGGAACTAGTTCTGGCCGGCGAAGCCCTACCGGATAGATGACATAGTATGTGTGCAACTCTGTAGAGAGATCGTAGTTTCAGTCTTAGTTCGAGAGTGCCTCCCGAAGGGCTGTCCGAGTGACCGTCCGAGTTTCGAAGGTCCTCCCAAAGGGCTGTCCGAGTGACCGTCCGAGTTTCGAGTGTGCCTCCCGAAGGGCTGTCCAAGTGACCGTCCGACATTCTGATGTCCTCCCGAAGGGCTGTCCGAGGATCCGTCCAGTGGGACTATCCGAGGGACTGTCCCGAGGCCTCCCGAAGGGCTGCCCGGAGATCCGTCCAGGGAGCAGACGAGGGAGTACATCCTCGCGGTTGGGAGGTTGTAAATCCTAGCTGTGAGGATCTGCACTGCCGATCATCATCAACTCTACTTCCGCTACGCTACGAGTCGGTAACGAAAAGATCAAACCTTGTATGCAGTCTCCATAGTGGTCCTGGGCTGGTGCGTTGGTCAGAATTTTTTTGTTTTCTACTGCGTTACCCTACAGTGGCATCATGAGCCGTGCTATGCGTAGATGCAGGTTGCGATCTAGAATACGTAGAGATGTATGGGTGTTGCACAATATAATTAGGTAGTAGATGAGATCTATTGCTGAAAATTATTTGTGCGGGTAGCAGATGATATCTATTACCCGATGTTCTTGTTGCTTCCCTGGAATTTGCATACTTCTGATCTTGATAACAGCATGGTGGAGTTTCAAAGTTTTGGCAATCCGCGATCCTGATTGACCAACGAAGTGCTAATAGTTCATTGAATTCCACCATAGTTAATAAGAAAGATGAAATTTCGCAGACGAAAGGGCAATGCAGATATGATCTGCATGGGGGTCATGCATATGACGAAGTTCAGCATGGGGCTCGAGATTTTATTATCTCGTGTTTCATACACCCCGTAATGTTAATCTAGCGACTTGGATAATCATGCTTGATGATGAACGTTGGTAGCTTCGGTTTGTTTCGAAACCTTAGAAGCCACGAAAAATAAAATTTTGCATGAACCGATTAGAGGCGTCTAACTTGGTTTTGCAGGATGGTTTGCATGTGTATGAGATGACTATATGATGTAATATTAACATGACCTGCGTGTCATGATTCGGCATGATGGCTGGAGCCATAAGATTGTCACTTTAAATGACCTGCGTGTCAACCTTAAGTAATACACTTATTTTATTTAGCTATAGAGATAGCAATATTATCTGGTGCATCGACAAGGTGGTGGCAAACTTCGCGAAGGTGAACACCGACACGAATGCCGAAGACGAAGAAATACAAGACATCTCCATCAGAAAGGGCTATACCATATCATGCTATTATGAATTTCCTGAGATGTTTATCCCTTATGATGCACCCTTTTGATTGCGCGATAGTCGCTTTTTATTAGGGTGATCTCTCACTTAAAATATCAAGTAGTTAGTGTTCTCCCAAATCTAGCACCATCATGGCACCTTTCTCTTCGGGGTATCACATGGATACATGGGTACGAACGATTAGAGAAGTGTGAGGCGGGTGAGTTGCACTACAAAAAAAACCACTTCCGTGATGATACGTGTTTGTCGTAGTAGGTCACGTTTTCTGTCATGCATGTACATCCATGATGATTTTATGACAGAATCAAGATAGTCATACCTGTGCTGTCGTAAAAGTGTTCCATGACATTACCAAAATTATCATCACGGAAGTGTCCACTTCCATGACGATAAATCACGCATCATATAAGTGCTTTCGTCAAGGGTGACCGACACATGGCATCCACCATAACAGGTCGCCGTTAAGCTATCGGGTTCCGGTTTGGATCCGATAACCCGTTAACAGCTGGGACCAATGAGGATTTTCCACGTGTAAAATTATCATTGGCTATAGCAACCACGTGTCAGCACCCGAAAAGGACAGATGTCAACCGGCCAATGGACAGAAGGCGCCTATGATACGTCGACACATGGCAAGGCCCAACAGTGGCCCATTTAGGTTAAAAAGGCTGGCCCAGTCAAAATTAGCGGGCTGGCCCATTAACGACCTGCTTGCAGACGGCCCATTCGCAGTTAAGGCCCATACGGCTATTGTCAAATCGACCCGTCAACGGCTCGTTCTAAACTTGTCATCATCGTGGCCCATGGTCACTTCTGGCCCGTTAACAGTCCGCTAAGTATTTGGGCCGAATTACGGCCCGGTGTGTTTTCGGCCTGTTAAAGGTCCTGCTTCATTTGGGCCCATTTATTGGCCATTGAAACTTTCGGCCCATAAACGACCGTGAAGGATTTGGGGCATATTCGGCCATGTCTGACATTCGGCCTGTTAGAGGCCCACTGTAGATTTGGGCCACTTCCAGCCTGTTGTGATTTTCAGCCTGTTAACGTTGGACGAAATCCATGGGCCATATGTGGCCCAACATCACATCGGGCCTATTAACGGCCCATATAAAACTGATACTAATCAAGCTCGACCGAACTTCCGGCCTGTTAAAGGCCCGTGTAGTAGGTCAGCGCATTTACGGCCCGTCTGAATTTCGGCCTGTGAACGATCCGCATTGTAAATGGGCCACCATGAGCTGAGATACATTTCGGCCTGCTAATGACCAGTGGGTTATTTGGCACAATCAGGGCCCAATCTCACTTTCAGCCTATTAAAGGCCCATGTTATTTATGGGCTCGAGATATTTACACATGTTAACGGCCTATTGTTACTGAGGGCCCAAATTATGTTTAGGCCTGTTAAATGTCCACTAGGGGTACAGGCCTACCAAAAATATGAAAGCTTATGCTAATTTCGGCCAGATATATTTAGTGGGCTACATGCAAATTATGGCCCATAATCGTTTTTAGCCCAATTGGAATGGGCCTAACGAATGTTGGCACATTGGGCTCCTACGAAGCTTTCGGCCGAATACATTACTAAGATAAACCTACACTATACAAAAATAGCATCATAATTTCTACAGCCTTTGGCAGCACGATAAATGCTGTATCACAACAAAATAAATTCCAGCCATATAGCAAAAGGCCTGTTGGCATAAAGTTTACACTCCTTGCAGATAAAAGCACCATCAGATGTATAGAAGCACAAATCATTTGACCTTAGTGCTAATGTTTCAGGCTGTAGAATCTGATGGAGCAGCATGATCTTCCCCTTTTTTTCGCCATTGCTCTTGAACAACGAAGCAAATGTCTGATAGTCTGGTTCCAAAACCATTCATATCTTGATGACATTTGTCAACCACTATTCTTGTTTCCGAAACAATGTCCATTAGGGATTGGACTTGTGTCTGGAGCACAGATATATCACTCTGTCTAGCCGGAAGATTTTGTTCAGTAGGCGATTTGGACGAGGTTACCTTGACAACCAACCCAGAATTACGCAGGAAGGTGCTTTTTGCACTGTTAGTGGAGAGATACTGACGCATTGCAGCAAGAGGTGACATTGTGCATGTGGTAGCCTCGTCACCTTCAGGTGGTTGTGGCTATTCAATCATTTGTTCCGTAGCTTGCTGAAAGTTTGAACTTGTAGATTAGTGTACCAGATAAGTTACTAATGAGAGAAAAACAAACAAAGTAGGTTTCACGTTTATACGTAACTTATTTTGGTGAACTACTGTAATACATTAGCATGTATTGTAGTGCCAACTACATAATAAAATCACTTTCGGAACATATGTCCATGTAGCATGCCTACTGTATTGTCTATTTCCTCACATTCGTTGACATGTAAGGATAAAGAGACATGGTTTAAAGTAGGATGAACATGGTATGACATCATTCATATCATGGGCAAACAGATATAAAACAAACAGGCTATTGTATCATTGTGTGGGCACGTGAACATCACAACTAGATTACAGATCAAGACCAAAAGAATATCCTTCATCTCTTTTAAACCGTGTAAGGTGAAATGATACGTTAAGACAACTGTGTATAAAAGTGAACAGAGTAACTGACATTGGCTGCAAACCAAGCAGTTAAATGAACACATCACAGTAACAAGCAGTTCAAAGGTAGGAGGAGTAAGGACTTACAACAGCGGCTTGAACTGGTGTGCTCATGCCCTTCATCTTGCTGGTGTGGCAATCCTTGAAGATTTACACTGCATTCGGTTCAGGTTCTTTTTGTCCACACGGGCTTTCCTCTGTATTTGGAACAAGTCAATATAGATACGATAATATGGCACAGAAAAAAGAAGGAAGTAGCAGCTATTTACAAGAGCCTCGCAGTGTGCAATATAGCTACGAGATCCTGTTGTCTGTTGGAATTTCACTTTAGAACAGTTGGTCTTGTTCTTCAAACAGTTAGCCTAGAAGAAGATACACTTGTAAGGCACATATGTAAATACAAGTTCAATATGTGATCTGATCAAATACATATACCCTACCTAATACTTTGGATCAGACTAGTGTTTAACAAGGGTTGTCCAGTCTCCATCTGTAATATATTCCACTGGAGATGTTTGGGCGATTTCATTGTTAGCCTTGCCTTCAAAGTGAGTTTTTCTAAGGTGATATCGATACTGTCGCAGAGCAGACTGAAAAACATGAGTGCATGCTTGTTTAGTTGCATCATCTTTCGGATCCAACTTGAACCTCATCTGTTGAAAAAAGAATGTGAGTCTTATTAGGAGGAAGCTAGAAAGTATGGGACAGAGCAAGACAATATTACAAATTGCAATGAATAACATTACTTACGGATAAATGGTCAAGGAAGGTGTTAAACTCTGTATCATCTTTCTCATTCCTGTACTGGATCCACGTTGGGAGGATACGTGCAAGACACCTAACCACAACGGCTGCCTCTGATACTAACGTGGCTGACTCTGTAGCATCACGTGGCCTTTTTAAACCTGCCTCAAAATGGATCTCCATTCTTCGTCCTTTAGATTTTGTTAATCTGTCAAGCATTATCCCTGATGTCTGTTTCCGCTTGCGCCGTGGTGCTAGTTCTACAACGAATATGGAAAGTGTTAGTGCACATCAAACTATGAGAGTACATATAAAGGAGCATGCAACTGCAACTTGACTCGGTCAGGTACCGTCTTGGTGTTGATGCTCATGAGGTTCATCTGATCTTGCCAAGTCCTGTTGTGTCAGCAGTGCTTCGGAGGTAGTGTTAGGTGTGAAGGCAGCTTGGGAACTGGCCAGTTGCGGAGCAAACGAACGAGTAACTCGTTGAGATGCCGGTACAGTTGAAGCGGATGCTGCAGCTGGTGGAGCAGGTGATACTGTGTTTGTAGATTTAGCCGGTGGACTTGGACCTTCTACTGCACTATAAGTACCAGCAGAATCTCGAGGGCAGATCCTTTTCCGTTGCACCCGACGAGTAACACCATTCCCTAATATATTCTTTTCCTTGCTCTTTTTTGACTTTGCCATGTCAAGGCGTACCCACAACACAAAAGAATAAAATCACTCTTCAGAACTCATTGATGCATGATACAGACAAGCAATACTTTTATGTAAGACAACCATATGAGGATGGAATATGTAAGAAAAACAGGACGGTGTGACATATTCACAGCTACGATGTGTAAAGTAAGCAGAAGGATTTTCAAGAAAATAGAAGTAATGCAAGCTAGACACCATATGAAAGATGCAACCAATATCACTCTGCCAAGTTAAAAGTGTCTTGTCATAAGTGGCATTTTGAAAAATTAGAAGCAGTACAACCTAGAAATCAATGCAAGATGCAACCACTATCAAACTGCCATGTTAAAAGTGTCCAATCATGAGTGACTGATGCGGGATACACAACAGCAGTACTTTGATGTAAGAACATGGTATGATAGATAGATGCAGTGTATTCTAGACATAGAAAGGCATGTCATATGCACATGTATAACGTATAAACTCAGCAGGTGCAATTTAATCAAAATAGAAGAAATACATGCTAGACAACATATGCAACATGAAACCAATTGTCACACTGTCAACTTAGAGCAAGCACCTGCGATGGTGGAGTACGGGAGATGAACTCATCATGTAGACTTGGGACTTCAACTGCATTAGCAGTAGTAGTGAAAAATCTAGAGAGTCTCTGTTTGCGTCGGTCCGGAGGACCACCAACATCCCCTAACTTACTGTTTTACTTCCTCTTTTCTGATATTGCCTTATGAAGTCAAAACCACAAGAAGATGAATAAAATTAGCTCTGCATAACTGGTTGATGCATGACATAGACAAACACTACTTTGACCTAAGGCAAGCGCATGATAGGAGGATGGAATATATACAAAAAAGACAGCATCGCATATTCACACGTACGATAGGAGGATGGAATATGTATGAAAAACAGTAAGCAGAAGGCATTTCAACAAAATTAGAAGAAATGAAAGCTAGGCACCATATGAACATGCAACCAATATCACTCTATCAGGTAAAAAGTGTCTCGTCGTAAGTGCCATTTCAAGAAATTAGAAGCAGTACAAGCTAGAAGACAATGCAAGATGCAACCTACATCACACTCCTAAGTTAAATGTGTCTTATGGGTAAGTGATTGTTGCAGGTATAAGTTGTAAGCTACGCAGATGCAATTCAAGAAAATTAGAAGCAATACAAACTAGACATCATACGGAACACGCAACCACATATAACAGTTCCAAGTTAGAGCAAGCACCTGTGATGGTGGAGTAGGGGAGATGTGCTCATCATCTACACAGCTACGTTAACTGTCCAGCCTTGTGTTGTCTTGCGAATCTTGTTGGGAGGATGGCGGAGTAAAATCTGTAGAGACCCTCTGTTTGAGTTGCTCCGAAGGACCACCATCATCCAGTGCCGTACTAATTTCCTTCAGCTGTATTGATTTTGCATTGTGAAGTCAAACCGATAAGAAAAAGGAATAAAATTCACTCTTCAGAACACATTCATGCATGATACTGACGAACACTACTCGGATGAAAGGCAAACACATGATACGAGGATGGAATATGTACGAAAAACAGGACGGCGTGACATATTCACACCTATGATGTGGTAACTAAGCAGAAGGCATTTCAACAAATTAGAAGCACTGCAAGCTAGACACCATATGAAAGATGCAACCAATATCACTCTGCCAAGTTCAAACTGTCTGGCGTTTCAACAAATTAGAAGCAGTACATGCTAGAAATCATATGCAAGACGCAACCAATATCACAGTGGCGACTTAAAGGTGCCTTATCATAAGTGACTGATGCGGGATATGCAAGAACAGTAGTCTGATGTAAGAACATGGTGTGATCAGATATAGTATGTTCTAGAAACAGGAACACGTGTCATATTCACAGGCATTATGTGTAAAGTGAGCAGATGCAATTCAACAAAGTTAGAAGCAATACAAGCTAGACATCATACGCAACATGCAACCACATATAATAGTGCCAAGTTAGAGCAAACACCTGTGATGGTGGAGTAGGGGAGATGTGCTCATCATCTACACAGCTACATTGACTGTCTAGCCTTGCGTTGTCTTGCGAATCTTGTTGGGAGGATGGCGGAGTAGAATCTGTAGAGACCCTCCGTTTCAGTTGCTTGGAAGGACCACCATCATCCAATGCCTTACCAATTTCCTTCCGCTTTATTGATTTTGCATTGTGAGGTCAAACCGACAAGAAAAAGGAATAAAATTCGCTCTTCAGAACTCATTCATGCATGATAGTGACGAACACTACTCTAATGAAAGGCAAAGTCATGATACGAGGATGGAATATGTACGAAAAACTGGACGACTTGACATATTCACACCTATGATGTGGTAACTAAGCAGAAGGCACTTCAACAAATTAGAAGCACTGCAAGCTAGACACCTTATGGAAGGTGCAATCAATATCACTCTGCCAAGTTAAAACTGTCTCATCATAGGTGGCGTTCATCAAACTAGAAGCACTACATGCTAGAAATCATATTCAAGATGCAAACCAATATCACACTGCCAACTTAAAGGTGTCCCATCATAAGTGACTGATGCAGGATACACAAGAAGAGTAGTTTCATGTAAGAACATGGTGTGATAGACAGATATAGTATGTACCAAAAACAGGAAGGCGTGTCATATTCACACGTATCATGTGTAAGCTAAGAAGATGCAGTTTACACTAATTAGAAGCAATACAAGCTAGACACCATATGTAACATGCAACCAAATATCACACTGCCAAGTTAGAGCAAGCACCTTGGATGGTGGAGTAGGGGAGCAGAGACTTGGAACTTGTAATGCACTAGCAGTACGAGGAGAATCCGTACATATGCTCCGTTTACGTTGCTGCAGAGGACCACCATCATCGCCTTCCTTACTCTTTTACTTCCCCTTTTTAGATTTTGCCTTGTCAAGTCAAACCCACCAGAAAAAGAAATAAAATTTGCTCTTCAGAACTCATTGATGCATGATACTAACGAACACTACTTTCATGTAAGGCAGCCGCATGATAGGAGGATGGAATATGTATGAAAAACAGGACAGCATGACATATTGACATGTATGATGTGTAAAGTGTAAACTAAGCAAAAGGTGTTTGAACTAGTTAGAAGCAATGCAAGCTAGAAACCATATGAAAGATGAAACCAATATCACTCTGCCAAATTAAAAGGGTGGCCTCATAAATGTATTTGACCAAATTAGAAGCAATACATGGCAACAGGCTAGAAATAATATGCAATATGCAACGAATAAAGGTGTCTCATCGTAAGTGATTGATGCAGGATACAGAAGAGAGGTAGTTTCATGTAAGAACATGGTTAACAGATAGATGTAGTATGTACCAAAAATAGGAAGGCATGTCATATTCACAGGTATAATGTGTAAACTAAGCAGATGCAATTTACCCTAATTAGAAGCATTACAAGCTAGACACCGTATGCAACATGCAACCACATATCACACTGCGAAGTTAGAGCAAGCACCTGCGATGGTGGTGTAGGGGAAATGCGGTCTTCAAGTACAGAGCTACATTCAATATCTTCATTTAGGCTTGCTTTTTCTTGAGAATCATGTGGGGAGGATGAAATTGCACTCTTTATAAGAGTAGCGCGTCTCATACTAACCCACGGGTGTGACTATCTCATCATAAGTGAATAAGTGATAGATGCAGGATACACAAGAACAGTAGTTTGATGTAAGAACATGGTGTGATAGGCAGATGTAGTATGTACCAAAAACAGGAAGGCGTGTCATATTCACATGTATAATGTGTAAGCTAAGGAGATGCAATTTAACAAATTAGGAGCAATACAAGCTAGGCACCATATGCAACATGCAACCAGATATCACATTGCCATGTTAGAGCAAGCACCTGGGGTTGTGGAGTAGGGGAGATGAGATTTGAAACTTGCACTGCAGTAGGAGTAGCAGGAGAATCTGCAGAGATCATCTGTTTTGGTTGCTCCAGAGGACCACCATCATTCCATGCGTTCGTCCTTTTAGATTTTGCCTTGTCAAGTAAACACACAAGAAAAAGGAATGAAATTCGCTCTTCCAAATTCGTTGATGCATGATACTGACGAACACAACTTTTATGTAAGGCAACCACATTGTAGGAGGATGGAATATGTACGAAAAATGCTAAGCAGAAGGCATTTCAACAAATTGGAAGCAATGCAGTCTAGACACCATATGAAAGATCCAACCAAAATCACTCTACCAAGTTAGATGTGTCTCATTATAAGTGGCACTTCAACAAATTAGAGGCAATACATGTTTGAAATGATATGCAAGATGCAACCAATATTACACTGTCAATTTGAAGGTGTCTCATCAGAAGTGATTGATGAGGGATACACAAGAAAAGTAGTTTGATGTAAGAACATGGTTAATAGAAAGACGTAGTATGTACCAAAAACAGGAAGGCATGTCATATTCACAGGTATAATGTGTTAACTAAGCAGATGCAATTTACCCTAATTAGAAGCATTACAAGGTAGACACCATATGCAACATGCAACCACATATCACATTTCCAAGTAAGAGCAAGCACTTGCGATGGTGGTGTAGGGGAATTGCGGACATCAACTAGAGAGCTACGTTGACTATCTTCATTTAGCCTTGCTGTTTCTTGAGAATCATGTGGGGAGGATGACACTGCACTCTTTAAACGAGTAGCGCGTCTCACAGTAACCCACTAGGGTGACTGTCTCATCCTAAGTGATTGATGAGGGATACAAAAGAGCATTAGTTTGATGTACGAACATGGTTAATAGACATATGTAGTATGTATCAAAAACAGGAAGGCATGTCATTATCAAAGGTATAGTGTGTAAAGTAAGCAGATGCAATTTAACCAAATTGGAAGCAATACAAGCTAGACACCATATGCAATATGCAACCACATTTGACAGGGTGAAGTTAAAGCAAGCACCTGGGATGGTTGTGTGTGGCAATTGAGATCATCAACTACAGAGCTACATTTACTGTCTCCATCTGCTCACACTACACCCTTTAGAGCGCTGAAACGCTTAGTGCTTATCTTCGAATTACACTGGAGCGACTTCTGTCTTTTCTTTTGTGTATTCATCAACACTGCGTCAGCGTCTGAAATACCCATGCATAAAAAACAATAGTGTGAGTATGGGTGAAGTGTGTGCACAAGTAGTACAGTGTAAAAGTAGCAGATAGCAGGTCGGTGAGAAATAAATGACGGGAGACATATGATAGCTCTACAACATGCATGGCACATGAAATTACTAGATTCTAGGATTTTGAAATATGAGCACAGGGATGGCTGGGAAATGCAGATGCTCCTCCAGCACACCACAAGGTGTGGTCCTATGAAAATAACAGTTGACTGAAAACAAATAGGTCAGTCCATTTTTTCTGCATCGTCCGATGTACAAAGAACGGGCAGATCACCTTCATCTACCTCCAGCCAGTCAGTCTTGATGATCTTCCTCGAAACGCCAGCGACCACCGGCCCAGTCCCCTGCCTCCACCCTCCCCTCGACCTCACCGCACCGCCGTGCTTGGCACCACCCCTCGACCATCCCTTCAAGCCCCGCCGACCTCCAGATCGGGCGCAAGCAGCTCCTGTGCCCCACACCCCTATGAAAGACACCGATGCGCCGCTTCCCCGACGAACAGGCGGACTAGGTGCTCCGCGCGCCTAAGCGGGTGCTGCTTCTATTAATTGCAAATCAACTGACCCTGAATTGAAATCCAGGCGGGCTACTGACCTCTAGCTAAGGTGAAATAGTAAATGGGAGGAAACCTTGTGCATTTAGTATCACGAAGAAGGTGCAGTAAGAAGCACTCAACTAGTTTCTTTCGTGGGATGAATACGGTGTGAGCAGAGACATAAGATTTGCATGAATAAGGGAAGAGGAGTACCTCTTTCTGCTGGCAGTGTTGTGTCCTCCTTTTGTTTTTCCAATGATCTTCCTGTGGTTCGCTGGAAACGAGAAGTTGTGGAGGACGGTGGAGCCTTGGACGAACCCATGGCCAAGTTGTTGAGTATGGTGCGGTGGCCGTCTGTCGGCGGCAGGGAACCAGATCCGAGGCGGCGAACAACGGCGTAGCGGGAACAGCTCCGGTGCGGTGGACGGTTGCGACAGTGGAGCGGCAGCGGTGAGGCACAGGACGGCGTGGTCGAAGTGGTTTTGGTACAGCGCACGTCGGCATCGGCGTCGTGGGGGCAGATCTGCCTCGGCTTCAGCTGCCAAGTCCTTGAGGGCGTTGCGGTTGCGGTTGCATTGGACGATGACGTCGGGGTACCGGCTCCGGCGTGATGGAGGAGGACGGCGGTGGATTGGGTGCGATGGGGTGGAGGACGGAGGAGGCTGGGGTTTTGCGGCTGGTGGAGAGGGCGTTTTAGCGCCCACAGAGTATGAATGGGGAAACGGAGGGAGGGGGAACTAAGGGGGAACAATGTTTCGGTTTGGGACGCGCTTGTTTGAAATTTGGGGAAAGTTACAAACTTTGCCCCCTTCTAAAATTTCGGACATATTGCAGGTTGGGGGTAGGACAGTAATCTCAGGTGTCCCAAATTGTGGGCGGGATAGATTTCGACCGAGCGCATGGGTGTTTAGGCGCCCACGGCGTATGAATTCTTCTCGGAGGCTGTTGAGACTGGCATCTTGGTGAAGTTACAAACCTACCCCGGTTTAGACCTTTGAACATCGGGCCGATAGGCTACACGGGTCAGAGTCAGGACAGTAATTTCCCACCACCAAACATTAGTCCTGCGTGGTTTCGGGTGACCGGAGGCTTATTTTTCGCTTTGTTCAATATTTGGGAGCAGAAGCATTAACATTTTCAATTCTCTTGAATTGAACTTTCAGGATTTGTCAAACTTCACAAATCTTGACTCTTGAAAATCCTAAAACTACGATTATTTTGGAATGGAGGGGGTACATTTGAATATACATTGTACACGAGTATATATTAAAAAATATGCAACTTACCTCAATTCATGCATGGTTCCAGATATAATCTCCTTGGTTGCAAAAAAATAGTTAGACATGCGTATGAATATATAGCATGTTCAAACGCATAACAAAGATTGATGCCCCCTTTTAGATCTGATTTACAAATGCCATTATCTTGGATTCAAATAGATGAATGCACTTCCTATGAATTCGAATCTTCAAAACCCCCTTTATGTTGAATTCAACATGTATTCTATTTCGTAGCTAGCAATTTGGAATGTATCCATGTAAGTGACAAATGTATAAAGTGCTTTACACTAACAACATGGAGTGCACTAATTAATGTTTATATATGAATTGCAAAAGCAATGCATTGTATGGATTTCAAACCACTCTCACTCTATGGATCGATAATATGAAATAAACCCATGCACATGCTAGAATTCAATAGAGTATGGGTGTCTGATAGACCGATGTTCGTTCATACGCAAATTGCAAAATTCATGATCTCATCCAAAAATAATAATGCCATTTATATTTTAATTTAATGCGTAGATCCGCCTTTTACACGTAGATGCACTATGCATCGGCCCGCTCTCACACACGCGCTATATATCTCTCTATCTGACGCATAAGTGCACACACTTTATATACATCGGCATTTCTCACTCACACATGCTCACAATCTCTCCCGGGGTGTCTCACGCACACACTCTCTATATATCTCCCTCTCTCTTTCTTACTACTATGTACCACTCTTTTCACTAATCTCAGTTGGAAAACACTATTTCTCTCACATGCATATATACACACGCACGGTCTCTACTAGCCCTCTATAGGCACATATATGTGCCTACGTGTCTCCTGCACGCACATTATCTTTAGGCCTCTCTCACACACATTGCCCCCCCCCCCACACACACCTCTCTTAATAGTTGGCAGATATGATTCCATCAGATCATTCGGTAGGATATCCCTGACTGTTAGGCTGGATGGTAATACGAGGCAAAGTTTTACCCAAGATCGGGCCCTTGCAGTTGAGGAAAAAGCCTACTCCTGGTACTGTATATTTGTGATAGGGGTGTGTACAAAGTACACGTGATTATCAGGCATTGTGCGTGTGTGTATACTATCGACGAACTAGCCCCCGGGCTTATATAACATACTCGGGGCCTAGGGTTACAAATCATAAATAGTCGACTTATCATCAGTGGGGATAGAGTCCTCCACGACTCTGGTAGCTTCGTCTTATACGCCGAGACCTCCACATGGGTCTTCGTATAATGCGTCTCGGTCCAACCTATGTGGCGTAGGATGGAACCGACACATGAGTCCTCACATTGACCCACCACAACTAGAAATGATGTGCCCACCACACCCCACACGCAATCGGCCACTAAGAAAATAAGCATATACAATAGTACAAAGTTATACATGAAAGTTAATTCCATGGTGCATCCAATAATATTTGTTCTGCATTGTGAATGTTTATATTTTCTCCTAAAATATTAGTCATGGGAAAGAGAAACGAAGGGCATATCTCTCCTTGTCTCCACCGGACACCCCCTCTTTCTACACCACTTTCACGTACGCACACAAACTATATCTCGGCCCTCCAAAAGTATGCATGCCCCTGACACATTCACGCGTGACGGTCACTGTATTTCAAGCTAAAGCACTATACGGTCACTGGACTTCAGAATATGCTCATTACGGTTACCGTATACATTCTCGTGGTGACCATACGGTATCTAGCTCATGATACGTCTCCGTATTTTGTTGATGACACTGACGGACATTGTATTTGATGCGTGCTCCGTATTTTGTTGACGGCACTTACGGTCATTATATTTGAAGCGAAAGCACGATATGGTCACTGGACTTCAGAATAAGCTCATCATGGTCACCATATACATTTTGTGGTGCTAACCAACCTGTGGTTGGATGGTTAGGAGGACAGTGGTTTCCCCAGCCCACCAAGGTTAAAGTCCTGGTGCTCGCATTTATCCTGGAATAATTTCAGTATTTTCCGGCGATGTGCGTTCAGTGGGAGGAGACGTTCCCCTCGACTACGAGGCACCTATGGTGACTTCGTAAAATCTCAAGATCATATGCTGGCTCACTCTCTCGAAGGTGCTCATAGGGGTAGGGTGTGCGTGTGTGCGCTTATAGCGATGAGTGTTTGCGCGTATATATGAGCGCTTGTGTCTGTACTGTGTTAAAAAAATACATGTTGTGATTATACGGTCACTGGCTCACCCGTACAACTCCGTAATTTGTTGATGACACGATCAATTGACCAGTCTAACGATCCACGTGGCGCAACTAGTGTTGCACCATCAGCGTGCGTAACCGTGGGGCCCACCTGTCAGCGCGTATATGAAAGAAAGAAATGGTAGTTTGAGTCTGTACTGTGTTAATAAAATACATTTTATGGTGATCATACGGTCACTGGCTCACCATACAGCTCCGTAATTTGTTGATGACACGATCAACTGACCAGTCAAACGGTCCACATTCACCAGCGCACATTACCGTAGGGCCCACCCATCAGCGTGTATATGAAAGACAGAAATGGTAATAAATTAGTGGTCGGTGGGGATTCGAAGTCGCGAGACCTCTGGTTGGCAGCCCGCGCCCCCTAACCACACGGACAAGGATCGCCTTGTGATGATATGCTGAGCCGGCCGTTTTAATTGCACGCACGCACAAGCCACTGTGGTGAATACAAACACAACATACATGCGCACAAACACGCCCGCAACGTCCGCATGCATGCATGCAATACTCACACGTACACATGCACGCATGCAACACTCGCACGAACGCACGCACGCATACAGGCGCGCAACACGTACACATGCACTCACGAACACACGCACGCACGCACACATGCATGCAACACTGAAACGTACACATGCACGCACGCAACACTCGCACGCCTGCATGCACACAACACACGACGCAAGACACACGCTCAACCTATACGTGCATGCGCCCTTTGTTAAGGACATGGATTGTTACAGGTATTAATCAATATTATCTGTGATAAGCAGAACATTGATGTTTGCAGCGGTCTTTATGAATCACAACGTATCGAACGGGCTATCAACGTATATATGAAAATTTTAAAATTCTCTTACATTATATAGTAGGCTTATCTACATGAAATAGATGATGTCACACTCAATGAACAATCATCGGTTTATGAAATGCCCGCTTCTGACCGCCCTGGCCCACCAAAAGCTCCTCTGCCATGTGCTGCCTGCGTTGGGTCACTGACATGCAGGCCAGGTACCCAACGAGCCCACACGTCAGTGGAAAAACGGCGCGGTGTCGTACGTCAGAGTCGGGGGCGCTGCTCGCTGCATGCCCGGCTGAACACGCCTCCTTGCCGCATTCAAACGCCTCCATGAAACCCGTGTGGAAGCTGAGAAACCCACTCCGGACACACGTCCGTTCATGACAGGGCCGACATTAAACGCAATGCCGGCCGAGCTCCTCCCGTCCGCCGTCTATTTAATCTCCTATTTAAATGAGGCCAGACGCCGGCCAAGAATCGCACACCTCCGCCGCTCCCCTATCTCCTCCTTCACCATTTTCTCCACTCTTACAATGGCTTACGAAGAGTAGTTATATGGCATCCAAGCCGGCTAGGTGGCCCGCCGAGCCCGCCGGATACGAGCTATGCAGCTCGCTGATCCAGCTCCCTCCCCTCGCCTGACGGAGCCAGTTGCCGCCCCAAGCCGGCATGTAGTTCAGCAACTCGCCGCTCCAGGCCAGCTCGACGAGGAGCGGTGAGCTGCTCCACGCCGGCACGGCGGGGAGCACGGGTGTTGTCGCTGCCGTCCACGCTGCCGCCTCGTACCATGCCTCCCGTGTCTGCGACCGCGTCTCCCGTTTCTGTGGCCGAGACTCCCATGCCTGCGGCCGTGCCATGCAAGCAGAGACAGAAGCCTGGTGCGCGGAGTGCGACGAGTCGGTGGCCAGCGCCTCTGCATCCGCCACCATCATCGAGGAGAAGTAGAACACGGGAGGCCGCCGCCGATTGGGTCCCATGAAGGCCAACGCCGAGGCGACGCCGGTGTACACAGCAGGTGCCTTGCCGGATCCTTCTATTACGAGGACCTTCGTCGACCCCGCATGGGCTCCACGGAAGCGGAGAAGCCCCCTTCAGACTCCATCTTGGGCATCAGCCAATGATGTCAGTTGAGCGGTGGGGAAGCGAGCCATCCTTTGCGCTGAAGCATATACCTCTGGGGCTCCCGACAGTCCGGTGATCGTGCTGCCGGACATGAAGAAGACAAATGGATCCGCGGGTGACCATTTAGGCTAGGTATTATTATACCTGTGCTGTTCAGGAGTAGCACCGCTTAGTTGATTTGAATGTAATGAAATCCGTCATGTTTATATGAAAATCCGGTATTTTATATGAATTCCGTCATTGTTTATATGAAATATCGCCATGTTTGCATGAATTTCATCCGGTTAGTTGAGTTGCTGTCAGAATGTGTGCGGCAATGGTTGGATGGCGTAATTTGCGGGTCGCCGGTCGGTCTATGGCCAGCTCGGGCGGCGTGGTGGGACAAAAAAAGCACAGCTCGTGCGAGCTCGTCTCCAACGCATTAGCACCCGAGCTCTTCCTTGTTCATTGGTGGCAATGGCACGGGTGGACAAAAGGGTCGCCAATATTTTGGCTACCCCGGGCAAGATCCAAATAGCCCCTCCCAGCCCCACCCCTCCCAGCACATTCAAATCCCTCGTTCGCCGTGAAATTTTGCCATGTGTTGCTTTCATGGATATTTTGCCATGTGAAAATAAATTTAAATATGAACGAATAAGCGGTGTCTGCGGTCTTCTGCCGGGACACAGTTGGATGGCCTCATAGTAGTAGTAGTGTAGAGTACTACTAGTACTACTAGATAGTGAGTGCTTACTACTGTATCTACGTACTAATTGCAACGCATGCATGTGTTAGCAGTATAATGACCACGTACGAATTTGATGGTAAGATTTGTGTAAGTTGGATGTCATATTATTGCTCTAACATGTGGTCAAAGTTAGCCTCCAAAATGCATTTTAGACCCTATATGGATTGAGGGAGTACATGCATTGCTGAGGTTTCTCTTAATCCTTGTGTGCAACATTTTTATTGAAGCTTGAAATGTGAACATGTGAATGGGAGGGACTACTACAACCCTTCCAAAAGAATTGTAGTACTAATGGTATCGTACTCCCTCCGTTCACCATCTCACATGCTCAGTACTTTTGCGAACTATGGAAGTAACAAACTTATTCCACCACTCAGCATCTATTATGGATGCATTGTGGATTTCAAATTGAGTCATATAGACCAGAAAGTAGGCACTTAGGGTATCCACAATGTATGCTTTTTGTTTCCTCTAAGCCCTCTCTCCTCTTAGAGGCAGGCCTCTATACATTGCATGAACTGCCTCTAACAAAAATTGGCTAGCATCACGTCTAACCTTAGAGGCTACCTCTAACAATATAACAATCCATCTGGTTCCACTTGTCAGCCTTAGGAAGCATAAGAAAGTAGGAGTACAAGAGAAATAGTACGGATTGGACAAATGTGTTGCTCATCATTACTTTTTAAATTTCTGCTAGGGCCCACCTTAGAGGCTGGTTAGAGTCTCTATACATTGTGGTTTTTTCATTTGATAAGAGGCAAACCATGTGGGGCCTACCTTAGAGGCAAGGCTCTATACACTGGAGATGCTCTGTATTACTTTTAATGTGTCCCGTCAACTCGCAGAACAAGGAGAAGCTTGCTTAGTACGCCCTCTCCCCCGCCCACGGGCGCGGTGGCTCGCAGAGTCGCAGGACGAGGAGAAGCTTGCTTACTACGCCTACGCCCGCTCCCTCGCCCACGCGTGCGGTGGCTCGCAGGACGAGGAGAAAATTTTACTACTCCCTCCATTACTCCTTGTCCCTACCTTGGTTAGAGAGATAATCATATTGTTTGAAATATATGTCTTCTAGTAGTAGGAGTAGTACAGTGGTACATAGGAGTAGTACTACAACAATTTCCTTGGAGTTCGTGGTGCAGCAAGCTACCCTAGGCTATGTTACTACTCCCTCCTTTCTGTTTTATGGCTCAATTTCAAAATCTCTCCAACCAAGGTAGATGGTGAGTGGTGGAATTAATTTCGTAGTTTGCACAAGTAATTAGTACGCTCATTTTTCTCAAGAAGTTATGTTTACCAATGCATTAATTACAACGAATGCATGCATGACCACTAAATTTCCATGAACTTCTACAAGCATTGGTGAGTTTTCTCTTGATACTGCTTGCATCGGATGATCTAATGCACCTCGAAATCCAAACATGTGATGGTACTACTAGTAGAATTGAGACTTATAAAACGGAAAAACGAATTTTTTAGATGAGCCCTATAAACCGGAAAGGAGGGAGTAGTAAGTAGTACTACCTCCATAGTGGGTACGTACTCCGTAAAATCAGATTTTCCCAAAACTAAGTCGCTCAACCTTTATTTGCTTGTTTCCCTTCCTGCCTCATTGCCTCGAACAGACTATGCCAAACTCCCCTGCCTGCCGCGTGGGAAATGACCCGCCCTCGCCTTTTTTAGTCCGGGTTTGTATCAATGGATCGCGCGAAGCAGCAAAAACCAAGCCGTGTCTTGTACTCCTCCATCGTACTACTAAAAGAGTGGAGACGCTCGCTTTCATGAATTCTGTACTTCCTCTCGCCGACATGTGGGACATATAGCAACCGGGTCGACGTGTCATGCACCAAATAACAGTGCAGAACAGCAGGGGGGATGCACCCCAGTAGTAGTAATGAGCAATGAGACGTCAAATCACAATGACGCACCCTTCCCCAGACAGACGAAGTAACCATTATTTCACACTTCGCTGAATCCGCTTCGCCATCATCTCCTTCAAGAAAACCACGTATTGCTTCTGCCATTGTTCTGCCTCAAGAGGGACACGCATCGCCTTGGTACATCATGACACGTGAGACCGCATGACAGGCCATGCTCCCCCGCCCACCACTCGTTAAAATCACCTCATTTTTACTACTTCCTCCGTCTCGGTTTACATGGCATGCACGTCGTTCTAGGTTGAGAATTTAACTAGCTATATATGTATTATATGTGATGAACAATATATGTTTAGAAACTACATCCGCTTAAGAATACAATGATATACTTTTTGTGACATAGTAACTCATATTTAGTTAGTCAAACGGATGACCTAGAACTACGTGCACGCCCTATAAACCGAGACGGAGGGAGTAGTATCTTTTTAGATCAATATAATCGGGATTCACCAAGGAGCAAAACCAAGTGGTAGGCTGCTCTTGTCGTGTTGGCGTAGCAACTCAAGTAGGGTCAGTCCGCACATGAAATGGCGACACACTTAACTGAACCCCTTTGGCCGACATGTGGCTCATCCACCGTCTTGTTCCATGTGCGATGCACCAAATTACAGTTCGAAGCAGCGGTTGGACTTGGAGGCACCCCGATCGTAGCACCGCAGTAGTAGTAAATGAGCGATGAGGGGTCAAATCACAAAGCCTCACCTTTCCCGCATTAAGCTGGATGGACGAAGCAACCATCATTTCACTCTAGGGCGCAAGAGCATAAAGAAAATAGAAAACCAATGATGCATGCGGCAGCTACCTAGGGCACCCTAGGGTAGGAGCCTCCACTACAAATCCGCTTCTCCCTCGTCCTCTTGAAGAAAACCGATGATGCGTGCGGCGGGTAGGGTTTGTAGGAGTACTACGGCATGCAGGGCCACGGCGTAGTAAACAGGAGAGGGATTGGGTTCGAGTCGACGCCTTAATACGGGTGGGCCACTTGGTTTTATGAGAACGAGGCATCATTTTGGGTTCGGGGACCAGTGGAGATATACGTACAAAAAATTGTGGACGTAGGTTCGACCGAAAGGCAATGACGCATGGGCCCCGCATTTTGATATACCCGCGGCCGCGTGAAATTTGCTACTCAAAATAATGAATAAAAGTTCCTCCAAAAACATCTATAACTAATGGGAAGTGAATGTATGCTTAAAATAAAAATGTAATACAAAGAGAAAAAATGAATTGCAGTTAAAAGAATGACATTTCTAACAAAAATGTGAATGTGAACTACATATGTGTGCACGTGACCAACACATAGATTGTCAATACAAAATCTAATGCAAGAAATAACTTATGAGTAACATGCACGAATTGATGATGTGGTGCTTGCATGCATAGAGTACAAAAACAATGTGATTTATGACTTGCATACATGACATGTTCTTGTGCCATAGTTGCATGTCCAGGAAAAAAGCTACTAGTGGGTTGTACTAGCTATTTAGGAATAGAAGATGTATACATGGAAGTTGTAGGGAAAGAGATGACAATAATCTCAATTCCTATGAGTAGGGATTGGAAAAGAGATGTCATTTGGTTCTCATCATAGGAACTTTTCTATTGAATCTAGAGATGACATGTATCTCAATTCCTATGAGGAGGGATTAGAAAAGAGATGTCATTTGGTTCACATCATAGGAACTTTTCTATTGAATATACGCTAATGTTTATTTTCCTTTGAAATTCTGGGGGTATAGGAATCCATGCATATGAACCAAGTGGCTCTAAAACTATAAAAATGATATCATGTTTATTTTCCATTGAAATGTGGAGTATATGAATCTATTCCTATGAACCAATTGGCTCTAAAGGAAAAACTCCTATAAAAATCATATCATATAGAGTTCCTATGATATTCCTGCACACCAAAGGATGGTTGAAATTGCTGCAGGTGATACGATGGTCTTTCTTGGCACACTCCTCCCCCATCTTCATAGTTACCTCTCGAAGATGAATGAAATGATATCTACTGGGTATTCTATATGTGCATTTTGGTATACGAAAACTCGGTAAAAGTTTGCGAGGTGCGAATTTTCAATAAAGCTATATGCACTACATTTTGGAACAGTGGGAGGAGCATACGGCAGTTGCTAACACACATGTGGAAGATTTGTGTGTCGGAGGAGTGGCTGTTCTGTTAAATGACATGGCAAAACTGAGACTATCGGGTGCCGATCTAACGGTTCTTATGGCGTTTGTCAGGAAAGCGCTTATGGCGAACGTTTGTTAGATATGATTTATGGACACATACATTGCATTGATACGTGCCCCCTCTCTCTCACGCACACACGCACCCTCACGAGTCACGACTCTCCCGAGTCCTCTTGCACCCACCGTCTATCTGTAGGTAGACATCACGCACATATGTGCTCTTCACACCCTACCCTCAGAACTTCTAAAAAATAAAAGACGTTGCGCACCTTTTATTTTAACTCACACGTCACACACTTATACTATTACTCTTGTGGCGAACATTCTTTGGGCGTAGTATATTGTACTCTCACGAAGGGAAGCGATGCACGCACGCACTAGTTCCCTCACACCCACTCGCGGGTACACGTAGGAGCGCATTTTTTTTGAAGCTAGGAGCGCATTTGTTTACAAAGAGGCATCCCAATTGACATTTTGACTAATCTATTTTTAAACTTGATGGAGGGTCGGGGACCACACGTGAATGATACAATATAGTGCGTCCTGGACGCGGTGGCACGTTATTGATCGAGTTTTATTTTTATTTGAACTTTAAATGAAAATAGTGGTTCACGCGTATTCAATTTAATAACGGCTGGTACAACAAAACCACTCCACTATATATATAAGCAGGAGCATCGGCGCTTGCTTTACTAGGGTTCCTCTCTTTCACTCTCTCATGCTCTCCAGATCTAAGCAAGACATAGGTGGCCACACTCTCTCTCTGCTCACGACTGGTCACAAATCCGGCCAGACCACCTCGACCAGGGCAGGGGTGTAGGTGCATCGTTCACGCGGTCGTCGGCAGCGAGGGAGGAGACCAACAGCTACCCGCGCGTCCCGATCGGCGGCCATGCCATTCTCTCCGAGACAGCACCAGCTTGGGAGGGCCTCCGACCCCTTCTTCCTCCATGCGGTATTGTGGCCAAGATGCGGTCTCCCAACGTCGTCTTTGCCACATGCCGATGACCCTCAGGAATATATTCCTTCGAAACCCGCCTTGCTCTACTGCCCCAGCTCCCCACGTGGCTGCGTGTGGATCTTTTTCTACTTCTGTCGGCTGTTCCAAAGCCACCTAGACTTTTACTATTATTAGAGGTAAAGCTAGTTCATACAGTCAAATCTAAGAGTTGGTTCAAACAGGGAAGAAAGTGGGAAAGCTGTAGAATGAATCTAGGACTTGGTTCTAAGAGGAAATGGGGGAAAGTAGTAGATACTGGCTACCCAACCGGTCTCTTGGTTGAAAAGGCGAAGAAAGCGTGGTGGATGGCGAAGGGTGGGGGGAAGTGGACCTGTCTCTTGGTAGAAAAAGGAAAGAAAGTGAGGGGTGTTGGGGGACCTGTCTCGCATAGGAAAATGTCGCCGAGGAGATAAAAAATGGGACAAATGCAGACATGCTGCCTGAGTGTTTGCCGCTCTCGGCAACCACATCTACCTCACCACTTTATGCCCCTGCTGTCCCTACACCCATATCGCTACCGTTAATGTAAAATCACATGAAGAATTAAGCAATGCCACCTAATGTCACTATTAAGTAATGGTCTAGTGCCGTCGATAAATTGAAGCAATGCCACCTAATGTCACTATTAAGTAATGGTCTAGTGCCGTCGATAAATTGAAGCAATGTCACCACCATTTTATGAAGTGCTTCTGTCTTGCTTTATTTCCCATGAATTGTGTTTTCGCAGTTACACTTTAATCACACACCGCAAACATTACTTCATCCCAGTGGAACTGCACAAATTTGATTGCACATTTACTGACCATGTGCTACTCGCATGACAGTAATACTAATGCTATTGTTCTGCATGTTAATCTAGTGGCAGTGTTGATGTGATGTGATGCTACTTCTTACTTAAGGGCACTTTCATACTGTCAATGTAGTGCCAATTATAACACAACAGATGCTGCTGTTAATCATATGCCACTGCAAATAACTGTCATGTATTAAATAACCATATTTCATATTTGCGCAAACAGGGATGTCTGTCTCCATATCGTTTCTATCTGCGCAATCAAAAGTACACACCTCAGTTTTAGTAGAACTGCACAAAATTAGATGGCTATTCCTAGCTGTCGTCGTCTAACCACCCATCTTCCAGGTATTCCTACATTGGTAGTAACTAGGTAGAATGACCAACGCAATCTAAAAGAAGCTGATTCGTATGTTTTACTTCCTGATTGCAGTGCAGGGACGAGCGAAAACAACTGCATCCTAGTCGGGAATGCACTTTATCCTAGTTCATCCATGGACAGAGGACTAGCTGGCATGGCTGCACGGAGGTTTTTGGGACAGGTGCGTGGACAAGGGGCATTGTGGTCTGCTTATTTCTGCAAATAGCAATGCTTAAATTTAGTGGAATTGCACAAGAAGTTCAGATGGTCAGTACACTACATGGTTCAGTTCAGCATTCCAACTGAGAACACAATTATAATTGGTTATTCTGGAATGAGAGAACCTAACCCTGGATGGTGGCAACAAGAAAAACCAGAGTGAACTCCAAGAAATTAAAGCCTGCCTAGGGAGGCCCTTTGCTCAGAGAAGCCTTGCTTGATTTTTCCTGATTTGTAAACCTTATCACAACTTTATCTTTTGCTCTGAACTAGTATATTTTTGTTATGTTCTATGAATCATTGAAATGTATAAAATTTCTTAACTTATGCTTTTCAAGTATTTTATGAAGCCGAGTTTAATGTGAATGTTCCACATGAACGCTGGACTAGCGTGCGAATGTTTGGAATTTACATTGTGGCCTCAGTTAACTGCATGAACCACTGTAACAAGATACGTAGTTGCTTATATGTCAGACTGCAGATTATTGATTGTTAGCTGGTCGATAGCTGACTTTTCTAGTGTTGAAGCGAGCTGAGCCAATGTGCCGTGTTTTGCATAACTGCTTACAAGTGGGGTAGCACCAACAATGTTTACAAGTACTTAACCAGCCTTACGTGCCCTATGTATACGTCAACGCACAGTTCTCGAACGAGTACTCTATTTCATCAAACACACAATGCTCGTATGATAAACCGTGACAACTTATGTCTTATCATGCCATATTACATGAAAAAACTAGTGAGGACGCATCTGTTTCGGCAACAATTAGGATGGTTCTCACATGATTCACGGGCACACAAAAGTAGCAGTAGTTCCCATAGACGGATTCAAATAGAGTACTAGCCCCAGAGGGCTCGATAATAGGCAAGGTTCGGATAATTAGACACAATCCAAACTACTATTAAACACTAGCTGGGGCAACTATTTCATGCCTCGATCTAATTTCGGATGGACACAAGACGGACCTTGCCATGAACGTCATCGAGGACGTCCGACAGCAACTCAATCCTGTGAACCTTCCTGACGATAACCTTGTGGCCTTGCCACTCATAAACTTGTTTGTGGAGGCATGCCACTTCATCTTCCTGCGTAAGCTTGACAAGAACAGTATGCCTCACAAACGAAGGAGAAGCTTTGAACTTCTTGTGCTTCAGTACACCCTGGACAACACGCCTGACAACAGTGAGGCTGGAATACATCTCGACATTGGTATAAGTGCAAATGGCTTCCAGGATCCAACAGCCTAAGAACTCTGTTTTCCCAGTGCGTATATTCAGGTCATCCGCCTCATAGCGAGTGACATGTACAACCACACAATCCTTGTCTGCATCAGGGCTCTAATTGAAACATAAACAAATTCTGAATTACTTTCCAATATAAGAAACACAAGTTATTTAAACCACTATGTAGAGTCAAAAGTATGCATGACTGGGAAGGTAGCATGGCATCGAAGCTAATAAAATTTTGCATTATTTATCACCACATACTTAGATGAAAAACCACAATCGAGATCGGCAAAGAAGAAAATCACCTTGGGCAGCTCAGCGCGGGGGGGAGCACATCCTCGAAGGGGGAAAACTGCTCCTGCAGGGTCACGGGGGCTGTAACCTCAAACGGGGCATTGACCATCTCAGTTGTGGCCGTGAGCATATCTGGGGTCGGCTCGGTGGCTGCCTCCAACTTCTTGGAGCTCTCTTTCTCGTGGGGATCAGCCTCCCGCGTCTGCTCCAACATCGACAGATCTTTGCCTAGTTCTCCTTGGTCCATCATGAAACTGACGAATACTAGGTGACAACTGAAAGGAAAACACAATCGCAATGACAATGAAACAAAAAAGAGAGTGAGGATCGGTTACTGCTTTGCAAAAGTTCTTTTTTTCTGAACGAAAATATACCAACATCACGGATCCGCTTACCTTCCCTTCGTTGGGAGAGAAGAACAATGGCAGATGCGAGTGTTAGCTTTCTTGAAGATGGTGAGGGAGAAGGGGATTCAGCGAAGAGTGAAATGATGGTTGCTTCGTCCGTCAAACTTAGACTGCGGGGAGGTGGGGTTTTGTGATATGACGGCTCGTTACTGCCGCGCTACGACCGGGGTGACTCTCCGCCTGCATACTGCCTTCTAATTTGGTGGATGGCATTTGGGCCCGCACGCTGCATGGCCAGCATGTCGGTGAACTAAAGTAAAACGGCAATCAGTAGAGGGAGACGTTTCGATGACCTCGGAGGAGCCAGAAGCGGTAGTGTATCCACTGTACTAGTAGTAAAAAAATTTATGTGAAGTAGTAATTGTTTTTCTGGGTAGCTATAGAGTGTCTCCACTGTACTAGTAGTAATTGTTTCTCTGGGCCCAAGACAAAACAGCCCATCCACCCTAGTAAATAATAAAATCAATTCAAAAGCCCATATATTTACTTAATGAGAGGCGCCACCCAGCACACCGCCCCCCAAAAAAACTTGGGTGCTCTTCTTCCTCCTCACTCCCACGCACCTCACGTCAGCTCGCTCCACTCGTACCCCCAAATTCCTCACCTCACTCATACAGAAAACCCCAGCTCCCCTTCTCCCTCCCACTACAGAAAAACACCAGCTCCCCTTCTTCTTCACTCGCACTACAACTAGGCCCGTCATTTGTTACTCTGCTCAAATCCATGAGCTCAACGCGACGCCCTCGAGGAAAATGGAGTCGGCTGACCCCAGCGCCAAGAAGATGAGGCTCCCGCCAGCGGCGACGCCTGTTGTAGATCCCGCACCCGGCAGCGCGGGGAGTAGCGACGAGCCCGCCCCCACCGGATCCCAGGAACCCATAGAATCTCGTGTGGACCTCGTCAGCGATCTCCCGGACGCCATCCTTGGGGAGATCATCTCGCTTCTCCCCACCAAGGATTGCTGCCGCACCCAAGTCCTCTCAACTCGGTGGCACCCTCTATGGCACGCCGCGCCCCTTAATCTCGACTGTCGTCAGCTATCTCTCTTTAATGATTTTAAACTCCCCAGAGCCATCATCTCCTCCCACCAGGGCTCCGTTCAAAGCCTCTGCATCCCGTCATGCTACCTGAGCAAGCATAGCATGCCCTGCACGGTGGATGCCTGGCTGAAATCCCCTGAATTCATAGAACTACAGCTGCTTGAGTTCTACTATTCCCCAGGAAATCACCTACCAGATACCGAACGCCATGTACTTATGCCCTCAGCACCGATGTCCATCTCGCGGTTTTCCTCCTCTCTCCACACCGCCACCTTTGCGCTATGCTACCTACCAGACAATCTGGTACTAAACCTTCGACTCCCATTTCTCAAAAAACTTTCACTTGTGCGGGTTCGTATATCGGAGGCCTCATTGCACAGCATCATCCACTCCAGTTGCCCTGCCCTGGAGTACTTGGTGCTTGTTTTTACAGTTAGAATCGGTTGTCTCCAAATAAAGTCGCCTAACCTTGTAAGAATTGGATTTTCTTTTGACGGAAGGCAGCTCATCATCGAAGATGCCCCTTCACTTCAAAGGTTGATCCTTGATTCTAGTTATTCACCGTTGCAAATAACCGTCGTCTCTGCGCCTAAACTGGAGACCTTGGGTGTAATACATGATCTCTGTGCTCATTTCAAGATGGTGTTTGGCTCAACAGTTCTTCAGGTACTGTATATTATCATCTACACTTGTAACCATAAGCTGCATTTTAAATTTCTGCGCATAAGTTATATATCATCTTGGAGTACACATTTTGTACTAATATTATGTTCTATGCTCAATGAAGAGTTTCTCCATGGATAGCCTATCAATGGTGCTGGATTCTGTCAAGATCTTATATATCCAAATGAATAGTTTTGATCTAAACAAGATTATTGGCTTGCTGCAATGCTTTCCATGTCTGGAGAAGTTGTATATAAAGGTGATAATTTCACGCACATTGGAAGCCCGCATATAGTGTACTAGAATTAACCGTTGAGTTGTTGCTCTTTCGACACTCTTTTTTTAGACCTTAACTGTTTTCAATCTTCATGTCTATTTAGGCAACAGGATGGGGTAAGAAAGTTATAACCAATCGGGGGATTCGTAAGCATCGGTGGATTCATGGAGTGTACTATTCTTGTGGTACTTCCTTGTTGTTTATGAAAACTTGTTTGGATATGTATGTCTATATGGATATGTTGTTGGAAACTTGTTTCTGGGTATGTATATATGGATATGTTGGACTTTGTTGAACTATGTTGTTGGATTGGATGAAATATGTTGTTGGACATGCTGTTGGATATGTATGCATGTATATCTGTGTTTGAAACCATGTCTAATTAATGGGATTTAAATAAAAACAGGGGATATATAGCCTCTTTGTCGTCCGCTAGCAGACGGCAAAGAGGACACATGGCAGTCACCTGTGCAAACTGGGAACACTAGCTGCCTATTTGGTCATTTTGCCGTCTGCTGGCGGACGGCAAAGTGACCATCTATGCCGTCTGCCAGCAGACGGCAATGACTCAAACCTCTTTGCCGTCTGCTGGCGGACGGCATATCTGGACACGTGGCAGCTTTCCAGCGCTGCCTAGCTGGGCTCTTTGCCGTCCGCTGGCAGACGGCAAAGAGCGCCGTTAACCCCCTAACGGCTCTGATGCCACCGCACTGCCGTCAGCTTTCTTTGCCGTCTGCTGGCCTCGGATGGCGGACGGCGTAATCCTTTGTCGTCCGTTTCTAAGAAGCGGACGGCAAAGAAGGCCTTTGCTGGCAGGCTTTCATCCGGATAGTTTGCCGTCCGCTAGCGGACGGCAAAGATGTTTGCCGTCCGTGATCCATGCCTTTGCCGTCCGTGATCCATGCCTTTGCCGTCCGCCATGGCGGACGACAAAGAAGCTGATTCCAGTAGTGTCATGACATTCGATTGAAGACAATAACGCTGGAACGATATGTAGCCAACCATGCAAACACTAGATTTGTCACATTCTTCCTACTGAATGCGAGGTTACTATTGTCCATCAGGCTTAAGTTTATCAGCAGCATGGTTTTGACGGATGGGTATGTCGAAGAGCAAAAAAAGGAGTTTCAGGTGGACAAAAGGGCTTCTGAATGTGCCGGGCTTCTATTTACAACATCTTGTGGTCATAATCCAGTAAATTTTACGACCCAGGATGTTCATTCTATGGACCTGACCGATCCATTTGACTGTGACTGCCAAAAATAGTGCTGGAGTTAGATGTTGTTGCCCTTTTCAATCTGGGTTTTGTCTAAACTTGATGAACAATTAACCCTCGTGCTTTTGTATAGTTTGTAAGCTAGAGTTAGATGATGTTGCCCTTTTCAACTCGGCTGTGACTGTCATATTTTCTTTGAAACAAGGCAAATGGCTTGCCATTTGTTTAATTAGGAGTGAAATATTGTAACAAATCCCAACCAAGGGAAATAACATCACTCTCGCCGGCTGCTTGAGCTCACTGTGCATTACAGAACCCAAGTGATTAGCCCCCACCAGCACCCACAAACTTATTTTGAACTAGCACACCAAATGGGCTATAAATTTTCATAAGAAAGGCTGCATGACCGTGACAGATTTGGATTCTGACATTTGGGACCCACGAGGAAAAAGCCTATCCAAGGTGGTGTCGACTTACTAGTCAACAAACGATTCTGCCTACCAGCCGTTGGATTGACATCCAACATCTGTCGTGTATCTTCTATCTCTTGTCTTCTTCCTCCAGCCGCCCAAACCAAACCACCCCGTCGGTTCCGCCTGCTCCCGCCTCCCATGGCTGGCTGTGCCTCCGCCGCCCTACCATACCCTCAAACATTAGCCAGTCCCTCCCTCTATTCCCCCACACGTCCTGTTATTCTCCGGCGATGTCAGCCCCAACACGCACCCGCACCCGAACCAGTCAACCCTCGTACTCCCCTCCACCTGCGAATAGACTAGCGCATCTTCCACGGCTCCTGTTCATTCCGTCTGAGGCCTCGCCGTCGTCCTCCGCCTTGGTTCGCTCGCCGTGCGCGGTGCGCCGCCCTCTAGCATTGTCAACGTCGTCAACAACCAAGAGGAACAAGGAGATGACTGTATGTGGAGTGGATGACAGTAGGGACCCACCAGGGTCATGGCAGTACGCAAGCAAGTGCCTCGTTATTACAAGCCCAAAAAATGGTTCCTCCTAATGGTTGGACATCTGGGGCCCACGCCATTGTCAACGTAGTTAATAAACGAGAGAATTACACAATGAGCAGCTGACACCAGGGACCCAGCAGGTCGCGCAGTTGTTATTTACTTTTTTTTAGGAGCAAGTAGTTGTTATTTATACTAGTTTTAGAGACGGATTAGGGTAACAACGGGGCTGTGCGGGGGCTGTGGCCCGTCTAGCCAGGGTTTTATTTATGTTCTACTTTTTTTTAAAGAAATACCCAACCGACTCCTACTTGCTTTGTCAGCCCTGCTGGGCTACAAATCTTTCAAGACGAGGAGAGTTTCATTCATCTTGCCCAGAAAATGGGCTATCAGTAATGAGAAATGGGCTGTACATTTTTAAAACACATCAAACCGAGAATTAGTTTCAAATTTCTTTTTTTTTCATTTTAAGATTTTAAATTCCATTGATTTTTATGCGGGAACAATTATTTGGATTTTATATTGATATAAATTTATTTTTCAAATTAGTTTGAATGTGACTCAAAATTTCGGGATTAAAAACAGTTGGGACCGCACCGAAATATGCAAAATTTCGTATAATTTTTAACCGTGGCCACAATATGGGTTGTAATGCTAACAAAAAGAATATGGGCTCCAAAAAAATCCTTAAGAATTAGAAAATGGGCTGTTAATTATTAGAAATAATGGCAGATGGGATGTATGCTGTTTTCCACACATTTGAGGCTGACTTGTGCGCCTACTATAGGTTGACGCGTACGCTTTCCTAAAAGAAAGGTTGACGCACATGCAACGCCGTGTCAACTTAGTCAACATACGAGAGCAGTGACTGTTGGATGTCCATCCAACGGCCGTCGTGCTTCTTCAATCTTTGCTCTTCCTGCTCCAGTCGCTCAAACAAGCGCCGGCGGGACTGCCTGCTCCCTCCTCCCACGGCCGGCTGTGCTGCTGTCGGTGTACTAAGTATTGGGCCACTAGTACCCCTTACTTGTGCACGGGCAGTTGTAGCCGTCCTCGCGGCAAGGCTTGCCGGGATCAGCTCGAGGTCGATTCAAGTCATCAAGGAAATCGTCAAGTCAAAAAACTGAGGATCGGCAGACAAGAAGAGCTGGAATTCGAAGACCAGCTTCCCCGGCAAGATCGTTGCCTGGATGGCCCGTGGAGCCCGGCAAGCCTCGGCGCCCAGCAAGGCTTGGTTCCCAGCAAAGCTTGGCGCCCGGCAAGGTTTGGTGCGCGGCAAGGATCGGCGCCTGGCGAGATTTCGCCACTGTGCCACCGCTTCGGCACAGTAACAAGCCTGACATTCTGGGTCCTTCTCTGGATGCGTGGCAACGCGCCAGTGGAGGAGAGCTTAAGCGGTGCTGATGGGATGGCCCCTTTTTCCATCCCCAAGAAAGTGAGGACACCTAAACGGACACCTCACGGTGCATTAAATGCGCTTGTCCTAATCCGTCAGGGGTTAGGTATGATACCCTGTAGCTACTTTACACCTCAATGTATGTACATTTTGCCACTGTGGAGACCCCTTTGAGCATATAAAAGGAGGCCCAAGGCAACTGCTACAGAGGGAGAAAAAACTTCTGGCCCATTCTGCATGCGCAGCTGTTCTTTGAACGTACTGTTCATTGCGAGCGCTCCTGGAGGCTGGGCTCAAGAACATCAATAAGAACACAAAGCAGGAGTAGGGTTTTACGCTGATCAGCGGCCCGAACCTGGGTAAAAACCTCCCGCGTCGATCACCGGTTCTGCTCTTCGCGTATACCTCTCCCCCCGCCGAATCGTAAAGGGGTCTCTCGGGACCCCATAGGTGTCGTGCCCCGACATCTTTGGCGCCCTAGTTCCTTCATCATCTTCATCATCATGCCGCCCAAGAAGAAGAACGTTGCGACAGCACAACCGTCCGGGTCCGTTTTGCCCGCGCCTTCGCAGACAAGCGATGGTGTGGGTGCAGAAGGAAGAGGACTAGAACCCCCGCGGCGTTCTGGTGACCCAAGCCAAGCGAGCGGTATCGTTCGCAGTGGCAGTGGTAACTTGCACGCCGCTGGATCTAGAGATGGTGTTGTGTTGCCTACGGGTGGCACAACAAACTCTAGGGATCGAAGAGCGCCTGCTGGAGCTCCCGCGCCGGCGCGAGCCTCGCAACCTGCCAGGTCGTGCGAGATGAGCGACATCATGGCGCTGGTGGTTCGGGGCGTCCCCACGAAAAGGTTTCTGCGCATAGATCCCAAGATGCGCGGGACCAGCATGCACACCGAGCTGCCGGCGAAGGTGGTGCGCGGTTGCGTGACCGTGGTGGTGCTCCTTCTAACTTGGTTAGGAGTCAGAGCACCTCACGCACCTCGCACCTGTCGCCACCACCTACGCCAGCGGAAGCCTTGGCACGTGCACAGCTGCTCCTCGATTTTCCTCCCGCCCCGGAGAAGATGGAGGAGTGGCGAGCTACTATCCAGAGCCTTATCGGCTTCGCTAACAAGGATGGACCACAAGAGGCAGGGCCCTCTCAGCGGAGGCCCATCGATCCGATGCGAGCCGGTGCAGAGAAAACCGGAGGTGGTGCAACTACAGTGCACTCTCCTCCGCGACATCAGCGGCGGCCGACGACTCAGCAAGTCGACCGCCATGAGGAAGTTTCCACGGTGTCGTCCGATCCACGGATGCGCCGTGATCAGCGTCTGGTTCTCCAGGAAAGAGGCAAGGAAGACGCTCGAACAACCATCGAGCAGCGGCGGGAAGCGCGCTATCAGTCTGATAAGCGCGCGGGGTCGGTTGTCGACGAGCCTGCGCCAGGGAACGTAGGAGACTTGCCTTACGAGGTAGGACCTCCGGCGTTTACCCGTGAGCTGCGGCAAGTCCAATGGCCCAATCTCCGAACCTTCAAGCCAGAGGTCCCGGAGAAATACGACGGCAAGACTCATCCCTCGGAGTTCCTGAGCATCTACACCATTGCGGTGCAGGCTGCCGGGGGCCAAAATGACAAGATACTTGCCAACTACTTCCCGTTGGTGCTCAAACCCAACGTCAGGTCGTGGTTGATGCATCTGCCGGAGGATTCTATTTCTTGCTGGTCAGATCTGTGCCATCAGTTTGTTGGCGCCTTTGTTGGAGGCCACCAAGCTCCTGGCCAAGAAAGTGATTTGCACATCATCCCTCAGAGGGAGGGCGAGTCCTTGCGCAAGTTTATGCAGAGATTCAGCCGGGTGCAATACAATATTCCTGACGTTCATCCTGCTGCTGTCATTAGCGCGTTCCATCAGAACGTGCGTAACCGCAGGATGCGGGAAGAGCTGGCAATGAACAAAGTCAGGAGTATTGCCGAGCTTTACACTTTGGCCGACAAGTGTGCTCGAGCTGAAGAGGGGAGGAAACTCCCCGGTGAAGCTGTTGGTGCGACAGGCGACTCAGAAGAAGAAGATGCCGCGGCTCCGTCAAGGAAAGGCCGGCGGCGGAATAGGAAGCGCGGAGGCAAGGCCGTGCTTGCCGTCGAGGAATCCGGCAACCCTGGCGCCGCCAAGAAGGCCAAGGTTGGCGACCCCGGCAAGGATCTTGCCGGGTGCCCTTCCTGTCAGGCCTTGGCGGCTGCCGACAAGTCAGAGAACTCTGGCAAGCAGTACTGCAAGATCCATCGCACTAAGGGCCACGATCTCCAGAACTGCCGGCAAGTTGAGCAGCTTGCCGAGAAGCAGAAGGCCGAATACGAGAGGCGAGATAAGGAGAAGGCCCAAGATGGTGCTGAGGGGTCCGGCAAGAAACGCGGTGGCCGAGGAGGTCGCCGCGGCAAGGCCAAGCAGCAGAAGGATCGGCCCGCTCGGAGCCGAGATAAAGAAGGAGATGATGATGAAGAAGATGACGAATCCAGTGAGCAAGAATTCCAGAAGGCTACGGAGGCTATGTGCGTTGATGGGGGTGCCTCGCTGCATTCTTCCCACCGCCAACTCAAACAGTGGGTGCGGGAGGTTAATGCGGCAGAGCCATCCCCCGAGGCATGTAGGCCTCTGAAGTGGTCCAGCATGCCTATCATCTTTGACGCCGAGGATCACCCTGATCGCACAACTGCGGTCGGGTGTTTGCCATTGTTGGTTTCCCCGACAATTCGCAACCTCAAGGTGATGAAGATGTTAGTTGATGGCGGGGCCGGCCTAAACTTAATCTCACCAGATGTGCTCACAAAGCTTCAGATTCCCGACGAAGGCCTCGAGGAAACGGGTACGTTTCAAGGGGTCAACCCGGGAAGAACCCAGCCTAAGGGCAAGATCACGCTGCCGGTAACATTTGGCAGCGAGCTTAACTTCAGGACCGAAAAGGTGGTGTTTGATGTTGCCAAGATCCCCATGTCATACAATGGGATCCTTGGTCGGCCAGCGCTGGCTAAGTTTATGGCGGCATCACACTACGCGTACAACGTCTTGAAGATGCCTGGGCCGTTGAGCGTCATCACTATCCATTCCGATAAGAAGGATGCGCTCATCTGTGCCGACCAACTTTACCGGGAAGCAGTTGCAGCACCTGCCATCAAGGCATCTGCTCCTGCCGCTGGAACTCCCGGGGGGAAGAAGAAGACCGGCAGGAACCTTTGTGCCAACTCCGGCAAGCGCACCTCCTCGGAGTGCTGTGCTTTCGTCGAGGACGTGCCAGAGAGTTCCACCGGCAAGAACAAGAAGTCCAAGGCTGCCCCGCCGGAAACCAAGGAGGTGCCTGCCAGGGAGGACGGGACGGGGGGAACTTTCACCATAAGTTCCACCCTAGATGACAAATAGGAAAGCGCGCTCGTTGCTTTCCTACGGGCGAATGTCGACGTGTTTGCATGGCAACCGTCTGACATCCCCGGCGTTCCCAGGAAAGTAATTGAGCACCACCTTGCTGTCTGTCCTCATGCGCGGCCCGTCAAGCAAAGGGTGAGGAAACAGGCTTTGGAGCGGCAAGAATTCATTGCCGAAGAAATTAAGAAGCTGGAGGCGGTAGGACTGGTCAAAGGAGTGCTTCATCCAACCTGGTTGGCCAATCCGGTTGTAGTGCGGAAAGCGAACGGGAAATGGAGGCTTTGTATCGATTATACAGATATCAATAAAGCTTGTCCAAAAGATCCTTTTCCCTTGCCGCGCATCGACCAGATTGTGGATGCCACCGCTGGTTGTGATCTCCTGTCCTTCCTTGATGCCTATTCAGGGTATCATCAGATTTTTATGGCAAAGGAAGATGAAGAGAAGACCGCCTTTATCACCCCATGTGGTACGTATTGTTTTATACGAATGCCTTTCGGGTTGAAAAGTGCTGGTTCAACATTTGCCAGAGCAATCCAGATTGGTTTTGAGCCACAACTCCATAGAAATATGGAGGCATATATGGACGACATAGTGGTCAAAACTAAGGATAAAGCAACGCTCATCCAAGACTTAGAAGAAACATTTGCGAACATGCGCAAGATCAACTTGAAGCTCAATCCTGAGAAGTGCGTGTTCGGTGTTCCTTCCGGCAAGCTCCTCGGATTCTTTGTATCTTGCCGGGGAATCGAAGCTAACCCCGACAAGATCAGAGCCATTGAGCAAATTGAAGCGCCGAGACGCGTCAAGGATGTGCGTCGTCTTGCCGGCTGTGTTGCTGCTCTAAGCAGGTTTATTTCCAAATCTGCTGAGCGCGCCCTGCCCTTCTTCAAAATTTTGAAGAAGGCAGGTCCAATGAAATGGACTCCGGAAGCGGAGGCGGCGCTGCAAGATTTGAAGAAATACCTTTCTTCTCCGCCGACGCTAGTCGCACCTAAACCACAAGAACCGTTGCTGCTGTATCTGGCGGTGACAAATCAAGTGGTTAGTGCTGCGCTGGTGGCGCAGAGGGAAGCTGATGAGGAGGCAACATCAACGGCAGGACCGCCAGATGACGCGGCAAGATCTTCCCCGGCAAGGGTTGATCCCGGCAAGACAGGATCTGCGCAAACAAAGGAACCCGTGTAGAAGAAAAAGGTGGTGCAGCGCCCAGTTTATTTTGTTAGCTCCCTCTTGCAAGGAGCTAGGTCAAGATATTCTGGTGTGCAGAAGTTGCTTTTCGGCCTCCTTATGGCCTCGAGAAAGCTGCGCCATTATTTTCAAGCACATGAGATCACCGTCGTCACTCGCTTTCCGTTGCAACGGATTTTGCAAAATCCGGAGGCAACCGGCAGGATCGTGGAGTGGGCGTTGGAGTTGTCCAGCTTTGGCCTTAAGTTTGAAAGCACTTCCACAATTTAGAGCAGGGCCTTGGCGGAGTTCATTGCAGAATGGACCCCGACGCCAGACGAAGAAGTTCAAGAAACAAGTCTCCCCGGCAAGGAAACCGATCAGCAATGGGTTATGTACTTTGACGGGGCTTTTTCGCTGCAAGGCGCCGGTGCTGGCGTGCTGCTTGTCGCACCCACCGGAGAGCACCTCAAGTATGTAGTCCAAATGCATTTTCCCCGGGAGAGTTCAACCAACAACACTGCAGAGTACGAAGGTTTGCTTGCCGGTCTTAGGATCGCGGCAGACCTTGGTATCAAAAAGCTCATTATCAAAGGTGATTCACAGCTTGTCGTCAGGCAGTTCAACAAGAACTATCAAAGTCCGTTGATGCAGGCCTACGTAGATGAAGTAAGGAAATTGGAAGAGCGCTTTGACGGTCTCCAAATGGAGCATGTCCCTCGTGCCGAGAACAGCGTTGCTGACGACCTGTCAAAGTGTGCTGCCCTCAAGTTGCCTGTGGAACCAGGAACTTTTGTGCTCCAATTGACTCAACCATCCGTGGCACCATCAATGCGGCAAGAAAAGAAAAGAAAGTTGAACTCTGGCCAGTACTTCCCGGCAGAGCTCCCCGGAGCCGCCGGCAAGGAAGTAGCCAGGATTGACACGCTTGCCGGGGAACAACAGGCTCCGGCAGGGCCTCAGGCCCTTGCTGTCGAGACAAATGTTTCCCCGGCGGATGAGATGCCTTTAGTCCTAGTTGTCGAGCCTCAGGCTCCAGCATGGGCGCAGCACATTGTCCACTTCCTTCAGACAGGTGAACTCCCTGAGGAACAAGAAGAAGCGGAGAGAGTAGCCCGTCGGTCTGTTATGTACAAGTTCGTCGATGACGTCCTGTACAGAAAGAGACCAAACGGTGTGAAATTGAAGTGCATTCCTCGGGAGGATGGACTAGAGCTGTTGGCAGAGATACATGGGGGCATGTGTGGCTCTCACATAGGGTCAAGAGCGCTTGCCGGGAAAGCATTCCGGCAAGGTTTCTTTTGGCCTACCGCCCTCCAGGATGCGACTGCACTAGTAACCAGGTGTGAAGCGTGCCAGTTTCATTCGAAGAAATTACATCAGCCAGCTCAAGCTCTTCAAACAATCCCTCTCTCCTGGCCATTTTCGGTCTGGGGGCTCGACATATTGGGCCCCTTTCCCCGTGCTACCGGGGGCTTTGAGTACTTGTACGTTGCTATCGACAAGTTCACAAAATGGCCGGAGGTGGAAGCAGTGAGGAAGGTGACAGCGCAGTCGGCTGTCAAGTTCTTCAAAGGAATTATTTGTCGTTTCGGTGTGCCTAACAGGATCATCACCGACAACGGCACGCAGTTCACAAGTCGCACCTTCATGCAGTACATCCAAGACCTTGGCGGCAAGATTTGTTTTGCCTCTGTTGCTCACCCGAGAAGCAACGGCCAAGCAGAGAGGGCCAATGCTGAAGTGCTGCGCGGTCTCAGGACCAGAACTTTTGACAGGCTGAAAAAGTGCGGAAGACGCTGGATTGATGAGTTGCCGGCGGTTTTTGGTCAATCAGAATGACACCAAATCGAGCCACCGGCCAGACGCCCTTCGCTCTGGTGTATGGAGCGGAGGCAGTTCTCCCCACGGAACTCATACACGGGTCTCCTCGAGTGCTCGCTTATGATGAGCTCGAGCAAGAGCAACTGCGGCAAGATGACGCTGTGCTCCTTGAGGAGAATCGTCTTCAGGCTGCTGTGCGAGCTGCACGCTACCAGCAAGCTTTGCGCCGCTATCATAGCCGCAAAATTCATGCCCGAAGCCTTGAGGAAGGCGACCTTGTTCTTCGACGGATTCAGTCCGCCAAGAATTCAAACAAGTTGACGCCAAAGTGGGAAGGCCCTTATCGGGTAGTACGAGTCACCAGGCCTGGCGCTGTCCGCCTGGAGACCGAAGATGGCGTTCCAGTGAGTAATTCCTAGAATATCGAACATCTTCGCAAGTTCTATCCATAAGGCGCGGTTGCCGGGGGCTCCCGGCAACCACCTTTTTGTACAAGTCTTGCCGGTAAGGCATGTGATTCTTTGTACAAAGCCAGGCGCAGACCCTGAGCACAGATGGATAAATTTAAGTGTTGTGCATTTCCTTATTCATTCTCATGTTCACATTCATATATGCATGTTTGTCTAAGATGTTGTATGACACCTGATCCCGGTAAGTCCTAACGAACAGCCAAGGTTTCATCTCTTTATTTTCTCTTCTTTCTTTTTCTTAAAGACAGAAGGATTCCTCGCGTGCACATTTGCGGGGGGGGGGGGGAAGGGAGACATGAATACCAGTTGGTGACGTTCGGAATCGTATGCTTGTCGGAGGAAGGACAAAGACAGAAAGCTAAGTCCTAAAAACTCAGAGCAAGTGTTTCTTTTATTACCAAGTTAGTTCCTTGGACGATTCCGACCCTTGTATGGAAAATCTGCGCGCGAAGGAACCCTTGTTGTAATCAGTTGTGCCCTTATTTTGTTTCGAGTCCGCTCAACGATTTAAGTGGCTGCACTGAGAACGCCAAGGAGTCTTGCCGGCCGCTGCGCCTCCGGCAGGCTGCTGAAGTCCCGCACCCAGCGCTCGCGGCAGGTTGCGCGCCGGCAAGTTTTTCAGTAAGCGTTTGATGAACTCCATACATAAAGGAATCAGACAAGGAAAGTAGCTAGCATGAGCCTAAACATAGTTAAATTATATTACATCCATGAGTTGCCGCAGTCCTAACTTGAGACTTAACTGTCTTTTACATGAGATGATGGCGGCAAGAATAAAAGAGGAGCACTCAATCCCTGCGCTGGCCTTCGATCCTTTTGATGGAGTCCACCTTCTCAAGGATTGGCGCGATGCACTTCTCAAGCGCCTCAACATTTGCATCCTTTGGCAGGTGGCCGAGTGCGCTGGAGAGGTCGATGCCGGGATTGCTGTGCACCACCTTGAGGAGCACCTTGCGAAGGACGGCCCGGCAAAGCCGGCGAGTCTCGTTCGCCAGTTGGGTCGCCCGGCTAGACTGGAGTGCCCTCAACGCATTGATGATGCTTTCAAAGAACATCGTCAATCTGGCGCTTGGGGATATTCTTTCCTCGGAAGAATATCTGAAGTTCGACAAGCCCATGGTTGACAGTTCTGCGGTAAGCTTCTTCGCGGCAGCAATGAGACGACCAGTCTAGATCTCCACTCCCTTCTCGTACTTGTTTTGGGCAGCGGCGACGCTCTTGAGCAGGTTCCTCTCTCCTTGGAGATCCTTGAGTAGAGCCTTCTCACGGGCCCTGCCGGCCTCGAGAGATTTCTGCAGCGTGGTCAGCTTCAGCTCCAGAACCGCAATATCATCAGCCGCAGAGGAGAGCTGCTTGGTCTTGTCGGATAGGGCGACTTGCATCTCCGCCAAGGAGTGGAGGGTTTTTTCCCTGTCCCCCTTGAGCGTCGAGAGCTCCTTGCCGTGCTCGTCGAGATCTGTCTCCAGCCTCTTCACTTTGTCGCTCAGCTCGTTCTTAGCGGCCTCTGCAACTTCGGCAGCATCGACGGCCTCCTTGAGCTTGCTGGCGTGACTTGCAGTTAGAGCTTCGAGCGCCTCCTTGTGCTTCTGCTCCAGCTCCTGGGTCCGCCGCGCGACAAGATTTTCAATGTCTTCATCCTTGCTACGAAGCTTGGCGGCGAGCGCCTGCTCACGTGCGGTGAGATCTTCTTCGAAAGCGTCAAGAGCAACGCGGCGCACCGTCAGGAGAGCATCTTCGGCAGCGATCCTTTGAACAGCTTCATCATGTGCGTTCTTCATGTCTGATTGCTTCAGGAGGACCTCATTCCATTGCTGGCTCACTTGTTCTCGACCAGCAACCAGCTCTTGAAGGGCCTCAGCGTGCCAGATTTGCATTTGTGCGACACGCCTTTGAAAATCCGCTTCGGCTGCCTCGACAACTGCCATTCTGGAGTCCGCCTTCTCTTTTCGGGCACGATGGAGAGCCTGGAGTTTGCGGAAGTTTTCGCCCATGGCCTGAAGGAGCTGATCCTCTTCAGACTTGCCACTGCTAGCGCTGGGATCGTCAAGGACTTCGAGCCCAGCAGCGGCAATAATTTCCTCGAAAATTTCTCCTTCGGCTGGTGCCTCGGTGCTTGCCGTCCCTGGCAAGTTGATGAATAGGTTTTCGCCAACCTTGAGATACTTGCTGTATGAGGGCTCGTCAGATGTTGATGGCTGGTCTTCAGTGGCCGCCTCACCAGTTACAGGGGGCTCCGCGGCCGATGCAGCGCCTGGCGCTCCTGCGGCAGGAATGCCGTCAGTATGGTCCCCAGCCTCCCTGTCGCCCTTTTCGGCAGGTTCTTCCGCGATTTCCTTTTGTGCTGTCTTGGCGGCCTCCCCGTCAAGAGCACCACCAGCCCCGGCAACATCATCCTTGGTGGCCTCGCTGGCAGTGATCTTGTCCGCTTCGGCAGCAGCATCCCTGGCGGTCTCCTCGATGACGGCGTCGACGTCCATATGTTCCATCGCAGAGAACTCTGAAGGGTGAAGGAGGAGGTCAGAATAAGATCGAGTTTTTAAATTTTGAAGTGACCAAAGATAAAGAAGTAGGGGGAAAAGAATAACTAGCACTCTGAGGCAATCGAGTACCTGCGTCGGGCTGTCGAGAGGTGGCTTCGCCTCTCCCGGCAACTCCGGTTGCCGGGGGTGGGTTGCCGGAGTCCGTGCTTGTCGGCTCCTCCTCAATCCGGACGGGCTCGTCGGCAGGATCTCTTGCTGGGGATGTGCTTGTGGGCGGAGCGGTTGATGAAGGAGGCACAATGGGGCAATCTTCTCCTTGTTGCCATTCTTCTCCTGCAAACCCAAAGATATCAGCGACAAGAATGAAAGCCTCGGCACCAGCCAACAGAAAAAGGGACAATGAACTTACGCTGGGGGCTGCGTTGAGGACTAGGCTCCGGGCTCACAATGACGGTCTCTGGCACGCTAGTGGAGCCTGCCGGGGGCTCGTCGCCCGTAGAAGTCCTTGACCTCTTCGCCATTCTCTCCAGCAAGGTTTCTGTGTCACTACAGAAACAATACAAGTTAGTCAGTAAGACTGATGCAGATTGCAAGGTGGAAGTTGTGGCAGGTACTCACTCTTCTTTCTCTCGCTCCGGACTGAAGCCGGAGATGTCGAAGTCGACCTCCGTTGCGATGTCTGAGTGGGGAGGCGGAGGTGGGGTCCTGGGCCGCTTGGCTGTGGCAGGCGCCGGTGCAACCTCTGGCACGGTTGTACGAGACCCTCCTGCCGCTCCGGCGGTGGCCGCTGGTGTGGGTCTACCGCGCCGCGCGGGCTGTTGACGGGCCCCCTGCCGCGGTCCGGTCTTGCTGGCTACTTTCTTGCCGGGGATTCGCCACTCGATGTAGGCTGGCTTGCCGGGACGCCCGATGCGGCTTTCCGAAGGACACGCTTTGTCTTCTTCGGGGGCGAGGGCTCTTCTCGCGTCTCCTCTTCGGTCGTGTCTTCGCCGGATGAGTTTTCAGCGACTGCGCCGCCTCCTTCCCCGGCAACCATGCTCTCCTCGGCAGGTTTTGCCTCCACTACCACCTCTGCATCGCTGGCTTCCCACTCTGTGAAGCCAACGCTGCCGGCCTCCGCGGCAAGATTCGCTTCCTCCACTCTGGTAGCGATGTATGCTACCTCCTGATCTGTGGTGGCGTGAATAAGATCTGACTCTTGCCGGATAGGCTTCTCCGTCAGATTGTCGAAGAATTTCTGTGCTTCTTCCTCGCTTGGCTCGACCCAGGTCGGGTCAAGGCCGTGGGCGTTGAACATCGGCAAGAAGGCAATGATCGACCCCAATGCAGAGTTGTTGCACAAGGGGACGATCCTTGCCGGCAGCCGGTGCTTGTCTTCGCACTGGAATAACTTTTGGCGGAGAACGCCAAGCTGCATAACAGTCAGGTTATTGTTCAGCCCGGGGCGCAGCCTCATGACATCTGCTGCGTTCTTATACTCCCAGGCAGGCCTCCCCCTATTTTGCAGAGGGGCGATGCGGCGGCGGAGGAAGTCGAAGCCGATCATCTCCATTGTCAGCCCGGCAGCCTTCAAGCGGAGGATCCTGGTAGTGGCGATTGTGAGCTTCTCGTCTTCTGCGGCGAGATTGCCCCAATCCTTGCCGCGGACCACCTTCTGTCGCCGGGGATGACAAAAAGGATGAGGATCTGCTTCCTGGATCCAGCACCATTCGGCCCGCCACTCGTCCCACTTTTCGCGGTAAACTCCATCTGGGTATATCTCTTTGTTCCAGGCCCTTGGAATCCAAGCAATAGATCCAGAGAGAGCCTCTCCTTTTTGGATTCGAGGATAGAAATAGTGGCGGAAAAGAGCAGAATTGGGGATCACGCCACCGAAATTTTCACAAAGATGGGCAAAGATCGACATGCAAAATACGGCATTCGGCGTGAAATCAAGAAGGCGGAAGCCGTATGTATACATGATGTCGTTGAAGAAATCGGAAAAAGGTGGACAGAGCCCGCAATAAAAGTACACAGTGAAGAAGGGGTATCTGTCCGATCCGCCTTTGGAACTAGCACCTGGGATTACGCGTGTGGCGGGGTGAGCTTGTGTTCCCTTCGCCCACATGCATTGGTATCGTCCCTTCAAAGTTTCGGCGTCGAGCGTCGGAGGGAAGACGACGAGCCTCTTCCGCATCTTCACCAGTTCGCTCTCCGGAACTTCAGCCTTCGCCTCCTTGTCCGTGCCCTTGCCTTTGCTGGCCTTGGGCGGCATGGCGACTGTGGAAATGGAAGCCGGAGGACGGAACGAGCGCGGGAGCAGCGAGCAGAAGAGAAGAAAGGTTTCGCTCTGAGCTCAAGTAGAGGAAGGCAATGGCGATGGCCAGATTGGGAAGAAGAGGGGGGTGAATATGTTTGCGCCTCCATGACTTCTCCTTTTTATGGGGAAGGAGCGGGGCCACCTTGTTTATCCCCCAATATGGATGCGCCTCTTTGGGCGCGAAATAGTTTGCGGCCTTTTCGGCACACTTCCCACATCGCGCGCTCCGTGTGCGTAGTGGGGGCACAGTAAAACAAGATCTTTACGAGCAGTTAATTCCCTGCCACGCGTGCCCGTGCACTGTTTGGGCCTAGCCCAACAACGCCTCGCACTCGTGGATGGCCCAGGCCCGGGGGCTCCTGTCGGTGTACTAAGTATTGGGCCACTAGTACCCCTTACTTGTGCACGGGCAGTTGTAGCCGTCCTCGTGGCAAGGCTTGCCGGGATCAGCTCGAGGTCAATTCAAGTCATCAAGGAAATCATCAAGTCAGAAATCTGAGGATCGGCAGACAAGAAGAGCTGGAATTCGAAGACCAGCTTCCCCAGCAAGATCCTTGCCGGGATGGCCCGTGGAGCCCGGCAAGCCTCGGCGCCCGGCAAGGCTTGGTTCCCAGCAAAGCTTGGCGCCCGGCAAGCCCTGGCGCCCGGCAAGGTTTGGTGCCCAGCAAGGATCGGCGCCTGGCGAGATTTCGCCACTGTGCCACCGCTTCGGCATAGTAACAAGCCTGACATTTTGGGACCTTCTCTGGATGCGTGGCAACGCGCCAGTGGAGGAGAGCTTAAGCGGTGCTGATGGGATGGCCCCTTTTTCCATCCCCAAGAAAGTGAGGACACCTAAACGGACACCTCACGGTGCATTAAATGCGCTTGTCCTAATCCGTCAGGGGTTAGGTATGATACTCTGTAGCTACTTTACACCTCAATGTATGTACATTTTGCCACTGTGGAGACCCCTTTGAGCATATAAAAGGAGGCCCAAGGCAACTGCTACAGAGGGAGAAAAAACTTCTGGCCCATTCTGCATGCGCAGCTGTTCTTTGAACGTACTGTTCATTGCGAGTGCTCCTGGAGGCTGGGCTCAAGAGCATCAATAAGAACACAAAGCAGGAGTAGGGTTTTACGCTGATCAGCGGCCCGAACCTAGGTAAAAACCTCCCGCGTCGATCACCGGTTCTGCTCTTTGCGTATACCTCTCCCCCCGCCGAATCGTAAAGGGGTCTCTCGGGACCCCACAGGTGTCGTGCCCCGACAGCTGCCGCGTAGGCCTCACCGCCCCATCGTACTCTCATCGCTGGCCTAGCCATCCCTCTACTCACCAAGACCTCCTGTTATTCTCCGGCGATGGCAGCCTCACACTGCAGCTGAAGCAGTAAACCCTCGTACTCCCCTCCGCTTGGGAAACAACTGTCGAGTCTTCCCTGGCTTCGTGTTGTTCCCTTCCTAGGACTCGCCATCGTCCACCGCCCTGGTGCTCTCAGCGGCATGGTCAACGTGGTCAATGAACGACATCCATCGGAAGAGGACTATACGTGGAGGGGCTGACAGCTGGGTCCACGGTCGCACTCAAGGAAGTGCCTCCTTATTAAGTGCAAAATAATGATTCCTCCACCTGACAGCTGGGACCCACCAGAAGGGCCTCTGTATTTCATGAAAAAATGTTCCCCCCGCTGACAGCTCGGACCCACCAGCTATATCTTTGCACGCAAGGAAGTGCCTCCTCATTACGCACAAAAAAAATGAATAATCCCCCTGCTAGCTGGGACCCACCATAGTTGGAGGCTGACTTGTGGGCCTACTAAGTTGACGCGGATGGAGGGCTTTGTCAACTTAGTCAATCTGAATGATTCTAGCTCCAGTGACTGTACGATGTCCATCCAATGGCCGTAGTGCTTCTTCAACCTCTGGTATTCTTGCTCCAGCCGCCCAAACCAGCGCCGGTCGTGCCACCTACTCCTGCCTCCCGTGGCCGGCTCTGCTGCCACGCAGGCCTCACCCCCTCACCCTACTCCAACCTCTGGCCAGGCCATCCCTCTACTCACCCACAACCCCTGTTATTCTGCAGCGACGGCAGCCTCACACCGCAGCCAAACAAGTCAACCCTCGTACTCCTCTCTGTGTGGGCATCCACTGCCACGTCTTCCCTGGCTTCGTGTTGTCCCCTTCCTAGGCCTCGCCGTCGTCCACCGCCTTGGTGCTCTCGGCGCGTCGTGGTCAATGTGGTTAAGGAACGACTTCCATCGGAAGAGGATGATGTTTGCTTGAACTACGTCGGTATTTCCCTAAAGAGGAAGGGATGATGTAGCATAGCAACGGTAGGTATTTCCCTCAGTGATGAGACCAAGGTTATCGAACCAGTAGGAGAACCACGCAACACCACGTAAACAGCTCCTGCACACAAAGAACAAATACTTGCAACCCGACGTAAGAGAGGGGTTGTCAATCCCTCACGGGTAAAAGGATAGGTAAAATTGTAGTAGATTGGATAAATAGATCTCGCGGGAACGCGAGATAAAATAAATAAGTAAAAATTGCAGCAAGGTATTTTTGTATTTTTGGATTAATAGATCTGAAAATAAAAGCAAATAAAAATAGATCGCCAAGGCAAATATATTAAAGAAGAGACCCGGGGGCCGTAGGTTTCACTAGTGGCTTCTCTCGAGAAAAATAGCAAACGGTGGGTAAACAAATTACTGTTGGGCAATTGATAGAACTTCAAATAATCATGATGATATCCAGGCAATGATCATTATATGGGCACCACGTCCAAGATTAGTAGACCGAATCCTGCCTGCATCTACTACTATTACTCCACACATCGACCGCTATCCAGCATGCATCTAGTGTATTAAGTTCATGGAAAAATGGAGTAATGCAATAAGAACGATGACATGATGTAGACAAGATCTATTTATGTAGAAATAGACCCCATCTTGTTATCCTTAATAGCAACAATACATACATGTCGTTTCCCCTTCTATCACTGGGATCAAGCACCGTAAGATCGAACCCATCACAAAGCACCACTTCCCATTGCAAGATAAATAGATCAAGTTGGCCAAACAAAACCCAAATATCGGAGAAGAAATACGAGGCTATAAGAAATCATGCATATAAGAGATCAAAGAAGACTCAAATAACTTTCATGGATAAAAACATAGATCTCATCATAAACTCAATGTTCATCGGATCCCAACAAACACACCGCAAAAAGAGTTACATCAAATAGATCTCCAAGAGACCATTGCATTGAGAATCAAACGAGAGAGAGAAAGCCATCTAGCTACTAACTACGGACCCGTAGGTCTACAATGAACTACTCACGCATCATCGGAGAGGCACCAATGAGGATGATGAACCCTCTGTGATGGTGTCTAGATTGGATCTGTGGTTTCTGGAACTTGCGGCGGCTGGAATTGATTTTCGTCGACTCCCCTAGGGTTTCTGGAATATTGGGGTATTTATAGAGCAAAGAGGCGGTGCGGGAGGTCTCCGAGATGGGCACAACCCACCAGGGCACACCTGGGGGTCCAGGCGCGCCCTGGTGTCTTGTGCTCACCTCGGGCCCCCTCTTCGGTACTTCTTTGGCCCACTGGATTTCTTCTGGTCCAAAAAAAATCTCCAAAAAGTTTCACTGTGTTTGGACTCCGTTTGGTATTGATTTCCTACGAAGTAAAAAACAAGCAGAAAATAGCAACTGGCACTGGGCACTATGTCAGTAGGTTAGTCCCAAAAAATGATATAAAGTTGATATAAAATGATTGTAAAACATCCAAAAATGATAATATAACAGCATGGAACAATAAAAAATTATAGATACGTTGGCGACGTATCAGAGGATTGTACGTGGAGAGGCTGACAGCTGGGTCCACAGCCGCAGCAAGGGAGTGCCTCCTTATTACGCACAAAATAATGATTCCTCCACCTGACAGCAGGGACCCACTGGATGGGCCACCGTATTTCGTGAAAAAAATGTCTCCCTCCTGACTGCTCGGACCCACCAGCTACATCTTCGCACGCAAGGAAGTGTGTCCATATTACAGGCAAAAAATATGATTCTCCCCCTGACAGCTGGGACTCACCAGCTATATCTTCGCGCGCAAGGAAGTGCCTCCTTACCTCCCTGATAGCTGGGACCCACCCGGTCGAACCGTACGTAGGGTTGTCTATCTGGTCACGAATGTGTTTGTACATACTGGTCGATCGGTCTGTCCGCAGGCTGCAGCGATGAACCGTGGCCGAGTAAGGAAGGGCACGTGTCGTAGTAGAGCCGCGGACGTAGCATGTCACGCAGTCCCTTCTATATCGTGTACACGTACGTACAGCCAGGGTGCAAGAAAGTAAATACAACCACGTACGTACATATGTGTGGGATCTCGAATGCCTACTCGCGCATACGTATGGCCAGGGCTCGTGTACATGGAGAGGCAGCGGAGGGCAGCAACGGCGTCCTGTTCATCGGCAGCCAACCGGCTGGGTCGGAATGGAGAAACTGCGTCGTGTTCATCGGGAGACAACGGAATGCGTCCTGTTCATCGGAAGCCAACTGGCTTGGACGGAACAGCCAAAACGAGGCCTGGCGTACCGCAGAATGGAGGAAAACAATCTTCTGTTCGACCGCCTACGGTTGAAACGGGATCCTGTTCATCGGGAGTGGTCTGGCGTACCACAAAATAGAGGAAACGGACTTCTCTTCAACCTCCTACAGTCGAAACGGGGTCCTGTTGATCGGGAGGGGTGTGGCGTACCGCAAAACGGAGGAAATGGACTTCTCTTCGACCTCCTACGGTCGAAACGGGGGTCCTGTTCATCGGGAGGGGTGTGGCGTACCGCAAAACGGGACTCCACGGTCTACTGTTCATCCACCGTCTACTGCCTCGCTCCAGCCTCCACAGGCTACTGTTCATCCACCATTGACCTCCTCCAGCCTCCACCTGCGACTGTTCATCCACGGCATCTCCCTCCTGCCTCCACCAGCTACTGTTCATCCACGGGCTCCTGTTCATCCAGCCTCCACCGGCTACTGTTCAACCAGCCCTCCACAGGGTCCTGTTCATCCACCCCCAACCAGCTCGATCGGGGTCCTGTTCATCCAGCGGCAACGGCGTCTACTACCACGGGGTCCTGTTCATCCAACCCCCAACAACGCTCATTGTTCATCAAGAGGCAGCAGGTTCGATCAGCTTCAGTTAGCAGCAGTAGCAAAGGAATCGCTCGATCGGGTTCAGTTAACAGCCAGGGATCGATCGATCGCTCGGGTTCAGTAACGCGTAGCCAGTGCAATCGCTCGGGTTCAGTAAGCGAACGCCTCGCTCGGGTTCAGTTAGAGCCCAATGCCTCGCACACATGCGCATACATGTACGAGAGAAACGCGCAAACCTCAGTTCATCGCTCTGCCCCGACCACCCACCGTAACCGGGAACTCCTCGATATTTTCCTCGCCCTCGCTTCTACAACGGTTTTTTCCGTCATGGATGGCCCAAAGAATGTCATGCAGCTGCGTCTCCGTCCCGCCCAGGACGAAAAGCCCAATTTCTATCATGATTTTTTGTCACAGAAGTAGGAGCCCACCACATCTATGATGATACCGGGTTTTGTCACAATTATCGTCATAGAAGTGTCATAAGCATGACAAAAAAAATTCATTCGGCCCAAAATGTCATGGATGTGTCTTTTTTTTGTAGTGTTGAGACATTACAGCGAGATCATTTGGTTGTCTTGACGTTCAGGCATGAAAGTCATGAGCTCGAACACGCGCATCGAAAGATTTACAAGAGTCACATAGAGATGTGATTGGCAAGTTGGCCTACCAATTGCAATTCTCGTCACTTGAGATGGATACATCCTTGGCGTTGGATTGTAACATGGATCTGGAATCACTCACAATCAATTATGAGAGATATTGATTTGAGTGGGAGCGCACTTTAGAATTAATTCTTTTAATTCTCAGTGCAATTAATTTTGAACACTATCTAAGTGTGATTTGCAAAATAGTTGTAGAATAATGGCTCGCGTTCCACCTTCCCTGTTAAAATTGAATAGCTGTTAAATATCTGGTTAAAACTTTACGGTTGGTAACGTAATGTGAGGATTGTCCTCAAGAGTGCCGAGAAGGACTTTGTCCTATCACATGCTTTCGGTATTCTCCCGCTAATGCTATGGATCATGTGACTCTCGTCCTTCGATCCAAAAGCTAGAATTCCGTTTCAGTCAAGTGCAATACATTTGCTTCCATGAGACCCGAACTTGGAAAGTTTTGGGATAGTTATGTGATATTCATGGAACTGAAAATTAATTTTTAGATACAAACAAAGGTTGAAAGATATGAAATATCCAAAGCAATGTTTGTTTGCAAACTATTAGTAAAGGTGTTTACTATGCGTTAGACTGATAAGAGAGGGATCCAGAAGAACGCCTGTCATATGATGAAAGGTGAATAAAACAACAACTTAAAGAGAAAGGAAGTGTCCGAAGGGTGTTAGTGAAACTTTCACACCTAGGAAGTCCGGGGCTAACGCCACTCTTAAGTAGGATGCTTCTTCTGAGAGTACGAGAAATACTAAAAGTTAAACTGTTAGAAGTATAAAGGCACAAAGAAAGAAGACTGGAATATCCAGCTCATGTATGAATGTCATACAAGTTTTCGAAGTATAGAAGGCTGGTCAAAGATATAGTTCTTGGGAATTATGGTTAAACATGTTAATCACTAATTCTTGGGTATTGTGAGTTGATCACAAAGATACCCGCTCGATTGCATTATATTGCAACTCGATGTAAGAACTACTATGGCCTAAAAGACTAGCCAGGAATGAGGTTTTGATACGCGTTGGGAACCTAGTAAAAGTTACTATACCTTCCATTGGTGTATTAGCTATGTATTTACTTTCATAATTCATATTAGAGTTTCATACACTCTAGCCCTTTGCATAAGGTATCTTGCAAGATGGTTGTTCATAAGAGAACTTTTGATGTTCAGTGTTATGAATAACATAAGGGCCATACTTTCATTACGAATGGGATGTATGTTATGAATATTGACAATAATATATTACCTCTATGATTACTTTCATAATTCATTTTAGAGTTTCATACACTCTAGCCCATTGCACAATGTTTGTTGCAAAAGGGTTGTTCATAAAAGAACAATTGTTGTTTAGTATTATGAATAACATGAAGGGCCATGCTTCCATCCAAGATGGGATGTATGTTATGAATATTGATGGAAATATGATACATCCATAACACTGATGCTAAATGTCGCAAGACTAAAAGAATACCACACAAGTGTGGCACTGCATTTGGTCACATTGGAGAAACCTGCAAGGAAAAATTCCATTATGATGGATTTTGAAGTCGTTTGATTTTGAATCATCTGACACTTGCAACTTTCCTCCGAAAAGTGAAGTGACTGAAATACCATTCACAAGCCATAAGGAACGAGCAACAAACTTATTGGTGATCATACATTTTGATGTGTGTAGTTCAATAAATGTTGTTGCAAGTAGTGGATTTATCTATCTTCAGAAATGACTCAAGTAGATATATGGATATTTACTTGATGAGACGTAAGTCTGGATCTTTTGAAATCATTCCAAAGGTTTTCAAAATGAAGAAGAAATTATTGTAACAAGAAAATTATGTTTCTGCAATTAGATTGCAGAAAGGAATATTTGAGTTACAAGTTAAGCGAATGTCTGATGAGTTGTGAAAAGAGTTTCATAACTTACACCTCCCAGAACACCACTATGAGTGGAATGTCTGTGAAGATGTAATCAAACCATTTATGGCATGGTAAGATCAAAGATGACATAAATAAATTTGCCATTATCCCTTTTAAAGTGATGCTTTAGAGACTGCGGCTTTTACACTAAAAAGAGCTCCATCGGGTCTGTTGAAATGATGCCATGGTATGGTACGCCCAACCATGTTATATCTTTCCTTATACATTTGGAATATGGGGCTTGTGTAAAAGGTTACAAACCTATTGCAAATCAGACAAGTGCTACTTTGTAGGTTATCCCAAAATGTTGGGTATTCCTCCCTCACTATACCGAGGCAAATAGGTTTGCAACAAAGAACGGTATGTATTTTGAAGAAAATGGTTCTTTCAAAAAGGTGAGTGGGAAAATAGTGCAACTCGACGAGATAACAGTATCTTCATTATCAGATCAAAGGAAAGAGACCTTGGAAGTGATTCCAGAGTTTCCTACTGCGACTGATACGGAAGCCTCTACATAAGATGTATGGACTTTGGTCGAACTTGTAGCTGAACCACGTAGGAATAACTCGTGCAAACCTCTCAGGTGCACATACGAGATATTGTTGTTAGAGAACAGTATACATATGATACACAAGGAAGCGTTGATGGGCCCTGACTCTGGGATTGGCTAAATGCCAATATAATCCGAGATAGTTTCCATAAAATGATTCAAGATTTAAATCTTGATAAACCCTCCGGAAGACTTCGAGTCTCACGGATTGTATTGGAACTAAAAACTGATACGGATAAAAATGTTTTATCCATAAAGCTCGACTTGTTGAAATAACAAGTTCAAGGAGTTGACTGCGATCAGGTTTTCTCACCGTAGCGATGCTTAAAATTGGTTCGGGTTAAACTAGCAATTAATACATATTTCAATCATGAGATATGAAACATGGATGACGAAAGGATTTCCATCTAATGGAAATGAAACCAAGGACTTGCATATGATACAGTCCAAGGTATTTTGTCAATCCAGAGGATGCTAGTGAGTGTGCAAACTTCAGAGTTCCAGCATTGGACATAAGAGAGCAAAATGGAGTTGTAATCTTCGTGTTTTGATGAAATGGTCAAAGGGGTTTGACTTCATCAATGGGCAACGAAGATGCATTTGATTCAAGATAGTAAGTGGGAGCATAATAAAATTTCTAAAAACCTTGTGTGCTTGACACATTGTTAAATGGAAATAAATTTCTTGACACGATTTAGGACTTCATTTGGAAATAGTTTTTCGATGAAGTGCTTGGGCTAAATAGCCTCAATATTAGGCATGATGATCTATGGAGATATATTTACCTAATGGGGCTAAGCAATCACTAGTACAATGAGGTGCTATACAAACGGTTTTTAACCCCTTTCCGCGATGGCATTTGGAACCGTCGCCAAGTGAGTGACGGCGATAGGGGGGTCCTTCCCACACAACCCAGAAACCGTCGGGGATATACCCTCCCGGCTCACACGCTCGGCAAAATGAGGTCGTGTGCGACCGGCGAGCGATCAAATACGGCTATACATACAGTAGTGCTAAAAAAACAATTATACAAGCGAAATCGTTTCCGGTCATAAGTACATCCCACACAGTCAGTCCCCGCTAAACGTTTCCGTTCGTATGTACATTCCACACAGCCAATCCAAGGAATACGTTTCCGTTAGTATGTACATCCCACACAGTTAATCCAAGAAATATGTTTTCGTTCGTATATACATCCCACACAGTCGCTCCAAGGAAAACGTTTCCGTTCACAGGTACATCACACACAATTTCCCCATTAAATCGTTTGTGATAGCGTTGCCATTGCACATGATATTAACAATTTTATCGTTTGCGTTATTGAATGCATCACACACGATGCATAGAAGAAACTGTGTGGCAAAGGCTGTCCATCACACACACTTTTTATGTGGTAAATGTTTGCGCAAGGTGGCCTAACGCAAACAATTTTCAAGAGGATGTCGTGTGTGATTGTTCATTGATCCAACATGGTTTATTCCTAGAAACTGTGTGCGTTGCCTGAGGTCATCGCCCATGGTATTTTCTCAATAACCGTTTGCAATAGAAAAACCCAATTGGCAGGCTAATTGTCCTATTATTAATAATCCATTTATTAATCTAATTGACATTTCATATTAAGCACACAATATATTTCATTTTCATATTAAGGAAGCATGATTTTATAATTGAAATACATCAGAGTACAATATCATATAGCTTCAGCACTCAGCTACCCCATTACACAACTGAAATTAGCATCATAGATGGTACATAGACAGATGAATCTCATCTGGAAAACTACTGAAGCGGAAGGCGAATATTGAGCCTTCATTCATGTTGAAGGTCTTTGCAACTTTAGGCCAGTGCTTGTGGATGATTGACCGTCCATCCTTCGTCCTCTTCAGGAACACTTCAATATTGAACCATGGGTGTTGTATGAATACCTTCCTCGCCTCCTGACCATACAGGTGGTTTGAGAGGTAATCATCAGTGAACTGCTTTGGAAAGGCCTGAAAACAAGGATGTGCATAAATATCTTCTCTATATTGGAAATGGGGCAAAGGAATGAAAAAGGCAAGGTATAATAGTTAGTACCATCCTGTAGCGAACTGATGTCTTCTTCATTGTGCAGACAAAGATCTTGTTATTTTTTGTCGCTAATTTCTTTATCTTAACAATCTTTCTGAGTTTCTTGACTTGACTGATATTCATGGACAACTCATTTCCCCATATGCAAAAAGGGTCGAACAGTGGGTCAAAACCTCTGACAACAGGACCTACATGTGCAAGACCAAATTGTTAAAAACCTAAATATTAGAATGGTTCCTGCAATTCCACAATAATGTGCTATTAGACAACGGACCATGCATGTGCTAACCTCGATTGTAAACCTCAGTGCTTCCCATTGTTTCCCTGCAACACATATAAGGTAGTTAGTCATCAGGTTAAGTGAGGGTTCGCATGCTATTAGTATAATATGTTGATGACAAATAAGCACATTGCAGATTCATCAGATTAATTCAAGCCACATGGAAAACCCATTTATCCAAACCAAGCATGATTAAGAACTAGGAAATATAGCAATTGTATATGTTTCTCATGTATTAAGTGCAGCCAAATTCGATTTATTCCTCACATGCACAACAATACAAAATTCTACCCACGACAATTGGACATCGCATTGCAGAATTGAACCAAGCAGTTAACTAAACACCACAACAAATGAACCAAATATTAACTGAGCACCACATTGCACAATTTAACATACTCCTGATAGAAGATCAGATAGTTAACCAAATCAAGCATGCTTAACAACTTGGAAATATAGCAATTGTATTTGTTTCTCATGTATTTAGTATAGCCAAATTCGATTTATTTCTCACATGGTATACAATAACAGAATGCACCCACAACAATTGAACATCGCATTGCAGAATTGAACCAAACAGTTTACTAAACACTACAACAAATGAACCAAATGTTAACTGAGCACCACATTGCACAATATAACATACTCCTAATAGAAGATAAGACAGTTAACCAAACCAAGCATGCTTAACAACTTGGAAATATAGCAATTGTATTTGTTTCTCATGTATTTAGTACAACCAAATTCGATTTACTTCTCACATGGTATACAATAACAGAATGCACCCACAACTATTGAACATCGCATTGCAGAATTGAACCAAACAGTTAACTAAACACCACAACAAATGAACCAAACGTTAACTGAGCACCATAATGGACAATGTATAACATACTAGAAGATCAGATAGTTAACCAAACCAAGCATTCTTGACAAGTTGGAAATATAGCAATTATATTTCTTTCTCATGTATTTTGTAAAGATAAATTCGATTTATTTCTCACATGGAAAACAATACAAAATTGCACCCTGAAGAATTGAACATCACATATGCAGAATTGAACCAAACAGTTAACTGAACACGACAACTAATTAACCAAACAGTTAATAAGTGAGCACCACATTGCACGACATATAGAACATATACACGAGAGCAACAGATTGCATGGTAAAAGTAGATAGCACAATTCACTAGAATTTGTTAAGGAAAGGCAGGAGCAGCACATGCAATGGGTAAACCGAGCATGCTTAACCGGCGTAGCTAGCAAACTGAACATGGGTCCTTATAGTTAGCTAATAAGACAAGCTACTCCTCATCGTCGGAGATATCGATGATGATTGGCTCCTTGGACATGGAAGAGGGCGAGGCCTCCGCATCGTCGGTGCCCTCGTCGTAGTGGTGAGTTGCCTGAGCCACACCGGGCACCAACCTGCTGGCTCTCGAGTTGAGGTAAGCACGTGCATGCTGAGAAAACACCTCATAGTCTTCATCCAAGGCACCGAGGGTGGCCTCAAGAAAACGCCACGAACTATCATTTAAAGCAGGCAACCGCGTCACCGCATTGGCACACGAGGCGTCGACGGTGGCCTCGACAGCGAGGTGCTCCTCCAAGATCTAGGGGTCGGCACAAATGGCAGCCATCGCGACCTCATCCGCGCATGCGGCCGCGATTTGCTTCTCCGGTGCCAAATGCTCCTTGAGCTCCTAGCTATACTGCGTGCACCATGGCTTAGAGCGGCGCTTATTTGGTGGAGGGGTCGATGATTTGGGTGGAAGGTGTCGCGCCGGCGGTCGGGGCATGTGGGATGTGGAAGGAGGAGGAGGATGGGGGTTGGGTGTAGATTACCTGCCTGGATAGACGAGGCCGAGCAGCGTGAAAGAGGGTCGCCGGTGAGGAGGCGGCGCTGCAAGCAAGGAGTGAAGGTTTCAACTTGGAAAGGAAGGCGGAAACAGGGGAAATGTGGCTTTCGGTAAGGGGGAGGGGGCGGGGAGGTAGATATATCTGCGGAAGCTGAAAATTTTGAATCGGTTCAACGAAAAAACTGGCACGCAAAGTGTCATCAGACACGGTCCCTTATTCAGCACTGTGTATGATATGTGAACATCACAAACGATTCATATAGCTTAACCCGTGTGTGATGAGTTTGAACGTCAAAAACTTTGATTCGAATTTCCCTGGTTACAGTGGTCCTCCACGTCATTGCATAATTTGGGTACACAAAGGAGACTACAGCACACCCACACTTCTTAATCAAGCAATTTCAGCAATTAAACAGAGCTAGCTGACCTAAACATTACTCTAATAAATTAAAGACCGACACTCTTAATTAAACAAAACAAAGAGTACTACTACGACTGGTGCTCGTCGATCTCCGCCGCCTCCTCCATGTCCAGCTCGCGTCCGACAATCTCCTGGGGAAGGGGCTCCATCGCATCCATCGCACCATACTCGGCAAGCATCTTGCCATCCGCATCCGCCATATCTTTGGAATAGGCCGCCACGAGCTGGGCGTGGGAGGCCGCGATCTAGGCTTGGGCGGGCTCCGTCGTGGCAAGGTATGCCGCACAGGAACGGATGGCTGCTTGAACGCTCTCGGCGATTGCCAACTCTTCGGCCGTGGGTTACCGACCATTGTCGGAGAAGCTTCGTTCGATTTGTGCCGTGACCGCCATGAGCTGGGCGTGGGTGGCTTCGACATGGTCGTGGGCGGCCTCCATCAGGGCTAAGGCCACCGCTGCAGAATGGACAACTGTTGTGCCGCTCTTGCCAGTTGCTATCCCCGAGGCAGATGTTGCTGCCGCCACCTGAGAAGCAACAGCGGCCATTTGGGCTGCCTTGGACACCCGGTCGCAGATTGTGGCCACGCTCACGAAGCTTGTTAGCACGCGCCTAGCGGCTGCAGCCGAGCTCTCACCGGAATGAGCCGCCGAAGTTCCCTCACTAAGCGGGTCGACGTCCCCATCTTTCACCGGCGACGATTGAATAGTGAAATGATATTTGGGGAGCGAGCTAGTGTGCTTGACACGCTGGGTGTGGACTGTAGCCGACGCACCTTCTCGCGTAAGCCGTATGCATACTATACCCCGACGGTGCTCCAAGATATTTTGTGCTGCATCTCACATGGTTGGTGATAATAAACTGTGTGCGATCTACTTGATTCTTCGTCTTGATTTGAATTACATAATGGGGTCACAGCTGCAAAGGATGGTGTTTGAATTGCTATAACTTTTATCTGCAGTGAACATACAACTATAGGTGTGTCGTCAAAAAAATTGGAATTATTTAGGGTTCATTTTGGACATTTTTATACATTAACTTGGTTTTCTAGGCATTTCAGGTGCACAATTCAAAATTAAACTACATGCACATGCTCCGGTGCACCAAAATGGGTTGTAAAATGATATATGTGTCCATGGGTTGATGCTTATGTCCCATGCAAGAAATGGGGATGAATTTCAAACACCACAGCACCGTGGCTCTCCGGCAAACATTGAGGTGCTTGCTTTTGTAATTCTAGTAAATCCAAAACTCGTCTGAAATTCATGAACCTTGGCATGCTATCATGGAATGGCATCAACATGCTGGGGTAAAAAATATTGCCCCATTTGGGGTAGGTTATGGTAAAAGCTTCTCACAAACCAGAGTTTCTCATAAAAAACCTCATGGTTCCGGTGGGGAAACGTGTCACCTTTGTGGGAAAACGATATCCGTTGCCTCTTCTTGCTTTCAAAACATTTCTAGTGTCAACGTAGAACAACAGGAGTATTGTGTCATTTTTTGGGATTTTTAGTGGTTTGCTTCGACATTTTTATACATTAACTGAGTTTTCTATGCGTTTATGTGCATAATTCAAATTTGAACTACATGCACATGCTCCAGTGCATATAAACGGGTTGAAAAATCAAATGTGTGTCCTTGGTTGCAACCTTTGGTCCCATGCAAGACATGGGAATGAATGTCAAACACCTTTGCCACCGTCGCTCGCCCGCTAACATTGAGATACATGGTTTTAAAATTCTAGTAAATCGAAAACTCGTCTGAAATTCATGAAACTTGACATGCTATCATGGAACGGCATCAACATGCAGTGGTAAAAATATTGTCCCATTTGGGGCAGGTTGGGGTATAAGCTTCTCACAAACCAGAGCTTCTCGCAACAAGCCTCATGGTTACTGTAGGGAACATTTCACCTTTCTTTACGAAACGATATACGTTGCCTCTTCTTGATATCAATTTTTTCTGTAGTGTCAACATAGAACAACAGGAGTGTTGTGTTAAATTTTGGAATTTTTCGGGGTTCGTTTGGACATTTTTATACATTAATTGAGTTTTCAATGCATTTATGTGCATAATTCAAATTTGAACTACAGGCACATGCTCTAATGCATATAAATTGGTTGAAAATTCAAATCTATGTCCTTGGTTGCATGCTTAGGTCCCATGCAAGAAATGGGAATGAATGTCAAACACCCTACCACCGTCACTCGGCCGCAAACATTGGGATACATGGTTTTTAAATTCTAATAAATCCAAAACTCGTCTGAAATTCATAAAACTTGGCATGCTATCATGGAGCGGCATCAACATGCCATGGTAAAAATTTTGTCCCATTTGGGGCAGTTTTTGGTAAAAGCTTCTCACAAACCAGAGCTTCTCACAACAAGCCTGATGGTTTCGGTAGGGAACGTGCCACCTTTGGGGACGAAATGATATCCCTTGCCTCTTATTGCTTTCAAAAAAATTCTAGTGTCAACATAGAACAATAGGAGTGTTGTGTTAAATTTTGGAATTTTTTGGGGTTTGTTTGGACATTTTTATACATTAATTGGGTTTTCTAGGCATTTTATGTGCATAATTCAAATTTGAACTAAATGCACATGCTCCAGTGCATATAAATTGGTTGAAAAATCAAATGTGTGTCCTTGGGTGCATGCTTAGGTCCCATGCAAGAAATGGGAGTGAATTTCAAACACCAGGGCACAGTTGATTGCCGGCAAAACAATGAGATACTTTGTTTTTAAATTCTAGTAAATCCAAAACTCGTCTGAAATTCATGAAACTTGGTATGCTATCATGGAATGGCACCTGACATGCCGTGGTAAAAATTTTGTCCCATTTGGGGCAGGTTTGGGTATAAGCTTCTCACAAACCGGAGCTTCTCACAACAAGCCTGATGGTTTCGGTAGGGAACGTGCCACCTTTGGGGACGAAACGATATCCGTTGCCTCTTATTGCTTTCAAAAAATTTCTAGTGTCAACATAGAACAACAGGAGTGTTGTGTTAAATTTTGGATTTTTTCGGGGTTTGTTTGGACATTTTTATACATTAACTGGGTTTTCTAGGCATTTTATGTGCATAATTCAAATTTGAACTACATGCACATGCTCCAGTGCATATAAATTTGTTGAAAAATCAAATGTGTGTCCTTGGGTGCATGCTTAGGTCCCATGCAAGAAATGGGAATGAACTTCAAACACCAGGGCACAGTTGATTGCCGACAAAACGTTGAGATACTATGTTTTTAAATTCTAGTAAATCCAAAACTCGTCTGAAATTCATGAAACTTGGCATGCTATCATGGAATGGCACCCGACATGTTGTGCTATTTTTTGTGTCCATTTTGAGAGAAGGCGCACTCGAATAACAGCCAACAAAGGCATTTTGAAAAAAATAGTTGCCACTGTAACATCCCAAACGTTTTGTACTCCCTCCATTCCTAAATATTTGTCTTTCTAGAGATTTCAACAAATGACTACATACGGAGCAAAATGAGTGAATCTACACTCTAAAATATGTCTATATACATTCATATGTGGTAGTCCATTTGAAATCTCTAAAAAGACAAATATTTTGGAACGGAGGGAGTATAATTTAAATCATGTGTGTTCTGTTAACCATTCACGTGACGCCACGCCTCACTCTTTTAATGGCTAGGAGGTGCCGTGCGGACAGGTGCTCGACTAAACGAGAGGCGTGCGAGCTGTCCTCCAATGCGCTGGCTCACCCGGAAGCATGCAAGCTGTACACCGCACAGGCTCACTGGGAAGCGAGCCCTTTGACTTCCATGGCCGCCCGCCTTGCTCGTATCCTCTCCATTAGTGGCGCCCAAGCCGCAGTTTAATACAGTTTTTAAATATAAAACACTCATCGCAAACGTTTTAGTTAGAACACCCGTATGCAAACCGACAGCTTCCCCAGGAAGCCTAACGAAAATGTGCCGACCAGGATTTATGCAGTTCTTGATCGCAAATGTTTTAGATAGAACACCCGTATGCAAACCGACAGATTCCCCATTAAGCCAAGGGAAAATGTGCCGAGTAGGATTCGTGCAGCTCTTCATCGCAAACGTTTTAGATAGAACACCGGTATGCAAAGTGAGAGCTATGGTCTTCCGCAGTAAGCCAACGGAAAATTCGCCGCGTAGGATTTGTGCATTTCTTCAACGCAAACGGTTCAGATTGAGTAAGGTATGCAAAGCGAGACTTCGGCGCTAAGCCAAGAGAAAATCTGGCAAGCAGGATTTGTACCTCCCTTCAACGCAAACAGTTTTTTTGGATGACCCGTGTGCAACCACGTACAGACAATTTGGAAAGATTTACATATGTCATATTGGGTATATTGCCATTTGTCAAACTGGAAAGATTGACATTTGTTGATCTAGTAACATTGCCATTTGTCAACCTTGTAACACTGCAATTTGTCAAAATATGCAGCTAAAAATCACTAGCACTATCTAATTTTTTGCAACTAAAATTCAGTAATTAAGCATAGATTTCATTCATAGATTAAGCAGTCATTCTTTATACAAACAATTCAACTCGACAGCTGAACGGACCAAGCTTTTCCCCAATTGTTGCCAACCACGTACTGAAATAGCTAGTTCAACTATATATACTAGCTAATTTTAAGTATGTTGTATAGTTCCACCACATCTATAGTCAGATGAACTGAACAAAATAGCCCCTAAATACTACTACTACGGAGGGGCTTTGTACTACTTCCGGCAGCCTCTCCTCTGCCGAGCGCGCTCAGTAAGAGGAGGAGGAGGAGGAGCCTACTGACGAGCTGGACAACTGCAATACGGTGCCTGCCGCTGCTGCACCTTCAGCGACGCTCACCTCAAACACCCTCTGCCGCTCCAGACGACCCCTCTCGAAGCGGTGGAACTACTCGTAGATCTCCTGATTCCTCGCCTTTGCGTCGGCGTGTGCTGCGGCCACGGCTGCGGTAAGGCTCTTTGCGTGCTCGACGAGGCGCTCCTCCTCCTCCCACAGGAACTTGATGTAGCTCGGAAGGTCGCTGACGCACGTGCGGGCCTCCACCTCCGCCTCCCGCCTTCGGGCGGCGGTGGCGGAGCGGGTGATGATCCTGACGGTCGACGGTGGGCTGGCGGCCACGGCGGCCGACGATGGGTTGGCGGCCACGACCACCACCTCCCGCTTTCGGGCCGCGGTGGCGGAGCAGGTGATGGCCACGGTGGCCGGCAGTGGGGTGGCGGCCACGACGGCCACCTCCCGTCTTCGGGCCGCGGCGGCGGAGCGGGCGATGGCCCTGGCTTTCGACGGTGGTGTGGCGGTCACGGCGGCAGACGGTGGTGTGGCGGCAACGGCGGCCGGCAATAGCTGCCGACGGGCAGCGGCGGCGGAGCGTGTGGTGGGTGTTCCGCGCACACCCAACAGGGACGCCACGCGCACTACACTACGCTGGGGACTACGCTGCCGCTGCGGTGTAGCCTCCCAGCTGGAGCTGTCCTCTGATGACGGCGGAGTGGCTGAGCGACGACGACGGACCGGTGCCATGGGCAATTGTGGGAGAAGCAGACGAGATAAGCTATAGGGAGGGAGGGGAAAATGCGACGGAGGACTCATCGGCCGTGAGGGTTTATATAGTAGGCTGGTAAGCATTGGGACTTTGGGGGATTTCACCGAGTCGGGCGGGAAGCTTGCGCGGGAACCTGCGTGGTTGCGCGGGAACGGGCTCACCACCGTTTGGCCAAAAGAACGCCCCCGTGCGCTGCTCAAGCTTGCGCTCGAAGCCGTCTGTGGCAGCAGGGTGACAAGACGTGCGAGAGGAGGACGAAAGGACACGTACATATACGGTTAATAAAAAAGTTTGTGATTTAATTCCTACTATACCCCCGTCCTGGTTTATAAGTAGGATTTAACTAATAAAATACGAATGCATGTCACCAAAGATTATATCGTTGGATTCGTATTTGAACATAGTTTCCAATTATATAATTTTTGTAACATGCATTAACATTTTGTTGGTTAAATTTAAGGTCAAAATATGGCACAGAATATAAAGGGGACTAATAGACCAAGACGGCGGTAGTAGCACACGGCCGCTCTCTATGCAGCGACGCAACTGTCGGCCGGCTTGTAGACGACCATTTCCCGCGTGTTTAGCTGCTCTATGCGTGTGGTTGCTTGCAGTTGAGGCGGCTGCGGCGCGCTCTGCTCGCGTCCCGCCATGCGCTCTGCTCTCGCGTCCCTTCGGGCGCTCTGCCCTCGTCCCTCCACACGGGCTGCCAGTGTTTGGGGCTGGCGCACGATCACGCACGTTCGTGTGCATGCGGTTGCGCAGGGCGCGGCACGATGATGCAGTTACCCACAGCAAAAACTGCCATGCGGACGCGCCGAGAATCCAGGCCACCCGGCCCCATTTATTCCTGCGGCCATTTACCTTCATATCTCGCGCCACACGACACAATAAGCACACCCATGATGACACATACAGAGAGGACATCCAGTGGTTCCAATGGCGCTCCCCGTGGCTCCAATGGCGCTCCCAGCGGCTGACGATGACAACGGCGGGCAATTCACCACACATCACGTAGTGGACACCCACGTGAGGGGGAAGGCCTTCTTAGTGGTGTACATGAACGATCCAGTCTCGGTGAAGAGATCCATCCAAACTATGGAGCAGTTGCTTGCCGAGGACAAGTACCAAGTGGTCGGCTTCAACCTCGAGTACACCATCGGTCGTGCCGGGCATGATCAGAAGGTTGCCGTCGCCCAGTTGTGCATGCGACATGACGTCCTCGTCTACGACTACCACCTGGCCACAAGGCATTGCGAGCGTTTCTCCAGGTTTATCAACAGCTCCGACTACAGTTTCGCTATGGTGGACACCACCAACGATCTAAAAGCGCTCAAGGTTTCGGGCTTGAAATGCTGGAATCTTCTCAACATCCAAGACCACTACAAGGTCTGGGGCAGCGACAACACCAAAAATAACTCCCTGGTTGACCTCGCCTCAGCCATCATCGACCCCTACTACATGAAGATGAAGGATGAGACCAAGAAGGACAAGAACGCCTAGCACAGTGTCTGGCATGAGAGACTGGATGAACAACACGTCAAGTACGTGGCCAAGGACGCGTATGACATGAGGGAGTGTCTTCTTCCTGCCCCAGACGAGGGATCGAGCCACAGAGCAGTGGCGGGAGCGTCACAAGAAGTAGATGACTAGACGATCGTTTCTCCTAGTTTAGAATGCATACAATTGTTTATTGAGGTGTGTGCGAATGATCTGTATAGTCACTTATGTAATTGGATGTTTATTTCACTTATATATATATATATATATATATGTATGTTATTCTTCTGTAGACAGAGCAAATCACATGGCTTATTAGCAGCAATCGTCTGTGTTATTATTGGTCTTCGCACACATTTCTGATTACGGACCTGTTTGCCGCGTATCACACACATCTTGTTCAGTTGAACCATTTCTATTGTGTTGCCTAATCACACACAGTTCATCCTACTGAACTGTATGCCGTATATCGCACACACCCTCATCTGGCTGCCCGTTTCTGTTGTTCTGCACCATCGCAAACAGTTCTTCTGGATTAACCGTTTGCCAATCATCGCACACGCAACTCCAATATGAACCGTGTTTGATGTCACCGCCATCGCAAACGTTTTGCATCTTTTTTAACGATTTTGTGGACAGCTTTTCCTTGCGTGTTCAACTGCTATATGCATATACTATATGGTTGCTCGCCGTTGAGGCGCCACGGAGCGCTCTGCTCGTGTCCCTGCGCGCGCGCTCTGCCAGCGGTTGGGGCCTGCGCACGATCATGTTGGGGGCCCATATGCATGTGGTTGCGCCGCGCGCATTGCCACGATGCAGTTACGTGCGGCATGATGGAGTTACGGCTATGCGCTGCAAATTAGAACTGCCATCCGGGCGTGCGAATATTCCAGTCCGTCTGGCTTCCCCATTAATTCCCGCGGCTATTATAACCTTAGTCTCTTCAATCTTTCGATCTCGCCCCACAACACAACAAGCACACCCACGACGACAAATACAGAGAGGATATCTAGCGGCGCTCCAATGGAGTTCGGCGAGCATAAAGTCAAGACCCACGCGAGGGAGACGGATCTCACGGTGGTGTACACCATCGACCCGGCCGTGGTGGAGGACTACATCAACACCATGGAGCAGTTGCTTGCTGGAGACAAGTACAAGGTCGTCAGCATCGACCTCCAGTACACCGTCGGTCTTCCCAGCAAAGATCAGAAGGTTGCCGTCGCCTAGTTGTGCGCGCGCCATCATGTCCTCATCTACCACTACTGCATGGCCATAGAGCCTTGCGTCCGTTTTGCCAGGTTTGTCAACAGCACCGACTACAAGTTCGCTACGGTGGAAACCACCGATGATGTAAAAGTGCTCAGGGTTACGGGCTTGGCCTGCAAGAACCTTGTCGAAATCCGTGAGCACTACAGGGTCTAGGGAAGCATGAAGAAGGACTGCCTGGTTGAACTCGCCTCGGCCATCATCAACCCTACTACGAAAAGATGAAGCAGGATGCCCAGAGAACAAGTCCCGTATCCTGGCACAGGGCCTGGATGCGGCAACTGGATGAACCTCACCTCAGGTTCGCAGCCAAGAGCGTGTACACATGCTACGAGATGCATAGGCGGATCGTTGACATGAGGAAGTGCCTCGTTACCGAAATCGACGAGGCCGGATCGAGCCACAAGCAGAGCAGTAGCGGCAAGCATCGCAAGAAGTAGATGATGATCAGATGATCGTTTATCCTAGTTAATTATGCATGTAATATATAGTTGACTTTGGTGTGTGGAAATGTCATGTGTGTAGTAGCCACCTATGTAATTATGCTTGTAATAGTTTACTTTGGTGTGTGCAAATGTTATGTGTGTAGTAGCCACCTATGTAATTGGATGTTTAATTTGCTTATGCAACCATGTCTTATAAGTGTGTATATATAGATGTTGTTGTTCTGTATGCAATCCCAATGCACAACACACACGTCTTATTAGCAGCAATCGTCTGTGTTATTATCGGTCTTCGCACACATTTCTAATTACAGACCTGTTTGCCGCGTATCACACACATCTTGTTATATTGAACCGTTTCTGTTATCTTGGCTCAACGCAAACAGTTCATCAGAGTGAACTGTTTGCCCTCTATCGCACACACCTTGATCTGGCTGACCGTTTCTTTTGTTCCGCTTGATCACAAACAGTTCATCGGAGTGAACCGTATGCCATAGATCGAACACACCTTCATCTGGCTGCCCATTTCTGTTCTTCTGCATCATTGCAAACAGTTCATTGAAATGAACTGTATGCCCTGCATCGCACAGGCAACTAAAACCTGAATCATGTTTGATGCATCCGTCATCGCAAACATTTTGCATCTTTTTTGACGGGTTTTTTTACATCACCGTTTGCGATTATTGCATTGCACACAGTTTTGTCGAAGGGTCTCTGATCATAGTGTCGCGTTAGCAGCATCCTATAGTAGTGAATGAATACATATTGACAAGATGCTAAAACATTTTAGCATTTAAAACACCAAGGAGTGTTTCTTGTCAAAGTCACATGGAAAGAGTTTTGCAAGACTCGGTGTCCCAAAAACACTGATTAGCAAAATACATGATGACGATTCCACACACTTTCATGTTTGGACTAATCATGTATTCCATGGTATGTAAAAACAATCAGAGATGTACAATACTCCAAAGTTACTGCGGGTATAGATACCAAAGTGATCAAAAGTATTGATCATGGGACAACAGTGAAAAAAGGTCATTGAGTACTAAAGTGGCACTGATGACAAGTTTTCTCGCAAGCGGAGATCATGAAGAGTTTGTTGTAAAAGGTTACATCGATACAGTCTTCATCATTTCTCCATGCGATTTTCGATTTAAATTGAGGGTTTTGTGTAATACACAATATGGTGGCACAGTTAGTTGGAAATTGTTCCAAACAAGTTACTGTGGTGAATTCTATAACAGAGGCGAAGTATGTTGCCGCTTTCGAAGCGACAAAGAAAATGTTGAATCATATAGTTCATTCATGAACTTAGTATGGTTCCAAGAAGGCTTTGGTCAATGAGACACTATTGCAGATAGTTGCTCCATAGCTCAGTCTGAGGAATCAAGGTTCGACCTGTGATTCACATATATACAAAGACAAGTCCACACAAAATATGCATTTTGTGAAAGCATGAAAACGTGAGGATATGCAAAGATACACATGGAGCTGAAGTCGTCAGATCCGTTGGACATTAGGCTATACCACATGCGAAGCATATTTTACACCAGTGTGCCATGGGTGTAAAGTGCATTAGCATTAACTAGATTATTGACTCTAGTGCAAGTGGGAGTCTGTAGGAGATATGCCCTAGAGGCAATAATAAATGTTATTAATTATCTCCCTGTTCATAATTATGCTTATGTTCCATGCTATAACTGCTATGGTTCTCGAGTCTGCAATAACATGAGGCTCGGAGGAAGACTTATATGCATGTGTGGAATAATAAATGGTAAAATGTATTCCTAGTCTGGCCTCTAAGACTAGCTCAAGTGTTGCATGATGGTTCTGTTTTACTATTGCATCCATCGAGTGCTACAGCGGACGCCGGTGGGAGAGAGAGGGGGGAGGGGGGGGGGGGGGTTGTAGGTGTTTTGCGGGAGATGACATTTTCGGATAAACGGATTGTCTGTCGAATTCAGAACCGTGCTTACATCGTCCACATAAAATTTTGGTAGTCTGGTGCACATTTGATCCATGTCATTTTCCAAACGATTTTGCATGATCGTTATAAAGGCAAAATATCAGCATGGGGGTCTTATCCAGTAAGTAATATAAAATGGGAAAAGCCACCAAGGGTAAACGGTGGAGAGAAGCTCCAGTTTGCACAGATAAAATTTAACTCAAAAAAATGACGGAAGTGTAATTATGGCACCGAACTGCTGTGAGTGGGATGGCAGTTGTCTTGGCTGGATTGATCTCCTAATTAAATGACTTACCTGTCGTGGACTTTAATTGGGTGTGTGCTCAGTGGTAGAGGGGACAGCCTTTACCGCAGGTGGTAGGACGTCTGACATGGGATAGCACTTTTGCTGCAGGGAGAATACGGTGGCTTGTAAACAGCTGGAGGATGAAATACGTGACAGTAATACAGAGTTGCGTCTGATCGCCACAAAGATTGACATGCAGGATAAAGAGCACCATGGTGCTCGGCCTCCAAACAGCATTTTCGACATATTCAGACTTATAGTCTAGCATAAAAGGCAAGGCTAGCTTAATGTCAGCCGACGAGGAGCTTCCGATGACCATGTCAAGAAGGGCCCATTTTTTCATCACACTTGGGAGAGAGAGTCATAATAGGTTTATTGCCAACGCGGTGCTTCTGATCGCAGCACATGTGTGATCGTTATCTGGACGGTTGAGTTGCATCGCTGGACGTGGTGCATTTACTAGCTAGGCCAAATACACGAGCGGCGGAAAGTAAGTAAACAGGGAAGTACGGCTGGGCCGTGGCAAGCAGGCTACTTGTAGCTTCATTCACTTCACGATGTCAATACGTGCCTGCTACATGATATTTACTTCTCTTTTTTGTTCAGTTAGTTTTTGAAATAATATACAGAAACATATACTATTAGGTTATGAAAGTAATTTTAATATGTGCTCAAAGCATTTATTGTATATTTTCTCTTCTTCTTTTGCGGGTGGTACGTTTATTGTTAATCTCTCTACACAACCTATGTGCATCAACAGGCTCATTAGTTTGTTGGCACCAATAAAGCGGAAGGAGGTGTGGCGGCCAACAACTAGCTAAGAGAAGGCGCCATACATACGATATGTTGCCAGCAAGGGCATATGAGGACAACCTTCCCGGACCAGGTTGATATCCCGAAGCCTGTTCGTACACCGTCCAGGTGCAAAAACTGTGGCACTGAACGTCACAGGCGAAACAACTGCAAAAGAGTAGGCTATCTGCGGATAAACAACATGTGAGGACCGACGACAATGTCCCTTACTAAGCTATCTGTTTGATCCTTTCTTTACTGTAGACCAGTGTGTTGTGTAGCTAAGTGTGTGCGGCGAGAATGCGGATTTCCTGTAAAATCTGTCTTGTTTGCATGCTTTCTGGATGTATTGCAGTGTTGATGGACGTGTTAATGACTCGTTTCTGAATAAAAATGAAACTCCCCCTGCTGGGTGTATGTTCAAACTGATACCAGCTTAGTATGGATGATGCCTGTTTCTGAAATTTTTTGTCAGCTTGGGCATGCATTCTGAATTTTTTGACAGTATGCTAATGTATTCTGAAATTTTTGACAGTATGATCATGCATTCTGATATTTTCTGTCTGTATGGGCGTGCATACTGAATTTTTGGCTGAATGCTTGTGCAACAGAGTGGCGAGCATATTCTTGTTTGAGCTGACTTATATATATATATATATATTCAAACAGCTGTATTGCAAGCATTGTTCCTGTTGCCTGAATTTTAAAATTGAGGTAATCCAACTATGTTTGCCTGCAGGAATTGAAAGTATGACACGTAGCTGTGACAAGTGCATGCATCTGTGAGGTCGCGCGCCCAGTGCTATGTGTATCCTATTCGAAATTCAAACCGTACAGAATCTGCAAGCTAAAGTTCATGAAATTTTGAAAAAATATCACAAATTTGGAAAAAGTTAATCAATTTTGAAAATAGTTCACCGATTTTGAACAAAAAATTCACCAATTTAAAAAAAGTTAATTGATTTTGAATAAAAAAGTTCATCAAATTTGAAAAAACAGTTCACTGATTTTGAAAAAATTTCATCAACTTAGAAAAAGTTCATCAAAATAGAAAAAAGTTCATCAATTTGAAAAAAGTTCATCGAAATTGAAAAAAAAGTTCATCAATTTTGAAAAAAGGTTCATCAAAATCGAAAAAAGGTTCATCAAACTTGAAAAAGTTCATAGAATTTCATAATTGTTCATCGAATTTGAAAAAAAAGTTCATCAAATTTAGAAGGGTGCAGGGGGAACCTGGTCGTACAAAATGAAAAAAAAAAAGAAAACAAAAAAGGGAAAAGGAAAAAAGAGAGAATAAAAGAGAGGAAAGGTTGTAACTTATCAAAAACCTCGCTGCGTGGCGGAGTGGTAACACAAACATGTAGCAACGAGAGAGGTCCCAGGTTCGAGACTTAAGATCCAACAAAACATAAAGTAACTCATATGCCTAAGAATTACAATGAATCTATTGAAACACAATTGAATTGGAGCAACAATGTTGTCACCTTTTCGCCCGCACAGCCTGTTGGAAATATTAGCACTTTTCTGATTAGACTAATCCACGAGTAAACAGTAAGCATGTCAAATACGGTATGCACCTCATACCGATACCTAAGCATACTAGCACGTACAGAACATAGAAACGAACCATCTATGAGCAATACATATACGGCTAGCACAAGTACGAATAAACGAGGGATCAGGAGCAGTCGCGTCGAGACGCTCCCCAAAAACCTTATTGCCGTTCTCCCGGGCAGGATCTCGAACGGCCGGGTTCCGGAGGCACCTGCTCTCGCGACCAACCGTGCATGCGGTTGTTGGGATGGGATCGCCGGAGGTAGCTCAGAGTGAGGAACAGTTGATGACGGCTAGGATTACGCAAGAGGGAGTGAGTGAACTGAACTAGGTCACTCCACTGGCCAGAGCCTTCTTATATAGGCCGTCGGGTAGGAAGTCGTGGGCCTGGGCGGAGGCCCACGGCCGAGTCGACGCACTCCCAGGAAGGGAGTCGTCGTTCCCGGAGAGGAGTCGCGCACCCGTGAAGGGAGCTGACGTATCCCGGGAACGCAACCAGCCCACGGTCCAACGTCTCAGACAGTGGCGCATCTGTTAGCGACTCGTTCTCGGCTCATTCCCGCAACCTGTGGTGCGCGCGCGTCATGACGAGGCGAGGCGAGGCGGGCGGCGGAGGAAGAGGAGCGCGCGTGAACCACTCCTCTTCCCAAGCTCCCAATGGCAAGTGGTAGAGCAGCCCTTATAAAGGGGTCTCAACTCTCCTCAACTAGCAAGGTGGTACTAAACTTCCCACCACCTGCCATATCCTACATGGGCCTAGTCGTGGAATAGTCACGGCAGATGTCCTAGTGTGAGGACTTAGTCGTGGAGCCATCGCAATGAGATTAGTTTAAAGGGGTTAATCAGGACAAAGGACACGGGGAGTTTATACTGGTTCGGCCCCTTGCGGTGAAGGAGAAGGCCTAATCCAGTTTGAGGTGGTATTGCTAGGGTTTCGATGACCAGGGAGCGAATGCGCTTAACCTGGCTCTCGATCTGTTGTTTCTTGTCCCTAAACCGCCGCCGGGTCGTCCCTTTATATACACAGGTTGACGCCCGGTGGTTCACAGAATCCCGGCCGGCTCATAAACGTGCCCGGCTCGGTATCCACTCTTTCCTATCTTACAATACAAGTCATATATTTATGGCGGTTTACATCTATGGGCCCTAACTCGCCTTTGGGCTTTGGGCCTTCTTATTAAGTCTCCTTCGTAAGTCTCCATCTTCTATGTCTTCATGGGATTTAATACAGGTAAATCACTATGAGCAAAACCCGGCCCCTCCTGGGCGGTTTATACTCAATAGTTATATCCCCAACATTAGGCCCCGGGTTGATTTGAACTTGTTCATGTCAATCTTCAACACTTAGGAAAATTCCTTCTTCATTACCTTCGCAAAAATTTGTAACTCGCCGTGACATCATCTCCCGAGATCATGATAACCCGCCATGACGTCACCTGTCATTACTTTTATAAACATCCAGAAATCATATATGCATCTCCTTTTTAATGAACCTCCGAAAATCGACGCATCAGCCCTGTCACATATCCAATTTGGAGCTCCTCGATTCCCGCACATGCCACTTATCCATTCACCTTATAAATAGGGCCAGGGGTCCTTTTCACTTTCCCCCCTCGGCCTCTTCGTCTTCATCATCTTCCTCGCGACGTACTGCTCTCGAGTCCAGCCGTCGCCATCGACCCTCTCCTCTGCATCACCATTGGCCGCTGCATCAACCTGACTTGGTCCAGATTTTGCTCACGTGCCTCCGCCGTTCAACAGCCTTGGTAAGTTCTTCCTCCTTCCCCCTCCGTAGATCTCATTAGGGTTCGAACGAATTCATGGAGGTTTGGCACTGTTCTTCACCTGTTCTTCGCTGTAGCATGAGGTTTGATTCAAGCTTGATATTTATCCTGTGCGGCAATAATCCTAGTCCCTTTTTCCTCATCAGAGCATCTCTTTTAGGTAGAAAAATCTGATCTGGACCTTCATAAACTGCTCAAGTACCAGTATTTTAGGTCTAAATATATTTTCATTTTCTGACACGTGGTAGATCCAAAATTGCAATACCAATCTGTGAAACCTGTTTTTCATCACTTAGCCATTTTCCAACTTCAGATCTATACTTTCAATATCCGTGTAGGCGGTTTAACTTCAGAAAATAATAACCTGCCAGGTACCATTAGTCCCCTCTTAAACCGCCAAGTGCTCGTCTTTGTAATTTGATAACGTCACTGTCCGGTTTAACATTTATGCATGCTTCAACACTTTCTGCCTGTTAACCATGAACCTTAAACCGGCACAAATCTTTTCCAGGTTATCGTATAAATGGCCAAATCCTTTTATTCTTGTAACTAGGTTCAATCCCGGGTTACAGAAGAAGAACTGAACGGGTGTGTTGCAACCGGCGCTTTAGCGAAAAAGGAAGACATCCACTGGAGAGCCCCCGGTCCAGAAAATCCTCCTGAGCCCAAGGATGGGGAAGTGATCGTTTTTATTGATCATCTGAGTCGAGGGTTCAGCCCTCCCGGATCAAAAAAATTTCCGTGACGTGCTTCACTTCTTCCAACTTCACCCTCAAGATATTGGGCCTAACTCCGTGTCCAATATTTGCAATTTTCAAGTGTTTTGTGAAGCCTACCTGCAAGAAGATCCCACAGTCGACCTGTTCAGAGATTTCTTCTATTTAAACCGCCGTACTGAATTTACGGATGGGCCCAATACTGAACTTGGCGGGGTTTCAATTCAGAAGAGAAAAGACTTCAGCTTCCCTCACGCTAAGCATCATAGCCATCCCAAAGATTGGAATCAAACTTGGTTCTATTGCCAAGATACATCTCCAGCTGGCGAGAATCCTCTGCCGGGTTACCGTGCTCACCGGCTTACCGATGCACATCCATTCCCCCAAAGACTCAATGCAAAGGAACGGTCCAAATATGCACCACAGCTTTCAAAGCTCAGTGCCTTTGTGACAAACGGTTTGACAGGCATTGATTTTGTCCGTTGCTAGGTATCTTGGAGCATTTTGCCTTTAAGCCGTCGCTCCGGTTTAATGTGTGAGTACACAGGGGATGTGAAAGACCCTCAATGCCACACTGATATTCAGTTGACTGATGCTGAAATTACTGAATCTGTCAAGGAGATGTTGGATGAACCGGTGACCGACTGTAGCAAAACAGGACTTAGTCCTTTTTGCGCTTCAAATAAACCGCCAGCTGTAAGAATTGCCCCACTCCTGCTTTAATCCATATTCTTAATACTCCCTTATGATCTTTTCAATCTTTAAACAGGGTGATGATCCGTTCTGGAAGAAGAAACCACAGGATAAACCGGCCAGAACACCTCGTGTCAAGACCAAGGTCAACAAGAAGCCCGCTAAGAAGAAAAACACCGAGCCTACCGAGTTAAACATTAACGATGATAATCCGGAGTCAGAGGTAGAACTTGATTCACTTGGCTCTTTTGTCATACATCTCATTGACGATGATTTTTATCAGGACGACGCAGAAGCTAGCCGTGCAAATGACGTAGAGGTAACTATTCTCTCATCCAGTTCAGAACCTCTGCCCACAGAGAAAACCCGACAAGCAAGCCGGAAAGTAAGATTTTCTCACCCCCTAGCTTACTTGGATCCAAACTTTCTTTTGAAGAAGCAGCAACACGAAGCTCGCCGCACAACCCGGCATAGCGGCCATGTGGTCACTTCTTCCGGTTTACCGAACTCGCCAGTTCGTAAACGCCGCCCAGAGGTCTCTTCTATTTCTGACACATCTTATCCCAAGGCGGGTTATTTCCAACAACCTCTTAATCCGTCTGATTCAAACTATCAGGGAACTTCCCATTCATCCTCTGGCGAGTCCACAGGGACACAAATTCCAACCCTCAAAACTGTTCCTGGGTGAGCATTTTTAACTAACCCCTTATACCTTATGCTTGATCATTATACTAACCTGTTATTTGCGTCTCTGTCAGAGCCAAGGCCAGACCCAGTAAAAAGGCCAAATTGAACAAACCGGCTGATGACAGCGCGCCAACTGATCCGGAAAAGAACCCGGAACAGTTTGAACCAAATACTGAAGCTATTCTTGATGATCCGCCACCGCAAGATCATGAAACCTTTGTTGAACAAATGGAAATTGATCCGATGGGTCATGCTGATAAACCGCCAAGCCCAACTAAGGCTGCTGATGATAAAGCTGACGATGTTGTAGTTACTAGTGTCAGTTATACAGCCCCAGGCAACCCCACTGCTCTGTCAAAACATAGTGCCAAAGAAGAATTTTCTACTGTTGACAAGGGCAAGTGTAAGGTGGACTTGGAAAGCTATGCCCACCTCAGCGCCCAAGATATTCATTCTGGGGTTTTAAACCGTTTGTACACAAGCCGTGATTATGAAGCCGGTTTACTGAACATGATGAAGGAGCGATATGAGGTAAATACTGTTAACTCTGCATAAATATTCTTCCCTTAGCCGCCAAGTTTACTAGACATAAAAGAATAGAATGTTCTGCAAACTTTCAAGAACCATATAGATCAACTCCACTAGCCCGCAAGGGCCGGTTTATAATGTCAATATGAACCGGGACTTTAGAATAATAACTCTTCAATTTCGCCTGTGTAGCCCCCAAGGGTCGACTTAACAAATATGTTAAGTTGAGACTAATCATGCTGTAAGGCTCAAAATTCTTACTTAGGACCTTTATAATCCGGTTGACCATCAAGCTGATAGTTGTTATGTGCTTGGGACTTGTAATTTTTTTTATAAGAAGCAATAGATATTAGCCCCCAAGTGCCAAGTATATTACTTGTTATGTGCTTGGGACTTTGAATATGCACTGCTATCTAATTAATTACATGTCTCTTGCAGGCTGATCTTAACAAGAAGGAATCTCAAATCGCCGACCTTCAAGAAAATATCAAGTCGCAACAAGCCGAGACCTCCAAAGCCAAGGAAGAACTGACCAGTGCCTTAACAGCAATGGAAAAACTGAAGGAGAGCTTCAAGAACGAGCAGGCAGGTTGGGATACAGAAAAGTCAACTCTGCTGAAGAGGGCTGAGGATGCTGAGGCAGCCCTTAATCCGGTAGCTGAGGAGCTAACTGGCTTGAAACTGCAAATAAATGTCATGACTGCTGCCGTATTTGGTAAATAACTTCTTCATAAGCTTTGAACATGTATTATGTAAGAGACTGCCGGTTTACCGATGTTTTTTATGATGCAGGAACTCGCATTGCTCATCTTGGCTCAGATATGCGGCAAAAACTGAAAGCCGCCTATACACTTATAGAGCAATTATATACCGGCGTACAACGGGTTATCTGCACAGCTTCCCATAATAAACCGCCCCCAACCTTGATCAAGGAGACGTTGGAAAGGCTGGCGATGATGCCTGCATGGTTTGAAGAGCTAAAGAAGTCAGCTGCCAGGGCGGGTGCTCTTACTGCACTGACTCAGGCCAAAGCTTGGATATCTGATCTTGATCCGGCCGATGTGGGAAACGGCTACCCGAGCATAAAGGAGGACGGGTCAGACTTTAATAACGATGACCTCAGAGCCTTGACGAGGGAAATGTGCCCATTGGCTAGCAAATTGGCTGAAGAAACCGATCTTTCACATTATCGGTCGATTTATGATGCCAACAACAAGAGAGTTAACGCGCCAACTTATGGTGCTCCAAATCTTATTCCTCCAATCCGTAAGCATACCTATGCCCCTGATGTTGACCCCTCCACACTTATAAGTGATGAAGCTGTATTCAAGGCCTTAACTGGGATCGATTGGACCACCATTGACTTCCAGCCACTGGGTAGAGAGGAGGAAGATGAACCGGCGCTGGACGATCCGCAACCTTCAAGTCAGCCAGGCCAGGACTCATAAACCGGGGGCCAGTTTAGCAGCTGCTTTCTGTAAGACTTGTTAAAACAATTATTCTTTTGGGTACCAAACGCCTTGTAATAGGCTAGCTTAAACTATTGTTCTGCTATGCCATCGTGCATATTTACTTTGCATGAGACTGCTAATCCACCATATTAAGATATGCCACTTATGCTTATAATATTAACAATGTGGAATCTGCTCCTACATGCAACGGATTAAAAGTGTCCTGGCGGTTTACCGCTGGACGGGTCATAACGCCCAATATAAAACCATGGAAACTAACATAGCTTATACCCAAGGCTGGACTTTCAGAATAACCAAATTTGAAATATATCATACCTGTGATATTTGATCACACTGTTGGTTTACCAAACCGGTGTAGTAAGGGGGAGAATTGTCGGGCCCCTTTCTGGGAATAAATCTCAGAAAAGGTCCTAGGTCACACCAGCCCCAAGATCAACACAACTGGTGGACTTCCTTGATATAGATAACCAGTACAAATAATATTACACAGGGTTGAGTCTGAAGGCTCAACAAAATTATTACAAACTCGCTAAATATATGGCAGCGGCGGAATATGACAGTGATGTGGTGGTGGTACATCTCTGATACAATAACGTAAAGCCAAGCGTCAGAGTGAGGCTTGACTATTTATTGGTGTAGCAGAAGCTCAGCGGATGATACAGGTGGTAGAATCCTATCTCACAGGTTGACTGACTGGGACTCCTCTATGCGTCGGGCTCGCTAGCGCAATCCTTCTCCACAAGCTCGTCCTCCTCCAAGTCTGGCCAAGTAAATAGCCAGGGACAAGCCAGTGAGTACGTTGGAATGTACTCGCAAACATTATGAACAAAAGATATAATGCATGCACATGCTCATGCTGACTAAAATCCTGGTCATGACATAATTATAAAATGATGCGGAAGTAAATAAAACAAGTTAGCCATAACCAGTCTCTTAAGAAAATAAAAGCAAGTGAATGCCACGGGTAGTCTAGCCAGCCCAAGTGACATTCCGAAAAAGAAATAAGAGAAATGCCGGTCGGGTGTCTACAAGAGTAGTGGCGAGATAAACCGCCTGTGAACTCGAGAGACGCCACGAGAGGTCTTGAAAAGAAATGCCTGTCGGGCGTCAAGTGACGCCACGGTTGGACTTGAAGAGAAATGCCAATCGGGTGTCCACAAGAATAGTGGCGAGATAAACCGCCTGTTAACTCGAGAGACGCCACGAGAGGTCTTGAAAATAATAGTTGAGTGCCCGGGGTAGTCTAGCCAGCCCCTGAGACACTCAGGAAGAAAATAAAATGAGAGAAACGGTTAGTCCTCAATATTATGCATAGCCATAATAATATTTAATAAGCATAAAATAATCAAGGTAGTAACAGGGTATCAATAATTATACTACAAAAATGAGTCAGACACATTTTTATTATTTCCTCCGGAGACCGATACCGGGACCGACACTTGACCCACCCAGCTACGCCCTTTGACCGAGGACACGGCTATTCGAACAGTTTTAACTCTGCAGAGGGTGTACTCTTTACCCACAAGTAAAGGATTTCTTTAGTCAGTACCGTGACACTGACTAATTCCCTTTACGGTCTTTGGGTTGAAAACACACCTGACCAGCACACACCAGAATAACTCTCCGGATGCCAAGAATCACCAAAAGCATCATTCAAGAAAAACTCTGAGACGGAGAGACCAACGTCCTGCATGGGATCACTATTAGTACGCGCGGATTACAAGGGGTGCCCCCCTCTCAGTCACAACCGGAAACACCCATGCCCCTTGACCCGATGATAGGATTTAGTCCAAGGCCTTTGGAAACCCTCATCGTGGCCCTCTGTACGGTGTGTACCTGGACAGGGGTTAACAACTTAGTCAGCCGCACCTTCCTTGCGGAAGGACCCGTGGCAGCTCGGTATCCAGCTAGGTGTAACGGAACAAGACTCGATCTAGGACGACTCAGGAGGTATTAATTAACATCACCGAAATATTCCACTTAAGTCACATGACACCACCGTGTCAAGCATAAGGGCCCGTGCCCACCGACAGGTCCAAGGCAGGAGACACTCTCCCGTATTCCCACAACTTTACCATGTCAGAAGAATCTCTTGCTTGAGTGATGTGCAAGCTATGAGCAAAAGAGATATGACCATGCATGCAAGTGCTAGTGACATACTACAAATATGGTGCAATATCAACCGATGCAACATGCAAATGCAAATGCAATCACCATATCCCAAGTTCAATAATGCTTGCCTTGTCCAAAGTAGTCAGGTGAAAACCCTTCAAAATTCTCGGCAAAGTTTCCCTCTTCTTTTTCTGAAAATTCAAAATCAACTTAATCAAAAAATTTGACAACAGTACAAAAAGTTGTCTCAAAACATTTTTAAATAAATACAAAAAAACTAGAGACAAAAATAAAAATTTCAAAAAAAGAATCAACTCAAACGGAGTTGACGTTTAAAAGATATTAAGGTTTCAAATCCAGGGGCCTTTCTGTAAAACAGCAGGTCCATGTGCTATTATAAAGAAAACGGTTTGGCTGAGAATACGCTTCTCAGCGCAGAAAGCGTAAACAGAGAAATACGCTTTTGAATAAGACATAGAAAAAGAAAAGAACGCTGACGGGTGGGGTCCACCCATCAGGTTTAAACTCAAACGCGTTCGCGCGTGTGCAGAGAGAGTGCGGCGATCGTCGGCGATGATCGCCGGGGTTCCAGTGGCCGGTGATGGTGTGATCGTGTCCAGGGATGAGTACCGCGTCAGTGGGTGGCGGTGGAGGTCGCCGGCGAGCAGCAGAACGGTGGCGAGGTTGTCGGCGGCGGATGGTAGTTTCGGTGGAAATGGGCCTCGCCAGAGAGAGCTTCTGATGTCGAATTGGAACGTGGGATCGACGAGATAGTGTGGTGTGAGATGATTGGTGAAGTTTGGGAGGCGGAGGTGACTTAACGGCGATGAACCGAACGGACACAGAGGCGGCGGGATGGTGACCGGAGTTGGGGAAGATGACCCTCTCGGGCTCGGAGGAGTGCGGGAGAGGGCAATTGGGTGGCAGTGGAGGCGGTGTGAGTGATCGCTGGGGCTCGGGGGCCACTTATAAAGGCAGTCCGAGGAGGTCAGTGGCTTGCGGGCGACGCCGGAATAAATTCCTCCGGCGAGGTTGGTTTGGGCGGTGGTCAAGTTTGAAGCGTGATCAAGGAGGTTGACGGATCTCTCCTGAAGCCTTAACACGGTCGAGATCGAGCTCCTCGAGCTTATCCTGGAGCGGAGGAGCTCCCGTATGGTTGCGGCGGCGCTGTCCGTCTCCGGCGACTGCCAGGCGGGCTCCAGTGGGTTCGGATGGTGCAGTCGGCGCGCGGGGATGCGGAGGAATGTGCCGCGTGGAGGAGAGTAGGTAAGGGAGTTGCGGCGCAGTGATTGAAGTCGGTGGCCGTGGCGGCTCTGCTCGGTCCGCCGCGGATGAGCTCGGTGACCGGTGCACCGGCCAGCCACCGGCCCGTTGATGGCGAGGGACTGACCAAGGGGTCCCGTGGAGATGCATTGAAGGCCAGGGGAGGCGACGCCGTGCGGGAGAGAGGAAAGGGAGGAGTGCACGGCACCGAGCGCCTCTGTCCACTGAACAAATTCAGTTAACTGAATTTTTGTCAGCAGTGAACAGTATGCATATAAGGTGTATGATAGAATGCCAGGAGGTGCTAGGCATTTTAGGAATTTCTGTAAATTTTTGTGGTGATGTGAAGATGCTCAAAAATGAGTTTGCCAAGGTTTCAGAATTTTTGGAGAAATTTAGATTTGGTTTTGAGCAAGAAAATTGTTTCTGGTTCAAATTTGAACTGTGTGAATTTTGAAAATTTTGAACTTTGGACCCCAAGGTTTTTTGGAGAAATGGGTTATGGGTACCATATATTTGCTGAGATAATTTTGGTGCAGGTGGAATCCTTGTAGAAATGGTGGTTCCTTTGTAAACCATAGGAATGATGGATAATATGAATCCCAACTTTGGAATTTGTAAAATATTGAAAGACTATTTTTGTGAGGTGGAAAGGAGTTAGATACTGTCCTATAAGATGTGCTTGACTTGTGGAATGAATTTGGAGTGGAAGAAAAATTGTTAGATGGATTTTAAAAGGGTTAGAGAGAAATGAACAGGGCCATTTCCTTTGAAAAACATTTAAATCACTCCCAAAACCTTTTTTTAAATGAACTATTTGAAAACCTCCAAAATAATAATCCAAATAATTTTAAACCCTTTAAAACTGAACCACTAAAGAAAATTTGAAATCTCGTTAAAGTTGAAAATAACTTTCAGAATAAAAGAACTATAAGGAGATAAATAACAAGAATAATTCAAAATATTTCATTTTAAGGAAAAGGTTTTGAAAATCCATAATAAATATTTTTGGGGTGTTACAACACCTACCCCCCTTAAGAAAAATCTCGTCCCCGAGATTTCAGCTGTCCCTCAAACAGGTACGGATATTCAGTCCTCAGATGATCCTCTCTTTCCCATGTTGCTTCTTCCTCGATGTGATTACTCCATTGAACCTTGTAAAATTTTATTACATTCTGCCGGGTCCTCCGTTCAGACTCCTCTAAAATCTTTATAGGATGCTCCCTATATGTGAGGTCTGGATGATGGTCCAAGTCTTGGTGTTGCACTTGCTTGTCTAGGTTACTAACACATCTTCTTAATTGTGACACATGAAACACATCGTGGACATCTGAAAATTCTGCTAGTAGCTCTAGTTGATAAGCAACCTTGCCTCTTCTTGCGATTACACGGAATGGTCCAGTAAATCTTGGTGCCAATTTTCCTTTGACTTTAAATCTCTGTAGTCCTCTAGTTGGAGATACTCTGAGATACACGTATTCATCGGGCTCAAAACTGATTTGGTGGTGCTTTTGATCGTAATAGCTCTTTTGACGGTTCTAAGCTGCTTCCAGTCTGTCTTGAATAAGCTTCACTTTTGTTTCTACTTCTTTAAGAACTTCGGGACCAAAAATTCGATTGTCTCCGGTCTCTGACCAATTGAGTGGGGTACGACACCTTCGTCCGTACAGGGCTTCAAAAGGTGACATTTTTAAACTGGCTTGATAACTGTTGTTATATGAGAATTCCGCGTATGGTAAACTATCTTCCCAGCTAACTCCGTAGGTGAGCACACATGCTCTTAGCATGTCCTCCAATATTTGATTTACCAGCTCAGTTTGTCCTCCGGTTTGCGGGTGGTATGCTGTGCTGAAAGTTAGTTGAGTTCTTAGGGCTTGCTGTAGGTGTTCCCAAAATCTAGAGACAAATTGGGTGCCTCTGTCAGAGACTATGATCTTGGGTACTCCGTGTAGGTAAACAATCCGGGAGAGGTATAATCTGGAGAGTCTCTGTGTGGAGTTTGTGGTTTTTACCAGAATGAAATGTGCCATCTTGGTCAAATAATCTGTTATAACCCAGATAGCGTCATTTCCATGTCGTGAACTTGGCAGTCCGACGATAAAATCCATTCCTATTACGTCCCATTTCCATTCAGGTATTCTGAGTGGCTACAATAGTCCTGCTGGCCTCTGGCGTTCTGCTTTTACACGCTGGCATGAATTATAACATGCGACGTATACGGCTATATCTCTTTTCATCCCGTGCCACCAATAATTTTCTTGTAAATCCTTGTACATTTTTGTTCCTCCTGGATGGATAGAATATGGAGTGGTATGCGCTTCTGCCAAAATTTGTTGCTTTAATTCTTCCTTATTAGGCACACATAATCTTTTCCCGAACCATAAAATTCCTTGATCATCAACGGTAAACTCGGGCGCCTTGCCCAGTTTCATTTTCCTCTTAATCCCCTCAATACTTGGGTGTCCTTCTTGGGCTTCTTTGATTTGATCCTCTAATGTTGGTTTCATCTCCAGCTGATTAATGGTTCCTTCTGTGACTAATACCATATTGAGTTTGGCAAATTCCTGGTTGAACTCATGTTGTGAAAATTGCACACTATTATTATTGGTGCAGGGATTTCGGCTGAGAGCATCTGCCACAACATTTGCTTTACCCGGATGATAATGAATTCCGATATCGTAGTCCTTTATTAACTCAAGCCAGCGACATTGTCTCAAGTTTATTTCCGGGTGGGTGAAAATATAATTAAGACTCTTGTGGTCCATGTATATTTCACATCGCTCACCGAGAAGAAAGTGTCGCCATTCTTTGAGTGCGTGTATTACCGCAGCTAGCTCCAGATCATGCGTAGGACAATTCTTCTTGTGTTGTCGTAGCTGTCTTGAGGCATAAGCCACGACTTTTCCTTCTTGCATTAATACACATCCAAGGCCTTTCCTGGACGCGTCACAGTATATCTCAAACTTTTTGTGCACATTGGGTACGACCAGAACGGGTGCCGTTGTTAATCTTTTCTTCAATTCTTGGAAACTTTTCTCACAAGCTTCAGTCCATTCAAACTTCTTATCCTTCTTAAGCAATTGGGTTATGGGTTTAGCTATGGTGGAAAATCCTTCGATAAATCTTCGGTAATATCCTGCCAGACCAAGAAAACTCCTGACCTCAGTCACGTTGGTGGGTTGTTTCCATTCTTGGACAGCTTTTACCTTGCTTGGGTCCACTGCTATCCCATCCTGTGTCAGAACATGTCCTAGGAAGCCAACTTCTCGTAACCAAAATTCAAATTTACTGAATTTGGCATAAAGTTGGTTTTTCCTCAATTCTTCCAGGACTATTCGTAGGTGTTGTTCGTGTTCTTCGGGTGTCTTGGAGTAGATAAGTATGTCATCAATAAATACAACCACAAACTTGTCCAAATATTTCAAGAAAACCTTGTTCATGAGATGAACAAAATAAGCAGGAGCGTTGGTTAAGCCAAACGGCATCACTGTAAATTCGTACAATCCATATCTGGTAGTAAATGTAGTCTTGGGTATATCTGACGATCGGATTTTCAATTGGTGGTAACCTGACCTCAAATCTATTTTTGAGAATACCTTGGCTTCTGCTAGTTGTTCGAACAAGTCATTTATCCTGGGCAGCGGGTATTTATTTTTGATGGTGACCATATTGAGAGCCCTGTAATCAATACATAGTCTGAAGGTGCCATCCTTTTTCTTAGCAAATAAAACTGGCGATCCCCATGGTGACGATCTGGGTTTGACGTACCCTTTTTCCATTAATTCCTTAATTTGTTTCTTTAGTTCAGCCAATTCATTTGGAGCCATACGATACGGCTTCTTATAAATGGGAGCCGTTCCAGGTGCTAATTCAATAACGAACTCAATTTCCTGATCAGGTGACATGCCTGGTAGCTCTTCTGGAAATACATCGGGGTATTCACAGACTACAAGGACCTTACTTAATTCTGCCGCATCCACTTGATTTAATTTTCCTTGTGATGCGGAAATCCTCCTTGTGCCAAATTTTATTGTTTCTCCTTGGCAGCTTGTAAGAGTCACCGTGCGGTTGTAGCAGTCTATGAAACCTTTATTTTTGGTTAACCAATCCATTCCCAGAATAACATCTAGTTCGACTGCTTCCAGAACAAAATGGTTGGCTAAAAATACCATTCCTTTGATCTCGATACTTACATCCTTGCAGTACCATTGTGTGCTTTGCTTCGATCCCGGGGCCTGAATAACCATGGAATTTTGCAAAGGCGAAAAAGAAAATTGATTCTCCACGGTGAACCTTTTAGAGATGCATGAATGTGAAGCTCCGGAATCAAATAAAACTGTAGCATTAATTGAGTTGACAGGAAACGTACCGAACACAATATCCGGTGCATTTTGTGCTTCCTCAAGGGTCACGTGGTTGACTTGTCCCTTCCTTTGGTTGTTGTTGTGGTTGATGTTGTTGTGCTTGGGGGCTGTGTTTGTACCACGGCCATTGTTGTTGGGCTTAGTAGTATTATTTCCCTGCTTTGGGCATTGTCTGGAGTAATGCCCTTCTCCTCCGCAGGCATAGTAGGTGATGCCCAGATAGTATGTTGTATCTCTGGTTCTGTTGTTGAAAGCACTGCGGTTCTGCTGTGGTGGTCGAGGTAGTAGTGTTGCTGGTCGGTGTGTTGTGGGCTTCTGAAATTCATTCTTGGGTTTATTGTTGCGAACCTGAGATGACTGGTTCATACGGCACTTGCGTATCTCGTTCATGTTACGATGCTCGTTCTCCAGTATAATTGCCTTGTCCACCACTGTCTTGAAATCAGGAAAGGTGTGGACCACCAGTTGGCATTTTAAAGACGGAATAAGTCCATCGAGAAACTTTTCCATCCTTTTGTCTTCTGTCATATATTCATTGTTGGCGTACCGGGCCAGCTGAGTAAACTGATCCAGGTACTGTGTCACCGTGGTGCCTCATTGCTTGAGATCCTCAAACTCCCTCTTTTTCAGTTTCATGATACTGTTGGGGATATGTGCTCCCCGAAAATTTTCCTTCAATTGTTCCCATGTCATATTGGCTCCGTTGGGATGAGTGTGGCATAAGTTTTCCCACCATGATGCTGCTGTACCAGAAAAATAGTATGGGGTATAAAGTACTTTTTCCCGGTCCATACACTGGGCAATAACCAATTTTCTCTCAATATCACGCAGCAAATCATCTGCCTCCAATGGCTTGTCGGTGTGAGAAAACACAGTAGGATTGGTCTTCTGGAGCTCAGATAATTTTGACCTGTTCTGATTTTGTCCTTGGTGGTTTCCCATATTGATTAAATGTTGCATCATTTCTTGGTGCTGTTGCTGGCTTTGCTCGTACAGACGGCACACTTGTGAAAATGTTGTGTCACTGTCCTGTTGACTACTTTGTCCTTGTGTAAAATTATTTCCCATCTGTCCATGGTTGCTCTCTGGCGGATTTGGCATAGAACGGGTCCAGGGCGATGCATTTTCTTTCTGGGGGTATTTGTGTAACATTAATGAGAAAAGAAATTATAAAGTCAACAAAATTTTTTTTTAAGAGACTGAAAGTAAATCTCCCCCCCGGATGCAAGTACAACAGGTTATATCATACATGCAGGATTTAATTATACAAGATGCTTGCAGAAACTGTATACTACAAGACCACTTATTCAACTAGCGTACTACTTCGTCCTCTCAACGAGCTGTGGTCCGAGTCCATTACTCGCCATCTTACAGAAAGAAGAAAAGAAGAAGAAACAGAAAATAAATATCTTACAACCATGTCATCATAAAAAGACTACTACGGTGCTGACGCTCGATTAGTCCTCACGGAGTGTCTGAGACACTGTAAGCACCGCTGAGGGTGAGTCCCAGCTGTGGCTCTCGAGACTCAACCTCCTCCTCTTCTGGGATGGTCTCCAGTCGTGTAGCGGTTGATGCCACGCCTGTCTGAGGTGGCACCGTGCGCGTCAAAAGTGGAGCCCTGGTCGGAATAGGAGCAGCCAAGCGACTAGCCTCATCACTCGGGGATGAGTGCTAAACCGCGGGCTGTGTAGGAGAGTAGTGTGGTGGAGTCGGAATACGAGGGGCACGTGGTGAAGGTGAACGGAACTCACTCCTGCGAGTGATCCTCGCACGAGCCAGGTCCATTCGTGCAGCAAGATGGTCGTCCACCAGTGCGGTAAAGATCGACTCGAGTGCCATGATGTACTGAATAAGGGGCTCGATCGCCCCATCCCTTTCTCCCGCGGTGCAGGAAAAAGCGTAATGGTTGGTATGAGGAACATGAAACGGAAGGTAGTGATAGGGACGAGTCTGCATAATAGGCAGGATGTCCCTAAGACGTGCAATAGCCTCACGTGCGGCCATCTGGATAGCATGCCTCTCAGAGGGCATAACTCTCCCCATGAAACGGTAGTTGCGGAAGGATAGGTTACTTCCACCCCGAATATATACCGAAGCCTGGTACATAGTCAGAGTGTCTGTGACCCTGTCAGGAAAAATCGTGTACTCAGGACGGCTCGGAGACCTCATCGCATCCCTAGCGATGACGGCAAGAAGACGGGAAAATCCCGCCGGCTCGTTGGCAAAAATCTGGGATGGGCAACTGCCGCCAGACATCTACATCAGTAGACAAAAAATCCAAACAGTCATATTATAAGAATATGATGACTAAGGAAAATTTGTTACGATGCATGAGATGCATGCTAAAAAAATGTTAGTATTGACTCGAGTGCTAGCGATCGTGCCTAGGGTTTCCTACAGTCAGCCTGGCTCTGGTACCAAGACCTGTCGGGCCCCTTTCTAGGAATAAATCTCAGAAAAGGTCCTAAGTCACACCAGCCCCAAGATCAACACAACTGGTGGATTCCTTGATACAGATAACCAGTACAAATAATATTACACAGGGTTGAGTCTGAAGGCTCAACAAAATTATTACAAACTCGCCAAATATATGGCAGCGGCGGAATATGACAGTGGTGTGGTGGTGGTACATCTCTGATACAATAACGTAAAGCCAAGCGTCAGAGTGAGGTTTGACTATTTATTGGTGTAGCAGAAGCTCAGCGGATGATACAGGTGGTAGACTCCTATCTCACAGGTTGACTGACTGGGACTCCTCTATGCGTCGGGCTCGCTAGCGCAATCCTTCTCCACAAGCTCGTCCTCCTCCAAGTCTGGCCAAGTAAATAGCCAGGGACAAGCCAGTGAGTATGTTGGAATGTACTCGCAAACATTATGAACAAAAGATATAATGGATGCACATGCTCATGCTGACTAAAATCCTGGTCATGACATAATTATAAAATGATGCGGAAGTAAATAAAACAAGTTAGCCATAACCAGTCTCTTAAGAAAATAAAAGCAAGTGAATGCCACGGGTAGTCTAGCCAGCCCAAGTGACATTTCGAAAAAGAAATAAGAGAAATGCAGGTCGGGTGTCTACAAGAGTAGTGGCGAGATAAACCGCCTGTTAACTCGAGAGACGCCACGAGAGGTCTTGAAAAGAAATGCCTGTCGGGCGTCAAGTGACGCCACGGTTGGACTTGAAGAGAAATGCCAATCGGGTGTCCACAAGAGTAGTGGCGAGATAAACCGCCTGTTAACTCGAGAGACGCCACGAGAGGTCTTGAAAATAATAGTTGAGTGCCCGGGGTAGTCTAGCCAGCCCTGAGACACTCAGGAAGAAAATAAAATGAGAGAAATGGTTAGTCCTCAATATTATGCATAGCCATAATAATATTTAATAAGCATAAAATAATCAAGGTAGTAACAGGGTATCAATAATTATACTGCAAAAATGAGTCAGACACATTTTTGTTATTTCCTCCGGAGACCGATACCGGGACCGACACTTGACCCACCCAGCTACGCCCTTTGACCGAGGACACGGCTATTCGAACAGTTTTAACTCTGCAGAGGGTGTACTCTTTACCCACAAGTAAAGGATTTCTTTAGTCAGTACCGTGACACTGACTAATTCCCTTTACGGTCTTTCGGTTGAAAACACACCTGACCAGCACACACCAGAATAACTCTTCGGATGCCAGGAATCACCCAAAGCATCGTTCAAGAAAAACTCTGAGACGGAGAGACCAACGTCCTGCATGGGATCACTATTAATATGCGCGGATTACAAGGGGTGCCCCCCTCTCAGCCACAACCGGAAACACCCATGCCCCCTGACCCGATGACAGGATTTAGTCCAAGGCCTTTGGAAACCCTCATCGTGGCCCTCTGTACGGTGTGTACCTGGACAGGGGTTAACAACTTACTCAGCCGCACCTTCCTTGCGGAAGGACCTGTGGCAGCACGGTATCCAGCAAGGTGTAACGAAACAAGACTCGATCTAGGCCGACTCAGGAGGTGTTAATTAACATCACCGGAATATTCCACTTAAGTCACATGACACCACCGTATCAAGCATATGGGCCCGTGCCCACCAGCATGTCCAAGGCAGGAGACACTCTCCCGTATTCCTACAACTTTACCATGTCAGAAGAATCTCTTGCTTGAGTGATGTGCAAGCTATGAGCAAAAGAGATATGACCATGCATGCAAGTGCTAGTGACATACTACAAATATGGTGCAATATCAACCGATGCAACATGCAAATGCAAATGCAATCACCATATCCCAAGGTCAATAATGCTTGCCTTGTCCAAAGTAGTCAGGTGAAAACCCTTCAAAATTCTCGGCAAAGTTTCCCTCTTCTTTTTCTGAAAATTCAAAATCAACTTAATTAAAAAATTTGACAACAGTACAAAAAGTTGTCTCAAAACATTTTTAAATAAATACAAAAAAACTAGAGACAAAAATAAAAATTTCAAAAAAAGAATCAACTCAAACGGAGTTGAGGTTTAAAAGATATTAAGGTTTCAAATCTAGGGGCCTTTCTGTAAAACAGCAGGTCCATGTGCTATTATAAAGAAAACGGTTTGGCCGAGAATACGCTTCTCAGCGCAGAAAGCGTAAACGGAGAAATACGCTTTTGAATAAGACATAGAAAAAGAAAAGAACGCTGACGGGTGGGGTCCACCCGTCAGTTTTAAACTCAAACGCGTTCGCGCGTGTGCAGAGAGAGTGCGGCGATCGTCGGCGACGATCGCCGGAGTTCCAGTGGCCGGCGATGGTGTGATCGTGTCCAGGGATGAGTACCGCGTCAGTGGGTGGCGGTGGAGGTCGCCGGCGAGCAGCAGAACGGCGGCGAGGTTGTCGGCGGCGGATGGTAGTTTCAGTGGAAATGGGCCTCGCCGGAGAGAGCTTCTGATGTCGAATTGGAACGTAGGATCGACGAGATAGTGCGGTGTGAGATGATTGGTGAAGTTTGGGAGGCGGAGGTGACTTAACGGCGATGAACCGAACGGAGACAGAGGCGGCGGGATGGTGACCGGAGTTGGGGAAGATGACCTTCTTGGGCTCGGAGGAGTGCGGGAGAGGGCAATTGGGTGGCAGTGGAGGCGGTGTGAGTGATCGCTGGGGCTCGGGGGCCAATTATAAAGGCAGTCCGAGGAGGTCAGTAGCGTGCGGGCGACGCCGGAATAAATTCCGCCGGCGAGGTTGGTTTGGGCGGTGGTCAAGTTTGAAGCGTGATCAAGGAGGTTGACGGATCTCTCCCGAAGCCTTAACGCGGTCGAGATCGAGCTCCTCGAGCTTATCCTGGAGCGGAGGAGCTCCCGTACTGTTGCGGTGGCGCTGTCCGTCTCCGGCGACTGCCAGGCGGGCTCAAGTGGGTTCGGATGGTGCAGGCGGCGCGCGGGGATGCGGAGGAATGTGCCGCGTGGAGGAGAGTAGGTAAGGGAGTTGCGGCGCAGTGATTGAAGTCGGTGGCCGTGGCGGCTCTGCTCGGTCCGCCGCAGATGAGCTCGATGACCGGTGCACCGGCCAGCCACCGGCCCGTTGATGGCGAGGGAATGACCAAGGCGTCCCGTGGAGATGCATTGAAGGCCAGGGGAGGTGACGCCATGCAGGAGAGAGGAAAGGGAGGAGTGCACGGCACCGAGCGCCTCTGTCCACTGAACAAATTCAGTTAACTGAATTTTTGTCAGCAGTGAACAGTATGCATATAAGGTGTATGATAGAATGCCCGGAGGTGCTAGGCATTTTAGGAATTTATGTAAATTTTTGTGGTGATGTGAAGATGCTCAAAAATGAGTTTGCCAAGGTTTCAGAATTTTTGGAGAAATTTAGATTTCGTTTTGAGCAAGAAAATTGTTTCTGGTTCAAATTTGAACTGTGTGAATTTTGAAAATTTTGAACTTTGGACCCCAAGGTTTTTTTGGAGAAATGGGTTGTGGGTACCATATATTTGCTGAGATAATTTTGGTGGAGGTGGAATCCTTGTAGAAATGGTGGTTCCTTTGTAAACCATAGGAATGATGGATAATATGAATCCCAACTTTGGAATTTGTAAAATATTGAAAGAATATTTTTGTGAGGTGGAAAGGAGTTGGATACTGTCCTATAAGATGTGCTTGACTTGTGGAATGAATTTGGAGTGGAAGAAAAATTGTTAGATGGATTTTAGAAGGGTTAGAGAGAAATGAACAGGGCCATTTCCTTTGAAAAACATTTAAATCACTCCCAAAACCTTTTTTTTAAATGAACTATTTGAAAACCTCCAAAATAATAATCCAAATAATTTTAAACCCTTTAAAACTGAACCACTAAAGAAAATTTGAAATCTCGTTAAAGTTGAAAATAACTTTTAGAATAAAAGAACTATAAGGAGATAAATAACAAGAATAATTCGAAATATTTCATTTTAAGGAAAAGGTTTTGAAAATCCATAAGAAATATTTTTGGGGTGTTACAACACCTACCCCCCTTAAGAAAAATCCCGTCCCCGAGATTTCAGCTGTCCCTCAAACTGGTACGGATATTCAGTCCTCAGATGATCCTCTCTTTCCCATGTTGCTTCTTCCTCGGTGTGATTACTCCATTGAACCTTGTAAAGTTTTATTACATTCTGCCGGGTCCTCCGTTCAGACTCCTCTAAAATCTTTATAGGATGCTCCCTATATGTGAGGTCTGGATGAAGGTCCAAGTCTTGGTGTTGCACTTGCTTGTCTGGGTTACTAACACATCTTCTTAATTGTGACACGTGAAACACATCGTGGACATCTGAAAATTCTGCCTGTAGCTCTAGTTGATAAGCAACCTTGCCTCTTCTTGCGATTACACGGAATGGTCCAATAAATCTTGGTGCCAATTTTCCATTGACTTTAAATCTCTGTAGTCCTCTAGTTGGAGATACTCTGAGATACACGTATTCATCGGGCTCAAAACTGATTTGGTGGTGCTTTTGATCGTAATAGCTCTTCTGACGGTTCTGAGCTGCTTTCAGTCTGTCTTGAATAAGCTTCACTTTTGTTTCTGCTTCTTTAAGAACTTCGGGACTAAAAATTCGACTGTCTCCGGTCTCTGACCAATTGAGTGGGGTACGACACCTTCGTCCGTACAGGGCTTCAAAAGGTGACATTTTTAAACTGGCTTGATAACTGTTGTTATATGAGAATTCCGCGTGTGGTAAACTGTCTTCCCAGCTAACTCCGTAGGTGAGCACAGATGCTCTTAGCATGTCCTCCAATATTTGATTTACCCGCTCAGTTTGTCCTCCGGTTTGCGGGTGGTATGCTGTGCTGAAAGTTAGTTGAGTTCCTAGGGCTTGCTGTCGGTGTTCCCAAAATCTAGAGACAAATTGGGTGCCTCTGTCAGAGACTATGATCTTGGGTACTCCGTGTAGGCAAACAATCCGGGAGAGGTATAATCTGGAGAGTCTCTGTGTGGAGTTTGTGGTTTTTACCAGAATGAAATGTGCCATCTTGGTCAAATAATCTGTTATAACCCAGATAGCGTCATTTCCATGTCGTGAACTTGGCAGTCCGACGATAAAATCCATTCCTATTACGTCCCATTTCCATTCAGGTATTCTGAGTGGCTACAATGGTCCTGCTGGCCTCTTGCATTCTGCTTTTACACGCTGGCATGAATCACAACGTGCGACGTATACGGCTATATCTCTTTTCATCCCGTGCCACCAATAATTTTCTTGTGAATCCTTGTACATTTTTGTTCCTCCTGGATGGATAGAATACGGAGTGGTATACGCTTCTGCCAAAATTTGTTGCTTTAATTCTTCCTTATTAGGCACACATAATCTTTTCCCGAACCATAAAATTCCTTGATCATCAACGGTAAACTCGGGCGCCTTGCCCAGTTTCATTTTCCGATTAATCCCCTCAACACTTGGGTGTCCTTCTTGGGCTTCTTTGATTTGATCCTTTAATGTTGGTTTCATCTCCAGCTGATTAATGGTTCCTTCTGTGACTAAGACCATATTGAGTTTGGCAAATTCCTGGTTGAACTCATGTTGTGAAAATTGCACACTATTATTATTGGTGCAGGGATTTCGGCTGAGAGCATCTGCCACAACATTTGCTTTACCCGGATGATAATGAATTCCGATATCGTAGTCCTTTATTAACTCAAGCCAGCGACACTGTCTCAAGTTTAGTTCCGGCTGGGTGAAAATATAATTAAGACTCTTGTGGTCCATGTATATTTCACATCGCTCACCGAGAAGAAAGTGTCGCCATTCTTTGAGTGCGTGTATTACCGCAGCTAGCTCCAGATCATGCATAGGATAATTCTCCTCGTGTCGTCGTAGCTGTCTTGAGGCATAAGCCACGACTTTTCCTTCTTGCATTAATACACATCCAAGGCCTTTCCTGGACGCGTCACAGTATATCTCAAACTTTTTGTGCACATTGGGTACGACCAGAACGGGTGCCGTTGTTAATCTTTTCTTCAATTCTTGGAAACTTTTCTCACAAGCTTCAGTCCATTCAAACTTCTTATCCTTCTTAAGCAATTGGTTTATGGGTTTAGCTATGGTGGAAAATCCTTCGATAAATCTTCGGTAATATCCTGCCAGACCAAGAAAACACCTGACCTCAGTCACGTTGGTGGGTTGTTTCCATTCTTGGACAGCTTTTACCTTGCTTGGGTCCACTGCTATCCCATCCTGTGTCAGAACGTGTCCTAGGAAGCCAACTTCTCGTAACCAAAATTCAAATTTACTGAATTTGGCATAAAGTTGGTTTTTCCTCAATTCTTCCAGGACTATTCGTAGGTGTTGTTCGTGTTCTTCGGGTGTCTTGGAGTAGATAAGTATGTCATCAATAAATACGACCACGAACTTGTCCAAATATTTCAAGAAAACCTTGTTCATGAGATGAACAAAATAAGCAGGAGCGTTGGTTAAGCCAAACGGCATCACTGTAAATTTGTACAATCCATATCTGGTAGTAAATGTAGTCTTGGGTATATCTGATGATCGGATTTTCAATTGTGGTAACCTGACCTCAAATCTACTTTTGAGAATACCTTGGCTTTTGCTAGTTGTTCGAACTAGTCATTTATCCTGGGCAGCGGGTATTTATTTTTGATGGTGACCATATTGAGAGCCATGTAATCCATACATAGTCTGAGGGTGCCATCCTTTTTCTTAGCAAATAAAACTGGCGATCCCCATGGTGACGAGCTGGGTCTGACGTACCCTTTTTCCATTAATTCCTTAATTTGTTTCTTTAGTTCAGCCAATTCGGTTGGAGCCATACGATACGGCTTCTTATAAATGGGAGCCGTTCCAGGTGCTAATTTAATAACGAACTCAATTTCCCGATCAGGTGGCATGCCTGGTAGCTCTTCTGGAAATACATCGGGGTATTCACAGACTACAAGGACCTTACTTAATTCTGCCGCATCCACTTGATTTAATTTTCCTTGTGATGCGGAAATCCTCCTTGTGCCAAATTTTATTGTTTCTCCTTGGCAGCTTGTAAGAGTCACCGTGCGGTTGTAGCAGTCTATGAAACCTTTATTTTTGGTTAACCAATCCATTCCCAGAATAACATCCAGTTCGACTGCTTCTAGAACAATAAGGTTGGCTAAAAATACCATTCCTTTGATCTCGATACTTACATCCTTGCAGCACCATTGTGTGCTTTGCTTCGATCCCGGGGACTGAATAACCATGGAATTTTGCAAAGGCGAAAAAGAAAATTGATTCTCCGCGGCGAACCTTTTAGAGATGCATGAATGCGAAGCTCCGGAATCAAATAAAACTGTAGCATTAATTGAGTTGACAGGAAACGTACCGAACACAATATCCGGTGCATTTTGTGCTTCCTCAAGGGTCACGTGGTTGACTTGTCCCTTCCTTTGGTTGTTGTTGTGGTTGATGTTGTTGTGCTTGGGGGCTGTGCTTGTACCATGGCCATTGTTGTTGGGCTTAGTAGTATTATTTCCCTGCTTTGGGCATTGCCTGGAGTAATGCCCTTCTCCTCCGCAGGCATAGCAGGTGATGCCTAGATAGTATGTTGTATCTCTGGTTCTGTTGTTGAAAGCACTGTGGTTCTGCTGCGGTGGTCGAGGTAGTAGTGTTGCTGGTCGGTGTGTTGTGGGCTTCTGAAATTCATTCTTGGGTTTATTGTTGCAAACCTGAGATGACTGGTTCATACGGCGCTTGCGTATCTCGTTCATGTTACGATGCTCGTTCTCCAGTATAATTGCCTTGTCCACGAGTGTCTTGAACTCAGGAAAGGTGTGGACCACCAGTTGGCATTTTAAAGACGGAATAAGTCCATCGAGAAACTTTTCCATCTTTTTGTCTTCTGTCATATATTCATCGTTGGCGTACCGGGCCAGCTGAGTAAACTGATCCAGGTACTGTGTCACCGTGGTGCCTCATTGCTTGAGATCCTCAAACTCCCTCTTTTTCAGTTTCATGATACTGTTGGGGATATGTGCTCCCCGAAAATTTTCCTTGAATTGTTCCCATATCATATTGGCTCCGTTGGGATGAGTGTGGCATAAGTTTTCCCACCATGATGCTGCTGTACCAGAAAAATAGTATGGGGTATAAAGTACTTTTTCCCGGTCCGTACACTGGGCAATAACCAATTTTCTCTCAATATCACGCAGCCAATCATCTGCCTCTAATGGCTTGTCGGTGTGAGAAAACACAGTAGAATTGGTCTTCTGGAGCTCAGATAATTTTGACCTGTTCTGATTTTGTCCTTGTTGGTTTCCCATATTGATTAAATGTTGCATCATTTCTTGGTGCTGTTGCTGGCTTTGCTCGTACAGACGGCACACTTGTGAAAATGCTGTGTCACTGTCCTGTTGACTACTTTGTCCTTGTGTAAAATTATTTCCCATCTATCCATGGTTGCTCTCTGGCGGATTTGGCATAGAACGGGTCCAGGGGCGATGCATTTTCTTTCTGGGGGTATTTGTGTAACCTTAATGAGAAGAAATTATAAAGGCAACAAATTTTTTTTAAGAGACTGAAAGTAAATCTCCCCCCAGGATGCAAGTACAACAGGTTATATCATACATGCAAGATTTAATTATACAAGATGCTTGCAGAAACTATATACTACAAGACCACTTATTCAACTAGCGTACTACTTCGTCCTCTCAACGAGCTGTGGTCCGAGTCCATTACTCGCCATCTTACGAAAAGAAGAAAAGAAGAAGAAACAGAAAATAAATATCTTACAACCATGTCATCATAAAAAGACTACTACGGTGCTGACGCTCGATTAGTCCTCACGGAGTGTCTGAGACACTGTAAGCACCGCTGAGGGTGAGTCCCAGCTGTGGCTCTCGAGACTCAACCTCCTCCTCTTCTGGGATGGTCTCCAGTCGTGTAGCGGTTGATGCCACGCCTGTCTGAGGTGGCACCGTGTGCGTCAAAAGTGGAGCTCTTGTCCGAATAGGAGCAGCCAAGCGACTAGCCTCATCACTCGGGGATGAGTGCTGAACCGCGGGCTGTGTAGGAGAGTAGTGTGGTGGAGTCGGAATACGAGGGACACGTGGTGAAGGTGAACGGAACTCACTCCTGCGAGTGATCCTCGCACGAGCCAGGTCCATTCGTGCAGCAAGATGGTCGTCCACCAGTGCGGTAAAGATCGACTCGAGTGCCATGATGTACTGAATAAGGGGCTCGATCGCCCCATCCCTTTCTCCCGCGGTGCAGGAAAAAGCGTAATGGTTGGTATAAGGAACATGACACGGAAGGTAGTGATAGGGACGAGTCTGCATAATAGGCAGGATGTCCCTAAGACCTGCAATAGCCTCACGTGCGGCCATCTGGATAGCATGCCTCTCAGAGGGCATGACTCTCCCCATGAAACGGTAGTTGCGGAAGGACAAGTTACTTCCACCCCGAATATATACCGAAGCCTGGTACATAGTTAGAGTGTCTGTGACCCTGTCAGGAAAAATCGTGTACTCAGGACGGCTCGGAGACCTCATCGCATCCCTAGCGATGACGGCAAGAAGACGGGAAAATCCCGCCGGCTCGTTGGCAAAAATCTAGGATGGGCAACTGCCGCCAGACATCTACATCAGTAGACAAAAAATCCAAACAGTCATATTATAAGAATATGATGACTAAGGAAAATTTGTTACGATGCATGAGATGCATGCTAAAAAAAATGTTAGTATTGACTCGAGTGCTAGCGATCGTGCCTAGGGTTTCCTACAGTCAGCCTGGCTCTGCTCTGGTACCAAGACCTGTCGGGCCCCTTTCTAGGAATAAATCTCAGAAAAGGTCCTAAGTCACACCAGCCCCAAGATCAACACAACTGGTGGACTTCCTTGATACAGATAACCAGTACAAATAATATTACACAGGGTTGAGTCTGAAGGCTCAACAAAATTATTACAAACTAGCCAAATATATGGCAGCGGCGGAATATGACAGTGGTGTGGTGATGGTACATCTCTGATACAATAACGTAAAGCCAAGCGTCAGACTGAGGCTTGACTATTTATTGGTGTAGCAGAAGCTCAGCGGATGATACAGGTGGTAGACTCCTATCTCACAGGTTGACTAACTGGGACTCCTCTATGCGTCGGGCTCGCTAGCGCAATCCTTATCCACAAGCTCGTCCTCCTCCAAGTCTGGCCAAGTAAATAGCCAGGGACAAGCCAGTGAGTACGTTGGAATGTACTCACAAACATTATGAACAAAAGATATAATGGATGCACATGCTCATGCTGACTAAAATCCTGGTCATGACATAATTATAAAATGATGCGGAAGTAAATAAAACAAGTTAGCCATAACCAGTCTCTTAAGAAAATAAAAGCAAGTGAATGTCACGGGTAGTCTAGCCAGCCCAAGTGACATTCCGAAAAAGAAATAAGAGAAATGCCGGTCGGGTGTCTACAAGTGTAGTGGCGAGATAAACCGCCTGTTAACTCGAGAGACGCCACGAGAGGTCTTGAAAAGAAATGCCTGTCGGGCGTCAAGTGACGCCATGGTTGGACTTGAAGAGAAATACCAATCGGGTGTCCACAAGAGTAGTGGCGAGATAAACCGCCTGTTAACTCGAGAGATGCCACGAGAGGTCTTGAAAATAATAGTTGAGTGCCCGGGGTAGTCTAGCCAGCCCCTGAAACACTCAGGAAGAAAATAAAATGAGAGAAACGGTTAGTCCTCAATATTATGCATAGCCATAATAATATTTAATAAGCATAAAATAATCAAGGTAGTAACAGGGTATCAATAATTATACTGCAAAAATGAGTCAGACAAATTTTTATTATTTCCTCCGAAGACCGATACCGGGGCCGACACTTGACGCACCCAGCTACGCCCTTTGACCGAGGACACGGCTATTCAAACAGTTTTAACTCTGCAGAGGGTGTACTCTTTACCCACAAGTAAAGGATTTCTTTAGTCAGTACCGTGACACTGACTAATTCCCTTTACGGTCTTTGGGTTGAAAACACACCTGACCAGCATACACCAGAATAACTCTCCGGATGCCAGGAATCACCCAAAGCATCGTTCAAGAAAAACTCTGAGACGGAGAGACCAACGTCCTGCATGGGATCACTATTAATACGCACGGATTACAAGGGGTGGCCCCCTCTTAGTCACAACCGGAAACACCCATGCCCCCTGACCCGATGACAGGATTTAGTCCAAGGCCTTTGGAAACCCTCATCGTGGCCCTCTGTACGGTGTGTACCTGGACAGGGGTTAACAACTTACTCAGCCGCACCTTCCTTGCGGAAGGACCCGTGGCAGCACGGTATCGAGCTAGGTGTAACGGAACAAGACTCGATCTAGGCCGACTCAGGAGGTGTTAATTAACATCACCGGAATATTCCACTTAAGTCACATGACACCACCATGTCAAGCATAAGGGCCCGTGCCCACCGGCACGTCCAAGGCATGAGACACTCTCCCGTATTCCCACAACTTTACCATGTCAGAAGAATCTCTTGGTTGAGTGATGTGCAAGCTATGAGCAAAAGAGATATGACCATGCATGCAAGTGCTAGTGACATACTACAAATATGGTGCAATATCAACCGATGCAACATGCAAATGCAAATGCAATCACCATATCCCAAGTTCAATAATGCTTGCCTTGTCCAAAGTAGTCAGGTGAAAACCCTTCAAAATTCTCGGCAAAGTTTCCCTCTTCTTTTTCTGAAAATTCAAAATCAACTTAATTAAAAAAATTGACAACAGTACAAAAAGTTGTCTCAAAACATTTTTAAATAAATACAAAAAAACTAGAGACAAAAATAAAAATTTCAAAAAAAGAATCAACTCAAACGGAGTTGAGGTTTAAAAGATATTAAGGTTTCAAATCCAGGGGCCTTTCTGTAAAACAGTAGGTCCATGTGCTATTATAAAGAAAACTGTTTGGCCGAGAATACGCTTCTCAGCGCAAAAAGCATAAACAGAGAAATACGCTTTTGAATAAGACATAGAAAAAGAAAAGAACGCTGACGGGTGGGGTCCACCCGTCAGGTTTAAACTCAAACACGTTCGCGCGTGTGCAGAGAGAGTGTGGTGTGAGATGATTGGTGAAGTTTGGGAGGCGGAGGTGACTTAACGGCTATGACCCGAACGGAGACAAAGGCGGCGGGATGGTGACCGGAGTTGGGGAAGATGACCCTCTCGGGCTCGGAGGAGTGCGGGAGAGGGCAATTGGGTGGCAGTGGAGGCGGTGTGAGTGATCGCTGGGGCTCGGGGGCCACTTATAAAGGCAGTCCGAGGAGGTCAGTGGCTTGCGGGCGACGCCGGAATAAATTCCACCGGCGAGGTTGGTTTGGGCGGTGGTCAAGTTTGAAGCGTGATCAAGGAGGTTGACGGATCTCTCCCGAAGCCTTAACGCGGTCGAGATCGAGCTCCTCGAGCTTATCCTGGAGCGGAGGAGCTCCCGTACGGTTGCGGCGGTGCTGTCCGTCTCCGGCGACTGCCAGGCGGGCTCCAGTGGGTTCGGATGGTGCAGGCGGCGCCGGGGATGCGGAGGAATGTGCCGCGTGGAGGAGAGTAGGTAAGGGAGTTGCGGCGCAGTGATTGAAGTCGGTGGCCGTGGCGGCTCTGCTCGGTCCGCCGCGGATGAGCTCGGTGACCGGTGCACCGGCCAGCCACCGGCCCATTGATGCCGAGGGACTGTCCAAGGGGTCCCGTGGAGATGCATTGAAGGCCAGGGGAGGCGACGCCGTGCGGGAGAGAGGAAAGGGAGGAGTGCACGGCACCGAGCGCCTCTGTCCACTTAACAAATTCAGTTAACTGAATTTTTGTCAGCAGTGAACAGTATGCATATAAGGTGTATGATAGAATGCCAGGAGGTGCTAGGCATTTTAGGAATTTCTGTAAATTTTTGTGGTGATGTGAAGATGCTCAAAAATGAGTTTGCCAAGGTTTCAGAATTTTTGGAGAAATTTAGATTTGGTTTTAAGCAAGAAAATTGTTTCTGGTTCAAATTTGAACTGTGTGAATTTTGAAAATTTTGAACTTTGGACCCCAAGGTTTTTTGGAGAAATGGGTTGTGGGTACCATATATTTGCTGAGATAATTTTGGTGGAGGTGGAATCCTTGTAGAAATGGTGGTTCCTTTGTAAACCATAGGAATGATGGATAATATGAATCCCAACTTTGGAATTTGTAAAATATTGAAAGAATATTTTTGTGAGGGGGAAAGGAGTTGGATAGTGTCCTATAAGATGTGCTTGGCTTGTGGAATGAACTTGGAGTGGAAGAAAAATTGTTAGATGGATTTTAGACGGGTTAGAGAGAAATGAACAGGGCCATTTCCTTTGAAAAACATTTAAATCACTCCCAAAACCTTTTTTTTAAATGAACGATTTGAAAACCTCCAAAATAATAATCCAAATAATTTTAAACCCTTTAAAACTGAACCACTAAAGAAAATTTGAAATCTCGTTAAAGTTGAAAATAACTTTCAGAATAAAAGAACTATAAGGAGATAAATAACAAGAATAATTCGAAATATTTCATTTTAAGGAAAAGGTTTTGAAAATCCATAAGAAATATTTTTGGGGTGTTACAAGAACGCAAACTTTGAGCACTGGTAATTATCATAGATTGCTTGGCTTATGAACAAAACCAGGCCGGGTTAATAAACACCGGATATTATCTTATCTCATACTGGCGACTTATAGTCAAAAGCCAGGCCGGGTTAATAAACACCGAATGTTATCTTATCTCATACTGGCGACTTATAGTCAAAAGCCAGGCCGGGTTAATAAACACCGGATGAATTATGATCATAAAGCATTATAAGCCTCATCAAATAAACCTCAAAAAAACTGTGGAATAAAACAAACGAAAAAACGAGGCTTTTCATGGGCTGCCAGGCCAAAAATCGAGTGCTTTCACGGGCCGCACAGCCACTGAGTTAAACCTATATACAAACCTTATAAGATGGACCTCACATAACCAATCGTCGTTTTAACTTTGACAAGTTCAGGGTCTGTATAAGATTGACTTGTCAAACATTCGGCGGGTCATTCCAGGAATACCTGGGCGGAGTGGCTTACTTAAAATGGCAGGATAACCCGGAGTTTTAGGTGAATACACCTGGCTTCCAAGCCTGGCTTTTAAGCCTATTACAAGGGTTATACAACCTCTTTGTTCTTTAGAATCAAGGAGCCCCCAAGTAATATTTTTGAGTTGTGCTCAAGGGGCACCTATGTTTGAGCTGTGATTTTGCAACAGACTCTCTTTGGTACCTTTAACCTGGGTAGCAAGCCCCCAAGTTTTTTTTTCAATTGGCTTATAAGCCGGTTCAAAGGGTAATCATAACTTCGCTCATAAGCCGGAAGCCCCCAAGTAACCAAAGACTCATTAAGAAAAAACGACAGAGGCACTGCTTTAGCAGGGGTGCTGGTTTATTATATTGATCACAATATATACATTGTCAAAAATATGTACATTAGAAGAGCCAATGGCTCAGGTGTAGTAAGGCCGAAGATGAGCAATATTCCACGGCCGGCGAGTCTCTTCCTCCGACGAGCGTGAGTCCTTGTGGTCTCGAACATCAATAAGGTAGTATGACCCGTTGTTCAGATTCTTGCTGACCACAAAGGGTTCTTCCCAATGTGGGGATAACTTGTGCATATCAGTCTGATCCTGGATAAGCCGGAGCACTAAGTCGCCTTCTTGAAAGGTTCTGTCTTGACCTGGCAGCTGTGATAATGACATAGATCTTGCTGGTAAATCGCCAAACGAGCCGCTGCGAGATCACGCGCCTCGTCTAACAGGTCAAGTGCATCCTGACGTGCCTTTTCATTATCAGCTTCAACGTAAGCCGCCACACGGGGTGAGTCATGGCGGATGTCACTGGGGAGAACCACCTCTGCTCCATAAACCATGAAAAAAGGCATGTAACCCGTAGATCTGTTGGGCGTTGTGTTGATGCTCCATAGCACCGAGGGTAGCTCCTCTACCCAACAACCTGGCATCCTCTATAAGGGAACCATAAGCCGGGGCTTGATGCCTCTCAGGATCTCTTGATTGGCTCTCTCAGCTTGACCACTAGATTGGGGGTGAGCCACCGACGATACATCAAGCTGGATATGCTCACGTTGACAAAATTCTTTCATAGCACCCTTGGAGAGATTAGTGCCATTGTTTGTTACAATGCTGTGTGGAAAGCCAAAACGGAAGATCACCTTCTTCATGAATTGAACCGCCGTTGCTGCATCACACTTACTGACTGGCTCTGCCTCTACCCACTTAGTGAATTTATCAACCGCTACCAAGAGGTGGGTCTTCTTATCCTTGGACCTCTTAAAAGGTCCAACCATATCAAGCCCCCAAACTGCAAACGGCCAAGTGATTGGAATCATTCTCAACTCCTGAGCCGGAACATGAGCTCGACGTGAAAACTTCTGACAACCGTCACATTTTTTGACCAAGTCCTCAGCATCAGCATGAGCCGTCAGCCAATAAAAACCGTGACGAAAAGCCTTGGCTACAAGAGATTTAGAGTCGGCGTGATGACCACAATCTCCTTCATGGATCTCACGTAGAATCTCACAGCCTTCTTCAGGAGAAACACAACGCTGAAACACCCCGGTAACACTGCAATGGTGCAGCTCTCCATTGACAATTGTCATTGACTTGGACCGCCGGGTTATTTGCCTGGCCAAGGTTTCATCCTCAGGTAACTCGCCCCGGGTCATATATGCCAAATATGGAACTGTCTAATCAGCAATAACATGAAGAGCCACCACCAACTGAGCTTCCGGGTCAGGAATAGCCAAATCCTCCTCTGTAGGTAACTTGACTGACGGGTTATGCAAAACGTCAAGAAAGACATTAGGTGGCACTGGTTTACGTTGAGAACCCAACCGGCTTAAGGCATCAGCCGCTTCATTTTTCCTCCGATCAACATGCTCAACTTGATAACCCTTGAAGTGACCAGCAATAACATCCACCTCTTGTCGATAAGCCGCCATGAGGCGATCCTTAGAATCCCAAGTACCAGAGACTTGTTGAGCCACCAAATCTGAGTCACCAAAGCACCTTACCCGGCTTAAGTTCATCTCCTTAGCCATCCGAAGACCGTGGAGCAAGGCCTCATATTCAGCTGCATTGTTAGTGCAAGGGAACATCAAACGAAGAACATAACAAAATTTATCACCTCGAGGGGAAGCTAGCACAACTCCAGCCCCCGAGCCCTCCAATTGCCTGGACCCATCAAAGTGAATAGTCCAATACATGTTATCTGGTTTTTCCTCAGGCATCTGTAGCTCTATCCAGTCATTGATGAAATCCACCAGTGCTTGAGACTTGATGGCCGTGCGAGGCATATACTTCAAACCATGAGGCCCAAGTTCAATGGCCCATTTGGCAACCCGGCCTGTTGCTTCCCTGTTTTGGATGATATCTCCTAAGGGAGCAGAGCTAACCACAGTAGTGGGGTGACCCTGAAAATATTGCTTAAGCTTCCGACTTGCCATGAAAACCCCATATACAAGCTTCTGCCAATGTGGGTATCTCTGCTTGGACTAAATAAGCACTTCGCTGATATAATAAACCGGCCGTTGAACCGGATATTCCTTGCCTGCATCTTTCCTTTCAACCACAATAGCCACACTGACAGCCCGGCCATTAGCAGCCACATATGACAACAGCGGCTCCTTATCAACGGGCACAGCTAGGACCGGCGGCTCAGCCAGCTGCTTCTTAAGCGCCTCAAATGCCTCATTAGCAGCGTCACTCCAGACGAAGTCATCTGTCTTTTTCATCATCTGATACAAAGGGATGGCCTTCTCACCGAGGCGGCTTATGAACCGGCTTAGCGCTGCAATACGACCCGCCAGACGTTGAACATCATTGATACACGCCGGTTTAGCCAGAGAAGTAACGGCTTTGATCTTCTTCGAATTAGCTTCAATGCCCCTGTTAGACACCAGAAAGCCCAAAAGCTTGCCCGCCGGCACACCAAAAACACACTTGGCTGGATTAAGCATCATCTTATAAACTCGGAGATTATCAAAGGTTTCCTTCGAGTCGTCTATCAACGTATCCTTCTTTCTGGATTTCACCACAATATCATCCACATAAGCATGAACATTGCGTCCAATCTGATTATGAAGACAATTCTGCACACATCGCTGGTAAGTCGCCTGGGCACTCTTGAGTCCAAAAGGCATAGACACATAGTAGAAGGCTCCAAAGGGAGTTATGAAAGTTGTCTTCTCCTGGTCCTTAACTGCCATCTTGATCTGATGATAACCAGAATAAGCATCCAAAAAACTCAAACGCTCACAACCCGCCATAGCATCAATAATCTGATCAATACGAGGGAGAGCAAAAGGATCAGCCGGACAAGCCTTGTTTAAATCCGTGTAGTCCACACACATGCGCCAAGTGCCGTTCTTCTTAAGTACCAGCACCGGGTTAGCCAACCACTCAGGATGAAAAACTTCAACAATAAACCCAGCCACCAAGAGCCGAGCTACCTCCTCACCAATGGACTTACGCCTTTCTTCATTGAAACGATGAAGAAACTGCTTGACCGGTTTAAACTTGGGATTAATATTGAGAGTGTGCTCAGCGAGTTCCCTTGGTACACCTGGCATGTCAGAAGGTTTCCATGCAAAGATGTCCCGGTTCTCACGGATGAACTCGATGAGCGCGCTTTCCTATTTCGGATCCATATTAGCACTGATGCTAAACTGCTTGGATGAATCGCCAGGAACAAAATCAACCATCTTAGTGTCATCTGCCGATTTAAACTTCAAAACCGGATCATGCTCTGTAGTTGGCTTTTTCAAAGACGTCATATCCGCCGGATCAACATTGTCCTTGTAAAATTTTAACTCCTCCGTTGCACAAACTGACTCAGCATAAGCCGCATCACCTTCTTCACATTCCAAGGCTATCTTTCGGCTCCCATGTACTATGATGGTCCCCTTGTAACCCAGCATCTTGAGCTGCAGATAAACATAACAAGGTCGTGCCATGAACTTGGCATAAGCCGGCCGTCCAAATAGAGCGTGATACGGGCTGTGAATCTTGACTACTTCAAAGGTCAATGTCTCTGACCTAGAGTCATGATCATCTCCAAAGGCAACTTCCAGAGCTATCTTACCAACAGGGTACGCCAACTTACCAGGCACCACACCATGGAAAACTGTATTCGACGGTTTAAGATTTTTATCTGTCAACCCCATGCGACGGAAAGTTTCGTAATAAAGGATATTGATGCTGCTCCCTCCGTCCATGAGTACCTTGGTAAACTTATACCCTCCAACCTGGGGTGCAACCACCAATGCTAGGTGACCCGGATTATCAACCCGGGGTGGGTGATCTTCCCGACTCCACACGATGGGCTGCTCATACCAGCGCAAGTAACGGGGAACCGCCGGTTCAACGGCGTTCACTGCCCTTTTATGAAGCTTCTGATCCCGTTTGCATATATTTGTGGTGAAGACGTGGTACTGCCCACTATTCAACTGCTTTGGGTTACTCTGATACCCAGATTGCTGCTGCTGATTCCCCTGACCTCACTGTTGATGGTAGCCACCCTGATTGCCTTGATTGCCCTGATTACCTTGGAATCCAGAACTAGAACCGCCACCACCGTAACCCGGCCCATAAGAACCGGACCCTGAACCACCACCCGGTCCATGATTGTCTTGAAAAAGATTGGAATTTTTATACTCCTTCATGATGTAGCAATCCTTCCAGAGGTGGCCTGACGGTCTTTCTCGCGTCCCATGCCTTGGGCAGGGCTGATTTAGCATCTGCTCAAGATTAAAGCCTGACCCTCCGGCCCGTGGGGGCAGTTTACCTTTACAACGCTGGCCATTATTCTGTGCATTGGTGTTAGCCACAAAGTCCAAACTATTATCAGCTTTGCGCTTACCATTGCCTCCCTGATTCGCCGGATTATGCTGCTGTCCTCTGGTGCTGCTGCTCTTCTTTCCCTTTCCGGGCTTGTCATCATCAGACTCGGGGTCCTTGGTACCATCAGAGTCAGCGTACTTAACCAGAGCCGCCATCAGCTCTCCCATGTCATTGCAGTGGCGCTTGAGCCGACCCAACTTCTGCTTAAGAGGCATAAACCGGCAATTATTCTCCAACATTATGACCGCTAAACCGGCATTGATGCGATCCGATGAATGTAAGATGGTCGAAACCCGACGCACCCAATGGGTTGTGGACTCACCCTCTTCTTGGACACAGGCATCCAGATCCACAATTGACATAGGCTGCTTGCACGTATCTTTGAAATTCTGGATAAACCGGGCCTTTAACTCGGCCCATGACCCAATGGAGTCGGCAGGAAGCCCCTTCAACCAAGTGCGAGCCGTTCCATCCAACATCAGGGGGAAATATTTAGCACATGCCGCATCGCTAACATCTAGCAATTCCATGGCCATCTCATAACTCTTGATCCATGCTTCAGGAGGTAAATCGGTTGTGTAGTTAGGCACCTTGTGAGGACCCTTAAAATCCTTGGGCAGACGCTCATTACGTATGGCCGGCACTAAACATGGCACGCCCAAATTCCTAAAGGTTACACCTGGCTCCACCGAAGTTGTCGAACGAACCGGAGAAGGTTGACGGGCCGCATATTGCGCCGCCAGCTCGGCCTCTCGACGTGCTCTACCTTGATCCACCACGTTCTGAGCATCAGCACCACCGCCCGCCGGGTTATGTCCACGAGGCAGGTTATGGTTCCGCCCACTGCTTGACACAGCTGGTTCATCAATATGCCTACTGTAACTCCGGCTTGGGCGACGGGTGGAATGAATCCGCTTCGACTGTAAGAATAAGCCTGCTGCTGAACCAATGCTGTCTGAAGGAGCTCTCTAGCCCTCCGCATCTCAACCGCCGTTGGAGACTCGCCTTCAACCGGGATAGCCGCCAATCATGATGCCGCAGCGATCATGTTATCCAAAGGGTTAGAGTAATGACCCGGTGGTGTTGGCATGTGTTGCGGTGGGATATTGTTCTGACGAGGCGGATCCGTGGTGCGCGGCTGAACCGGCACTCCCGTCCTAGGCGCTTCAACCCGGTCCGCCACTGGCGGGTTACTGGTTCCTGCTCCTGGCGTGTTAAAGAGGTTCCTTGCCTCGTAAACCGGTGGCAGGTGAGACTGATGCCTCCTCCTCATGACTTCGTTTGAAGTGTTCTGATCTAGCATGAGCCGATAAGATTCCGACTGAATCCGCTGTGCCTGAGCATCCAACGTAACCAGCTGCGCAGCCATCCTAGCATCTTCAGCTGCCAGTTCTTCCTTAGCTTGAGCTATCTGATCTCACAATTTCACGACTTCCGCGTTATGTTGATCTTGATTATCCGGGTTAACCTCCATCGTCAGCAGTGTTGCCAAGGCGTCTAGTAAACCGGACAAGACTTGAGCCGGCGGGCGCGCAGGGCCTCCTGCCCCGGCTGCCGTCACCGCTGCTGACCCAGAAATCAATGCCGCTACAGTTGAAGAGTGCTGCACTGGCTGCGTACCGGCCATGAAGATTGCAACCCGGTTCGGCGGCTCGTAGGGGTACGGAATACTATCGCCATCGGAACAGCCCCCAAGCCGACCGTCTTGCAGTCGATACAATGACTCGGTTTCACCGGTGGATGACTTGCCATCAGAATAGACAACTGTCTCACCGTCAGATGCCGATTTATCCTCAGATTCTGCACCATTGATGAATCCCACGAAGGCACGACTCATGGCGGGCTGAACTCGGGCGTGTTTTGCACGCTGAGCCATCTCGATGATGTCGGTGCAGGTGTCCGGCTCAGGGCCCAGTTCGCCGATCTTGCCAATGAAGACGTGAATTCCACCGAAGGGGACCCGGTACCCGTACTCAATTGAGCCGGCCTCGGGGCCCCAGCCTTCGTCGTCGATGTAGAGCTTGCCGCGACGACTCTTGGTCATCCGGCCCACAGCGTATCCCTTGATCCCTTCGAAGTTGCCCTTCAAGAACTCAAAACCACCGTGCACTGGCCCCACGGTGGGCGCCAACTGTCGTCAATAGTCACGGCAGATGTCCTAGTGTGAGGACTTAGTCGTGGAGCCATCGCAATGAGGTTAGTTTAAAGGGGTTAATCAGGACAAAGGACACGGGGATTTTATACTAGTTCGGCCCCTTGCGGTGAAGGAGAAGGCCTAATCCAGTTTGAGGTGGTATTGCTAGGGTTTCGATGACCAGGGAGCGAATACGCTTAACCTGGCTCTCGATCTGTTGTTTCTTGTCCCTAAACCGCCGCCGGGTCGTCCCTTTATATACACAGGTTGATGCCCGGCAGTTCACAGAATCCCGGCCGGCTCATAAACATGCCCGGCTCGGTATCCACTCTTTCCTATCTTACAATACAAGTCATATACTTATGGCGGTTTACATCTATGGGCCCTAACTCGCCTTTGGGCTTTGGGCCTTCTTATTAAGTCTCCTACGTAAGTCGCCATCTTCTATGTCTTCATGGGCTTTAATACAGGTAAATCACTATGAGCATAACCCGGCCCCTCCTGGGCGGTTTATACTCAATAGTTATATCCCCAATAGGCCTCAAGATTAACAGGGAATCATTGTTCATATGGGCCTCAAGCCCATCTATGATTCAACAATCCCCCACCAGATCTCGAGGCACATAAGTTTGTCAACTGTTCCAAACAATGTTTGATATATCAGAAATTTCATTGGAGACTGTTAAGTTGAACTTCCACCTAGAGCAACAGGATTAGACTTCTTCACAACTGAACAATGGACTATGCCTTGAATTGGCAGTTTGGCGTGTAGAAGTTTCGCCTATTGTCAGCTGATACGTGGCTGCCGAAGGCTAAGCCCCACAGGTGGAGCTTATTAGTCATACTCCGTACCTTCTCATGAGCTTCTAGAGATTACCCAATCTCATAGACTGTGACCAGCAGTCGGGCTCACATAGGTGTGTTCCTCCAAAGAATGCTCTGTAGGTTAGCATCTTGCTTACACAAGCTTTGGAACACATTAAGACAAAAGTCAGCCTGCCTTACAGAATTGAGAGTATTATTGCATCTCCAATAGAGTGGGTTAATTAAGGATACTCTCCTCAGTTGACCGCTGGATTGTTTTCCCAGGTCCTAATTCACAGGATCTCCGATCACATAGGTTGGGTTACCCCCATGGCAACTTACGTGGGTCTGATACCCATCTCCCTCGATGCATTTTCTATCACAATCCGTGATAGCCCTTTCGTAAAAGGGTCTGCCAGATTCTTAGCCGTCTGGATATAATCCAACGCTATCACTCTGGAGTTTCTTGATTTTCTGACATATTTCAATCTTCTTCTTATGTGCTTTGTGGATTTCATGTTGTCCTTTGAACTCTTAGCCTTGGCAATCACCGTCTGATTGTCACAGTTCATAAGGACAGCCGGCACTGGTTTATCAACCACCAGCAAATCCATCAAAAGCTCTCGAAGCCATTCTGCTTAGACGCATGATGTGTCTAATGCTGTGAGTTCTGCTTCCATAGTCGATCTCGTTAAGATCGTCTGCTTGCAAGACTTCCAGGAAACAGCACCACTACCTAGTGTGAAGACATGTCCACTTGTGGCTTTCATCTCATCAGCATCAGATATCCAATTCGAATCACTATATCCCTCAAGTATCGTCGGGTACCCGAAATAGTGAATTCCATAGTTTGCAGTACCTTGCAAGTAACGCATCACTTGCTCAACAGCATGCCAATGCACATCTCCGGGATTGGAAACAAACCGGCTCAATTTGCACACAGCAAATGAGATGTCAGGACGAGTAGCACAAGCTAGGTACATCAGTGAACCAACCACTTGAGAATATCTCAACTGATCTAGAGCCGTGCCTTTGAACTTTCGAATCCGCACGCTAGGATCATATGGTGTTGTAGAAGGTTTGCAGTCCGAATATCCAAAATGACTCAAAATCTTCTCAACATAGTGGGATTGCAAAAGTGTAATTCCACCCTCAGCATTTCTCAGTAGCTTGATGTTCAAGATAACATTAGCCATGCCCAGGTCTTTCATCTCAAAGTTATGAGATAGAAAAGCCTTGACCTCTTCAATGACTTTGAGGTGGGTCCCAAATATCAGTATGTCATCGACATACACACACGGTATAACTCCATCGCCCCCACCATAGCGATAGTATACACATTTGTCAGCTTCATTAACAACAAAGCCATCAGATGTCAAAGTTGTATTAAACTTCTCATGCCATTGCTTAGGCTCTTGTTTCAGGCCGTGCAGAGATTTCACTAGCTTGCACACCTTTCTTTCTTGACCATTTACTACAAAGCCATCTAGCTGTTGCATGCAAATTTCCTCGTCTAGCTCTCCATTAAGGAAAGCCGTCTTAACATCCATCTGATGAACGAGAAGACCATGCGAGGCAGCCAAAGCGAGTAACACTCGAATGGTTGTCAGTCTAGCCACCGGTGAGTAAGTATAGAAGAAATCCTCTTCTTCTTTCTGGGTATAACCATTGGCCACAAGCCTAGCCTTGTACTTCTCAACAATACCATGGGGCCTAAGCTTCCTTTTGATCACCCACTTACATTCCAATGGTTTGCAACCATAAGGACGATCAGTGATCTCCCATGTCCCGTTAGCTAAGATGGAATCCATCTCGCTACGGACAACATCCTTCTAGTAGTCAGCATCCGGAGATGCATAAGCTTCTGAAATGGAGCTGGGAGTGTCATCATCTACGAGGTACACGAAGAAATCATCACCAAAAGACTTTGTAGTCCTTTGTCTCTTGCTCCTTATAGGAGCTTCCTCGTCATCCTCTGATGAATTTTCATCACTTTTGTGTTCATAGTATTCCATTGGAATGGCAGGTTCAGGAGTCGGAACAGATTCTAGTCTAGGGGTGCTTTGCATATCTCTCATGGGGAAAATATCCTCAAAGAATGTAGCATCCCTAGACTGTAGGAGATATGCCCTAGAGGCAATAATAACTGTTATTATTTATCTCCATGTTTATATTTAAGTTTATATTCCGTGCTATAACTGCTATGGTTCTCGAGTCTACAATAACCACGAGGCTCGGTGGAAAACTCATATGCACATGTGGAATAATAAATGGTAAGATGTATTCCTAGTGTGGCCTCTAAGACTAGCTCAAGTGTTGCATGATGGTTCTGTTTTCCTGATCATGGGCATGTCTATGCCAGCAACTTTGAGGGCACAATGTTAGAAGAACATTTGTGTTGAATCGACCCGAATTGATGTTATGCTATGAGATATATTCGTCACAAGTTAATGGTTAATAACACAGAGAAAGTTTACATTTGCATAATTCCTTAGACCATGAGAGTATCGAGTTTCTTCATGCTTGCTTCATGAACTTTGGGGTTTGTTAAACGTCATCCGTAAATGGGTGGCTATTACGGCGGCTTACGGGTTTATGGAAAGGTATGACAAGGAACTTGATAGCTCAAGATTAGGATTTACTCCTCCGACGATGGAGAGATATTATTTGGGCCCTCTCGGTGTTACGGTATCCATCATCATCTGGCCAGACACAGTGTGATTTGATCACAAGGACGCCGGAACGCGGAAACGAGAAAAGAGAACAAAACTGGTAACGAGGAAACTGGCATAGTGAACAAATTGTTGATTCACGGGGATGCTACTAAATCTCACCTCGGGTTTTGTAACATATCGCGAAGCAACAGGAATAGCACACAGCAACTACAGGTTCACTCGAATATTCATTCGTGTGTATATAGGGATCAATATGGATGTCCACGGTTCCGCTATTGATCATTGATCGGAAAGAGTTTCAGTCATGTCTATACTTCACCGAACCTATAGGGTCACACACTTAAGGGTCATCTATCTGCTAAGTAATAGACAGGGAGTCCGGGAGTTTGTTTCCGAAAAAGTTTTGGAGACGACAGAAAAGTTTCAGAGAGTAAAACCGGAAATGTTTCAGAGACAAACTACATACCAAAAATGTTTCGGAATGAGTCAAGATATTTTTTTTGTGGGTGCCGGAAATGTTTTGGACCATCCAGAATTTTTCTGGATTTTTTAGACACTGAAAATATTTCATGAAAAGTTGTCATGAATAGTACAGTGAATAGTGTAACACTATTAGGGTACAACCCCCTTTTGGTGGCTTTTTGGAAAGCCACCTTTTGGGGCTTTGTCCCTAAAGTTGTGGAGCATATTTTGGGGAGGTGGGGCCCCTTTGTGGCAGCCCAAAACTTCCTTGGTATGGGGGCCCACCCATGGGGCTTCCTCCCACTTTTGGTGGCTTTTGGGTGGAAAATATCCATGGGCTTTTTGGTATTTTCAAGTGGCCCTCTACCCCTTGACTCCCACTATAAATAGAGGTGGAGAAAGCTCTGCATTTCACTGAATCTCTCTCAAACACATGCCATGCAATGATCTGGCTTTCTATCTCCCTCCCCGCGAAATAGTTTCGTACGTCGAAAGGCTGTCTAGTCTTCGGTAGGGCCTATTTCTGGACGGCGAAGCCCTGCTGGATAGTTGACACCGTATGTGTGCAACCCGGTAGAGAGGTCGTAGTTTCTATCTTAGTTCGAGAGATAGCCTGAGGTTCTGTCCGAGGATCTGACCATGTGCCTCCCAAAGGGCTGTCCGAGGGACTGATCGAGTTTCTGTCTGAGGGCCTCCCGGAGGGCTGTTCGAGGGACAGCCTGAGGAGCTGTCCGGGGAGTACATCCTCGCGGTTGGGAGGTTGTAAAATCCTAGCTGCGGGGATCTGCACCAATGATCTCCACCGACTCTCCTTCCGCTTCGCTACGAGTCGGTAATGATCAGATCAAAACCCTGTATGCATCTTCATAGTGGTCCTGGTCTGGTGCGTAGGTCGAAATTTTTTTGTTTTCTGTCGCGTTCCCCTACAGTGGTATCAGAGTTGTCCTATGCATAGATGCAGGTTGCGATCTAGAATACATAAGATGTATGGGTGTTGCACAATATAATTTGTAGTAGATGAGTTCTATTACTGAAAATTATTTGTGGGGGTAGTAGATGAAATCTATTACCCGATGTTCTTGTTGCTTCCCTTGAATTTGCGTAGTTCTGATCTTGACGGCATGGTGGAGTTTTGCTACAAAGTTCTAGCAATCCGTGATCCTTCCATGCTGCTCCTGAGTATGCTGGTTGACAGATCAACAAAGTGCTTCAGTTCTTTGGGTTCCACCATAGTTAAGAAAGATGAATGTTTCGTAGACTAAAGGGCAATGCAGATATGATCTGCATGGGGATCATAAGTATGACAAAGTTTAGTATGGGGCTCGAGATCTTTATCTCGTGTTTCATACGCCCTAGAAAGTTAATCTAGTGACTTTAATAATCATACTTGATGATGGACGTTGGTAGCTACAGTTTAAGACAAAACCTTAGAAGCCACGTAAAATAAATTTTTGCATAAACCGATTAGAGGCGTCTAACTTGGTTTTGCAGGATGACATGTGATGTGCATATGATGTGGTATAGTCTTCGTCATATTTAATTTGATTATGTATGAGATGACTATATAACATAAATTTATTAACATGACCTGCGTGTCATGATCCGGCATGATGGCTGGAGCCATATGATTGTCACTTTAATGACCTGCGAGTCAACCTTATGTAATGCACTAATTTTATTAGCTACAGAGATAGCAATTTTATCTAGTGCATCGACAAGGTGGTGGCAATCTTCGCGAAGGTGAACACCGACCCGAATGCCGAAGATGAAGAAATACTAGACTTCTCCGTCAGAAAGGGCTATACCATATCATGCTATTATGAATTGCCTGAGATGTTTATCCTTTATGATGCACCCTTTTGATTGCGCGGTAGTCGCCTTTTATTAGGGTGATCTCTCACTTAAAATATCAAGTAGTTAGTGTTATCCCAAGTGTAGCACCATCACGGCACCTATCTCTTCGGGGCATCACATGATCTCCATGGGTGCGAACGATTAGAGAAGTGTGAGGCGGGTGAGTTGAGACCTCGCAGCAAGATGACTTGGTTGACTGGATGATCAGGTAGGACAGTCATGAGCTCAGAACACACACATCGAAAGATGAACAAGAATCACATAGAGATGTGATCGGCAAGTTTGCCTACCGATTGAAGTTCACGCCATTTGAGTTCATCTTGAACCATGATGTTGAATTGAAATATGGGTCTTGAATCACTCACAATCATTTATGAGAGGTATTGATTTGAGTGGAAGCGCACTTTAGAATTAATTCTTTTAATTCTTAGTGCAATTAATTATGGACATTGTCCAAGTTTAAATTGCATTATTAGTTATAGAAGAATGGCTTGCGTTTCCACCTCCCTATTAAAATTGAATAGCTGTTAAATATCTGGTTAAAACTTTACGGTTGGTAACGTAATGTGAGGATTGTCCTCAAGAGTGTCGAGAAGGACTTTGTCCTATCGCATGCTTTCCGTATACTCCCGCTAAATGCTATGGATGACGAGACTCTCGTCCTTCGATCCAAAAGCTAGAATTCCGTTGCGGTCAAGTGCAATATGTTTGCTTCCATGAGACCCGAACTTCAAAAGTTTGGGATAGTTATATGATATTCATGGAACTGAAAATTGTTTTCAGATGCAGACAAAGGCTAACAGATATGAGATATCCGAAGCAATGTTTGTTTGCAAAGTATTAGTAAAGTGTTTACTATGCATTAGACTAATACAAGAGGGATCCAGTAGAACGCCTGTCATGTAAATGAAGATGAATAAAACAACAACTTAAAGAGAAAGGAAATGTCCAAAGGGTGTTAGTGTGACTTACACGCCTAGGAAGTCCAGGGCTAACGCCACTCTTAAAGTTGGGTGCTTCTTCTGAGAGTAGGAGAAATACTGAAAGTTAAACTGTTAGAAGCATAAAGGCAAAAGGAGAGAAGACTGGAATATCCAGCTCATGTATGAATGTCATACGAGTTATAGATGTATGGAAGGCTGGTCAAAGAAATAGTTCTTGGGAATTGTGATTAAATTGTTAGTAATTTATTCTTGGGTATTGTGAGTTGATCACAGAGATACATGCTCGATTGCATTCTGTTGCGACTCGATGCAAGAACTACTATGGCCTAAAAGACTTGCCGGAGTGAGGTTTAGATACACGCTAGGAACATAGTAAATGTTACTATACCTTCCATCGGTGTATTACCTACGTATTTATTTTCATAATTCATTTTTGGAGTTTCATACACTCTAGCCCATTGCATAAGGTATCTTGCAAGAAGGTTGTTCATAAGAGAACTTTTGATGTTCGGTGTTATGAATAACACAAGGGCCATATGTTCATTATGAATGAGATGTATGTTATGAATATTGATAATAATACATTACCTCTCTATTTACTTTCGTAAATCATTTTAGAGTTTTATACACTCTAGCCCTTTGCATAAGGTATCTTGCAAGAAAGTTGTTCATAAGAGAACTTTTGATGTTCGGTGTTATGAATAACATAAGGGCCATACTTTCATTATGAATGAGATGTATGTTATGAATATTGACAATAATATATTACCTCTGTGATTACTTTCATAATTCATTTTAGAGTTTCATACACTCTAGCCCATTGCACAATGTTTGTTGCAAAAGGGTTGTTCATTAAATAACAATTGTTGTTCAGTATTATGAATAACATGAAGGGCCATGCTTCCATCCAAGATGGGATGTATGTTATGAATATTGATGGAAATATGATACATACATAACACTGACGCTAAATGTCGCAAGACTAAAAGAATACCACACAAGTGTGGCACTGCATTTGGTCACATTGGAGAAACCCGCAAGGAAAAATTCCATTATGATGGATTATGAAGTCGTTTGATTTTGAATCGTCTGACACTTGCAACTTTCCTCCAAAAAGTGAAGTGACTGAAATACCGTTCACAGGCCATAAGGAACGAGCAACAAACTTATTGGTGATCATACATTTTGATGTGTGTAGTTCAATAAATGTTGTTGCAAGTAGTGGATTTATCTATCTTCAGAAATGACTCAAGTAGATATATGGATATTTACTTGATGAGACGTAAGTCTGGATCTTTTGAAATCATTCCAAAGGATTTCAAAATGAAGAATAAATTATTGTAACAAGAAAATTATGTTTCTGCAATTAGATTGCAGAAAGGAATATTTGAGTTACAAGTTTAGCGAATGTCTGATGAGTTGTGAAAAGAGTTTCATAACTTACACCTCCCGGAACACCACTATGAGTGGAATGTCTGTAAAGATGTAATCAAACCATTTATGACATGGTAAGATCAAAGATGACATAAATAAATTTTCCATTATCCCTTTTAAAGTGATGCTTTAGAGACTGGGGCTTTTACACTGAAAAGAGCTCCAACGGGTCTGTTGAAATGATGCCATGGTATGGTACGCCCAACCATGTTATATCGTTTCTTATACATTTGGAATATGGGGTTTGTGTAAAAGGTTACAAACCTATTGCAAATCAGACAAGTGCTACTTTGTAGGTTATCCCAAAATGTTGGGTATTCCTCCCTCACTATACCGAGGCAAATAGGTTTGCAACAAAGAACGGTATGTTTTTTGAAGAAAATGGTTCTTTCAAAAAGGTGAGTGGGAAAACAGTGCAACTCGACGAGATAACAGTATCTTCGTTATTAGATCAAAGGAAAGAGACCTTGGAAGTGAATCCAGAGTTTCCTACTGCGACTGATACGGAAGCCTCTACATGAGACGTATGGGCTTCGGTCGAACTTGCAGCTGAACCACGTAGGAAAAACTCATGCAAACCTCTCAGGTGCGCATACAAGATATTGTTGTTAGACAACAGTATACCTACGATACACAAGGAAGCGTTGATGGGCCCTGACTCCGGGATTGGCTAATGCCAATATAATCTGAGATAGTTTCCATAAAATGATTCAAGATTTAAATCTTGATAAACCCTCCGGAAGACTTAGAGTCTAACGAATTGTATTGGAACTAAAAACTGATATGGATAAAAATGTTTTATCCATAAAGCTCGACTTGTTGAAATAACAAGTTCAAGGAGTTGACTGCGATCAGGTTTTCTCACCGTAGCGATGCTTAAAATCGGTTCGGGTTAAACTAGCAATTAATACATATTTCAATCATGAGATATAAAACATGGATGACAAAAGGATTTCCATCTAATGGAAATGAAACCAAGGACTTGCATATGATACTGTCCAATGTATTTTGTCAATCCAGAGGATGCTAGTGAGTGTGCAAACTTCAGAGTTCCAGCAATGGACATAAGAGAGCAAAATGGAGTTTGAATCTTCGTGTTTTGATGAAATGGTCAAAGGGGTTTGACTTCATCAATGGGTAACAAAGATGCGTGTGATTCAAGAAAGTAAGTGGGAGCATAATAATATTTCTAAAAACCTTTGTGTGCTTGACACATTGTTAAATGGAAATAAATTTCTTGACACGAATTAGACTTCATTTGAAAATAGTTTTTCGATGAAGTCCTTGGGCTAAATAGCCTCAATATTAGGCTTGACGATCTATGGAGATAGATTTACCTAATGTGGCTAAGAAATGAATACATATTGACAAGATGCTAAAACATTTTAGCATTTAAAACATCAAGGAGTGATTCTTGCCGAAGTCACATGGAAAGAGTTTTGCAAGACTCGGTGTCCCAAAAACACTGATGAGCAAAATACATGATGAAGATTCCACACACTTTCATGTTTGGATTAATCATGTATTCCATGGTATGTAAAAACAACCATATATGTCCAATACTCCAAAGTTGTTGCGAGTATAGATACCAAAGTGATCAAAAGTACTGATCATGGGACAACAGTGAAAAAAGGTCATTGAGTACTAAAGTGGCACTGATGACAAGTTTTCTCGCAAGAGGAGATCATGAAGAGTTTGTTGTAAAAGGTTACATCGATATAGTCTTCATCATTTCTCCATGCGATTTTCGATTTAAATTGAGGGTTTTGTGTAATACACAATATGGTGGCACAGTTAGTTGGAAATTTTTCCAAACAAGTTACTGTGGCGAATTCTATAACAGAGGCGAAGTATGTTGCCACTTTCGAAGCGACAAAGAAAATGTTGAATCATATAGTTCATTCATGAACTTAGTATGGTTCCAAGAAGGCTTTGGTCAATGAGACACTATTGCAGATAGTTGCTCCATAGCTCAGTCTGAGGAATCAAGGTTCGACCTGTGATTCACATATATACAAAGCCAAGTCCACATAAAATATGCATTTTGTGAAAGCGTGAAAACGTGAGGATATGCAAAGATACACACGGAGCTGAAGTCATCAGATCCGTTGGCCATCAGGCTATACCACATGCGAAGCATATTTTACACCAGTGTGCCAAGGGTGTAAAGTGCACTAGCATTAACTAGATTATTGACTCTAGTGAAAGTGGGAGTCTGTAAGAGATATGCCCTAGATGCAATAATAAATGTTATTGATTATCTCCCTGTTCATAATTATGTTTATGTTCCATGCTATAACTTCTATGGTTCTTGAGTCTGCAATAACACGAGGCTCGGAGGAAGACTCATATGCACGTGTGGAATAATAAACGGTAAACTGTATTCCTAGTCTGGCCTCTAAGACTAGCTCAACTGTTGCATGATGGTTCTGTTTTCCTGACCATGGGCATGTCTATGCCAGCAACTTTGAGGGCACAATGTTAGAAGAACATTTGTGTTGAATCGACCTGAATTGTTGTTATGCTGTGAGATACATTCGTCACAAGTTAATGGTTAATAACACAGAGATGGTTAACGTTTGCATGATTCCTTAGACCATGAGAGTATCGAGTTTCTTCATGCTTGCTTCATGAACTTTGGAGTTTGTTAAACGTCATCCGTAAATGGGTGGCTATTACGGCGGCTTACGGGTTCATGCAAAAGTATGTCAAGTAACTTGATAGCTCAAGATTGGGATTTGCTCCTCCAACGATGGAGAGATATCTCTGGGCCCTCTTGGTGTTTCGGTATCCATCATCGTCTGGCCAGACACAATGTGACTTGATCACTGGGATGCCGGAACACGGGAACGAGAAAAGAGAACAATATCAGTAACGAGGTAACTGGCATAGTGGACAAGTTGTTGATCCATGGGGATGTGATGCCCCCGGCTCAATCATGCACTAATCATACACGCAAATGCACACGATCAAGCCTAAGGACTCACGGGAAGATATCACAACACAACTCTAAAACATAAATAAAGTCATACAAGCTTTATATTACAAGCCAGGGGCCTTGAGGGCTCGAATACAAAAGCTCGCATACAAGTGTCAGCGGAAGCATCAGATATCTGAGTACAGATATAAAAGAAAACACAGATAGGCCCTTAAAAGGTGGGGCAAAAGAAAACACTACGATCGAAAGGCGCAGGACTCCTGCCTGGGACCCTCCGATCCTACTCCTGGTCATCGACCAACTCGTAGAAGTATCCACCCTCGGGGTAGTAGTAGCGATCGTCGGTGGGGGCAGCTGTATCCGGGGCTCCGTCATCTGGTTGCACCAAAAGGATATGGGGAAAAAGAAAGCAAAGCAACCGTGAGTACTCATCCGAAGTACTCACCAAGCAAGGATCTACACTACATATGCAACATTATCAAAGGGAGGCTGTATATGTGGACTGGGCTGCAGAAAAGCCAGAATAGAGGGCAGGCCTAGTCCTATCGAAGACTAGCATCTTCAGAGGTCTTGCAGCATTAGAAGAGTGTAGATTAGTACAGTATAAGGTTGTAGTATCATTAAGTCTCAACCTCACCCAGAGATCCTTTCTCGACTCCCTGCGAGAAAGCAATCCCAGAGCCATAATATCCAAGTATCAACCTCGGCCAAAGATCCTTTCTCGACTCCCTGCGAGAAAGTAATCCCAGAGCCATACTCATCACAAGTATCCAGTTCTAGTTGTATCGATCGGGATACAACTCCGTGCGTCCGTTACCGAGGATCCGGCTATGCATAGATTAGTTCTTCCCTGCAGGGGTGCACCAACTTACCCACCATGCTCGCTTAACTCCGGCCGGACACACTTTTCTGGGTCATGCCCGGCCTCAGCAGAGAGGTCCCCGTCGGTCTACATCCTAAGCGCTCAGAGGTCTTGGGCCATCGCCCTGTGCACTCCAAGTCGTTGCGTGCAGGGGAAAGTCAAGCACCAGGGGGGCGCCGGTCCGTCCCGGCCGCAATGCTGAACTGGACGTCTGACAAAGCTTCCGGCTGATGCATACGATGCAGAGTGCCCATAACTTTTCCCGCGTGATGGTTAGTGCTATCGGGCCAGAGGCCCACTCGAATCAAATATCAAAATCGTAGTGTGTTGGTAGTGCGGTAACGAGCAGAGACTCACGATCGATGTGACCCCGTCGCCCCGTCTCGAGAACTTGCGGCAAGGGCCAAGAATGCCCGGCCATGCCTCGTATTCATCACTCGGGCACCATCCAGGTCAACCCATCTCGCAAAAGACTGTCGGGAACTCATGTCCACCTCTACAGGGCGGTACCGCCTGTCCCTCCAATCCTGCAGTAAAAGTAACTCCCTCGGGTCCCCCCTCGGGGCCGACCCGTTTCTAACAAGGTTCAGGGGTAAAGTCACAGTATCCGTGTGTCCATAACATCAGGGGAATCCGAGGTATCACCCTCGTTGGATTCCTCCTCGATGTATCCGTCAAGGTGAACTTAGGAGGAATCACCCTCGAGGTTCACACTTGAGGTGTTGCACGATGGCGTCGTTATCGGAATTGGTGAAGGAGGAATCACCCTCGATGACCACAACCGAGTAACTACTCCATAGAGTTAACATCGAAAGTGCTGACGAGGTATCACCCTCTGCACTCGATAGTAACCCAGTAGTGTCGTACAACTAAGGGGGTGATGTGCCGTGCCGGGGCCTGTCTTCGATCCCGTTGATCGAGTCATCTGTTAATCCAGCGGGGCAACTGGGGGCAAAGTGGGGTCTCTGATGGGTCACTACCCAGCCTATACTAAGCAGTTTGGATATTAGGCAGGTATCAATAGTAGTTACAAGAACATGCTATGCATCAGAAGTAGGGTAAATAGTAGCAGCAGCAATTTCTAATGCAAGCATAAGAGAGAACGAATAGGCGATATCGGCATGTTCAAAGGGGGGGTGCTTGCCTGGTTGCTCGGCGGCAAAGGCAAGGTCGTCAACGGTGTCGTCGGGCTCCTGAGCTGCATCGGTCTCGGGGACGACGTCGGTGTCGGGGTCTACCGAGAGAGAAGAGGGGGAGGAAACAGATAAATACACGGCAAACATATGCAACACAGAGCAGGCTATGCTAACGTGCAGTGCAGGGTTGCCTAAAAAGCATGTCTAAGTCATATTAGTTATTTTAGGATTTAAGTTGGATTTATTAACCGGTGTATAAGCACTATTCATCTACCGGAAATAGGCTAAAAGTTGCGGGTTCACCTCCATAGAGGGTCCCAACACGGAAATAGATAGCACGGTCAGCTTCGTCTCGTCGTTCTGATCAACTTTCATGTACAAAGTTTTTCGATCTGAGCTACGGATTATTTTATATGAATTTCTAAAGATTTTTAGCATTTTCTAGAATTATTTTATTATTTAAATTACCATGATCCGAAACAGTGCATTGTGACATCAGCAGAACGTCATGATGATGTCAGCAGGTCAACTGATCGGATGGCCAGGTCAAACCTGACAGGTGGGTCCAGTGGGACCCACATGTCACTGACTGAGCTAACTCAGAGTTAAATTAAACTAACTAATCTAATTAGCGAGTGGGGCCCAGTAGTCAGTGGGTGTTTAGTGATCTAATTAACTAACTAATTAATTAGCAGATTATCTATTTTATTTTTATTTTGTTTAAGAAGTGGGGCCCGCATGTCATAGACACAGGCCGCCCAGTCAGCAGTTGACCGAAGTCAACTGGTCAAAGGGGGCCCCTGGGCCCACTAGTCAGTGGCCCAGGCGTTGCCATGTGGGCGCCAAATCAGCGGTGGCTGCCGGAGTTGCTCCGGCGAGCCCATGCGCGGCGGAGCGTGCCGGCGAGGCTCGGATTTCGGCTGTGGGGGCCAAATGGGACGCGGCGGGTGCCGTTCGATCGAGCGTCGTGCACCGCATCCAACTGTGGTGGTCTCGCAGGCGGAGGTGGCCGGAATGGAGCGTGACGACGACGGCGAGCGGCGGCGTTCTCGGGCGGAGCACGGGCGTGCGGCTGCGGTGGGCTAGCGAGCAAAGGGGGCAGCTGGGGAGCCTCTACGCGACGCGGCGAATGCAACGGGCTCGGTTGCGAGGCCATTTGGTCGCCGGAATGACGCCGGCGATGAGCGGTGGCGGAGGCAGGGGCTCGGCTAGTCCGGATCGGGCGCTAACGGTCGAAAACGACAGCGAGGGAAGGAGGAGAGGGAGGCGGAGCTCACTAGGACATGCAGGTGTGCGAATGCGGGCGCGGGGAAGGCGTGGGGCAGCCGGAATCGACGACAGCGTGCGGCGGCGATCCGGGGAGGAAGAAGGGCTCGGGGAGGCGCTGCGATGGCTCCTGGCTTCGGTTCATTGGCGCGGTCGAAGAAGGCAACGACGATGAGCACGGTGGACCCGTCGGGTAGGCGAGCGGGGCACGGTGGCCTTGCAGCTCAGCCGTGGCCGTCCATGGCGGCGTCAGTCGAGCGGGGCTGAGAGAGGGGGAGAAAGAGAGAGTGGCGAGAGGAGAGCCAGGGGCGCAGGGAGGGCCCCTTATCCCTTCCAGAGCGCCCTGTAGCGGCGCGTTGTCGCGCGAGGAGGAGGGGGGCCATGCGCGGGCGTGCGCACGCGGTCGACAGCGGCGCGGGCGATGAACAGAGGAGGGAGACGAGGTGGGGAGTGGACTGGGCCGGCTATTTGACTAGAGCCCAGCCGCTGCGGGCTTTTTCCTTTTCTCTCTTTCCTTTTCTATTTTTTCCTTTTTTTTAGTTTCTGTTTTGTATTTTCTTTTCGCACTTTTCCAATTTTGTAAAACATGAGTCTTGCCCCATTAAATTCAGTGCAATTTCTAGCACTGCTACAAAAGGTTTGGAGTCTAGATCTTTTCATTTGGATTTTAATAAATTATAAATGGATTAAATACTTCTGTTTTGGTGATGTTTCTTACTGTTTGTGTCACTTAACTATTTTAGTAAATGATGGTTACAAGTTTTGAATTGTCTCTGGATTATTTACAATATTATGAACATTTTAGTTCCTGTATTTGAACAACTTTTATTTTCACTTTTAGATTGAATTTCCATTTGAATTTGAATTGAAAAGAGATATGATCCAAGTGATGTTTAAGCACTGATGATCATGATGACATAGCATTATCAAAAGGGGATTACTGTAGTTAACCACTGGGGGTGTTACAGGGGATGCCAACATGTCTCACCTCAGGTATTTGTAACATATCGCGAAGCAACAGGAATAACACAAGGCAACTAGAGGTTCACTCGAATATTCATTCGTGTGGGTATAGTGGTCAATATGGGTGTCCACGGCTCCGATGTTGATCATTGATCGGAAAGTGTTCCGGTCATGTCTATACTTCACCGAACCTATAGGTTCACACCCTTAAGGGTCATCTATCTGCTGAATACTAGACAGGGAGTCTGAGAGAAATTAACCGGAAAAGTTTCGGAGACAACGGAAGAGTTCCGGAGAGACAACACCGGAATAGTTTCGGTAAAACCAAAAGTTTTTTCGGGGTATACCATTAAGTCAAATTGGTTTCGGGACACGCCTGATAATTCTTGGAGGGTGCCAGAATTATTTTGGAAACTTCTGCGAATTTTTCGGGATAAAAACCGAAAATGTTCCGGAGCTGCCGGAACCGGTTTGGTTGCTTTTCGCAGATGAAAATCACTAATCCGGAATTGTTTCGGGACGCGTTGAAAATTATTTTAGTGGGTACTGGAAATGTTCTAAGCCCACATAAATATTTTTGGTTCAAATGGACGCTGAAAAATGTCGTCGTGAATAGTGAAAGTGCTTTTTGGGTGGCTTCTTGGAGAAGCCACCTTGAGGGCCCTTTGGTATTTTTCCCCTTGGCTTCTTGGAGAAGCCACCCTTGGGCTTGGCCTATAAATAGGGGTGGAGGGGGCTGCCTAAAGACTTACTCTTTGTCACATACAAGTGCCATGCATGATCTGGCTTTCTCTCTCCCTCCCAGCGAAATAGTTTCGTAGAGCCGAAAGGCTGTCTGGGTTCCAGTGGGAACTAGTTCTGGACGGCGAAGCCCTGCCGGATAGATGACACCATATGTGTGCAACTCTGTAGAGAGATCGTATTTTCGGTCTTAGTTCGAGAGTGCCTCCCGAAGGGCTGTCCGAGTGACCGTCTGAGTTTCGAAGGTCCTCCCAAAGGGCTGTCCGAGTGACCGTCCAAGTTTCAAGTGTGCCTCCCGAAGGGCTGTCCAAGTGACTGTCCGAGATTCTGAGGTCCTCCCGAAGGGCTGTCCGAGGATCCGTCCTGTGGGACTATCCGAGGGACTGTCCCGAGGCCTCCCGAAGGGCTGCTCGGAGATCCGTCCGGGGAGCAGACGAGGGAGTACATCCTCGCGGTTGGGAGGTTGTAAATCCTAGCTGCGAGGATCTACACCTCCGATCGTCATCGATTCTACTTCCGCTGCGCTACGAGTCGGTAATGAAAAGATCTCTCCATAGTTGTCCTGGGCTGGTGCGTAGGTCAGAAATTTTTTGTTTTTTGCTACGTTACCCTACATATACCCCCCGATAAAGTTCATAGATTCATCAAAATAAGCACACAATGCAAAAAAATAGAATCTGTCAAAAACAGAACAGTCTATAGCAATCTGAATACTTCATATACTTCTGTAACTCCAAAAATTTGGAAAAATTAGGATAACGTAGGCAATTTGTATATAAATCTTGTGTAAAAATATTCAGAATTTTTAGTCGCTTCTGTGAATTTCTAAATTATTTTACTGGACGCAAAAGATTCTGTTTCTCAACAAGATCGAATCAACTATAACCCAACATGATCCCAAAGGCTTTGCTTGGCCCAAACACTAATTAAAACATAAAAAACACAATCATAACAGAGGCATAATTGTGCAAACACTCAAGAACAGAAAGAAAAAGGAAAAAATAAATTTTATTCATTGGGTTGCCTCCCAACAAGCGCTATCGTTTAATGCGCTTAGCTAGGCATAATATTTCAATGATGCTCACATAAAAGACAAGAATTTAAGCACAAAGAGAGCATCGTAAAACATGTGACCAACATATTTAAGTCTAACATACTTCCTATGCATAGGATTTTTATAAGCAAACAAATTATCAAGACAAGAATTATCTAACATATGCATAGGAGAAGAAAGAAACAATAGCAATCTCAACATGAAGAGAGGTAATTTAGTAACATGAAAATTTCTACAACCATATTTTCCTCTCTCATAATAGTTACATATAGGATCATAATCAAATTCAACAATATAGCTTTTCTCTTCATGATCCACATGCATAAAAGTTTTATAATCTTCCAAGATAGTGGGATTAACATCAACTAAAGTCATGACCTCTCCAAACCCACTTTCATCATGAAATTCACAAGATTGATAATTCTCCAAAGTAGTGGGATCATTAATACCTAAAGTTGACACTCTTCCAAACCCACTTTCAATATTATTGCAAACATTATTATCAATATCATATTCATCATGAGTCTTAAATAAATTTTTAATATCATAAGAAGCATCACCCCAATCATGATCATTACAATGAGTAGTGGACATAACAAAATTAGCATCCCCAAGCTTGGGGTTTTGCATATCATTAACACAATTGACATTAATAGAATTTATATTTACACCATTGCAATCATGCATTTCATTGAAAGAGCCATCATGAATCACTTTATAAATTTCTTCTTTCAACACTTCATCACAATTTTCGGATTCATGAATCTCAAGCAAAACTTCATAAAGATAATCTAGTGAACTCAATTCACTAGCAATTGGTTCATCATAATTGGATCTTTTAAAAAGATTAGAAAGTGGATGAGGATCCATATCAATAAATGTTTAGCAAGCGAAGATGCAAGCAAATAGAAGGCACATGGCAACATAAGCAAACAAAAGATCTGACGAGAAAAAGGCGAACGAAAAAGAAGGTGGATAAAACGGCAAATTTTTGTGAAGTGGGGAAGATGAAAATGAGAGGCAAATGGCAAATAATATAAATTGCAAGGAGATGAGATTTGTGATTAGGAACCTGATAGATGTTGATGATGTCTCCCCGGCAACGGCGCCAGAAATCCTTTCTTGATGGCTCGTATCCGCATCAGTATTTCCCCGAAGAGGAAGGGATGATGCAGTACAGCTTCGGTAGGTATTTCCCTCAGTTATGAAACCAAGGTTATCGAACCAGTAGGAGAACCAAGCAACACTATGTAAACGGTACCTGCACACAAAGAAAAATACTTGCAACCCGACGTGTAAGAGGGGTTGTCAATCCCTCTCAGGTAAAAGATAGATTGGTTTGTATGATTTTGGATAAACAGATCTTGCAATAAAACAAAATAAAATAAATAAAGAAAAAGTGCAGTAAGGTATTTTTGGGTTTTTAGAAAAATAGATCTGAAAAAAAAGCGAATAAAACTAGATCTCAAAGCAAATATGATAAAGAATAGACCCGGGAGCCGTAGATTTCACTAGTGGCTTCTCTCGAGAAAAATAGCATACGGTGGGTAAACAAATTACTGTTGGGCAATTGATAGAACTTCAAATAATTATGACGATATCCAGGCAATGATCATTATATAGGCATCACGCCCAAGATTAGTAGACCGACTCCTGCCTGCATCTACTACTATTACTCCACACTTCGACCACTATCCAGCATGCATCTAGTGTATTAAGTTCATGGAGAAACGGAGTAATGCAATAAGAACGATGACATGATGTAGACAAGATCTATTCATCTAGGAATAGACCCCATCTTGTTATCCTTAATAGCAACGATCAATACGTGTCTTGCTGCCCCTTCTGTCACTGGGAAAGAACACCGCACGAACGAACCCATCACAAAGCACCTCTTCCCATGGCAAGAAAAATCGATCTAGTTGGCCTAACTAAACCAAAGATTTGAAGAAGAAATGCAAGGCTATAAGTAATCATGCATATAAGAGATTAAAGAAACTTAAATAACTTTCATGGATAAATAGATCTGATCATAAACTCAAAGTTCATCGGATCCCAACAAACACACCACAAAAAAGTGTTACATCAAATAGATCTCCAAGAGACTATTGTATTGAGAATCAAAAGAGAGAGAGAGAGAGGAAGCCATCTAGCTACTAACTACGGATCCGTAGGTCTATGATGAACTACTCACGCATCATCGGAGAGGCACCAATGAGGATGATGAACCCCTCCATGATGGTGTCTAGATTGGATCTGGTGGTTCTGGTGTAGGAGATATGCCCTAGAGGCAATAATAAATGTTATTGATTATCTCCCTGTTCATAATTAGGTTTATGTTCCATGCTATAACTGCAATGATTCTCGAGTCTGCAAATAAAACGAGGCTCGGAGGAAGACTCATATGCACGTGTGGGATAATAAACGGTAAAATGTATTCCTAGTCTGGCCTCTAAGACTAGCTCAAGTGTTGCATGATGGTTCTGTTTTCCTGATCATGGGCATGTCTATGCCAGCAACTTTGAGGGCACAGTGTTAGAAGAACATTTGTGTTGAATCGACCCGATTGATGTTATGCTATGAGATTCTTTCGTCACAAGTTAATGGTTAATAACACAGAGATGGTTAACGTTTGCATGATTCCTCAGACCATGAGAGTATCGAGTTTCTTCATGCTTGATTCATGAACTTTGGGGTTTGTTAAACGTCATCCGTAACTGGATGGCTATTACGGCGGCTTACGGGTTCATGGGAAAGTATGTTAAGTAACTTGATAGCTCAAGATTGGGATTTGCTCCTCCGACGATGGAGAGATATCTCTGGGCCCTCTCGGTGTTACGGTATCCATCATCGTCTGGCCAGACACTTTGTGATTTGATCACGGGGATGCCGGAACAAGGTAACGAGAAAAGAGAACAATACCGGTAACGATGTAACTAGCATAGTGGACAAGTTGTTGATCCACGGGAATGCCATCATGTCTCACCTCGGGTATTTGTAACATATCGCGAAGCAACAGGAATAGCACACGGCAACTGGAGGTTCACTCGAATATTCATTTGTGTGGGTATAGGGGTCAATATGGGTGTCCACGGCTCCGATGTTGATCATTGATCGGAAGGGGTTCCGGGTCATGTCTATACTTCACCAAACCTATAGGGTCACACGCTTAAGGGTCATCTATCTGCTGAATACTAGACAGGGAGTCTAAGAGAAAATCACCGAAAAAGTTTCGGACAGCGGAAAAGTTCCGCAGAGAGAGGTCACCGGATGAGTTCCGGTGAAACTGAAAAGTTGTTTCAGAGGATACCATAAAGTCAAATTGGTTTCGGCACATGCCCGATAATTCTTGGAGGGTGCCAGAATCATTCTGGAAACTTTTGGGAATTTTCTGGAAGAAAAACCGGAAATGTTCCGGAGCTGCCGGAACCACTTCAGATGCTTTTCGCAGATGAAAATCACTAATCTGGAATTGTTCCAGAATGCGTTGAAAATTATTTTAGTGGGTACTGGAAATGTTCTAAGCCCACATAAATTTTTTCAGTTCGAACGGACGCTGAAAAATGTCGTCGTGAATAGTGAAAGTGCTTTTTGGGTGGCTTCTTGGAGAAGCCACCTTGAGGGTCCTTTGGTATTTTTCCCCTTGGCTTCTTGGAGAAGCCACCCTTGGGCTTGGCCTATAAATAGGGGTGGAGGGGGCTGCCTAAAGACTCACTCTTTCTCACATATACATGCCATTGCAATGATCTGGCTTCTCTCTCCCTCCCACGAAAAGAGTTTCGTAGAGCCGAAAGGCTGTCTGGGTTCCGGTGGGAACTAGTTCTGGACGGTGAAGCCCTGCCGGATAGATGACACTGTATGTGTGCAACTCTGTAGAGAGGTCGTAGTTTCGATCTTAGTGCCCGAGGGGCTGTTCGTGAGTGCCTCCCGAAGGGCTGTCCAAGTGACGGTCCAAGTTCTGTGAGTCCTCCCGAAGGGCTGTCCGAGTGACCGTTCGAGTTTCGAAGGTCCTCCCGAAGGGCTGTCCGCGACACCGTCCGGGGGACTGTTCGACCGCCTCCCGGAGGGCTGTCCGAAGGGAAGACGAGGGTATACATCCTCGCGGTTGGGAGGTTGTAAATCCTAGCTGCGGGGATCTGCACCGCCGATCGTCATCGACTCTACTTCCGCTGCGCTACGAGTCGGTAACGAAAATGATCAAACCTTGTATGCAGTCTCCATAGTGGTCCTGAGCTGGTGCGTAGGTCGGAAAATTTTTGTTTTCTGCTACGTTACCCTACATCTGGAACTTGTGGCGGCTGGAATTGTGTTTTGTCGCCTCCCCTAGGGTTTTTGGATTTTCGAGGTATTTATAGAGCAAAGAGGCGGTGCGGGAGGCGGGCGAGGTGGGCACAACCCACCAGGGCGCGCCTAGGCCCCCAGGCGCACCCAGGTGGGTTGAGCTCCCATCGGAGCCCCCCTCTTGTATTTCTTTGGCCCAACAGGCGTCTTCTGGTCTAGAAAAATTCTCCAAAAAGTTTCGCCGCGTTTGGACTCCGTTTGGTATTGATTTCCTGTGAAGTAAAAAAACAAGCAAAAAACAGCAACTGGCACTGGGCACAATGTCAATAGGTTAGTCCAAAACAATGATATAAAGTTGTTCTAAAATGATTGTAAAACATCCAAGAATGATAATATAACAGCATGGAACAAGCAAAAATTATAGATACGTTGGAGACGTATCACATTGCATAATGTTTTTTTAGAAAATGTCATGATTTTTTCTAAATGCGTGAAGTTTATTTTAAAAAATTCATGAACATTTCTTTGAATGTTACAATTTTTTCCCATTGTGTAATACATTTTTTAAACATCACAAACATTATTTTGAAATGCATGAACATTTCAAAATTTCAACATTTTATAAATTATGCAAACAATTTTTTTATTGAAAATTTATTAAATGAAAATAGTATAAATTTATTCATGTTTTCTAAAAAGTTCCACACTCTAAAAGTTGTTCGGGGATTTTTTAAAAGTTGTGCATGTTTTCAAATTTTGTTCGAGAAGAAATTGTTAGGAATACCAAATTTTGTGCTTATTTTTTAATGGAATTATAAAGTTTATTCACATTTGAAAAATACATCTAGAAATTTAAAAATTGTTTGTGTTTTCAAAAAGATCGAACATTTCAAAAAAATCACAATCTGTAAAAAAAAGTTTCAAAGAATCTGAAACATGTTTTCTAATCTGCACGTTGTGCTATATTCTTAATTGTTTCTGGTTTGAATATTGTCATCAACACGTGTTGGATGGAGCGGTAGGATCTGTCATTTCCCAATATACAAGGTCTTGAGATCAATTCCTTTAGCGCACTGCGTTACTGGCAGTTTTTTTTTTTGTCGCGCTCCAGTAAAAAGACAAAAAAGAGACTTAGATGTGAGATAGATAGATACTATCTATCTCACATCTAGATGTTATATAGTCACACCCAATTTGTAATTAGGTGCGCTACAATTGCCATTTCCTTTCCATATACAAAGTTAAGTTAATTCCCTGGTATATATAGCTAGCTTGGTCCACATGTGGGAAAACAAAAACCGTTATCGCATATTTTGTGTTGCTCACTTGATTTTTTAGAGAACATGCACCGGCCGAGCCTGAGAAGAGCTCGAACCTAGCCCGACTTTGAATTAACGAAGCCATCAACCGGACAGAATTACAGGGGCACCACATTACAGGAAATTGAAAGTAGAGCAAAGCAGAAAGAAAGATACATGGCACAAGGTAGAACAACACAACGGCGGCGCCATAGAGCCAACGCACTAAGCAGCGATGCCGACGACCAACACTACTCCCACACCAACTAGCCAACTAAGGACACGGAAGGCGGGCACCACCATGCAAGCATCGAGCGTTGCCTGCATCCATAGGCCAAACATGGGCAACACTTGAGCTGTCTCTGCCGTCGTAAAGGGCCACTACCCTTTCACCTAGACTCGATGGGTGCCGCACCGGCGACCGGTAAAGTGGCTCCCACAAGAACCCAACACAAGGTGACCGAGCTGTCATAGGAGTATCAGGAGGACATACCCACGAACACAGATGACCAACCAAGCGAACACCATCACCGGCAGCGGCGGAGCGAAGCACCAGACATGAGTTGTCGAACGAAGGCGCATCACCACAAAGAAGACCCAAGACGGCATCGGATGGCATCGGGCGAAGCCGAGCAGGATGCAACAGGAAGGCCAGGCCATCACACACCGCCACCATGCCACCAGCATCCCTGCCACCAAGAGCAATTCCCAGTCGCTGCCTTCAAGAAGGAGCACAGCACCAGGGTGTTGTCGACACCCAGATCGGGGGAACATCAGCTTTTGCCATAGCTCGAGGAGGAGGCGGGAGGGAGAGGGTCCTCCCCAAAGCCTCCAGGAAGGGGATTGGGGCCAAAGGCATCAACTTTGGGGAGGTCGCCGCACCGTCCAGGGGTTTCCCCAGGAACCTCACCCACTTGCCAGATCTACCAGGCCGGCACCGGGGGACGATGACAACAGCTGCCAGGGGCCGAGGCCGGCACGGATCGGGGCAGATCGGAGTGGGGTGGAGTTTCTTCATGGAGTAACGGCGGACTGCGAGGAGCCACCTCAGCACCTTCATCCACAACCTCCACGCCGCCCACACGGCCGTGGGAGGCTGCCCACCAGCGCCCGCCGGCGCAGCCCGCCGCCTCGGGGAGCCGAGGCCCTCCATCCAAGAGGAGGCGCCAGATCCCCGCCGCCACCTTCCTCAGGGCCGCGCACCCACACAGCGGAACCCCTCAGACAGCGGCGGAGGGAAGGGAGAGGGAGGTGGGAACACGGCGGGGGCGCTAGGGTTGCCCCCGAGTCGCCTCAGAGGAGGCGGCGCGGGGGAGGGGAGGGGAGCATGTATGTTTATCAAGTGTTGCCCACTTGATAAATTGGAAATAACAATATGTGCTTGCAATGCTAATGTTAATGTTCCCTCAAAATGCTAATGCCACTGCTAAGGGGCGACTCTTCTTTGGTGTTCCTTTTGTTTGTAGAAGGGTACCATTAAGATGGCTGTTTTTCCTTTCAAATGTTATAAAAAACACGTTCCCTCCTGGACCGCACAAGACAACATGGGCTGTTGGATACCGTGCATGAATCCCGACGCTGGGCCAATTCGGCCACGTCGGTCCGATGAGCGGTCTGCGTGGGGTTGGGGCACATTTGTACAGATCGATCGATGGATGCTAATATATCTGTGCGCTTAAGTTGTCGTTTCCGTGGACTACAAGACGTGTATAGTGACTTCGTCAACCTTAAAATGATATGCTGGCTCAGTCTCTAGGAGGTGCTGTTGGGAAATGTTGCATGGAAAAAAAAAAAATTTCTACGCACACGCAATGATGTATCCATGTAGATGCATAGCAATGAAGGGGGAGAGTGTGTCTACGTATCCTCATAGACCATAAGCGGAAGCGTTTCACAACGCGATTGATGTAGTCGAACTTTCTTCGCGCTCCAACCGATCTAGTACCGAACGCACGGCACCTCCGCGTTCTGCACATGTTCAGCTCGGTGACGTCCTCCATCTTCTTGATCCAGCAAGACAGCGAGGTAGTAGATGAGTTCCGGCAGCACGACAGCATGGTGACAGTGATGGTGATGTGATCTCTGCAGGGCTTCGCCTAAGCACTACGAAAATATGACCGAGGGAGTAAATGGTGGACGGGGGCGCCGCACACGGCTAAGACAATTGTCTGTTGTGTGCTAGGCGCCCCCCTCCCACATATATATAGGTGGGAGGGAGGGAGGAGCAGACAAAGAAGACGCCCAAGTAGGAGGAATCCTACTTGGGGTCCCTCCCAAGCCGTGCCCCCTTGCCATATATAAACGAGGGGGAAGGAAAGAGAGGGGGAGAGGGAAGGAAGGGGGAGTCCTACTCCACACTTTCCTTTCCCTTCCCTCTTTCCTTCTCCTCCTCATAGGGCCGGCCTCTATAGGGGCGCACCAGCCCCTTGTGGGCTGGTGTGTTCCCTCACTTGGCCCATAAGGCCCATATCTTTGCCGAGGGTGCCCGAAACTCCTTTCCGGTGACCCGATAAGTACCCGGTACCCTCCGAAACACTTCCGGTGTTCGAATACCATCGTCTTATATATCAGTATTTACCTCTCGACCATTTCAAGACTCCTCGTCATGTCCGTAATCTCATCCGGGACTCCGAACAACATTCGGTCACCAAATCATATAACTCATATAACACTATATCGTCAACGAACGTTAAGCGTGCGGACCCTACGGGTTTGAAAACTATGTAGACATGACCGAGACACCTCTCCAGTCAATAACCAATAGCGGAACCTGGATGCCATATTGGCTCCTACATATTCTACGAAGATCTTTATCGGTCTAACCGTTATGACAACATACGTAATTCCCTTTGTCCATCGGTATGTTACTTGCCCGAGATTCGATCGTTGGTATCTTCATACCTAGTTCAATCTCGTTACCGGCAAGTCTCTTTACTTGTTCCATAATACATCACCTCATGACTAACTCCTTAGACATTTGCTTGCAAGCTTATGATGTGTATTACCGAGAGGGCCCAGAGATACCTCTCCGATACTCGGAGTGACAAATCCTAATCTCGATCTATGCCAACTCAACAAACACCTTTGGAGATACATGTAGAGCATATTTATGATCACCCAGTTACGTTGTGACGTTTGATAGAACACAAGGTATTCCTCCGGTATCCGGGAGTTGCATAATCTCATAGTCGAAGGAATATGTATTTGACATGTAGAAAGCAATAGCAATAAACTGAACGATCATTATGCTAAGCTAACGGGTGGGTCTTGTCCATCACATCATTCTCCTAATGATGTGATCCCGTTATCAAATGACAACACATGTCTATGGTTAGGAAACCTTAACCATCTTTGATCAACGAGCTAGTCTAGTAGAGGCATACTAGGGACACGGTATTTGTTTATGTATTCACACATGTATTTAAGTTTCCGATCAATACAATTCTAGCATGAATAATAAACCTTTATCATGAATAAGGAAATATAAAATAACAACTTTATTATTGCCTCTAGGGCATATTTCCTTCAGGTGCTCATACGGATAGGGTATGCGTGTGTGTTCATAGGGATGAGCGTATGCGCGTATATAAGAGACATGCGTCCAAAAAAATAGTTGTCCTGCAGCATGCATGGATGTCGGCTGCGATGAATGACCTCAACCCCTCAATCGTCGATCCACGCGATCTGTGCAAGCAGATCGACTTTGTGGTCACCAACGGCATGACAAGTGGGACGAGAAAGACACCGAGGAGGACAAGTTCCATTGCTTCGGCGACAACACAACCAGCGTGCGGCCCATCGCCTGCCATGACAGCTTCGAGGTGCTCCAACTCTATTACTGGAGAGACTTGTCATTGCCCGATCGAGCAGCCTCGGACGCTCTACTCGATGTGTGTCTTTGCCTTATAAGCGAAAACGAAATATCCTATTTATAGGCTTTAAGCATTGGCTTTTGGCTTTTGTCTCTAAATAAGTGCCTTTTGGCTTATAAGACAAAGTGCAAAATCCAAGTAAAACCCATCCAAACATCCTCTAAAGCTTCGAGGTACCTCTACCACAGAACAGGCTAGCAGTGGCAGACACATGATGTGTACTAGTGGTGGGCCTTGATGTGGAGGATGCCCGCCACTGACCTGCGGCCATTGCTAACATGGCATCAGTGACGGGCAGGTCGCCCGCCACTAATAGAGTGAGAAGCAGTGGTGGTGCCTGATCATGCCCGCCACTTCTCACTTTACATGGATTAAAAAAATTATAGGTTCTAAATTACCCATCATGAGTACACGTCGGCACAAATGACATATATCATTATGGATGACACCCTGATTATGAACCGATGACTAGATTTCCTAGTCTTACAAGTCCATACCAAATTAGAGTTCAATTATGCAAACAACATATATATAAAGAGCAAGTCCAGACTAAACAAGAGTTCAATCATAAAACACTAGATTTATAACCTAATGATACTAGCCTTAGTATTGCTAGTACCACCGTCATGAACAAGTTCAACATTATTTGCCACCCACCGCATGCTGATGATACCTGCAACACGACCCACAGACTCCCTAAGTTCCAAACCTGTGGGTGTAAAAAGGAAAACAATTTTAGAAAGGAAAAACTTAAACAATGCACACACACCTAAACCCTATCCTGGTATGGGGCACATAGTTTAAGCTACTAGCTAGAGAGAGAGGAAAATCATCATCTACGGTTCTAACTTAGGAAATTAAAGCTTACCTCAATCGGTACTAGGTACCTGTTCAAGTGGATGGCAAGGCGGCTGCTGAAGGTGGAGCAGAGTCTGGTGGTGATGGGGGCATTCCTGGCGGCATTATCCCCACGACAAATTCCCATCGGGCTCTCTGAATCTGAATCGGGGATTGCGCCTCTTGCAACGCCCATCTGAGGACCAAATCCAATCTACTCTGATTTTGGCATCCGAGCGCGCTCTGCATTGGTGGCCTCTGAGAAGATGACGTCTGCTACATTCCTCAATTCTCTATTCACATGCATTTTACACATCTGGACGACCACCTGAAAGCCAGGGTTCTCGCGTGCGATGGCCTCCATCCCCTTCAGCTCCTGCATGTACTCCATCCAGCGGAACACCACATCGTCAATCCTTTTTGCTCACGCTAGCCACATCCTTTGTCGCTAACTCTCCAATTCGTCTGGCGCCATTGATTGAGGAGGCCTCTGTGGCTCCTCTTGTGGGCCTCGGAATGGCAAGGGCGGCGCTGGAGTGGAGGATGATGGTGCGGTACGGGAGGCCTGACGTGGACTAGGAGCCATGGAATCCCTGTAAAATATTCCCTTAGTACAGAAAATGGCAGAAACTATTGATTAATATTGGACACCTTCTTGCTACTTCATTAGTACCTAAAAACCAAACAGTGGGTATTCTAGCCAACATTTGAGAACATGACATTTCACATACATGCTTATCCAAATTTAAAATATGATAACATCTCAGCTCACCAAAGAGAAGAGGACAATGACTTAAAAAGGTTAAAAATCATCAAAAAAAATCGGCATGAACGTTTTGCCAGAAATCTGGCGAAACAAAAATTAATCAACGTTTTGCCAAAATGTTGGCTCTCATTCTTGAATCTGCAAAATTTGAAAATGGAAGAATTGGAGGCCTCCATATTGAATTGAATTCAATTCTAATTCAACAAGAAAACGGTAATGGACATGAATATGAATTTGATTGTTTTAATATTTAGTGAATTAACTCATAGAATCTTACTGAGGTTTTAGTACGAATCATATTTTTTGCACACAAACAAACATTTATTAGGAACTTGACAAATTTTATTCACCATCACGCTACACAAGAAAAATTATGCATTCATCCAATCTATAGATTAACAGCACACAACAACAATCACCATATCACATAGTGCAAGACTCATCATCTCACTTTACAAGAAAAAATATGCATCATTGAATCTATGCATGGGCACTACAAAACAATAGTAATATACCATATTAGTTGACAAAAGAAGCATTCATGGTTCACCATCATGTCACATAACCCAGAATTTGTTCTCACCTTAAATCGGCCTCACGGTGATCCAATCTTCAACCAAATCTGCAACAAGTAACAAGGAGGGTTGGCAAAAATCTGCCAAACATAATGGACTATTAGAGGAGCTGTGGAAGGGGAAGAGAGGAGGTGGTTCTGTGAGGAGGGGAAGATGAAGAAGAAAAGGGGGTCTCTTAAAAGAGGAGAAAGTGGTTCGGTGGGGAAGGGGTGGAGGAGGAGGTGGTTCGATGGCGAAAGGATGGAGGAGTAAGTGATCCAGTGGCATTGGGGAGCACCTGAGAAGAGAGGGCCCTAAGAATATCTCTCCAACATCCCACTCTTGAGCCATCCGTCCACTTGTCAAACTTTTCGATGAACCTGTAAGTTGTCATTATGATCACCGCGTTACAGGTGATGTTTGAGCAACCTCAAAGCCCACCGTACAGTAAGAAGTGACCACGATACTCTCATGATCTAAGGAGCAAAATCACATGTTAACACTCCGTGCTATTACAATTGAATACAAACGATATTAATTCAATCCACAACAAACAAGTTTGGGTCGACTCAATATGATCGTTCTTCCAACGTTAAAATCTCAAAGTTGTTTTAGGACTATCGTTTAACACTTTAAACGATATCCTAAGATTCGGAAAACGTAATCACCAACAACACTTGAGCTAGCCATAGAGGCAAGACTAGGAACCTTTCATTTAACCCGTTTATTATTCCACACGTGCATATGAGTTTTTCACTGAATCACATATTCCAGGATCATAGCAGTTATAGCATAGAATATACAATCTATAATTATGAATATGGAAATATAATAATACAAATATTATTGCATCTAGGGCATATTTCCAACAATGGATGAATGAGATGAGTTCTTTGTTGATGGAGGCGACAGCTAGGGTTGAGGATGATATATATGGAGCCTCTCTAGCCTCCTCTCTTGATGGGCTTCATCCAAGGGCTCAAGATGAGCCTTATCCTCTCCCAATCTCTTCTTTACGAGCCAAGGATCTCGTGAGATCGAACGGGGACGAAATTGGTGAAGAATCCCGTCTTGAAGGGCAACTTTTGGAGCTGCATGCATGTCAAAGGACCGCCAAAACGGTCACGCGTGCTCGCATGGAAGGCTGTCTTTTGGTCTAACCTTCTCCGGTAAAACGCTCGCCAATTCTTAATACGAACTCGGAATTTAACGTTCTTGGGCTCGTTGGATCCATATGAACAGCACTAAGTCTGACCCATGGCTGACTCCGTATCGAACCCATCCTTGGTCCTTTCATCGTGCTTGGTCCTAGGTTGCTCTGAAACACCTATAGACACAAGAAAACATGGAAAACTAATAAAAACCAAATAAAATACTAAATGCGCAATGCTCACAATGAAAAGTGCAAAAACCGGTAATCCTACATAATGGACAACTATTTGGTTCAATGGGACATGATATATGAAGAGAACATGCAACAAATGAGCTCTAAAAATGCATTAAATATAGCGCCATCAATCTCCCCACACTAAAACCTTGCTTGTCCTCGATTAACAAGGTTGACTACCAAAAGCTCAATGCTACCAACTCTAAAGCATACATTGAACCAAACCCCAAAAGTGTTATCCATGTTTATGGTGCAAGCATGCAAAAGTAAACCAGCAAGGGAGTAATACAAGTTATCCTCCTGGTTCCATTGCCATGGAGGTCAAGAAAGAGGAAAATATTTTTGTGGAGCCCAAATTCCCATTGCCAAAGGTTTAGAGTGTCGTGGTGGGCGCACGGTAGATGCCACGGGGTGGCTAAAGAGAGGGATAGGCAAGAGGCAACCGGTGGGCTCCAGAGGCGAGGTTGGTACGAGCGAGTGCGAGACACAAGACGTACCCAGGTTCGGGGCTCTCCGAAGAGATAACACCCCTAGTCCTGTCGAGTGTGGTTTATATATGATACACAGTACAGAGTTGCTCCTGGAGCTGTATCTGAGAAGAGAGCCGTGGGCTTACTAGCTTTATATCTGTGTGTGGCCGGAGTGAGCATGCATGCTCTTCTGGCCTAGCGTGGGTGGCGTGAGTGCCTTTTGCTCTGGATGAGCGAGTGGGTGTGTGGCCAAGTGGCCGTGAGTGGCATGGGGATGGATGTGTATATGCTTTGTAGTGTGGCTTGCCCCCTTGGCCAAGTCTGTGGCTTCTTGGCCAAGGGAGTGGCTTCTTCTCCAAGGAAGTGCTTCCCTGGGTCACTTTATACACTAGTGCCCAGGGACAAGTAGCACTGTACATGATGTCACGCATGATGAGTGAACAGCGTATGCTTTATCAGCAATAGTGGCCACGGTATGGCCGTCTTGTTGGTGTCGGGTCGATGCAGCGGTTGACTTCGCATAGCAGGCCGGCTAGAGCAGCCAGACGAGGAGCTGGCCGGGCAGCCGGGTTGCGAGCCGGCTAGGCAGCCGGACCGGGGCGTTGGCCGCCCCGTTGTTTTGAAGCGCCGTTTGCTGTCTTGGGCCTACCCGGGGGTCATACCCCCGACAGTAGCCTCCGAGTCTCCGGGCAACTTGGAAAAATTGGGCGGAGGGTTTTAGCGGGCGTTGATGAAGCAGAAGATGTCGATGACAGCCGGCTGTGGACCGTAGCCGGCGTGGCTTGCTTCCAGTGGGGGCGCGTAAGCGCACCCACTGGGTGTAGCCTATGAGCCTCCGGGCAACTTGGAAAAGTTGGGCGGAGGGTCTTCGCGGTTGTTCGTGCAAACGATGGCATCGAGGATGCCGGTTGCAGCCGGTGGCGGGCGTGCAATAGGCGTGGCATGTTCCGAGTGGGGGCGCGCAAGCGCACCCACTGGGTGTAGCCTCCGAGCAACTTGGAAAAGTTGGGCGAAGGGTCTTCGCGGTTGTCGATGAAGCTGATGGCGATGTCGAGGGTGCTGGGCGCGGACACGGAGTCTGCCGGCTGGTGGGCGCGGGGCCCTGCTAGGCGCGGACGCGGAGTCCGTCGGCTGATGGGCGCGGGGCCCTGCCGGGCGCAGATGCGGAGTTCGCTGGCTCAGTGGGGGCGCGCGAGCGCACCCACTGGGTGTAGCCTCCGAGCCTTCGGGCAACTTGGAAAAGTTGGGCGGAGAGTCTTGCTGTTTATGATGAAGCTAACGGCGACGTCGAGGGTGCCGAGCGCAGACACGGAGTCCGCCGGCTGAGTGGGGGCGCGCGAGCGCACCCACTGGGTGTAGCCTCCGGGCAACTTGGAAAAGTTGGGCGGAGGGTCTTACTGTTGATGAAGCAGACGATGGCGTCGAGGATGCCGGTTGCAGCCGGCGTCGGGCCTGCAACCAGCGCGGCACGCCGGCGCACCCACTGGGTGTAGCCTCCGAGCCTCCGGGCCTCCGGGGGAGGAGGGGGGTCCCCCACGGAAATGATCATGCAAAAGACAAGGTTAGTCTACGCAGATATATCAAATGTTTGCTTTTAGCAGTGCAAGTTTTATGCAGAGGGTGCCGACTCGGTTTCGTCCGAGCCCCCTTTAGTCTTTTTCATGTCCCCTCCGCTCTTTGGCTTTGCCTCTTGCTAGCTAGACAGCCGGGAGCCAGTCTGTAGCTGTTGCGAAGAGTAGCCGCGGAGTGGAGCGTATAGTACTCGGATCATAGGAGCATATTCGACCGAGTAGATACTCATAAAGGAAACGACCGGGTTGCCCGAGCCGTTTTCTTCCGGACGTTTTTCGCGTGGGGTGACCTCCAGCTTTTGCTCTCGATTGCTGGACAGCCGCGTGGCGGTTTGTGGCTGAGAGGTGGGCCTTCGGTACCGTATGCGCTACTAAGCCGTCTGCGGGAACAAACGTATCGGGCCAAGCGGCCAGCCCCCGGGCCGAGACTGGCTAGCGCCAGGGTGAGCAGTAATGCAACTGATAAAAAATGCGGAGATTGCCCCCGAGGGTCACTCGGGATTATCCGGGTTTGTGTGCATGGTGCAAAAAATACGCGGGTGAGAAGCTCACATTGCTTTGACGCAGACGAGGCGGAGGTTGCCATTGGCGGGCGGCCCGAGCCTCCGAGCGAACAGATCGAGCCCCCGGGCGGATGGACTGAGCCTCCGGGTGGACGAGAGGCGCCCGAGCCGATCGGGCCCGACTGGCCAGGCCGCGGAGCGGGGCGGGCGGCCGGGTCGGCTCTCCAGCCGGCCCGGAGTCGAAGCGGGTAGGCCGGCCGGTTGGCCCCCAGCCAGCTAGCTGTCAGAGCCGGCAGGTGAGGCGGCGATGCAGGCAAGCCGGACGGTCGGCGTCGCAGGGCACAACTGGTTTTCTTTTTCTTTCCTTTTTTTTCAGCCGACTCTGGGTAGCCGGATGCACACTTCTTTTTTTTTCTTTTTTTTCTCTCTCTCTTTTTTTTCAGACAGCCAGCTTGGCCAGTCGGGTTCTTTCTCTTTTTCCAGCCGACATCTCTTTTTTTTTATTCTCTGCCTGAGCAGCCGGCAGGAGCGGGACGTGGCAGAAGCGGACGGCCGAGACGCGGCGCGGCAGCGGAGCCGGCGGGGAGGAGAGCTGGGCGCGAGCTCGGGGAAGCCGGCCAGCTCGTCGGAGCCGTGGAGGGGCTAGGCGGCGGGGTGCGCGGCCGCGGGGCGGAGATGGCGCGGCGCGGGCCGGGGCGGAGAACTCGGCCGCGGGCAGAGGCGGAGCCGGCCGGCCGGGTCGCGCGCGAGGGAACGGGGCCGGCCTGCAGGCGGGAGCCGGTCGTTGCAGGACGGAGGCGGAGCCGGCCGGTGCGAGACGGCGAGGCGGAGCCGGCCGTCGGGTGGCGGGGAAGCCGGCGCGGGCAGTGGCGGAGGCAGGGGGGCCAGCAGGGGCCCTGGCCCCCCCTAACGTCATTCATTTAAGCCTAATATGCATGTTAAGAGGTAATAAATTGCTGCTAAAATGATGAATTTTGATGCACCGGCCCTCCCAAACCAGGCTTAACTACACTTGGCCTCCCTCATTGACTTTCCTGGCTTCGCCACTGGGCGCGGGCACTGGGCAGGAGCCGGACCGGCGCGGCCGGCATGGGCGGACCCGGCAGAGGCGAGGCGGAGCTGACGCGCGCGGACGCGGGCTTGGCGGACCCGGCGAGCGGGCGCAGCACGGAGCGCGCGCGAGGGGCGCGGGGCAGCAGCCGGCGCTGCGGCGAGTAGCCGGGCACGACGGGCGGGCGGAGCCGCCGGTCGGAGCAGGGGGACCAGGTGCGGGCGCGCAAGTGCCAGGGGCGGAGCAGGCGTGATGCAGAGGGCGGGCGCGAACGACGGGCAGCGCGGGCACGGGCAGGTGGTCGTGGAGGCGCTGCTGGGGGTAGAGGAGGAGGCGCTCGAGAGGAGGCCGGGGCGGCGCATGCGGGTGCAGACGGGCGATGCAGAACCGGAACCGGCCGGGGCGGAGAGGAGCGAGGCCGGGCGCGCTCAAGGCGGCCGGCCGGCGCGCGCGGCCACTGGATGGCCCTGCGTGCACTTGAACCGAGCTAGCTAGCTAAGCTAGCATGCATGCAGCCGAATCCATTGGGCTTGCTAGCTAGCTAGCCATGCACGAATGTGTGCACGCACAGGAGCGACAGACAGCTACAGCGAAACACTGCATGGCAGCAACTGCGGCTACGGCGAACCATGGGAGCAGCTACAGCTACAGCTACAACGAGGCACATAAGCGGCTACAGTTACAGCGAGGCAGGCGGGCTAGCCGCGAAGGCAGGGAAAAACCGCGGGAGTGGAGGAGGGCAGCATGCAATGCAGTGGCCACCGCGAAGAGGCCGGCGATGGCGCAGCTGGCTGGAGCGAAGCGGCGCGGCGGAGCGGGCGCACGGCTGAGGATGGAGCTGCCGGCTTGCACGAACGGTGGGAGGAGAGGCGACGCGCAGCTGGAACGGCGGGAGCAAGATGTAGCGCGCGGACGCGCGGACGTCGGCGATGTCGCGGCGGTGGTGATGAAGAGGGCGATGCCGACGACGAGGACGCGTCGTCCCGTGCTGCCGCCCCGGGGGCGTGTCGATGTCGAGCCCCCGAGCGATACCGGAGAGACGACGCGACGCCGCGGTGATGATGAAGTCCGCGGCGAAGCCAGCGGCGTCCGCGCCAACTGCGGGGACGACGCCGTGCACGATGCGCTCGCCGAAGCAAGCGAAGGGCCTCGTCTGGAACATGTCTCCGGCCGGGACCTCAAGCTGCCCCACGGCGGGCGCACGACAGATGCCACGGGGTGGCTAAAGAGAGGGATAGGCAAGAGGCAACCGGTGGGCTCCAGAGGCGAGGTTGGTATGAGCGAGTGTGAGACACAAGACGTACCCAGGTTCGAAGCTCTCCGAAGAGATAACACACCTAGTCCTGCCGTGTGTGGTTTATATATGATACACAGTACAGAGTTGCTCCTGGAGCTGTATCTGAGAAGAGAGCCGTGGGCTTACTAGCTTTATATCTGTGTGTGGTCGGAGTGAGCATGCATGCTCTTCTGGCCTAGTGTGGGTGGCGTGAGTGCCTTTTGCTCTGGATGAGCGAGTGGGTGTGTGGCCAAGTGGCCGTGAGTGGCATGGGGATGGATGTGTATATGCTTTGTAGTGTGGCTTGCCCCCTTGCCAAGTCTGTGTCTTCTTGGTCAAGGGAGTGGCTTCTTCTCCAAGGAAGTGATTTCCTGGGTCACTTTATACACTAGTGCCCAGGGACAAGTAGCACTGTACATAATATCGCGCATGACGAGTAAACAGTGTATGCTTTATCAGCAATAGTGGCCACGTTATGGCCGTCTTGTCGGTGTCGGGTCGATGCAGCGGTTGACTTCGTGTAGCAGGCCGACTAGAGCAGCCGGACGAGGAGCCGGCCGGGCAGCCGGGGTGGCGAGCCGGCCGGGCAGCCGGGGTGGCAAGCCAGTCGGGGTGGCCGGGCAGCCGGACCGGGGCGTTGGCCGCCCCGTTGTTTTGAAGCGCCGTTTGCCGTCTTAGGCCTACCCGGGGGTCATCCCCCCGACATAGAGAGAAGGTCAAAATTATGTTAGGAACACAACATTGACTATCAAAGACAAAAGAAATCTTGCATTAGCGATCTCTTCGAAAACACCAACCCGAGGCGTACCAGGTATAGTAGCAAGATCATCTGTCTGCGTTATTCAACCGCTCAACTACCTATGCAGAACTGAGCGCAAGCCTATACCTCGCACTTAAGAGAAAGATATAAAATGTTTGGGATTTGAAGAAGTCAAAAACAAAGAAAGTCTTGCATCAACGCAGCTGACCATTAGGCAATGGAGAAGGCCCTATGATCGATATCAACACAAGGAGTAGTAATCGCCATGCAACTAGGATGCACATAGAGCTGTGAATATATGAAAGCTCTCCTATGGACTAAGTGCGGGTGCATCCAACTTGCTTGCTCATGAAGACCTCGATCTTTTGAGGATGCTCGTCATCGGAATATACAATCCAAGTTCTATAATGTCGGTTCCCCACTAGTATGAAACATGAAGCTCATGAAACTGTCTACTTTAAAATGCATAAAGTGGTGCTACTTTGAAGCACAAGTGTATACTAGGATAATGGTGTTGACCCTTCTCTCTTCCTCTCCTTTTTATTTTCCCCCTTTTCTTGTCTTCCCTTTTTTGTTCTTTTTTCTTCTTCCTTTTTTGTGGCACCTCCGTGGTGCATCTTTTATTGCAATCTGGGCAAGCGCCGAAATCACTTCCAAAGTTATTGATTCAGAAGTCTTAACCTAAGAGTGATGTTCAACCAGTTCCAGTATAGTAAACATTATGTTGAATAGTTAAAAAAACTGAAAACTATGTCAATCAGCAGTTAGCTTGAATCTGGAACTTTCACAGTTCACCCATCAGCTTATAAATTGGTAGAAGAAACTAGCCGAATTCCATAAAAAATGCTAACCTATATCAGGCTAGGTGCTAATTTACCCCCAATAAAGGCTGGAAAGGGTCCAGAGCTTGCTTCTGGACTTTGGGGTGAACTCATTTACAACAACATTCTAATTATATCACAATACTATAGTCCTGAATTTCATCAAGAACCTAAACCATCAATGTGCTTTATAGAAAACACAACTCCGCTGCCATGAAAGAAAAAAATTCTACTCTTCGATATTTAAAGTAAGAAGGACATTCTCCAAAATGAATTGATAACCATAAGATATTACCGACTTGAAAAGACATGCAACACATCTATATGAAAAGGGACTAGATAGCTCAAGACTGGGATGTGCTCCTCCGGAGATGGAGAGATATTATCTAGGCCCTCTTGGTGTCACGGTATCCATCATCGTCTTCCCAGACATAGTGTGATTTGATCATAGGGATCCCGAAACATGGGAACGAGAAAATGGAACAAAATCTGTAACAAGGAACCTGGCATAGTAAACAAGTTCTTGATTCATGCGGATGCCGATAAATCTTACCTCGGATTTTGTAAACATGTCGTGAAGCAAAAGTTATAGCACACAATAACTACAGGTTCACTCGAATATCATTTGTGTGGGTACATGGGTTAATATGGATGTCCACGGTTCCACTATTGATCAATGATCAGAAGTAGTTCCGGTCATGTCTATACTCCAACGAACCTACAGGGTCACACGCTTAAAGGCAATCAATCTGCTGAGTACTAGGTGGTAAGGAGGTTGTGAGATAATCACTGGTAATGTTTTGGAGGCATTGAAAATGTTACAGAGAGGAAACCAGAAGTATTTTGGAGTAACCGGAAAAGTTATAGAGAAAAACACAGAAACCATCAATTCGGAAAAGTTTCGAAGTGCGTCTGGAATTTCTTGGAGGGTTCTGGAAAGGTTTCGGGACCTCCAGGAGTTTTTTGTGAGGCACAAAGGGGTAACGCACACAAAGGACCAAGTGTTGGGAGGGGGTTTCCCCATTGGGGGACAACCTTCCCAATTTCTGAGATGTGTTGGAGGGGCACATGCTTTGGGGGACAGCCCCCCCCCCCCCCCCCCCCTTGTGTGGAAAGTGTTGGGAAGCCCCCTCCATGTGGCGCGGCTAGAGGAGGGGCACACTTAGGGGCAGCCCACCTTTTTGTGGGGCAATGTTTGGTAGTCCCCCCTTTGGGGACACCCGGCCCCTCCCCTTTTTGTGGGACATAGTTGGTGGGGAGTACCCCCTTTGGGCTGCCTCCTTCCACCCCACCCTCCCCTCTCCATCTACAAATAGAGGAGGAGGGCAACCACAATTGACACAGAAGTTTCATACTTGAGCTCTCACATTTTGGCATGGAATGATCTTCCTATTCTCCCTCTCGCTCTCCACAAAATAGTTTCGTAGTGCCGCAAGGCTGCCTAGTCTCTGGTGGCGTTAGTTCTAGGAGGCGAAGCATTGCTAGATCGGTGACATTATGTGTGCGACCCGATAGAGAGATCGTACGTTCCTTCTTCTGTTCGAGGGAGGAAAAATTCTCGCGGTTGGGAGGTTGTAAAATCCTAGCTGCGGAAATCTACACCGACGATAATCACCACCTCTTCTTCCACTACGCTCCAAGTTGGTAAAAATCAGATCTAACCTTCTATGCATTTTCATAGTGGTCCTGGCCTAGTGCGCAGGACAATTTTTGTTTTCTGCTATGTTACCCTACAGATTATGAACAGATGACTAGATTTCATAGCCTTGCAAGTCCAGACCAAACTAGAGTTCAATTATGCTAAGAACACATATATAATGAACAAGTCCAAATCAAACTAGAGTTCAATCATACTGCAGTAGCTTTATAACATAATGGCACTAACCTTAGTATTGCTAGTACCACATTCATGAACAAGTTCGACATTATTTGCCACCCGCCGCATGTTGATGCCACCAGCAGCACAACCCATTGTCCCCCAAAGATCCACTATGGGTATAAAAATAAAACAATCTTAGAAAGGAAAAAACATAAAGATTGCACGCACAACTAAACCATATCCTGGTATTGGGCACATAGTTGTTTAAGCTACTAGCTATAGAGAGGAAAGTCATCATCTCTAGTTCTAAGTTAGGAAAATCATCATCTATGGATCTAAGTTTGGAGATTAAAACTTAGCTCAATTGGCACAAATACCTGTTCAAGTGGATGGCAAGGTGACTGCTAAAGGTGGAGTAGAGTCCGGTGGTGGTGGGGGAATTCTCGGTGGCATTATCCCCACAACACATCCCCATCGGGCTCTCTGAATCGTGATCGGAGATTTCACCTCTTGCAGCGCCCATTCGAGGACCAATTCCGGACTACTCCGAGTCAGCATCTGAGCGCGCTCTTCATTGGTGGCCTCTGAGAAGATGACGTCTGCTACATTCCTCAATTCTCTATCCACACACCTTTTGTGCATTGAAAACGTCCACCTAAAGGCCAGGGTTATCTCATGCGATAGCCTCCTTCTCCATGAACTCCCGCATGCACTTCATCCAGCAGAATACCACGTCGTCTATCCTTTTTGCCCGCACTAGCCACATCCTCCGTTGCCGCCTCTCCAATTCGCCTGGCGCCATCGATTGAGGAGGCCCCTGGGGCTCCTTTCGCGGACCTCGGAACAACGAGGGCAGGGCTAGAGTGGAGGATCATGGTGTGGTATGGGAGGCCTGACGACGACTGGGAGCTATGGAATCCCTGTAAAAAAGTACATTAGTACAAAAAATGCCGGAAACTATTGATATATATTTGACACCTCCTTGCTACTACATTAGTACCTAAAAATCAACAGTGGGTCTTCTAGACAACATTTGAGAAGATGATATTTGACATACTAGCTTATCCAATTTTAACATTTGAGAACATCTCAACTGACGGAGAGAAGAGGCTGACGGCTTACAAAGGTTAAAATTGACGGAAAAAATCAGCATGACCTTTGCTAAAACATTAAACATATTGAGTTCTAGAAATCTGGCAAACCGGAAATTAATCGGTGTTTCGTCAAAATGTTGGCACTCATTCTTGAATCCTTGCAAATTTTGAAAGTGGAAGAATTGGAGGCCGTGCTATTAAATTGGTTTCAATTCCATTTTAGTCAAGAAACTGTAATGGATATGAATACGAATTTGATTGTTTGGATGTTTACTAAACTGGATCAGGGAATTTTACCGAGGTTTCAAGACAAAATCATGTTTGACACACACAAACAAGCATTTATTATGACTTGACACAGTTTACTCACCTACACACTACACAAGAAAAAGCATGCATTCATCCAATCTATACATTAGGAGCACACAACAACAATCACCATATCACATATTGCAAAATTCATCATCTCACTTCACAAGAAAAAGCATGCATCATTAAATCTATACATGGGCATTACACAACAATAGTAATTTACAATCTCATTTTACAAAAAAAGCTTTCACGGTACACCAACATGTCACATAACCCGGAATTTGTTCTCGCCTTAAATCTGCCTCGCAGTGATCCAATCTTCAACCAAATCTACATCAGGAAACGAGGGTTAGCAATAATCTGCCAAACATAATGGACCATAAGAGGAGGTGTGGAAGGGGAAGATAGGAGGTGGCTCGGTGGGGAGGGGGCAAAGGAAGAAGAAGAAGAAAAGGGGATCTGGCAACAGAGGAGAAAGTGGTTTGGTTGGGAAGGGATGGAGGAGGAGGTTGTTCAATGGGGAAGGGGTGGACCAGGAAGTGGTCCGGTGGCATGGGGAGGCGGCGCTAGAGCAGGGTTAAGGGAATTGGATCGATGGTGGACAGGAAGCTCCATGCCATGGTGGCCCTGGTGGAGGCGAGATCTCGTAATAGAGGTGATGGGGAGCCAAGAGAGTTGGGGAAGGAGATGCAGTGACGAGGATGCTGGTGCCTGTGTAGGAGGACGAGGAGGAGGAGCTCTCACCTGGGGCCACCGTCGATGGCCTCCCTTGGCCGCCGCCTCCTCTTTCCAGGTCGGGCTGCGGGGAAAGGGGGTTTCCCTCTTACCTAGACGATCAAGGGGGGAAAGATTGGAACAAAAAGTTTTCTTTTGCAGGTACAAGATTGGGACGAAGCGATTTCAGGTCGTCAAAAGGAGGTAATGTCACACTGTGTTCATTTATGCTTTTTCTGTCTGCTAGATGGATGGCAAAAACAATTGTTTTGACGTGAAGTTTCCTATGCAATGATGATAATTTTTATCTATTACATGTTCATATCATTTGGCAAAACATAAATTCTTGCTTTTCTTAGTAGTTCCATATGCATGGCAAATATTACCTAGTTTCTTCCAATTAGTGTGTTTGAATTTGAATGGAAAATGTTTGTTTTGGAATTCAAGTTTTCTATGCACTAGTGGCAATTTCAACCATCACATGTTCATATCCATGGAAAATTAGCAACTATTGCTTCATAACATTTCACATGCATGGCAAATGTTATCTAGTTTCCTATAAACTAGTCCTACTAATTCTTAAAATTCATGGCAAGTTAACCAAGGGGGCTAATTATAAACAATCCACCCTCCCCCATGGCAAATTTCACACACCCACATCATTATCATTATTATATTGTCCATTTCTCATGTTCTGTTTTTTGCCAATCATATATGCACCAATAAACGGTAACTATACTCAACTACTTATGGCAATTTTTTCATGTTTCCTTCTTTTCTTTTCCCATGAACACCAGCTTGATCAAACCGCCCACACTGCTCAAAACATTAAACAGATTCATGAAACGTCTTCTCTTTATCTCAGTGGAAAACCGTGAATATTTCACCTGTATGTGGAAGATATTTAAAACACAACAATTCCAAGTTCTAACTAATGAAACCACCAGTTCTCAACTGATCATTGTCCCAAACCTCTTGCTCACTCTATGAAAAAAATAAGGATCTTAATTCTGAGGATATCATAGTTCTACTTCTACCCGAACAAATCAACTCCTGGTCTAGAAAAAGAGGAAGGTTTGTTTCAAGGACACATGATGCCTGTGGTAGTGCTTCGCGTTGTACAACAGGTCGACAAACAACGTGAAGAGACCGCCCAAATCAATTCATGAGAAAAATCCTAAATCGGATTATCTATTAACTATGCAAGGACAGGGGAAGGGAGGCACCAGCCTTGATTGCTGAAAATTATGCATCAAGAAACAAGAGAGCAATTAGACCTCAAACTCGAAATAAGTGTCATGCTTAACTCAACCCATAGTCACACAATACACACCATCCCCACAAATATCCTCTGAACTGGACAAATTATCTCAAGCAAGTACAACATCCTAAAATAAACCTAAAACCTAAACCTTAAATGAAAAAAAATGCATAAATACTGAGTGGACATCTCTTTCCCTTCCCTATTTCAGTCTAATAGCGGCACTTTATATCAGAGGAATGTAATTGGACTTTATATCTAAACAAATAGGGAAACTTCAGGTGAGATTGCTTTATATCTAAAACAAAGCTACAAACATATTTCCCCCTAATATATGGGCAGTTATCTTCACATACCATTTGCACAAAAATCATTAAATACTCCTGTCAACCTGTAACGCATATTCCGCTCCAGATTGGGCAAGCAAAACAAGAACAACAAAAAAACACTAAAATTTGATTCAAGACATGTAAAGTTCATGCGAATCAAAACACACAAATTCAACATTGATTTCTGATGCATCTTAATGGAATTTCGAAACCTATATATAGTACATGGTGTTGACGACGCTCCTCTTTATTTCACTATACACAAACCTGTTATCTCAGAGCTCACAACTCACTAACCATGATCTTCAGCAACAAGACCCAAAAAAGGTGTACAATTACAACATATATTTTTTGACCAGCCAGCGAAGAACCCATCCATTTGAATGATTGTCTATGCGATTTGGCCCACCAAGAGACCTACAGCAAGATCCCCTGTTCGACAGATATGTCCAACGCTATATTCTTTCGGGTATTCAAAACTCCCTCCTTCGACGCTTGAAACCAGCAGATGCAGTGAAGTGATCCTGGGAGCTCTGCAGGGAGGGTGCTTCAGGGACGAACATGGTGCCGTCGTACACAGGGTAATGCAAGTTCCCTTGCCAGCAGAGACCCGAGGCTGTTGGTGGGGAGGGAACCTCGGGCACCACCCATGGATCCTCAGCATCGAATCCAGGTACCTGGCCTAGCAGGTCTTCTGCAAACAGGCCTTCAGCTAGACGGCACTGTGGAGATCCCCCAGCACTCCCCAGCTTAGCATTATCACCCTGTAGCGCAAAGGAGAAAGAGATTAGAACTGATGTGTAGACACACACTAGTGTGTTGTGAATAGTATTTAATACTTTGCATTAAAAGCAAGTCTCCTTGCAAGTGAATTAAGCATAAATGTAAATGACATGGAACCTGGAACCAGATTTTACAGAAGTGTAATTGGCCTCAAGCCATGAACTATTCTGAACCGCACAAGACTCCTGACAACTTCGTGATTGATTGTTAAAAGGTTAGTCACAGTGAGTAACTGTGTCATGACCACACTCTAGTAATTATGATGGCCAGTAACAACTAACAAGCTCACATCTTTAAGGAAAAATGAAGACTACTCCCTCCGTTCCTAAATATTTGTCTTTTTAGAGATTTCAACAAGTGACCACATATGGAGCAAAATGAGTGAATCTACAGTCTAAAATATGTCTATATACATCCGTATGTGGTAGTCCATTTCAAATCTCTAAAAAGACAAATATTTAGGAACGGAGGGAGTACATTACAAAATAAAATAAGAAAAGAAAAGGGCAGATATCGCTTCCACAGTTTTTGATAGCCTGAGAGTAATGTTCAACCAATTCCAGTACAGTAAACATTATGCTGAACAGTTGAAAAGTCTGAAAACCAAATCAATCAGCAGTTAGCTTGAATCTGGAACTTTCACAGTTCACCCATCAGCTATATAAATTGTTAGAAGAAATAACTAGCTGAATTCCGCAAAAATGCAGACCTATATCAGGCTCGGTGCTAATTTACCCCAAATAAAGGCTGGAAAGTTCCATACGCTTGCTTCTGGGCTATGGGGTGAACTCATTTACAGCAACAGTCTAATCATATCACATTACTAAGGTCCTGAATTTCATCAAGAACCTAAACCATTAATATGTTTTTTAGAAAGCACAACTCTTCTGCCATGAAAGAGAAAAATTCTACTCTTCAATATATAAAGTAAAAGGAGATTCTCCAAAAAAAATTGATACGCATAAGATGATACTGAGAACTAGAAAAGACATGCAACGCATCTATATAAGGATTACCTTGGAAGAACCATGCTCAGTGAATCCAAAGTTTGGGCCATATTCTAAGTTACTGAAGAATTCATCCACAGGCCAATCAGGTAAACTGTCTGACCCATTGCCGCCTGAGAATGGTAGGTTGTAAGCCCGGCCACTATCTCTGTTCATTTGGTTGGATAAAGCTGTGGTGGTCTGATTAGAGAGCAAAAGTTTTGAATTTCCATCTGACAGGTACTTAGGTGGAGGCTCTGCCAATCTAACTGCACTGTTGTCCATAGTCCAATTGGTCATTCCTGTCTTGGTATTTGGAGCAGAAATCTGCCTTGAATAATCTCCACTGATAGCATTTTGGCTGGGAATAGATGCACTGTTTTCACCTGAAAATAGGGCTGTAGGATTTTTCTTTGGCAAGTGTTCCGGTAGTGAATCCACTGATCCACCTGAAGTGTTAACGTGCTTGTCAGCAACAGGTGGAACAGGATCGGCAGGATCGAGGCCAACTTGAACTCCTGTCAGCAGGAACCTTTGATGTGCTGAAACAAAGGAATTCACTGTGTGTATAGCAACATCACAATCTCTACAAAGTAGAGCACGGTCCTCCAGGCAGAAGAAGTATCCAGAAGCCTCCTGCAATGAAAAATAGAGGTTCAGAGCAGCAAAACTAAGGATAAATATCAGAAATGACTTGCAACAGGAATCAAAGTACAAAGAACATTATGTGGGTACAGTGTTCCAGTAACTGGGGCGCTAGTTGTGCCTTTGAGCTTGGGCCTTGCACCATGACCCAGTCAACTGAGTAGCAAAATACATAATTCAGCGAGACATGATCCACATCCAGGCTATCCAGCCTGGTATGAAAGCCCAAATAAATATATAGTGCAATACAGTTAGCCCTGTATCTATGACAATGTAAGATTTAGATCCAACTAACAATTGACCTACTATTGTAGATTATGTCCACCTAAGCATACTAGGATTTGTTAGGCATAGGTCTTACTGTCCCGTATCACAACAAATGCAGAAACATTTCGGAAAGGTATTTTTGGTGACATAAATAAATATTACATATTTTAAAACTTCGCCGGTGACTGTTTGTGTGAGAAACTAAGCTTGCCATCTTAAAAGCAAGGTTTACTTCTTCTACTGGTGACATATTGGCTGCTGTTGAATAAGACAAGAGGAAAGCTTGTCCAAGTTCACTACAAAGCCTATTCAAGTTCAATGGTTTCATTTAAACTAACTGATCTTGTACTCTAAATTGGCCTGAAATAAACATGTACAGAGAAGCTCTTATGTTGCTAGTTTCATGTGGTCTTTTGTATGCAACTCTGCAACCAACTGAAATTTTGATTCTAATGTTAGTCCAGTTATAGTGATAGTCTGAACATTGTAGCCTTACGAAGCAATCATTGATCTTTACTTTCTTCAAAGGGGAATATCAGTTTAAATGCTTAGGCGCCACAATTTAGGCAAAGATAGAAAACAAACTGACACTGCATGTGCTGATGTGCATGAACATGCTCCAAATGTTAGCCCAGTTATAGTGATATTCCAAACATTCTAGCCTTACAAAGCAATGATTGATCTGTATTTTCTTTCATAGGGGAACATCAGTTTAAATGCTTAGACGCCACAATTTAGGCAAAGATAGAAAACAAACTGACACTGCATGTGCATGAACATGCTCTAAATGTTAGACAATTATAGTGATATTCCAAACATTCTAGCCTTACAAACCAATGATTGATCTGTATTTTCTTTCATAGGGGAACATCAGTTTAAATGCTTAGATGCCACAACTGAGGCAAAGATAGAAAACGAACAGACACTGCATGTGCATACACATGCTCAGCAACCAGCCAGCAAGATGACGCATGCACGCATGACTGCCATACTTGAGGCCATGCCAGGACAGCATCATCAACTGTAAGCAAAAAAAAAATGTGGCATTTACCATATTGTTTTGGAACAGGTGGAGCACACTTTATGAAAGTGGTGAGGTATGAACTGTAGAATAGCAAACCTTGCTACACTCATTTTCCATACTGGTCTGGAATGAGAGGTATGAATTTAGAACCAAAAATATTGCTGTGTTGCTAAGTCAGTGTGTTCAAATTCGTAATCTACCAAAAGCAAGTGTGAGCAACTGATCTTTCCCTCTTGAACATGGACAAAATTTGTCAGTAACTCAGTAACAAAAATTAAGTCATGAGTTCATTGATCCGCATTTCCAAAAGCAACAGCATTCACCTTAGGTTCCTTTCAGAACCAGGGGTGATGCATTAGGAGGAATAACAAACCCCTTTTTGCAGAACTGCAAACAACTAGCTTCAAGCATGATTTGAATAATATAGCTTCAATTTTGGTGTGGATACTATCTGCTTAGCTTATGGGTTAACCAACCTAGTCAAGGTGGACCAGTCGAGATAAGAAGAGCACTGCACATGGGCTTTTACTTATAAGAACGCTCCTGCCTCCTCGTGGCACCATGTGGGCTGTGGGTGGCCATATTAAGAAACTCCTACTCTGTTATGCGAATATCGATGTGCAGCAATACCAAGCTTGAAAGAAGGGGTCATGATTCGGAATTTCGGAGTGCATAGGGACTAGAGCAAAGCAATTCGATAATATCGATATGGTGGGTCAATTTGGGAGGATGAAATGCAGTGGGCAATTAATTTGTTTGCAGCGCAATCGCATGGCAACCGAGGATACAGCCGGCCTAAGGATGCGCTGAGAATGAAGACGTCAAGCACAACATGGCGGTACTGAGATCATTTAGCGCATCATCTTAACCCTGACTCCCTAACTCCCTGAGGATCGTCGCTGAATAAACAATTCTTCCCCACTAAGAGCTCACACCCGAAAGTGAGTACTGTAGTGCTCTCTCAGCTACCGAAATAAGACAAACGCCTCTCCAGGAACAGACAGGAATCCATCGATTGCCCGGCCCGCCCCCAATCGAGACGGGCAGGCGTGCCGGCGGAGGAGGGAGGGAGGGGCGCTGACCTGGCAGATGTCGCACTTGGGCGGCGCGGCGGCGTCGGGCGCGGCGTCGGGGAGGAGCGGCACGCGCTGGTGCTTGCCTGCGAGCCTGTTGGCGGCGTGCACCTCCTCGTCGCAGGCGGCGCAGAGCGCGGCCTCGTCAGCGCAGCAGAGCACCCGCGCCTCCGCCGCGCCGCACGCGTTGCACTGGATCTTCATCGCCCCGCACGCTCTCTCTGCTCTGTTCTCTCGCCCGCTGCCTCGGGAAAGGGGGGGAGGGGGCGGGTGGGGGATGGGGTAGAAAGGAAGAGGACCGGAGGATACGGTTCGGTGGTGATGTGAGATGCGATTGGATCTCGCCTCGCACCCACGCGGGCTGGCTTTTAACTGGGGCCAAGTGATTAGAGCATCTCCAACAGGCGCTTAAAAAGAGCTCCGCGCACTAAAAAATTGTTTTTTTTGCGCCCAACAGCTCCAGCAGATGCTATAGCGCTAAAAAGTTTTGGGCGCGCGCTGAAAAACGCTATCGCGTGCAGCATATTTTGGGCTCCGGATTGCGCGCGCTTCACAATTTGCACTGTCTGCTTTTTGGGCGCGCATCTTTGGGCGTCTGCTAAAGCAATGTTGATCCCGGCGCATTAAAAGTGCTAAAGTGACGCGTTATAACTTTTATTGGGCGCGAGATTTTTGTGTGGTCGTTGGCGATGCTCTTAGCGGCAAGAATTAGTGAGTGGTGCGGTGTCGATGGCGGGCGGGTGGTGGTGGATTAGTTAGTGAGCCGGGCGAGTGATACTTTTAGATTACTTGAGTGGGAAGAGGAGTAGAGAGACGACGAAGCGGTGCTCAAATAGTGGGAGGCAGCGGAAGCTAGCTGTTCGAAGGTTAAAGCAAATCAAGTGAATGGCAAATCAACTCTTTGTCTTTATTGATGGAAGCGGATCCTTATATACAACAGGAGCGGACGCGATACATATGTCGGTTCCGGAGGCGACGCTCCAGGAATAACCGCTACGACGGTTCCCACGGGGTGGGATTACATGTGTATGACAAGTGGGGATTATCCCTTAATTAATCTAGGATTAATTATTCTTAACACTCCCCCTAATCACCGCTTGACTGCATAAGGATCCATCATCTTGGATTAAGTCTCCTCCAAAAACCCAGTGGGAAAAATATGAGGAGTAAAGTAGAATATGCTGGTAAAACTCCTTCAAACCCTGTGGGAAAATAAGGAGAAAATGATCCAACATATAATGATTATTGTCTCTATTAACTCAATATGAAGTCTATCCATAGAATTCAGAGGGCAATAAATATGTCATGTATACTTCCCTAAAAACCCCGGTGAGGAAAACAGAAAGTATGACATATAATCTTATGTTGATATTACCTCATTAAAAACCTTTATGAGAACCTGTATAGTAAACTCATGAAGGGAAAAAGAGTATAATATGATACATTAAACATGAACAATTTAGGAAGATATTCCCCCAGATTCTTGCATATTCCGAAGTCATCATATACAAATTCCATGAACACATTCCTAGAATGTAAAAGTTGGTAGAGACTTGGTGAACAAATCAGTTGCATGATTTGACTTGCAAGATAGGCAATATAGTGATATTGCTTATTATGGAACCTGTTTGCATCCGGACAACACAAGAAACATTATCGTTGAGATAATGGTTGGTGGATGTAGCCATAGGTCTGTTTTGAAGACTCTTCATGAGAGGGCTATCACACCTAGTAGGAACACTAAGCTTGTCTACGATCTGACATAGTGGGGATCTGATCGATATATCCAATAATATCGGTGTTCACATTTCTGTGAAACTGAAAAACCAGGACAAGATGTTTGATGCCTTTGGAGATATCGAAACATATTCTTAGTCCCAACCAATTGTGTTTGGTGGATCCAATGGCATTATGGAATGTTGAGTTCCAATATCTTATTTCCATCATCTCTTGGTCTAAATAGATCTTTCTCTACGTATAGAGAATGAACTACCATGAGAGGTATGGATAGATAAGATTTGTCCACAATGAATTTCTCCAATATATTTTTGATATAGACAACATAGTATACCATACTGTATGAATAAAGGTGCTCAAGTTGTAGTAACAAGCGGTATTTTGGTTTACCAAATCCTTCATTTTAAACTCCGTCATTTAGATGATTACATGTGTCGTCATTGCTGACATACAAACATGGATAATCATCGTTGTATGAGTTGTTAAGAATAATTAATCCTAGATTAATTAAGGGATAATCCCCACTTGTCAGACACATGTAATCCCACCCCGTGGGAACCGTCGTAGCGGTTATTCCTGGAGCGTCGCCTCCGGAACCGACATATGTATCGCGTCCGCTCCTGTTGTATAGGATCCGCTTCCATCAATAAAGACAAGAGTTGATTTGCCATTCACTTGATTCGCTTTAACCTTCGAACACGTTATCAGCACGCTCCCGGCGGAGCGACTCCATCGGTGCGGCGTGCCCCGGCTACGGCATCGCTCGCTAGTTGGACGGCCTCAGCCCTCGGCTAGGCGTGGTGGCGCCCGCTACCTCGGCGGCCCTCAACCCGGCGGAAGTGCTTCCAAGCGGCAGCCTCGCACCGTGCACTGCAACGACATGAATCTCTCGATCTTTAATTGACTCTTCAAGAGCGATTCCTTGCAGGAAATTAACAGGAGAATGAAGATCAAGGGCAATGGCATCCATCGATCCTCATTTCTTTTTATAGAACGTGAATCAAGAAGAGGTAAGATGCCTTACTTCATTACCATCGTCACTGGACTGGTGGTGGCGCTCGTCGCCATCTTGCATCAAGGACGCCATCGCTGGACATCAGCTTCTTCTGGCCTCGGCCCCGCGCTGGACTGGGAGACCAGAATCACCGGCTTCGCGTCCTGCGGTAACGAGGCGGCGCGGCCTAGGCGCGAAGCCGCCAACGGCCGCCTAACGCGCGACCGCGGCGACGCCTTCCCAGTGACGTATGCGGCTCCCAGCGTGGAGCACGCAGCGGCCCTCGGCCCGACGGTGCTCCTCTCGGCGTGCCGTGGCCATAGGCCCCGCCGTTGTGCTTGTCTTCACGCCCTCCCACTGCGCAAGTCACAGATGGCAGGCTCGGCGCCCATGAGGACGGCCTCCAACCGCGTCGCGACGCAGAAGACCGAGGCCGGCGACGCTCCCAGGCGAACGATGCGGCCCTCGGCTCGCATCCGCGCAGATCAGCGGCGCCAGAGGCAACGGCCCTCTACTGGCCCTCTGCAGCGTCGCCCTTCGGCACGCGTGTGGCGACGAAACCGACGGCCAGAACACTCCTTCCGGCCAAGGAGGCGGCTGCTCCCTCTGGCGTGGCTCCCCGCGGTGGAGACGACGGCGTGCTCATAGTCGTGGCCCTGGCCGTCGAGCCAAAACGGCGACGAGGCGGTTACAGGATTTTTCCTGGTCGAAATCGCTCGGGAGGAAAGAGATAGAGCCTTATCTCTTCGCTAGTTTTGCAATTTAGCCCTTGCGGCTTATCTATTTACGGAATAGCCCAAAACATGTGTCTGTCATCATTTTGTGGCTAATTCCGGGATGTTTCGGGACATTGCAGCTTGGTCCAACTACTTGCTATTTATTAGCACTGGTAATGTTTAGGCCATATACCGATCATCATTTAGCCCATTTTCTGTTGAGTTTAACATTCCAGAAAATATGTGGTTATTATGTGGCATGTTCAATGTGTTTGCTTTTTAGCAATTCCTATAACATGTCCTATTAGTACAACGACATTGTTTTGCGATTGAGATTAAGTTTTCTCGCACAACATTTGCGATTGAGAAAATTTCTTTTTCTCGTAAAATAATCTCATTGCGGTTGAGATCAATTTTCTCTCACAAAATATTAATTCACTCCGCTGAATTATCTTGCAATTTGATACAAGATCTCATTTAATTTGAGATCTACACAATTCAAGTTTTTCACTTGAGGATCAAGTTTGCAACATCATTATTATTCATTACGTTAGTAATGTATATCTGTAGAGTACCTTGTATCCCAGAATAAACTATGATGTAATATATTTCCATGTTATTCTACATGTTGAGATTCATTACATCTATTATTTGCAATTGAGATTTTTTTATCTCTTGCAAATATAAATTCAGTACCTCTGCAGTACTGTTTCTCTGTTGAGTACGCAGTATTCCGGAATATTTCTATGATGTATCTATTTCCATGTTAAACACATGTCGAGAATAATACATCTATTTGCAATTGAGATTTTCAATTTCTTGCAAATACATATGCAAAATTTAAGGTGTCATCCTTAGCAATTTGAGATTCACACTAATGATTTCGAGCCACCTTGAAATCTATTAATTTTGCAACATTAAGATGTATTTATATTACGCAATCTGTAATATAAATAAATTACCGGTTTTTCACCGGAGATGATATGTTCTATGTGTTTACCACATTGCCATTCTTCATGAACATGTCACAGCGGTCGAGATTGATTTCTCCCGCACAACAAACTTGTAAATTTTTGACAATAACATCTCCCTCGTTATATTAGGAAAACACAAGGTAATGAGTTGGATCTACTGTCCATGTGCAGACTATCTCTATTACTGTGAGATCTGTATGATCTTCAATGTGTTATGTTCCCACAATTGAGGTTGAGCATTTTCAAGTTTAACTTGAGTCAAATTTTTGCATTCTTATTACAAAACCTTGATGGTTTTTAATTTACTTCTTGTAAATTAATTATCTCTGGCTTGCCTCTATAAGTAATCGATGGCTAACAATTTGAGGCTCTTGCCCTCAATGGCCACAACTTACTTAAGCGGGTCATGGACATCAAGATCAGTCTTGCATCCCATGGGATAGCGCGTGCAATACAAGCCACGCCACCGGGAAGCAAAGGACCTCAAGGGTAATGGTTTGAAACTCACTTCAAACCCTCAACGTGACACCATCAAGCTTTCATGAGACCCTATGAGTATGGAGAGCATGATGGTTGAATATGCATCAACCGACATGCGTGGAGACTATACATTTAGTCTCTTAGTCTCCTTAGTGATCTATTTATTTATGTCCATTTATGATGTTCTAATAAGAACATGATTATTGTTGTCATCATATATTGTATATCACAATATACTGTATCAGCACTTTGATACAAATACATTTGTATGTATTCTATATATCTGACAGTGTTTTTCATATTGAGAATCTTCATGTCCATATATAGATTTCTACGGGAGTCAATCCGATGAAAAATGATGTGCCTTGTGGACATATGCACCACAAACTTTATACTCAGGGAAGTCCAATGTTTCCAATCTCATTGAGAGAAAGGAGATATTTAATTCGCTAGACGCGATAAGGTATTTGTTGGCTCAACTCGAGTCTTATTTACTATCCCTGTGGGTACTCGAGTAACTTCGGGATGCTTTATTGCTTCCCAGGTTTAACTCGTACCCTACTAAACTATGGAGGTATCCGTCAAAATAGTTTCCATAGCGAAACTTATGATGACAACAAAGAGAAATAACTTCTCTTTACCATATGCAACGGATATGGCAAGCACATTCTATGTGTATCATCTGGATTGTACTACACATACGACACAACCGGTAGCACATGTTGTGTACGAGATAGTTTTCCAGAGTGTCTTGTACATGACAAACTTGGCATACTCGCCTTGGTCATCGAGACATTGTGTTGAAACAGAAACTATCAGCAATTCCAATAGTTTAAGATTATTATGATGCTAAATTCTAATAACATTTGAATTTTATGTGCACTACATGTGACACAGGGAAGCTAATTTTAAGGCTCGCGCATCTTAAAGTCTACGCTGAACCACTCAGACTCCTTGAATGCACCAAGTCGAGGTAAGTGGCTCTTCCCAACCATTGAGTAGACTATTCAGGTTTTCCATGGTTCTAAAGGACATATCTTCATGATGGTCTTAAGTGTGTGCTTTATTCACACGAAACCAATGGCTCATTATCCTGACATCGATTTCAAGCAAATCGAATGGACAATATTGCAGAATTCTCCTCGTGCCTTCCCTATGGCCCTCAGATTGAAGTTTCGCAATTTTTCTAATGTCTAGACTCAAAATGGTTTGGTAGAATCCTTTATCCAAAGATTTAAGCTCATTGCATTATCTTTACTTTGGAATTGCAACTTACCAACTTTACGTTGGAGTCATGCTGTTTTACACGCTCATGACAGAACTGCATAATATTATTCCCCTCTATCTTTGATATGTGGATATCTACCAAGTATTTCCTATCTGCAGTAATTCGGTTGCATACCGATATCACCACCCGGCATACATCATTGGCCCCTCAACATATAGTTGGGATCTATGTGAGGAATAACTGTATTTCCATCAATACCTTAAGCCCCTCGTATGGGGAGTTATTCAAGGCCAGTATGCTGATTCAATGAGGAACATTTCCAGGCATTAGGGGGAGATTTCAAGTACCATAAATAATGCCAGGAAATTAGTGGAATGTTCAACACATTTCTGCCTCAAATCCACGTACTCAAAGATCTGAACCATGCGTTCAGAAGATTTGCAACACATTGCAAATAATCTGCCAGATTCATTTACTGACTATAAAGGTGTCACATAATCCTACAATCCTGCAAAAGTATGCCTGAAAGAGTGGAGGTACCAGCAAAATCCACTCCACTCCTAGTTCAAAGCAACAGGGGGAGATGTATGGCAGAAATACATCAGGATTCAGCTTCTCGCAAGCAAGGATATCAAGGCCTCTGAATCAGTAAATGCAAGTCAACTTCACGTTGACAGACACCTAATGGGTAGTATACACCCAGTGGACGGGAAACCTCCACCAACCCAGGTCATAGTGCACACAATGACCGGGACATCAGAATACCCGACTCAATCGCATTGGGAAATCGCGAGCAGTCACCATGGGTAACGATATTTCCATCAACTATATATTGATATATAGATTCTGGAGAATCATATAACCGGAAGTCTACAATTGTCAACATACATTTCTCAACTAGATTGCAAAAACCTTCCAAATGATTCAGATCCAAATACCATGGCCATGGCAAAGTGTGAACAACATTCGGACTGGACTCGAGCAAAGGGTATAATCTAGGTAGAAATAACCTTGCTCAATAATGGGAAGGTATTCATAAGAAATACCTACACCAGTTTTCTTCTGGAAACGGAATTCAGAACAATGAGGTGGTGAAACATAGAGCAAGTCTTGTAGCACAAGGGTTCATGCAGATACCCAACTATTCTCCAGAGGTGGAATCTCATTCCGATAACTTATATCATTGGCAGTACAAAATCATCTATCTCTGCAGTTGATAGATGTAGTGATTACGTATCCATGAGGATCAGTAGATTCAGACATATATGATTGATTCCCGATGGAATCTCAATTCTGAATCGAAATACAAAATGCAACATACATTGTGTAAATTCAGTAAGTCACCATACGACTTATTATTATCAGTACATATGGTACAACTAACGTAGTGAGATCCTTATACACAAGGATTACTCATACAATGATGATTATCCATGTTTGTATGTCAGCAATGACGACACATGTAATCATCTAAATGACGGAGTTTAAAATGAAGGATTTGGTAAACCAAAATACCGCTCGTTACTACAACTTGAGCACCTTCATTCATACAGTATGGTATACTACGTCGTCTATATCCAAAATATATTGGAGAAATTCATTGTGGACAAATCTTATCCATCCATAACTCTCATGGTAGTTCATTCTCTAGACATAGAGAAAGATCTATTTAGGCCAAGAGATGATGGAAATAAGATATTGGAACTCAACATTCCATAATGCCATTGGATCCACCAAAGACAATTGGTTGGGACTTAAGAATATGTTTCGATATCTCCAAAGGCATCAAACATCTTGTCCTGTTTTTTCAGTTTCACAGAAATGTGAACACCGATATTGTTGGATACATCGATCAGATCCCCACTATGTCAGATCGTAGACAAGCTTAGTGTTCCTACTAGGTGTGATAGCCCTCTCATGAAGAGTCTTCAAAACAGACCTATGGCTACATCCACCAACCATTATCTCAACGATAATGTTTCTTGTGTTGCCCGGATGCAAACATGTTCCATAATAAGCAATATCACTATATTGCCTATCTTGCAAGTCAAATCATGCAACTGATTTGTTCACCAAGTCTCTACCAACTTTTACATTCTAGGAATGTGTTCATGGAATTGGTATATGACGACTTCGGAATATGCAAGAATCTGGGGGAGTATCTTCCTAAATTGTTCCTGTTTAATGTATCATATTATACTCTTTTTCCCTTCATGATTTTACTATACAGGTTCTCATAAAGGTTTTTAATGAGGTAATATCAACATAAGATTATATGTCATACTTTCTGTTTTCCTCACCGGGGTTTTTAGGGAAGTATACATGACATATTTATTGCCCTCTGAATTCTATGGATAGACTTCATATTGAGTTAATAGAGACAATAATCATTATATGTTGGATCATTTTCTCCTTATTTTCCCACAGGGTTTGAAGGAGTTTTACCAGCATATTCTACTTTACTCCTCATATTTTTCCCACTGGGTTTTTGGAGGAGACTTAATCCAAGATGATGGATCCTTATGCAGTCAAGCGGTGATTAGGGGGAGTGTTAAGAATAATTAATCCTAGATTAATTAAGGGATAATCCCCACTTGTCAGACACATGTAATCCCACCCCGTGGGAACCGTCATAGCATTTATTCCAGGAGCGTCGCCTCCGGAACCGACATATGTATCGCGTCCACTCCTGTTGTATATAAGGATCCGCTTCCATCAATAAAGACAAGAGTTGATTTGCCATTCACTTGATTCGCTTTAACCTTTGAACATGAGTAATCCTTGTGTATAGGGATCTCACTACGTCAGTTGTACCATATGTACTGACAATAATAAGTTGTATGGTGACTTACTGAATTTACACAATGTATGTTGCATTTTGTATTTCGATTCAGAATTGAGATTCCATCGGGAATCAATCTTATATGTCTGAATCTAGTGATCCTCATGGATACGTAATCACTACATCTATCAACTGCAGAGATAGATGATTTTGTACTACCAATGATATAAGTTATCGGAATGAGATTCCACCTCTTGAGAATAGTTGGGTATCTGCGTGAACCCTTGTGCTACAAGACTTGCTCTATGTTTCACCACCTCATTGTTCTCAATTCCGTTTCCAGAAGAAAACTGGTGTAGGTATTTCTTATGAATACCTTCCCATTATTGAGCAAGATTATTTCTACCTAGATTATACCCTTTGCTCGAGTCCAGTCCGAATGTTGTTCACACTTTGCCATGGCCATGGTATTTGGATCTGAATCATTTGGAAGGTTTTTGCAATCTAGTTGAGAAATGTATGTTGACAATTGTAGACTTCCGGTTATATGATTCTCCAGAATCTATATATCAATATATAGTTGATGGAAATATCGTTACCCTTGGTGACTGCTCGCGATTTCCCAATGCGATTGAGTCGGGTATTCCGATGTCTCGGTCATTGTGTGCACTATGACCTGGGTTGGTGGAGGTTTCCCGTCCACTGGGTGTATACTACCCATTAGGTGTCTGTCAACGTGAAGTTGACTTGCATTTACTGATTCAGAGGCCTTGATATCCTTGCTTGCGAGAAGCTGAATCCTGATGTATTTCTGCCATACATCTCCCCCTGTTGCTTTGAACTAGGAGTGGAGTGGATTTTGCTGGTACCTCCACTCTTTCAGGCATACTTTTGCAGGATTGTAGGATTATGTGACACCTTTATAGTCAGTAAATGAATCTGGCAGATTATTTGCAATGTGTTGCAAATCTTCTGAACGCATGGTTCAGATCTTTGAGTATGTGGATTTGAGGCAGAAATGTGTTGAACATTCCACTAATTTCTTGGCATTATTTATGGTACTTGAAATCTCCCCCTAATGCCTGGAAATGTTCCTCATTGAATCAGCATACTGGCCTTGAATAACTCCCCATGCGAGGGGCTTGAGGTATTGATGGAAATACAGTTATTCCTCACATAGATCCCAACTATATGTTGAGGGGCCAATGATGTATGCCGGGTGGTGATATCGGTATGCAACCGAATTACTGCAGATAGGAAATACTTGGTAGATATCCACATATCAAAGATAGAGGGGAATAATATTATGCAGTTCTGTCATGAGCGTGTAAAACAACATGACTCCAACGTAAAGTTGGTAAGTTGCAATTCCAAAGTAAAGATAATGCAATGAGCTTAAATCTTTGGATAAAGGATTCTACCAAACCATTTTGAGTCTAGACATTAGACAAATTGTGAAACTTCAATCCGAGGGCCATAGGGAAGGCACGGGGAGAATTCTGCAATATTGTCCATTCGATTTGCTTGAAATCGATGTCAGGATAATGGGCCATTGGTTTCATGTGAATAAAGCACACACTTAAGACCATCGTGAAGATATGTCCTTTAGAACCATGGAAAGCCTGAATAGTCTACTCAATGGTTGGGAAGAGCCACTTACCTCGACTTGGTACATTCAAGGAGTCTGAGTGGTTCAGCGTAGACTTTAAGGTGCGCGAGCCTTAAAATTAGCTTCCCTGTGTCACATGTAGTGCACATAAAATCCAAATGTTATTAGAATTTAGCATCATAATAATCATAAACTATTGGAATTGCTGATAGTTTCTTTTTCAACCCAATGTCTCGATGACCAAGGCGAGTATGCCAAGTTTGTCATGTACAAGACACTCTGGAAAACTATCTCGTACACAACATGTGCTACGGGTTGTGTCGTATGTGTAGTACAATCTAGATGATACACATAGAATGTGCTTGCCATATCCATTGCATATGGTAAAGAGAAGTTATTTCTCTTTGTTGTCATCATAAGTTTCGCTATGGAAACTATTTTGACGGATACCTCCATAGTTTAGTAGGGTACGAGTTAAACCTGGGAAGCAATAAAGCATCCCGAAGTTACTCGAGTACCCACAGAGATAGTAAATAAGACTCGAGTTGAGCCAACAAATACCTTATCGTGTCTAGCGAATTAAATATCTCCTTTCTCTCAATGAGATTGGAAACATTGGACTTCCCTGAGTATAAAGTTTGTGGTGCATATGTCCACAAGGCACATCATTTTTCATCGGATTGATTCCCGTAGAAATCTATATATGGACATGAAGATTCTCAATATGAAAAACACTGTCAGATATATAGAATACATACAAATGTATTTGTATCAAAGTGCTGATACAGTATATTGTGATATACAATATATGATGACAACAATAATCATGTTCTTATTAGAACATCATAAATGGACATAAATAAATAGATCACTAAGGAGACTAAGAGACTAAATGTATAGTCTCCACGCATGTCGGTTGATGCATATTCAACCATCATGCTCTCCATACTCATAGGGTCTCATGAAAGCTTGATGGTGTCACGTTGAGGGTTTGAAGTGAGTTTCAAACCATTACCCTTGAGGTCCTTTGCTTCCCGGTGGCGTGGCTTGTATTGCACGCGCTATCCCATGGGATGCAAGACTGATCTTGATGTCCATGACCCGCTTAAGTAAGTTGTGGCCATTGAGGGCAAGAGCCTCAAATTGTTAGCCATCGATTACTTATAGAGGCAAGCCAGAGATAATTAATTTACAAGAAGTAAATTAAAAACCATCAAGGTTTTGTAATAAGAATGCAAAAATTTGACTCAAGTTAAACTTGAAAATGCTCAACCTCAATTGTGGGAACATAACACATTGAAGATCATACAGATCTCACAGTAATAGAGATAGTCTGCACATGGACAGTAGATCCAACTCATTACCTTGTGTTTTCCTAATATAACGAGGGAGATGTTATTGTCAAAAATTTACAAGTTTGTTGTGCGGGAGAAATCAATCTCGACCGCTGTGACATGTTCATGAAGAATGGCAATGTGGTAAACACATAGAACATATCATCTCCGGTGAAAAACCGGTAATTTATTTATATTACAGATTGCGTAATATAAATACATCTTAATGTTGCAAAATTAATAGATTTCAAGGTGGCTCGAAATCATTAGTGTGAATCTCAAATTGCTAAGGATGACACCTTAAATTTTGCATATGTATTTGCAAGAAATTGAAAATCTCAATTGCAAATAGATGTATTATTCTCGACATGTGTTTAACATGGAAATAGATACATCATAGAAATATTCCGGAATACTGCGTACTCAACAGAGAAACAGTACTGCAGAGGTACTGAATTTATCTTTGCAAGAGATAAAAAAATCTCAATTACAAATAATAGATGTAATGAATCTCAACATGTAGAATAACATGGAAATATATTACATCATAGTTTATTCTGGGATACAAGGTACTCTACAGATATACATTACTAATGTAATGAATAATAATGATGTTGCAAACTTGATCCTCAAGTGAAAAACTTGAATTGTGTAGATCTCAAATTAAATGAGATCTTGTATCAAATTGCAAGATAATTCAGCGGAGTGAATTAATATTTTGTGAGAGAAAATTGATCTCAACCGCAATGAGATTATTTTGCGAGAAAAAGAAATTTTCTCAGTCGCAAATGTTGTGCGAGAAAACTTAATCTCAATCGCAAAACAATGTCGTTGTACTAATAGGACATGTTATAGGAATTGCTAAAAAGCAAACACATTGAACATGCCACATAATAACCACATATTTTCTGGAATGTTAAACTCAACAGAAAATGGGCTAAATGATGATCGGTATATGGCCTAAACATTACCAGTGCTAATAAATAGCAAGTAGTTGGACCAAGCTGCAATGTCCCGAAACATCCCGGAATTAGCCACAAAATGATGACAGACACATGTTTTGGGCTATTCCGTAAATAGGTAAGCCGCAAGGGCTAAATTGCAAAACTAGCGAAGAGATAATTCTATCTCTTTCCTCCCGAGCGATTTCGACCAGGAAAAATCCTGTAACCGCCTCGTCGCCGTTTTGGCTCGACGGCCAGGGCCACGACTATGAGCCCGCCGTCGTCTCCACCGCGGGGAGCCACGCCAGAGGGAGCAGCCGCCTCCTTGGCCGGAAGGAGTGTTCCGGCCGTCGGTTTCGTCGCCACAAGCGTGCCGAAGGGCGACACTGCAGAGGGCCAGTAGAGGGCCGTTGCCTCTGGCGCCGCTGATCTGCGCGGATGCTAGCCGAGGGCCGCATCATTCGCCTGGGAGCGTCGCCGTCCTCGGTCTTCTGCGCCGCGACGCAGTTGGAGGCCCTCCTCATGGGCGCTGACGGTGTCTTGGACTAGGGGGTACTCACCGCGTCGTCTCCCGATCAGTTAGATTGGGCCGAGGACCCCCATGGCCGTATACTCATGGGCCAGTTCGGACAACCGATGTATACACGAGGAAGGTTCCACAAGACTTGGTGATCAAGACAAGGACTTCTCCCCACCGGCGTATTCTACTAGGACTCTTGTTATCCTAGGCCTCTAGTGCATTATATAAACCGAGGCTAGGCTAGTTGATAGAGACATTCATTACCATAGTCATACAGGCTAGACTTCTAGGGTTTAGCCATTACGATCTCGTGGTAGATCAACTCTTGTAATACTCATATTCATCAAGATCAATCAAGCAGGAAGTAGGGTATTACCTCCATAGAGAGGGCCCGAACCTGGGTAAACATTGTGTCCCCCGTCTCCTGTTACCATCGATCCTAGACGCACAGTTCGGGACCCCCTACCCGAGATTCGCCGGTTTTGACACCGACATTGGTGCTTTCATTGAGAGTTCCACTGTGCCATCGATGAAAGGTTCGATGGCCCCTTCAATCATCGATAGTGACGCTGTCCAAGGAGAAACCTTCCTCCCCGGACAGATTTTCGTATTCGGCGGCTTCGTACTGCGGGCTAACTCGCTTGGCCATCTGGAGCAGATCGATAGCTACGCCCCTGGCCACCAGGTCAGATTCGGAAGCTTGAACTATGTCGCAGATATCCGTGAAGACTTGATCTTCAACGGATTTGAGACCACGATGATCGCTTCCCCTCGCTCCGATGAACATGACTTAAATCTGTCATCGGACCACGTCCAGGAGATGGTTCCTGTTGCTGCGACGGCCTTAGAGCCGGAACAGATCGTGCCATCCGAGGCCAAAGAGTCCGCGGCATTGGAGCCGCACACAGACTCGACACCTTGCAATACTTGCGTCGATGGAACTCCGGACTCGTCTCCGGCCATAAGTTCCGAACTGCTTCAACACCTCGGCTGACACGGCAGCTGCGACGTCTCCTTACCGACCTGCTGCGTCACCTCGGCTGGACCGGGGGCTTCACCACATCTTCATCAAACCTACTCCGGTGACTTCGGCGTCACCAGCCGACCTGCTTCGACTCATCGCCTGACATGGAGGCTTCGACACCTCGGCTGGATCGGGGACTTTGCTATTTCTTCATCAACATACTCCGGTGACTTCGGCGTCACCAGCCGACCAGCTTCGTCACGTTAGCGGGACCGGGGGCTTTGTCTCGGCGAGCCAACCTTTGCCAGCATCGCCATGCCGTCGCTTTATCTCCCATCAGGCAATAGGGGTGCGGATCGAGTCCCAATTTTGGGAGTCACTTTTCATCGGACTGCTACAACAAATAAACCAGGTGCTATTAATCCTAGCAATTTTTGCTTGTTTGGGTTTATTTTTCCCAAGGAATTATTACTCTGGTTTGTTCCATCATCTGTACACAAATCTATCAAATGGTAACCGCATTAACGACGGTCGCGCGGTGGTTCGGTCAGTTTCCGTACATAGTTCGGCGAACGCCGCATCCAGAACTCGGACCGACCTGTGAATTCAGGCTTTGCCACGCCTTTACCGCATCACGCCGACGCCCTGCATCGACATTGACATCGGCGCCAGACCACATATCTTTAAATAAATTATTTCGCATAAATTAATTACGTGAGGATTTTTATATATTTATATTATTATTGTTGGCCTGCACTATTTTACATGTGCAGGTAATGGACTTCGACTGCGTCACGTGGTCTCTTCGGCAAGCCGACGCCGTCGTCCCAATCGGCGTAAATTGGCTCGCGTGATCACCTTGTTGGTCGTGTTGCCATACCGACGTGTTCGGCTGCCTCGGGGACTTCGGCATCGCCGAGAGAGCTCTACCTCATCGAGCGTTCGGCGCACAGGCCATATTTCTTTTATTACTCACTTTGCATAAATTATTAATTATGCAACAATTTTTTTATTGCTATTATCTCCGGTTTGCACTATTTTCTGTGCACAGGTAAATGATCCGGGTCGGGCATTGTTGTCACCTCGGCGTACTGATATACCACGTCACCTCGGCTGGACTGGGGGCTTTGTCATCACTTCATTAACCCACACTGGGGACTTCGGCGTCACTCAGCCGGCCTGCATTGGCTGTGCAATGTCACCACTTCGGAGTGCCGAGCTCTTCGCTCCGCCACCTCGGGACCGGCTTGGGGGATGGAACCTTGTCCCGCATCAAGCTCGGACACCTCGGGCTTGAGGGCTGGGACCTCGGCCATGCCGAGGACTGCGAACCTTGTCGGCTATCACAGATCAATGGGTGTCTTCGTCCCGCCACAAGCCCGAGTCACGTCATCAACACCAAACACATTAACCAGCTAAGTCGCTTTCATGCTCAAAAACTTTCAGTTTTAAATTTTGTTCGGTTCGACCAAGCATTATACTTTTTTGGCAAAAATTTGTTTGTGAAAAACTTCCTTGTCAAAACTTTGTTTGTGACACACAAATTCAAATACCCCGTTTACTTGGGGGCTTCCTTTATGAAGCCTTTCCTCTTGCATATGATTATACTTGTATGGCTTCATTCCTTGTTCGTGTATTACGCCACAATATGCACCATGTTGACTTAAGTGTTCCGCAAGCTGGGTTGCCTTGCTCCTGTGTTTACCCCTACGTTCCCGATTGTTCGGCTAGGGAGTAAAGGGAGCACCTCTGCGATTGTCACGATCGGGTCATCCGAGCTCGGACCTCAGACTGGGTGAAGCCGAAAGCTAGCGCTCTTATTATTTTCAATCATGGTCGGCACACAACGGAACTCATGAGTACAAAAAATCTATTGCACAAGTATCATAGTAACAATGAGCAACCGAAGAAAGGTATCGGTGGGGGTACTATTTTCTTCGAAGATGCTTCTTACACTTCGTCAGTAATATAGCATAAGTTCCCTGAGCGCGCTTTGTCTGTTACAGCCTTATGGCCTAATTGCCTGGTTATCAGAAACACCGTCGATATTCTCGACAGGTGGAGTACATAGCACTTTTCGCCCCTTGACCGAAGAGGGAGAAGCCGACGGTCGGTTAAGACGCGTTCAAAGTTCGGGTGAACACAGATATAATATAAGTACTTCGGTACATACAATCATTATACATAAAATTCTTTTACCCAAGTCACTTGGGGGCTCTTAAATTTATGTGAGCTGTTTTATAATAAGTGTTCTTCTTCTTAGTCGTTGCAAAGTCTTTTTCTATCACTCCTTTTTTCGACGCGAGTGTGTGGTCAATAGCCGAGGAGCCTAATTTCTCTCTCAAAGCCGCTAGAGTTTAGTTTGCTAAACTGGCCTAACGAGAAGTACTCCGCCTTCGGGATAGGAGGTTGAAGCCGTAGGCTGACCCGCTTGAAGTCTTGAGATAGGATGTGTCATGTTAAAGCACGACAGAAGCACCATTTTTTTTCTCTAAGACCAATTTTCGGATTGGCACCGAACACTTGATCTAGTTCGGATGTAAAGTTTTTACTAAAGGTTTTTTGGATTTCCAAGCCTATGACACTTTTAAACTATTTGTGTGTTTCCAGCATAAGTCTCGCAGTGCAATGCCAGACACCTTTAGAGATTCGGCTAAAACATTCTCGGATATTGCTATATATGCATCGGTTTCGAATTGTGTCTTCGGTCAATAGTTGGGTTGCCCGGCTCCTGTGCTTGCCTCCTATGTTCCGCTTTGTTCGGCTAGGTGTGCAAAGGGAGAACCACTGCGATTGTGCTTCCAGCTCGCATGGTTAAGCACCTCAGTGGAGAAAGCCAAAAACTGACTGTCACAATAAGCGTAAACTGGTCAGCGATCCGATGACTGTGTTAAATGACGGGCCATTCATAACATTGGCTGAAGTGTTTACGGCTTGACCTAGGCTATCGCCGAACACTAACCGGGGGCTAGTAACTGGCCTCCCAACTTTAAACTCCTATGACTAAGTGAAAGTTATAAAGCCCGCATATCTGATTGCCTCGTTTCCGCTAACACAACCGCCTTCGGGCACCGAGACGTCGGCTAAGGGTTGTCTTCTTATGGCGGAAACACCCTGTGTAGTATCTACAAAGGGGGTGGAAGCCGACGATGGGCCACTTTCAACTGATAAACGGTCGCAATGGAGTCAAAATAAACATATCATCAGCATTTGTATTTAATATACGAGGGCTGCCTTCCGCAATCATCGTTATAAAGCCATAAATATGCATCAATTTGACTTAAGTTTTTGGCGAAGCTGGGTTGCCTGGCTCCTGTGCTTACCCCTACGTTCCCGATTGTTCGGCTAGGCGGTAAAGGGAGCACCTCTGTGATTGTTACTACCGGGTCATCCGAGTTAGTACCTCAGACTGGGTGAAGCCGAAAGCTAGCGATCTTAAAGGATATAATTGGTCGGCAACGACTGAAGTGAAAATTTTGGTTCATTAATACCATAGAGTTCGGGAACTTTCCCCGTACTAAATCCTCAATATTTTCCTCCCACATTGATCGGAGGTGAGGTTTCATGATCATGATAAGCATGACGGCCCAAAGAAAGGAACCGATAGCGGGACTATTTTCTTTGGAAGATGTTTCTTACGTTAAAACGTAATATAACATATCTCTCCGTGTACCTTTGTTTATAAAACCGTATGGCCGGATTGCCTTGTTTTCCATAAATCTTTGCCCTTATAACGGCTTTATAAAGTAGGAAAACACTCCTCGGCTACTGGCCGAAGAGGTTGAAGCCGATGGTCGGTCAACAAAGTTTTGTACAATGTGGATTCGAGCATTAATGATGTAGAGTACTTGGATATATAGAATCATTACACATAATTTGTGATTTTACTATGGATATTGATCCTTAATTCGGCCACCCGTGCCCGCATTAAGGCTCGGGGGCTACTGGGCTTCGGGCTTATCATTTACTAATATTAAAGGGGCACATCGATCCCCTGATCTGGTATTGCCACCCGACCAGTGTCTCGGGGGCTACTGCATTAGCTATTCAATGCAGAAACTTCAAAGTGCTCAGTGTTCGGCTTGACCGAACTATGGGCAAGTGCGTCTTCGGACAACAATAAGTACCATCCGAGACTTATCCGGCATCAAGCTAATATATCACGGCGACTTCTCACAACCCTTTCTCAGGGGTCTATCTGCCGATCACTATTTCTAATATATTACACTGTGTTTCTATTCCTACGTATGCTGCCAAGCTAGGAGTTGATCCTCAAGATGATTTTGCAAATCGACCTGAGTCTCAGGGGCTACTAGGATCAGCAGTTTTATGTTTTCCTTCAGGTGCATCTCAGGTTTTAGACCGACACACACTTGGAGGGCTACTGGATATACATATACTGGCTATATATCTCGGCAGAGAATAAATTGCACCAATCAAAAATATTCACAAAAAATCAGCCCACGGTCGGGGTGGTGCACCACCCCGGAAGCAGTCCGGCATAAAGCTCGGGCGCCAGTGGCTGGCTCCATAGAGGGCATTTCCGGCATTAAGCTCGGCTGAATTCGTTCAATCTTTTAAAAGACCGAGGTAGTTTACGACACCTCGGATGCTGACCATCGTTGGAGCTCGGAAGTGGTCCGGCATAAAGCTCGGATTCAAATGGCTCGTTCCATAGAGAACTTTTCAGCGTTAAACTCGGATAACCTCCTTCAAACTTCTTCAAGCCAAGGTGATCTATGACACCTCGGATATAGTCCGGCGTTGGAGCTCGGATACAGTCCGGTGTTGGAGCTCGGATATAGTCCGGCATTGGTGCTCGGCTACAAAAGATATCTCGCATGTAGTCCGGCGTTGGAGCTCGGATGCAAGAGGACACCATCGCACGGGAACAACTTCAAACCCGAGGTGTGGCGTAAAAAATAACAAGGCATTGATAAAGGCTGATAACTTAAAGGGGCTCCTCGGATACCCGACGTGTAAACTCTCCGGATTCACTTCGGCGATCCTCAAGATCGAAGATGAGATGATTTGTTGAACCAGTTTTCAAGACCGACGACCGAAGATGAAGAACAGTTCGGAAGAATCGAGGAGCGTCCCCAACTTGAAGACCGGTTCAGGGGGCTACTGACGGTGTCCTAGACTAGGGGGTACTCACCGCGTCGTCTCCCGATCAGTTAGATTGGGCCGAGGACCCCCATGGCCGTATACTCATGGGCCAGTTCGGACAACTGATGTATACACGAGGAAGATTCCACAAGACTTGGTGATCAAGACAAGGACTTCTCCCCACCGGCGTATTCGACTAGGACTCTTGTTATCCTAGGCCTCTGGTGCATTATATAAACCGAGGCTAGGCTAGTTGATAGAGACATTCATTACCATAGTCATACAGGCTAGACTTCTAGGGTTTAGCCATTACGATCTCATGGTAGATCAACTCTTGTAATACTCATATTCATCAAGATCAATCAAGCAGGAAGTAGGGTATTACCTCCATAGAGAGGGCCCGAACCTGGGTAAACATTGTGTCCCCCGTCTCCTATTACCATCGATCCTAGACGCACAGTTTGGGACCCCCTACCCGAGATTCGCCGGTTTTGACACCGACAGGCGCCGAGCCTGCCATCTGTGACTTGCGCAGTGGGAGTGCGTGAAGACAAGCACAACGGCGGGGCCTATGGCCATGGCACGCCGAGAGGAGCATCGTCGGGCCGAGGGCCGCTGCGTGCTCCGCGCTGGGAGCCGCATACATCACTGGGAAGGCATCGCCGCGATCGCGCGTTAGGCACAAGGCCGAGGCGGATCGCGTCTCTCATCCCGATCTTCTGTGGCGCCCACCGTGGGGCTATCACACGATGGTTTCAAGTTCTTAGAGGGCAAATTCGAAGGTATTAAGGGATACGCCATGGGCCGGATGACCAAGAGTCGTCGCGGCAAGCTCTACATCGACGACGCAGGCTGGGGCCCCGAGGCCGGCTCAATTGAGTACGGGTACCGGGTCCCCTTCGGCGGAATTCACGTCTTCATCGGCAAGATTGGCGAACCGGGCCCTGAGCCGGACATCTGCACCGACATCATCGAGACGGCTCAGCGTGCGAGACCTGCCCGAGTTCAGCCCGCCATGAATCATGCCTTCGTGGGATTCATCCATGGAGCGGAATCTGAGGATAGATCGGCATCTGGTGGTGAGACGGTTGTTTACTCTGATGGTGAATCGTCCACCGTTGAGACCGAGTCATTGTATCAACTACAAGACGGCCGGCTTGGGGGCTGTTCCGATGGCGACAGTATTCCGGGCCCCTGCGAGCCGCCGAACCGGGTTGCAATCTTCATGGCCGGTACGCAGCCGATACAACATTCTTCAACGGCAGCGGCATTGATTTCCGGGTCAGCAACAACGACGGCGGCCGGGGCAGGAGGCCCTGTGCGCCCACCGGCTCAAGTCTTGTCCGATTTACTAGACACCTTGGCAACACTGCTGGCGACGGAGGTTAACCCAGATAACCGAGATCAGCATAACGCGGAAGTCACAAAGTTGCGAGATCAGATAGCTCAAGCTAAGGAGGACCTAATGGCTGAAGATGCTAGGATGGCTGTGGAGTGGGTTACATTGGATGCTCACGCGCAGCGGATTCAGTCGGAGTCTTACCGGCTCATGCTAGATCAGAACGCTTCAAACGAAGTCATGAGGAGGAGGTATCAAACTCGACTGCCCCCGGTTTACGAGGCAAGAAATCTCTTTAACACGCCAGGAGCAGGAACCAGTAACCCGCCAGTGGTAAACCGGGTTGAAGCACCTGGGACGGGAACGTCGGCTCAGCCACGAACGACAGACCTGCCTCGTCAGAAAAATATCCCGCCACAACACGTGCCGACACCACCGGGTCATTACTCTAACCCTTTGGATAACATGATCGCTGCGGTGTCACGATTGGCGGCTCTCCCGGTTGAAGGCGAGTCTCCAGCGGTGGTTGAAACACGGAGGGCTAGAGAGCTTCTTCAGACAACATTGGTTCAGTAGCAGGCTTATTCTTACAGTCGTAGCAGGATTCATTCCACCTCTCGCCCGAGCTGGAGTTACAGCAGGCATATCGATGAGCCAGCTGTGTCAAGCAGTGGGCGGAACCATAACCCGCCTCGCGGACATAACCCGGTGGGCGGCGGTGCTGATGCTCAGAACGTAGTGGATCAAGGCAGAGCGCGTCGGGAGGCCGAGCTGGCGGCTCAGTATGCGGCCCGTCAACCTTCTCCGGCTCGTCCGACCACTTCTGTGGGGCCAGGTGTGACCTTCAGGAATTTGGGGGTGCCGTGTTTAGTGCTGACTCTACGTGATGAGCGTCTACCCAAGGATTTCAAGGGTCCCCGCAAGGTACCTAACTATACGGCCGACTTACCCCCTGAGGCATGGGTCGAGAGTTATGAGATGGCCATGGAATTGCTAGATGTTAGCGAGGCAGCGTGTGCAAAGTATTTCCCTCTGATGTTGGATGGAATGGCCCGCACTTAGTTGAAGGGGCTCCCCGCCAATTCTATTGGGTCATGGGCCAAGTTGAAAGCCCGGTTTATCCAGAATTTCAAGGATACGTGCAAGTAGCCTATGTCAATTGTGGATTTAGCCTCCTGTGTCCAAGAAGAAGGTGAGTCGACAACCCATTGGGTGCGTCGGGTCTCAACAATCCTGCACTCGTCAGATCGCATCAATGCCGATTCAGCAGTTTTGATGTTGGAGAACAATTGTCGTTTCACGCCCCTAAAGCAGAAATTAGGGCGGCTCAAACGCCACTGCAATGACATGGGAACACTCATGGCGGCTCTGGTTAAGTATGCTGATTCTGATGGTACCAAGGACCCCGAGTCTGATGACGAAAAGCTGGGAAAGGGAAAGAAGAGCAGCAACACCAGAGGGCAGCAGCATAACCCAGCGAACCATGGAGGCAATGGTAAGCGCAAAGCTGATAATAGTTTGGACTTTGTGGCTAACACCAATGCACAGAATAATGGTCAGCGTCGTAAGGGTAAACTGCCCCCATGAACCGGAGGATCCAGCTTCAATCTTGAACATATGTTAAATCAGCCCTGCCCAAGACATGGTACGCGAGAAAGGCCGTCTGGGCACCTCTGGAAGGATTGCTTCATTATGAAGGAGTACAAGAATTCCAATCTTTTTCAAGACAGTCATGGGCTGGGTGGTGGTTCAGGATCCGGCTCTCATGGACCGGGTTACAGCGGTGGCGGCTCTAACTCTGGATTCCAAGGAAATCAAGGCAATCACGGCAACCAGGGTGGTTACAATCAGCAGAGTAATCAGGGGAGTCAACATCAGCAACAGTCTGGTTATCAGAGCAACCCGAAGTAGTTGAATAGTGGACAGTATCATGTCTTCTCCACTAGCTTATGTAAGCGCGACCAGAAGCTTCATAAGAGGGCAGTCAATGCTGTTGAGCCGGCGGTTCCCCGTTACTTGCGTTGGTCTGAGCAGCCCATTGTGTGGAGTCGGGAAGATCACCTGCCCCGGGTTGATAATTTGGGTCACTTGGCTTTGGTGGTCGCGCCTCAGGTCGGAGGATATAAGTTCACCAAGGTACTCATGGACGGAGGGAGCAGCATCAATATCCTTTATTACGAAACTTTCCGTCTCATGGGGTTGACTGATAAAAATCTTAAGCCATCAAACACTGTTTTCCACGGCGTGGTGCCTGGTAAGTCGGCCTACCCAGTTGGTAAAATAGCTCTGGAAGTTGCTTTTGGAGATGATCATGACTCTAGGTCGGAGACATTGACCTTTGCAGTGGTCAAGATCCACAGCCCGTATCACGCTCAGTTTGGGCGGCCGGCTTATGCCAAGTTCATGGCGCGGCCTTGTTATGTGTATCTGCAGCTCAAGATGCTGGGTTACAAGGGAACCATCATGGTGCATGGAAGCCGGAAGATAGCCTTGGAATGTGAGGAAGGTGATGCTGCCTATGCTGAGTCTGTTTGTGCAACTGAGGAGTTGAAGTTTTATAAGGATAATGTTGACCCGGCGGACATGACGTCTTTAAAGAAGCCAACCACAGAGCATGATCCTTCACTCAAATTTAAGTCAGCAGATGACACTAAGATGGTTGATTTCGTTCCTGGCGACTCATCAAAGCAGTTCAGTATCAGTGCCAATCTGGATCCGAAATAGGAAAGCGCGCTCATCGAGTTCATCCGTGAGAACCGGGACATCTTTGCATGGAAGCCTTCAGACATGCCGGGTGTACCGAGGGAACTCGCTGAGCACACTCTTAATATTGATCCAAAATTTAAGCCGGTCAAGCAGTTTCTTCACCGATTTAATGAGGAGAGGCGGAAGGCCATTGGAGAGGAAGTGGCCCGGCTCTTGGCAGCAGGGTTTATCGTTGAAGTTTTCCATCCTGAGTGGTTGGCTAACCCGGTGCTGGTACTCAAGAAGAATGGCACTTGGCGGATGTGTGTGGATTACACGGACTTGAACAAGGCTTGTCCGGCTGATCCATTTGCTCTCCCTCGTATTAATCAAATCATTGATGCTACGGCGGGTTGTGAGCGTTTGAGTTTTTTGGATGCTTATTCTGGTTATCATCAGATCAAGATGGCAGTTAAGGACCAGGAGAAGACAGCTTTCATTACTCCGTTTGGAGCCTTCTGCTATGTGTCTATGCCTTTTGGGCTCAAGAGTGCCCAGGCGACTTATCAGCGGTGCGTGCTGAATTGCCTTCACAATCAAATTGGGCGCAATGTTCATGCGTATGTAGATGACATTGTGGTGAAGTCAAGAAAGAAGGAGACCCTTATTGATGATTTGAAGGAGACGTTTGACAATCTCCGGGTCTACAAGATGATGCTTAATCCGGCTAAATGTGTCTTTGGTGTGCCCGTAGGCAAGCTCTTGGGTTTCTTGGTTTCTAACAAAGGCATTGAAGCTAACCCGGAGAAAATCAAAGCCATTACTTCTTTGGCTAAGCCGGCGTGCGTTAATGATGTTCAGCGCCTGGCGGGTCGTATTGCCGCTCTGAGCCGGTTCATAAGCCGGCTGGGTGAGAAGGCTATCCCCCTCTATCTGATGATGAAGAAGACATATCATTTTGTTTGGAGTGATGCTGCTAACCAAGCGTTTGAGGATCTGAAGAAACAATTGGCTGAGCCGCCCGTGCTTGCGCCCCCACTACAAAAAAAATACACTTCCGTGATGATACGTGTTTGTCACAGTAGGTCACATTTTCTGTCATGCATGTACATCCATGACAAATTTATGACAGAATCAAGATAGTCATACCTGTGCTGTCGTAGAAGTGTTCCATGACATTACCAAAATTATCATCACGGAAGTGTCCACTTCCATGACGATAAATCACGCATCACAGAAGTGCTTTCGTCAAGGGTGACCAACACGTGGCATCCACCGTAACGGAATGCCGTTAAGCTATCGGGTCCGGTTTTGGATCCGATAACCCGTTAACAGCCGGGACCAATGGGAAATTTCCACGTGTAAAATTCTGATTGGCCGGAGGGAACACCTGTCAGCTCGTCAGTGGGCCAGATGTCGCCCGTCCATTGGAGGAGACATGCCTACGATACATCGACACGTGGCTGGGCCCAACAGAGGCCCATATAGGTTAAAAAGGCCGGCCCAGTTAAAGGTCCGTAGTACTTACTCAGGTACTAGTGGGCCAGCCCAATAATGGCCTGCTTAATAAAGGCCCATTTACGGCCCGAAGCCAGATCTGGCCCGTTAATTGTTCGCCGAATATTTGGGCCCATTTACGGCTCGAAGCCAGATCTGGCCCGTTAATTGTTCGCCGAATATTTGGGCCCAATTACAGCCCAGTGACTTTCGGCCTGTTAGAGGCCCGATGTAGACATGGGCCCATTTCAGCCCGGTGTGACTTTCGGCCTGGGAATGGCCCGTGCTGCCCATGGGCCATATATGGTCCGACGGGACATCGGGCCCACTAACGGCCCGTGATAAAGGTGGCAACAGTTAAGCCCAACGTGACTTTGGGCCTGTTAAAGGCCTGTCGCATAATTCATCCCGTTGATGTCTGTACTAAGCTTTCGGCCTCTTAAAGGCCCATGATATCAGTGGGCCAACTAAGGCCAGAGATATGTTTCGGCTTGGTAACTGCCCGTGATATAACTGGGCCCAAAAAAGCCCGGTCTACATTTCAGCCTGCTGAAGGCCCGTCGACGACTAGTGAAAATTGAGGCCCAACATGCATTTTGGCCTGCTAAAGGCCCATGGTTTCATCTGGGCCGTAACAGGCCAGTACAATATTCAGCCTGTTAATGGCCCAACGCTACCTAGGCCAAACTAAGCGCTGGGTCCACAAAAGGCCCAACTAAAATATAGGCCGGTGTAAGTTGTGGGCCTAGCGCAAAGTGTGAAGGCCCCAATCATTCAGGCCCAAGAAAGATGCAGGCCGGCCCAATTGTGGCCCACTAAAAACCAGACCCGTTAGAGGCGAATGTTTCAGCCCGGTTGACTACATCTGATTTTTTTTAGATAGGGAATGATGGCAGTAACTAGTAGGAATTAAGAACAAACCTACTCTATACAATAAAGAAATTACGGCATAGTAACTAAGAATAAACCTACACCATACAATAAAGGATTTATGGTATATTACATCCACTGGGCATCGAAGTTCGCCACCAGTGATCATAAAGCGCAACGAAGAAGCAGATTACAAAAACTGGGCACCATTGCAGCGTAACAAAATAATACTGAACCGAGACCACTTCCAAGACAGTTCAAGAAAGCTTAGCCTTGCACGGGAACTGCTGCGCAAGATGCTGAGCAAGGCTATGAGACCGGCCTAGCATGTTGGTCATAGCTTCCTGGTGTAGCTGTTTAGCGATGAGGTTCTCATTGGTGTTCTCCGCAATCTTTCTTAGAGATAGGACTTCAAGTCGAAGTTGAGTTGCAGAATGCCTTTCTGCTAGAACTTGGGACTGAAGAAGTCGAACTGATTCAGACAACGAATTCTATGAGCTTGTCTGACTGCTAGTCTCAAGTAACTTGAACACTGCATCAAGACAAGACTTTGGGGTTGTCTCGCTATCTTCAAGATGTTTTGCCTTCTTTGCTGCAATATATGTTGGGTTTGTCTCACAGCCTTCAGCAGACTTGTGCATGCCATCAGGCATATCACCCTGAAACAAAGCAGAGAGATGATAGGTTTTGTATGTGTATAAACAAAGATGATAACTGTGCTATCAATTACATCCAATCTCAAATTAGAAAATAAAGAGTAAGTTCAAAATATCAATAGCATAATTTGGCATTGTTCATAATGCAGGGAGCTTCACCACACTACTGGATTACCATGTCAACATAACAAGCATAGACGAAGGGCAAAGAAAATCATTGTATCTATTTTGGTTAATGTGCATGGCATGTTGTTCATATCATCAGCCACATCAGTAAGATAAAACAGGAGATGACAAGGTGCAAACGTGGGCTGCTTCACCACACACTGGATTATAGATCCACAAAAACAAGCATACATATAGGGAGTATTGAGTAATGTGCATGGTATGAATAAGGAATTTGGTTTTACAAGTAAAACTTAGAACTTACGGTTCTTGCGGACATGCATTTTGGTAGAAACAGCAAACTAAACAGCAGTAAACGATAGGGAGTATGAGCAAATTAAACAGCAGTTGAGGATAAAGGCTTTAGAAGGACTGACTTACATTAACAGTTAACACCGGCTTTATAATGCCCTTCTCCATGTCAAGGGAAGGATAACTCAAGAATTTCAGCACAGAATCTTCTTCATAAGCATTGCCTGTACTCAACATTTTGTAGAGAGTAATTATAGATATGATAATACTGGAAGGGATAGAGGATAACGAAGATAAGATGCAGATTGATGCTACATAATCAACTACCAATCCCTGGAAGTACAAGTGTTACAGGACAAAATGTACTGACAAGAGCAATGGGCTACACTTCTGCACTGGCATTGTCTGTGTATTCTACTTTTTGGTAAGATTAAATATAGATCTGATCTTTTTTAGTAAATGGTGGGCGAGGGAGATAAGATGCAGAATGCTACACAATGAACCAATCCCTCTTCCCATAATACAAGAGTGTTTTGAACAATGGTGTATTGTACAAAACGTTCTTATATTATGGGACGGAGGGAGTAGCTGTTAATGTAAGTACAGTGATAGACGACGTTCAGTCCTTACAAGAGGACTGCAGAGCTAAACCTCTTCAAAAGCATTGGGTTGATTCTAAATTTATGTAATAGTCCATACGGATCTTATAATGTCCACCAAATGGACGATAACGAGGCTAACATGTGCAGTGATGCTACATAATCAAATAGCTATGAAAGTAAGTATGGTCATACAGGGCAAGAGGTACTCACAAGAGCAGTGCAGTGTGCAGTATAGTTGCGAGATTCTGTGGTCCCTTGAGAATGAATGTTCTTCTGCTAACAGTTTTCGTACAAGTGAGACGTTAAGGCAAATGTAGAAATGTAGTTCAAATTGTGATGTGATATCATAGACAGTACCTTACGCTACAGCCGAGACCAATGTGTAACAAGATTATTCCAGTCACCGTCGGATAAATGTAGCACCGGAGACTTTACAAAAATTTCGATTAGAGGCTTGCCATCGAAGTGCGCTTGCCTCAGGTAGGAACGATACTTCATCAACGAGTGCTTGAAAAGTGCAACCAACCCTTGCTCGTCTTCACAATCCAGTTTGGTCCTCGCCTATTTAAAAGAATGAAATCTTGTGTCTTCTGTCAGTAGAAACATATGCAGTGATGACCATGAATAACATTAGTACATTACTTGCGCGTAAGTTGCGGAGGAAGACTGGAAATTGTTCTGTGTCTGCGGTATAATCTTTCCATGAAGGAAAGATGCGCACAAAGTTCCTGACAACAATATAAGCTTCGTCTTCTAAACTGGGAAGAAATGGAACAGGGGTCCTATTTGCTGCAATTGGGGCTCTCTCTGGTTCGAAAAGGGATTTGGCAACTGGATTTGGTGTACTCTTTGCTGAAATGGGGGTTTTGCGTCGTAGAGCTGGTGCTATGTCAACTGGCATAATCATAATGTTTGCTGCAGTTGGGGTCTGCTGAGTTGGGGCATCAGAAATGACCAGTGTAGTAGGGCTAGAATCTGCTAGAGTTGGGGTGTTTTGTGGGTCAGGTGATATTGCAACTACACCTAATGGGCTATTTGATTTATCAGGTGCCACTACCTTTTCCAAATACTTTGCTTGTGCTCCTCCATGATCAGCAATCGCCTTCTTCCTTTTGAACGTCTGATACACAAGAACAACATTTGAATGGATAAATATGGTATGATGACAGATGTAATATGTACTGAAAATGGATAGGCAGGGCGTATTCACATACACGATGTGTAAACTAAGCTAATGGCAGTTCAACAAAGTAGAAGCAATGCAAAGCATCAGTTGCAAGATATGTGCGACCAATATAACCTTCGAAAGTTAGAGCAAGCACCTTGATGGGTGAATAAGATAGGGCATCTTCCTCTGACTCCTCCACTAGGGAGCTACATTGACTTAGGTCTCCCTCTAGCTCAGAATCACTGTTAGGATCATATTCTGAGCATGAATCTGTAGGTGGAGAGCGTTTGCATTGCATTGCATCCAGACTTGATTTTAGTCCCTTAATGCCAAGTTTGACAGCCATGGCATTGTTTTGCTTTATTCTTTTCATGCGCGCAAGCTCATAATCATTATGATGCTGTTCAGAATCTGAGATTCATGAAAACATAAAAAGTAGTCAGATTATCTATGGAATGCATTGCGGATTCAAATTGAAGAGTGTCTCCCTATAAACCCCTACATATGCAAAGTTCACCCCCAACCGTGCTGACCAGACCACACACAGAAATACAAACCCCTTATGTCTCTATAATAGGCAGACACACATTTCAAAACTGAAGTAGGAACATTAGAATCATATGAAATTCGTATTTGAACAAGTAAACTAAGGAATTATGAGTGGCATAATGTTTAGCTTCAAGGGTGGAGTGTTGGTAGTGCGACACAAAGCAAGGAGGCAGATTGTATTCCATGTAAAAGATCGAAGCCTATGTAAAAGCTGGAAATGACACTTTCTTTCTATACAATGCAGTGTTCGTTGCCCACACATGATGGAAGAGATCACATAGAGAAATACTATTCACTCATGTCTACGGTTCCAGTATTTAGAAACAGGGTGGTCCACCCTAAAAGAATATTGACAACAAATATGACAAGGCAAGCATAGATGTAGTGAATCAATCATTTACTTGTGACCTTACTAGGACAAGTATGCAGAATTGTAACTGCAGTAAGAGACCGTCCAAAATCTGAATCAAGAAGTTTGTCTAGCACTTATTGTTTGCAACTAATCAACGTGAATAATTGGATATTATATCGAATGAGTAAGAAAGACAAGTAAAATTGTCAACAAACCTGGCTTGCAGTAGTAATCTGGGTCAATGTCACTACGACCAACAATCCAAAATGACTAGTGTCTGTTCCTAGGGCCGGAATTTTGAAAACCCTGTGAACTTTACAGGTACTAAAGATTACCAAAATACATCTAAACCATTAAGTGTAGGTAGCACTGAGCACACAACAAACCCTAATGAAAGTCCTGCCTAATGAGTAATGAATCAATTAGAAAATGGGTGATGAGGAGTGGCTGCTGAGTGTTGAGGACGTATCTCAGGATAAATCGGGTTGGCTTAGTGGGTGCTGCACGCCTGAGCCCTGAACGGACTGGGAAGATAGGCACGGCGGCGCGCCCGAGCAGTGGTGACACTGTTGGGCAAGCGGCTCCTGACCTCCTGTTAGTCCGGCGTCTCCTCCTAGAGTCATGCCGTTCGGGGACGGCAAGTCGCCGGCGAGGAAGGCGGCTGGGGGCGAGTAGAGATCGGAAGCGCGCAGCAGAACAGAGGGGAATCAGGGCCTGGGACGACCCAAAATCCCAGGGTGGGCCGGCCCACCGTGGGCACCCTGTAGAGATACACACCCGAGCGGCGAACATGCATTTTCGAAACTAATTTAGGAACATTTAGCTGACCAATTAAATGACTCTGTTTTAATAATATCAGATTCGTATTTGAACAACTAAGCTTGTTTAGCTTGATGGGTGGAGCAGTGATATTATGACACGAAGCACGTATTCTGATCGTATAGTGATCAAAAAAGGGGGAAACTCTAAGCATAATTTTTTTTAGCAAAAGAGGGTTTCCCCTCCGATTTCTATTAAAGAAACCACCACGGAAACAACATGATCAATTAAACCATATTATGACTGTGCCATGGCAGATTTGAAGCTACAAACCAGAGAAATGATATTTAGCAGCCATTGTTTGCTTCAAACTAAGAACTAAATTCTAAGAGCTGAAAAGAAAGTAGAGTAACCAAGTTAAGATCTACTCCCTCCGTCCGAAAAAACTTGTCATCAAAATGGACAAAAAAGGGTGTATCTAGAACTAAAATACATCTAGATACATCCCCTTTTATTCATTTTGATGACAAGTATTTCCGGACGGAGGGAGTATTTTCTGGTTGAGATCAAAAAGTTGAGAAGATATGAAGTACCACCTCTCTTGCGGCGCCGTGTAGGCATCGGGGGTGCGATGGCTGTCGGTGGCGTTGAAGCAGATCTACGACGGAGACGGGTGCATCGGGGGATAAGTCCCGTTGCGGTGGAAGAGAAGTTCGTGTGAGCTACCCAGGCAAAGAGGACGACGGTGCTGATGAAGCGAGAGGACGTGATGCAAGGCTCTTGGTCCGTCGCCGTGGATGAGAAACGTCCATCTCTAGCAGTGGACGACGCGGTCTTGGTAGGCGCTCCGGCATGGTGGACCACGGTGGCGATGGATGTGGTGGAGGACAGCAGCGATGGATGGGGTGGAGGACGGCGGCGATGGATGGGGTGGCGGACGGAGGCTGGTGTGAGGATGGTGTTCTAGCGCGGACGGTGTATGAATGGGAAAATGGAGGGAGAGGTACGGGGAACCATGTTTTTGGGACGCGCCTGTCTGAAATATGGGAAAGTTATGAACTTAGCCCCCATTTAAAATTTGGACGTCTCGTCGGTTGGGGATACGACGGTAATCTCGCATCTCGCCAATATTTGCCCAGAGCGATTTCGGGCGAGGAGAGGGTGGTTGGCGCCCATGGTGTATGAACGGGGCTGACAGGTAGGGCGGTTGTGTCACGTCTGAGTGAAGTTACAAACCTGCCCCTATTGAAAATGTTTGCCTACATCGATTTCGGCCGAGTCGAGTTTGTTTTGCCGCCCACCGTGTATGAATGGGGAAATGGAGGGAGAAACAGAGGTCTTTCGGACGAGCTTGAATCAAATGTGTTTTGCCGCCCATGTTTGGCGCCCACCGTGTCGGAATGGGCTCAGAGGCGGTCGTGTCACATCTAATTGAAGTTACTAACCTACCCCTATTTAGAGCAGTGGAAATCGGGCCGATGGATTATCCGTGTAATGGGTAGACAATAATTTCCATCTCCCAAACACTTGGCTTCGGGCAGCCGACGTGGGAGTGAGACATTTTGCTGCTTCTTTCGAATTTTGGGACAATAAGCATCCACGTTTACCCTGGCAACTAAATTCGAATCCATTTTGTATTCCTATACGAATCTTTATAAATCATTCTATGTGTTTTTATATATCTTCAAAAGGACGACAAAGATGTATTCCACTGTCATATATGAATATGGTTTACAAATGCCGATACTCAAATTCAGAAGCTAGAATCCAGTTTAAGGTGAATTTGAATATTTGGAACACTTCATGTCCAACTAAAATGTCACACACAGCATAATGTATACTCCCATTTAGATATGTACACAAGCGATGTATCAAGATTCAAATACCGAGTCAATCAACCAAGAATGTACAGAACTAATAGACATATAAACACTTATAGAGTATATGGATCAATAATATCAACTAACATACATAAGCCAGGCCGCTGTACTTTTTTTGCTACAACAGCATCCTTTTTTAGCCAAGCTACTACAACATCTTGGCCCTTTCCGATGCGTGCCACTTATGGTCCATCTATAGTACTATTATTGCTGAATGCACATTCAGCCCGATTGGCATATTTGTAGGTCTGGCACAACAATCAAAATGAAATGTCTCCGAGTCTTATCAATTAATACAGACTTGTGCTCAAATAAAATTACAAACAAAAAAAAACAAAAAACAATTATTACATGATCTCTAAAACAAATGGTTTGATTGATTACATGAACAAACAACACAAAGGTTATTCAACGATGGAAAGAACATTTCACCTATGATTTACCAAGTGGGAATTTAATTTCCTTTTTTCCTTCAGGACCTTAACAATGTGGTCAGTCTCAGCTTGCTTCGTTTTGAAATCCACCAAATATTTAATGGTTGTCTTGAGTACTGCTACTGATTGTGCTGTTTGCTTCCTCAACATGTCAACTTCATCTCTAAGTGCAGAAGCAGAATCTCTTTCTACCACTAGTTTAGCCTCTAGAGCATCAGCAGTTGGCAATTCATAATGCATGATTGGGCCGGTGCCACTGCTGTGGGATGATACAACATCCATGGGGACCTCGCTCTTTGATCTTGGGCTAACCTGTTTTGCCATTAAAGTTCCGATTGGATTCAGAAAAGTTGAAGTTAGCAAAACATCTCAACTGGGAGTTATAACAGCAAACCAATTAAACAAACAAGGAATTAAAGAGTTTCAATTGGATGCTGAAAAGTAGTTATTAACATCATTGTAACCCGTTGTTGCAGCAGCAAAGCAATTAAACAAACAAGTAGCTATTTAAGTTCAGGCAAACAGGTGATTCTTAACAGTAAGTATCAAACACATAGATAGGCGCAGTCTATAATAGGATTAATAGGCTGTGGCATTATGTAATCAGTAGCAAACTAAATTAAGCCAAGCAACGTAATTGAACAATTTTGCAATAAGTGGCTAACTAAAATTCCGAGAAGCAGGTAACTGAACTTACGCTAGTTCTTTGTACAGGCACACTGCAACTTCTTTTTCGCTTACAAGGTTGTACGAAGGAGTCCATGGCATCAATTGCTTGGATACGCAGCCCCAATACTTCTTTCTTCCCACACTGCATTGGTAAGTCGAATGGTTAATCTGGTAAGATGGTGCGTTCTTGATATGTTATATGAGGACGTGTAGTCAGACTAGTTGTAGCCACACACATCACACTGGCTTTTACTGTATATGTCATGCGATTACTTTTGGCATATCGAGATCTAAGCAATCTACAATAGGATGAAAAGACTGGCATCCTTCACATTATTGGCGAACTCAGTTCATAGAAATAAGCAATTCAACCATTCTGTGGGTAAATCAAAAGCGCCATTGTAATATTTTTCACTACCCCAATCATACACGCAAAAGGGGCGACGCCACCATAGGGGCTGGTATGGGCGGCCGCCTCGGGTGGCTGGAAAGTGTGCACATAGTTTGAGTCGTCCAGGTTGGCCCAAGCTAGTTTTGTTCGTCCCAACGCACGAGCAGGCAATGTAAAAAATGAAGAAAAATGTTTCAATTTGGATGGGCCAATAACATAAGTGCAAGGCATGCCCTATAGCAGGCTCGCGACCCAAAAGAGTGCCTCCCATATCGATCGACAGCAGGAAAAATCCCAATTCATCCGCTCCAGCCTCCAGTCTGGTTCGCTCCTAACCTAGTCACCGCTGGACAGACCGACACAGCACTTCCTCGCGCCCTCGTTGGAGGGCGGTCGCCGGACTTCAAGTGAATGGAAGGACAAGAAGATGAAGATCCAACCCTGGGTGTAGCCTGCGTGGGAGGCAGTGGCGGCAGCACGGGAATGGCATCGAGCTTGCGCAAACGGACAGTCGCAGCTTGCAAGAGTAGCATGCGCAACGAGCAGGTACATCACATCCCTGATTATATCTAATTCAACTCTTCAATTTCTGGCCAATAGTTAAACCTGACGGTGTTGTAAAACTGCTTGTATGTAGGGAATCTATGAGAAAATGAAACCAATTTCTACTTATTTTATAACTCCCCCAATCAATACTGAACTGACTAAGCCTGAAGTGTCCGGTGCAAACATCCAAGCTCATGTTGTTCTTGAGCCTAAAGTGTCTAATGAACAGACTGGTAATGAAGGATTTGATGCAAACATTTTACATGCTCCTGGTGATGAACATATAGTGTCTAATGAGGGATCTAATGCAAGCATTTTGCAATCACCCATTGAAGGATTTAGTGTCTAATGATGATCTGCTATGTTTAGAGAGACATAGAGATTTGCAGGCATTGATGACAAGCAAATTATAGTGCATTTTCATGGCTTGAGGAAACGTCAAGGCCATCTACCAGAAAGTCCCCGTATCATGACAACGTAGCATAAATACTTTTCTAATCTGTTGTTTGAAACTATTGGCATACTTGTGCAGGATAGATATATTGATATGAAGTTTGCGCACTGGTTATAGGTGCAATTACACTTCGATATTTTTAGCCAGAGAACGAATAATTCAAGCATGTACAGACCATGTTTGTAGTCCTTGTACACCATGTTGCATTTTTTGTTTTTTGGTGCTTGCATCATTTAGTGTTTATAATCTGAACTACTTTGGATCATTAGCTGGTTTTCAAAGTGCATGTAGCTTCACATTTCTCAAGTTATGTTGATTTCTAGAGTGCAAGTGCCTTCGTATTTTTTAAGTTAAATGTTCGCCCCTGGTAACTTGAATTCATGGATTCGCCACTGCACACAAATCATACACGAATGCCAGTACGAATTAAATGAAATGCAGGGACTTACGCTAGCTCGTTGTAAAGGCTCACCGCAGCTCTGCTTGCGCTTGGGATGTTCCATGTACAAGTCCATGTTACCACTTGCTTGGATGTGCAGGCCTTGTGCTCCTTGCATCCCCCTCTGCATTTTTGACACGGCGAATGGTTGATCAAATAAGAGGAATCGACCTTGCTGTTGTACCGGAGGACAGATACTTACAAGGTTATACGGGTGTGCAGGATGTGTACCAGATCTCGTAGCGCCGTCATGCTTCGCTAAAAAATGGATTTGCTTGTTTCAAATGATATCTCCAGAAGAAATAAGACTTAAAGTCAGAGTTGGATAGGCGTGTAAGCTAAGAGAGCAGTGCAAGGATATCCAAACATCGTCGGAACAGTGCACAAGGGAGTGATGTGTGGATACCTAGTTTGGGCCGGCGTTTGGGCATGCTCGCCTAGCTAGAGTGCGGGTCACTTCAGAGCCGTTGAGGGTGATGCGCTAGCGTTGGCTGGCCATGCACGGATGCAGATCTTGAGTGGCAGCGGAGCACTACGATGCGGTGGACGAGACCGTTGGTGAAGCCCCAGTGGCCTCGGGGGGCGGAGGCGCGACAATGTGCTCGGTGAAGTAGCCCCGGTGAGCTGGGAGACGGCGTCGGTGAAGCGCACCTGATGCGGTGGAAGTCGGTGTCTATGAGGCACGTCGGTTGCAGTGGCCGACGTTGTCGGTGGACCACCCGGTGCGGTGGACGAGGGCGTAGATGAGGTAGCTCTGGTGCGGTGGTGAAGCGCGACCGTCGTCTTCGTCGTCGTCGTCCGGCACAGAGGTGGGGAAAGAGACGAGACGAGGGGCGATTCGAACTTTGCTTGGGTTGGCGGCGAGTTAGGGATTTGAGCAATCTGGGCGCGGAAGGGGACGGTGGAGAAGGGAGATTTTGCAGGGCTGGAATTGGGGCCGCCAGATATTTCAATCCGAAACATGGAAGCGCACACTTATTTTGTCATCGTCCTTTTTTTGGGGGGGGGGAGGGGGGGAGGGAGGGGGTGGGTGGCTGGGTGCTAAGCGTCCGTGCGACACACGCGACCACCACGACACGACCCTGGTCTGCCTTGTGCGCCTACATTTGAGAATGCAAACGAATCTTCTTTCATTTGCAAACGAATCTGTATGTATTACCATGCCCGTGTTTTCCTTGCAATAATTAGTCATGCATGGGGTAAAAAATAGCACAACAAATCGAGTCAATGTCAACTTTTCGAAACCTAGCATGGCACGAATTCGAAATAATTACCCATATGCATGGTCCTCAATTCAAATCTTACAATGTACACCGAATTGAAACATCGATATTAAGTCTCGTACTATCTACATTCAAATGTTGTTTTTAGGCCCCCCCCCCCCGCACACACGCTACATACTTCCTGTATCGGTCAATCTTCCTCTCCTAACCACCTTAGGAAGCTATCGGTTTCCAACACACATTCATTCTTTCTCTTCATGTTTCGATCTCTAACTCTCTAAACTACACAACCCCCTTTTTCCATTCTGTTACCAAATGTATTTACCTCACACACCCGCCATTGCACCCCATGCCGAGCTCTCTCTCTCCCTCTCCCTCTCACCCTCTCACGCTAAATACATGCATTGCCTATCTAGCCCCCCAAAATCTCGTGCGCACGCACGCACGTTGTCTATCTAGGTCACTCCCTCGAGACTGTCTCACTCTTTCTTCCGCACGGCGGGCCACACTCGCTCAATCTCGCTCTCTTTATCCGAGTCTCGTTTAACCTTGTTTTCTTTCACACACAAATGATATATCTCCCTGTTCGGGCCTCGATCGACACACTCTATACTCTCTCACACAGATTGTCTATCTAGGCTAGTCCATCCAAGCCGCCCCCACTCTTTCGACCTCATGGCGGGCCACGCTCGCTCAATCTCTCTCTCTCTCTCTCTCTCCCTCTCTCTCTCTCTTTGTATGTCTCGATTGACCTCGCTCTTTCTCGGACAAAAACGATATATCACCATGTTTGAGCCCAATTCGACCTATTCACATTGTATACTTTCTCACGCACATTGTCTATCTAGGTCACTCTCTCCAACCCGTCTCACTCTTTCGATCGCACGACGACCCTATGTGATCGATTGACCTTGCTTCCTCCCACGTACAAAATATATCTACACGTCTATGACTGGATCATCTCTCAAGCTCTATCTTACAGCCCTCACCCTTGCCAAAAGCTCAATCGGACAATATCTCTCAAGAGCATATATATCTGTTCAGTGAATGTTGGACCACACTCACTTTGTCTCTCTATCTATATGTCTCTCGATTGACCTCACTTTCTCACGCCGTATCTTCCACACATTGAAGCTACCTCTCCATCCCTCGCAAAGCCAGAGCTATTTACATTCCGAGGGGCACTCCAACCTTGGATTAATTTGTGTAGGCATTTATTCCAGTCGGTTTAGATTATATTTTCGTAGCATTCGGCCCACAACTACTCCAAACACCGTTGCAACCCCCGCAACTCCCCTAGTTGATTTCCCTCTGGCTCAGTCATCGCTCTCTCGCACGTCCTTTCTCGCCTTCAACGTCGCACCATGGTATTATTGCAAAAAACTCTGTTGTTCTCTTTAATTATTATAAATAAGCTACAAAACTACACACCGATACTCCACTTGGAATGGAATAAATTTCGACCCACAAATTAAAGTGCTACAAACTACACACCGAGGGGCCCACATGTCATGAAACAAATTTGGACCCATATACAAATTAAAAAATAAAGGACGAGGATCGAACATGCGATCACGGCCTTCAAGCCGCACATCAATAGGCAACATACGTAGAACAGCAATGTTTGTTGTACCTCCCTTTGTTCACATAATGTTTTTATATTACCACAGCCTATTTAATGGATAGCATGTAATATTATTTTTAGTACTATTCGCCTTCACTTACTGGTGGGTTCCATGTGTGCTCTCTCTCTCTCTCCTCTCCTTATGCGTTTAGACGCACAGGCAAACATGAAGAACTCACGGGCGATGGTGCCGTTGACCATATCTGGACGCGTTCACAAGTTACGGCACCAGTTTCACGTGCTAGCAGCACTAGTCAGTGTGTACGTGCAATGCACGTTAATTTGGAAGTATATTAAGTGCATGCGGATATTAAGTAGGATATTATTTGCGTGTTATTATGTGATTAGCACTATTTTTGGCATGAAATTAACTGCACGCTAAACGTGTTGAGCGCTCGACATTGAAGCAGTCTAGGTCGTTGGATGACAAGGAATACATGTCGCTTGATGACGTTTTATATTTAATTTGATACGGATCTAGCAGAACATTCAATCGATCAAACCATAGATTTCGTTCAGTCTGACTCCGACTTTAAATTATACGACGATCGATCTAAAATAAACGGAAATGATAAACATTCGGATTTTAAGCATGGCAATCCGAACGTTTTTCATGGCAAATTTAGATTACGCGGCGGCGGCGGGAGCGTCTTGCGGTGGGAAGCGGCTCCTCTGCCGTGCTCTGTGTGTCGTCGGGCCACTGACCGACGGCGACGGCGGCGCCTTGCGCCGTTGTTGGCGTACTCCTGGATGTTGGCCTAGCTTCAAGGAAGGCCAAAATGTTCTAGACTTCGGAGCGAGTCAACTGGCGGCAGGAGGCAACTGGTGTTGGTGCAAGGAAGTGGTCGACGGTGGCCATCCATGCCGCTGAGGGGGGCACTGGCACCAGCGTGGGGACAGGCGCTGTCAACGGCGCGGCGGAGACATTCATGTGCACGGGCCCAGCACGGGCGCACACGTCAGTGCACGCGCAGGTGCATGCGCTGGCAGGTGCACGGGCACCGGCACGGGCGTGTGCGTCAGTGCACGCGCAGGCGCATGCGCTGGCAGGTGCACGGGCGCGTGAAAGTCGGCGGGGACCTCGTGGAACCTCGTGGCATCAAGCTCGGCGACAATGTGCGGCTCCCAGCCCATCATGCCACGGGGATGGGCGCTGGCGCAGTCGGGGCGACGGGAGCCAGAACGGGAGCGGGGATAGGCGCGACGTCTTCCCGCAAGGCCAGTTCAAGCTCGTCCTAAAGCACCTTATGTTCTTGAGACTCCGGCTGGGTGTCTTCCTCAGGAAATTGGAAGACTAAGGGCAGACCATCGTGATGCGGCATGGCGTACGTTTAGGTCAGGCTGGTTGGAGGTAGACGACAGGAGAATCGGAGAGGCAGAGAGAAGATTGTAGCGATACCGGGTAGTGCAGGGTTGATTTTAAACTGCGGCGCCGGCGACATTAAGTGGGAGCAGTTGGGACGAAGGTGGGCGGCGGAGCCTGGTCAAAGGGCTCGCCTCCCGGTGAGCCTGCACAGCGGTCTGCTCGCACACCTCCCTGTCAGCCAGCGTAGCGGTCTGCTCGCACGCCTCCCGTCGACTCACACGCTTGCTCGGACGGTACCTGCCGATGAGAAGCGGGACTCGTGGCGGCACGTAAACGCCCACGGTTTCAATAGTGAAAGCGTTCGCCTTAACGTGACAGGTCTTTGTTCCAAAATACCTTGGCTCCTCATTTGTGCAACTTGTCATAAGCAGCTTGTCTCAAATTGAAGAAAAAAATTATGAAGTAATATTTGTGCCATATCACGTGACCAAGAATTTATGGTCACTTTTGGGTTTTTTGAAATTTAAGATCCAGGATTCGAAACAGTATCATAACCTGCATCATGTAATAAATTTTCAAGCCATACATCTGTCCTGTTGTATTTATTAAGAAAGGATTTGGTTAAACATTTTGCTTAGTTAGACTTCAGACAAGTTATATATGCAGAGTAAAAGGATAATCCCTCCGTACCAGTGCATTGCCTGATATATTAACTCAAGTACTAGGCACGAACAAATGGGCTCAATTCTGTGCTCATCCTGGTGTAGTAGTAGTAGTTGTACTAGGCAATGCATTTGACGGGTGACCTTGGCGAGCGGCGACCGAGGGAATTGAACCGTGCTCGGCACGGTAAGTAACGTTGTCTAGTTACTAAAGCATCCCTCCGTTGTTCATCGGTAGTCACTATGGACCGGGGACATGAGGGGAATTTCCTAGGGCTGGAATTCTGGCCGCCAGATATTTCGACTCGAAACGCGGAGGCTCGACTGGTTGGGGTTGCCTAATGTGCGTACCATGCACGCCACCAGAAGGACACGAGCCCAGTTTTTTTATTTTTTTAGGATCAACACGAGCCAAGGTCTGGCTGGTACGCCATTGGGTCCTACCATTCGAGAATACAAAAGGAACCTTTTAAATTGCCGAACGAATCTATGTGTATTACAATGCCCGTATTTTCCTTGCAAATACCAATCTCAACGTGGTAATTGATTTATGACGAGTTGTTGAATTAGAGTGATTTTGTGATATAGTGATCTCAATGTGGATTTCACATTTCATGGTATCCCTAGTAAGTTTTTCAATGCAAATTCAAATTTAAAAGATGAACAATATGGAGGTGAGAAAACTTTGTATGTATCAAGCATATGACCACACACACACATACACACACACACAGACACCCACACACGAACACAACAACAATCCAATAAGTATAGTGCATCTATTTTTCCAAACCATGCATGTATGACACGAATTCAAAAATACTCCTTCTGTTCCTAAATATTAGTCTTTTAGAGATTTCAACAAGTGACTACATACGGAGCAAAATGAGTGAATCTACACTCTAAAATATGTCTATATACATCCGTATGTGCCAGTCCATTTGAAATCTCTAAAAAGACTAATATTTAGGAACGAAGGGAGTAAAATGTAAGACATGCATGGTCCTCAATTCAATATTTAAAATGAACATGAAACTGAAACATGAATATTAAGTCTAGTACTACAGTACATGCAAATGTTGTGTTTAATTAGGCAGAGCTATGATTGTCGGGGGTCAACCCCTCGACCTTTGATAAAATTGTGAAGCTCTGTTTAGGGTTGTTTAGATTATATTTGTCCCCACCCTCCCAACCACCAATTGGTTGTGCACCCCCACCCCTCCTCCCCGGGAGAATATCATGTGCCCCCATACCTTAGATGCTATATGCCGATACGAGTTGCTTGGAGCTTGTAGATCTGAGATATAGCAGCTCACATGATGTCTTAATATTTTTACAGGAACCTTGATGAGTTTGAGAATTGCACACAATTTGTACAAAAACTACTCAGATGCCCTTGGATCCCATATCCAATGACCTCAAAGCTCGTATCACCGTAGCATCTAAGATGAAGGAGGACATAATATTCTCCTATATGTAAGAATATCGTGTGCTACCACACCTTAGATGCTTTGGTGATACAAGCTCTTCGGAGCCATTGGATTTGTGACCCAACACCTCCTCGGTGGTTCGAATGGTTTTTTGCAGAAAAGCCCCCAAAGAGTTCGGCCACTGCTTACAAGCACAAAGACTGCTCAGATGCCATTGGATCTCAGATCAAACGACCTCGAAGCTCGTATCACCGTAGCATCCAAGCTGCGAGAGCACCTTATGTTTTCTCGCACGGGAGAAGATGAGGTGCTCCCGCACCGTAGATTCTATGGTGATACGAGTTCACGGAGATCTAACGGCCCACAGTAGGATGTTTGAATGTTTTTGCAATATACAGATGAGAGAGTTTGGGAATTGCGCAGAAAGTACAAGTACTACGCATGTGCCATCTGATCACTGATCATACGACCTAGATGCTCATATCACCATAGCGGGTAATTAAGCTACGGGGAGCACCTAATATGAGCAACAGGGAGCCGTTGGATCCAAGATGCAGCGACACACACGAGGCCTGAATGTTTTATTTGCAAAAAACCTTTGGAGAGTTTGGAAATTGCGCATAATTACAAAGACTACTCCCAAGCCATTGGATCTCACTTCCAACAGTGTAAAAACTCGTATCACCATAGCATCTAAGCTGCGGGGTGGATGTGATATTCTATGCCGCTGTCATTTTTGTTCGTAAACTTGCAAAATACGTGTAACTCGTGCCGTTACTTGTCTAACCACGCAAAGTGTTTGTTCAAAAAAACCATCCTACACTGAAATATCGGAACAACACACGGGGGTCCCACTTGTCATTAATCAAATTTGGACCTAAAACTAACAAATCTGAAAGACGAGATTCGAACTGGCAACCTGGACTACAAAGCGTATGTCGATAGCCTGAAACAACAACGGTTGTTGGCTTTGTCCCATAACTTGATTTTATACAGTATTACGTTGAGTAGAGTAGAGGGAGTGCCTCGTCAACACGTGCATGACCGTTGACTCACTTACTGGTGGGTCCCAGGTCTGCGATCTCTCTCTTCTCTCCATCATCTAACCTTTGCACGGGCACACATGAAGAGCGGCGCTAGCTTGCCGTGGTGTTATTACAACTAAAAAAAAGCTTGGAAAATAGAAGAATCGCCTAGAACAAGAGACGTTGTGGCTGGTCGAGACGGAGCTAACCACACCTATCCTCCGTGCCACGTTAGCATGATGAAGCTGTGTGGCTAGTGGGGTGTTTTCGACCGACTGGCTGGGTCCCGAGGTCGAACCATAGGTACTACGTCTGATACAGTATATTTTTACACGCACATTTTTCCTCCGTGCCGAGACATGGCACACCCTACCTCGCGGTTTCGGGGTCCTCCCGGCTGGTGCACGCATATATTCTTCCTGACGTGGGATGCCCTACCGCGCGTTTTCGCCGAAGCAAGTAAATGAGTCATCAAATCACGAAAGACCACCTTTCCCGCCGAGTACATCAGTGAAGCACGGTGGCTAGCTAGTTGGGCTAGTTCGACCGATTAGCTAGGCCGCCGCCACATTTGTTTTTTCACCCCTTTTTTTATCTACTTGCCGGCAGGTAAATTTAAATATCCACCGCGGCGTTGCTCTGGTGTTTGGGTGCGGCAGGATTTTTAAGTTTTTGATTGACGGGAGCAGGCGCGGCAGGATTTTTAATTTTTTTATTGACGGGAGCAGGTGCGGCAGCAATTAGTCATGATGACTCCGCCTGTAAAACCCACTGCTCCCTGATGTGAGAAGTCGTCGACTGGTGTTTTACCATGGTGAAAACCAAAAGATTCCCCGCTCCTCGGCTGGCTCCCTCCGCCTTCCCGTAGATTGCATTGCCTTTCAGCCGTTTTGCCCCCTGCATCACCAACGTCGTGCGCCTCGAGAAGCGAGGGACTTCGGTGGTGTTTAGGCGCCCTCTGCATGGGCATGTCCATGTCTCGGCGCAACATGACCGTTGGATCAAACTCAGACGGTGCAGATCAGTCACTGTAGCACAAAGCGTGTGGGTGAGTTTGGTTGCATTCTCATATCAATATAGTTGTTTCCTCTTCGTGTATTTGTGTTAACCTACTAGTGTGGACTCATGCACCCTTCATGCACTCTGCCAAACACCCAAAAGTGGGTCAAGAAGGGAACTTTTGCTCCCATCCCGTGCACCCTTCATACACCCTGCCTAACACTATTTGTGCTTCATATGGTTCATGTTTCGTGGAGTACTGTAGCACCGTACTCTCCGTGCGCTGTAGACCTAGTTCTGTTAACATTGATCTCACCGTTCATTCTCGACCGGACAGTCGAAAAAGCGGTACTACGTTACTACATTACTGTTCATATAGTTGACATGCCCACAGCATCATTTGTTGTCGTCATATCTTACTACACTAGCAACAAGATTATGTAGTACTGACGTATGAACCACTGCACATGCCTAGTAGTAGGAGCACCGTGTATGTTCAAGTGGCTGCCATGTTTCGCACTCCTCCGTCGTAAGAGTGGAAACGCTTGCTGTAATCATTTTTTCTTTAGAAAAACTGTGGACACGCTCTACCGTGCGGATCCTCCTCCAGCCATGCACTAAATTACTCACTTTCACCGACGTGTGGGACAGCCAGCATCGGGGTCCACCAGCCATGCACTAAATTACTTCGTAGTAGAGTGACGGTAGACTACCCCGATCGAAGCACCGCAGTAATGCCCAATGAGCCGTCAAATCACAAAACCCCCCCTTTCCAGCAGTAAGTTGGACGGATGAAGCAACCATCATTTCACTCTTCTCTCTCAGCTTCCTCTCTACCCAACTCGCTTCTCCCTCATCTTGTTCCTCATTTCTTCAAGAAAACCCCGACCTGCTTCTGCCATTGTTCTTCTCTCCCAAAGAAGGAAAGGTGAGCGCATCAATGGTGTTGATTCTGGCCAAGGCCCGGTCTGGCAACCCTGAGAGTGATCCTATAACTCCCTCTCTGTTCTTCTTTTGGGTTTGTGATTATGGTTTCTTTTCTTTTATTTCTATTTGACAGTTTCTTGATGGACGCTGGAGCACCGGCCGAAGTGATGTCTATGGCTCTGGCCAAAACCGTCGAGGCTCATGGTACGAAGAAGCGCAAGCTCCCCGCCGAGACTACCGCAGACAAGCTCAAAGCCATCGCCCTGTCCAAGCCCCCCGCTCCGGGATCCCTCATTAAGCAAGTCCAGGTAATATCTCTTCTTGACGATCTTTGTCTCGATCTTGATCGTGTTTTTTCATCTAACATGCAGTACTAGTACTAGTAGTACAACTTTCTAGGTGATCTTGCATGTGATTTTTGTGTGCCAAATGACGGTTCTAAATTCCTCTTTTGACCAAAACATGCGAGAGGTTGACACTGATTTCTTATAGATTACTTTCAACTACTCCCTCTGTCCCAAATTTCTTGTCTTAGATTTTTCTAGATACGGATGTATCTAATACTAAAATGTGACTTGATACATCCGTATCTAGACAAATCTAAGACAAGAATTTTGGGACGGAGGGAGTACTTTATGAACATCAATGCTACCTTTGAAGAGGGTATATTTGCCTCAGTAACTTGTGTTATGGATATTGCAAGTAATCCCTCTGCTCTCATGCCTTTGAAGACATGTTCTAGTGTCTTTGTTCACTCATTTCTGTGCGTATATGTAGTCATATATGGAGTATAATATCGAAAATCATCTTATATTTCTGAACGGAGGTAGTAATAAAATATGGTTTCTGTTTGAATTAGAACCAGGTCCGCAGTGGAGATGAAGTTCTCAAAGTCATGCCGTGTGAACTGGAAGACCCGAGGATGAGTTCTACTGCTAAACTATCCAGCTGCTGTGTCCTTGTCGCCACGTGTCCTGAACTAGTGTTTTCCTGTAGCATTGTTGTCAGGCGTGTTCTCGAGGCTGTACTTGACCACAACAATTTCCTGGCTGTGCCTTCGATTATGAAGGGTGTGGTTCTTGTAAAGCTTCCCAACAAATCTGATGCGGCCTGTCTTCATCATCATGTTTATGAGTGGAAAGACCACTCTGTTAGGTTCTCCAAGGTTGACGAGATGGTGATGGTGCATGTAGAGATCTCTCACGAAGTCCATGGCCTAGTCAGTTATGCGGGGTTCATCCCGTAGGTCGGTGGCAAGAAATAGTCTGCAGAGTTTAATTAGTGCAACTTTGCTTGTCTGTAGTAAGTACTATTGTTTAGTACTTGATTTGTGTTTGTGAACCCTGTATTGTTTATTAGTACTGCCGCTTTTGGTGTGTGGTCTGTCCTGAGAACGGTCTATGTTAATGTTTGTCCACTCAATCCAGTCTGTATATTTTGAAGTATCCAGATCGTCTTTTTTGTGAGGACGGTTTATCAATTATGGTTACACTCCAATATCTGTATGCATTGCAGGGTTTATCGCACCCACCAGGATTTCCAGTCCCATGGATGTTCGGTCCATACGATTTGTCACGACCTTTGGACTGTCCTGCTTGTGGCAGTAGGCGGGGCCCCTGCATGCCACCCGTAGTTGGACGATCAATCTTCTGTTTAGTACTTCAACATAGTGATTTCCTGGTAAGGATTCACTCGTGTCACATCAAGTAAATCTTATTGATTTACTGTCTAAATCTTATTGATTTAATGTCATGTTTTCTTTCTTTTGCTGCAATTTTACGATGCAGGTTTTGCCATGTGACATTCATCACAGAATAAACCGTTTGGTTTGCTCTACGATGGATATTTTTGCAGGTTTCACTTCTTATGTCGTGTGAGTAACAAAGGCATTGTCCATCACTTATATTACTGGAAAAAATTGGATCAGTCTGTTGTCTGAGTACAAGCTGAATCCCTATGATGAACTATAGTTTGGTTTAACAAAAACGCCACAATTAGTCCTTCTCGCGTTTAAAAGAAATGAAGAAAAAAACTGGATCACGGTCACGAAGCCTAGTCAAGTTAGAAAGCTGATCATAGCAGACCAGACACGATCGCCGCTGTCTCGCACATCGGTACCACCTTCAGCAACGGATCGAGCACCGGCAGTTGCTCTAGCACCGACAGCGGCAGTAGCTCAGTCTGATCCAGCTGAGGATTGGGCACCGACCGCGTCAGCGGATCAGGCTGATCTATCGGAGGATCGAGCATCGACACCGGCACCTGCTCCGACACCGGCACCAGCTCTACAAGGAGCACCATCTTCGGCAGCAGCAGCGGCTTCGGCACCTGCACCAACACTTGCACTTGCATCTGCTCCGGCCCGTGCAACGGCAGCCAAACGAGCAGTTGCACCGGCAACAGACTGGGCTGCAGTTCGCACTTCATATACCAAAGTCCTTACAAAAACTGACATGTCCACCTTCTTGGTAAGCATTGGCCACCCAAGTGTTTAGTTCTTTTTTCTTTCCATGCTGTTTCGAATGATTCACTGTGTTGATCTAACTGTTTGGGTATGTCTTCTTGTTTGCAAGCAGAGAATTCCTAGAGCAACGAGGGAGTCGTTCAACAATCCGGGCGACAGCGGCCAAGTTTCTCTTACCATGCGCAGCCTTGGTGTGAATGAACCTACTCAATATACCATAAGTACAAAGGATGGTCGCATGATGATTGATGCTAAAGGATGGTCAAGGTTCAAATCTAAATCATATCTTGCGGTAGGGGATGATCTCAAAATCGAACTTTCTAGGCAAGGAGAGCTGGTCCAAATCAACTTTGAAATTCTTCAGTAGCAGCACGCAACTGCCAAACTGATCTATCCTCCGAGAGATTTTGATGTAATAATCTGGCATGGTGAAACAAGTGTCCTGTGTGTATAAGTAATACGACAGTATTATTTATCACATGGTATATCGTTGATAGAATTGCAACTCTCATTGCTGGTTAGGAAATGTCATTCGATTTCATTCCAACAGCTACCGTGCTTTATTCAATTTTGTGTATTCGCCTTGTGACAGCATCTAAAACCAGCGCCGTACCGATCGCTTGCAATATGAAAAGCACTGAGGTAGAACACATGGGCCCCCAAACATGCAGGTTGGGCCTGCGGCCTAAAGTCTAGAACCGTGAGCCTGTCTGAGTATTATATTCTCAGCTGAACCCCCATAATGCCCGTGCGTTGCACGTAACATCAAGATGCATTTGTATGAGTATTTTATCTTGTGAGAGAAAAGGATGAACGAGGGAAGGCCTTATTTGCAAATGTGGTGAGGTGTGTGGGTACCTTTTTGCAAAATTGCCATAGTTTCCTTCCTATCCGTCAGATATAAATCGGACGGCCTATATTGCAGGATGGCACGCACACCATCATCACCAACTCGTCTATACTGTGTTAAAAAATAACTCTTTTTTTATAATTATATATGTTATATATATTCCCCTTGATTTTTCTTATGTATAAAGTTGTGATATATAAGATTTGTATATTTCTTTACAGAGGGAGTATCTCTCTGTCAAAAATATATTTATGTGTAACTAGTTACTCCTGTCTTTCTACTTCCTTTCGCTGATATGTGGGGCATCCGGCAACGGGGTCCATGTGCCATATGCACAAATTAGAGTGCACAACTGCACGGTAGACACACCCTGGTCGTAGCGCCGCAGTAATGCCCAATGAGCCATCAAATCACAACCCCCCCTTTCCAGCTTTAGCAGTAAGCTGGACGGACGAAGCGGCAATATTTCACTGGGCCTGAATCCCCTTCTCCCTCGTCTGCTTGTTCGGAGAAAACCTCCTCTCGTCGATTGCATAGGGTTTTCTCATGGAGAACCAGGTACGAATTCTTCATCCATCCCCGATAAATCCAAGTCCCTTGGTCGCGGGTAATCCTAGGATGGCAGCCGCCGCCATTGATGCATTTTTCTTCCTACTGAATCTAGTGTGTTTCATTTGCAGTGCCCAAAGTGCGAGGACCCTACAGGTTTCTGCGCCCTCGGCGAGACGCCACACTTGTTCCTTCTCATCCTAACACAGGATTTTAAAACACGCACAGTATGTTCCTAGAATCCTCTTTTTTATCCGGGAGGGTGGGGTTTTTTTGAACATGCTGTCGACTAATTTGGAAATTTGGATTGCTATATTTGGAAAAAAGGTACTACCAGTACGATGGTCAACACTGACGTGAAGGAGGAAGTTATTTCTAGATTTGGATAGGGAATACATTGTGTTCTCATATTATTTTTCCTGCAGTGCATTATTTGCTCTGCCAGAACACATGTACTCAAGATGCTCGGCCTTGCCATAACTGAATACACCAGTTTAATGGTCACAGTGAAGACAAGCCATGGATATAAGTTCCGAGTTGGGTTCATGAACCAAGAAGATCCCTGCTTTTTTTATGGCCGAACTTGGATAAACTTTCTCAAGTGTTACGGACTGAAAGTTGGCCCACGAATGTTGATGGAAATAGCAGAACCTGGTCTCATCTTCACTGCGATCTTCCACCCCGACGTCGTTCCAAATGTTCATCCATGTTAGTTTTGTATCTGGTTCTTGCTTGTTGCCTTGATTACTTCTTAATCCACCTATTCTGTCTAACTAATCACAATTTAACTTTAGAAGTAGCAACGAATCTCTCACGAAGATGCTACTTCTAACTAATATTTTCTTACATTTGGTGGCATGTGTAGGTTTTTTCAGAGTTAACCAGGCTGCTCGTTTGTCATTTTGTAACAACTCGGCTGTTACTGATGGCACTGAAGTTGACTGGGATGACATCCACAAGTTCCTACACTTTATTAATCGTCTTGAGGTCCTTGTGGGGCATTTCAATGGTGGAAGGCCACGTGGGATATGTGTGCCACTGCTGCACTCATTGAACAGGTCCAACTGTGTTGAGAAACTTATGGTACGAGCTGTTTTCTGTTATATATGTTGTTCATAAACTATTGCTTATACACAGTTTTACAGCTATGATCTTCTTGAAATAGAAACTGCCCAGTTCTATTGTTCCTATACAGATGGCTGGCCATGGTCGGGTCATACTTGCACTTGGTCACAACATGATGTTTATGTCGACCTACTCCATTCCCCTTGGAGGTGAAAAGATACTTATTCATGGGTGGTCTCAAATAATGAAGGCCCGTCCATCTTGGAGAATAGGACAGAAGATTATGTTCCTGCTTTTCCATGGCTCTAAAGCGAATATCCTGTTTATTGACCACATTGCGAGATGAAGCCGCTTTCAGAAGGTTGTGGATGCGCGGGGTGGCGCCTGGGCCTTGTCCTGGGGCTTGGCGGCCTCACCCTTGGTTAACTGTAGGCAAAGTAGCACTGTTCGAGGCATGCTTATTACGGTTGAACCTGTATAAGTACTCATACTGCTTTCAGCTATGGTTGTTAAGTGCCCCTACTGGTTTCAGTTAAGGTTGTTAAGTACTCCTGCTGCTTTTACAGTCTGTCGTGTTTCTTCAGTCCTGTCTTCCTCCAGCCGCCAAAACCAAACCAGCGCCGGCGGGGCCGCCTGCTTCCGCCTCCCATGGCTGGCTGCGCCTCAGCGTACGCATCGCTGCCTCACCGTCTCCTAAATCGTTAACGCCGACGTCCGAGGCCTCGCCGTCGTCCTCCGCGCGCTTTGGTGCGCTCGCCGCGGTGCCGCCCTCTCGCGTTGTCAACATGGTCAACAAACAACAGGAATCGGCAGAAGTACATGGAGAGGATGATTGTAGGGGCCCACCATGTCAGCGTATGGAAAAATAAAATGCTTCCTCCTAGTGTTTTCCTGACATCTGGGACCCACGACATTGTGAGCGTATATAGTCAATAGACAAGAGAACAGCACAAGATCGGCTGACACCTGGGACGTAGCTGCTCGAGCAGTATTTTTTTTTGTTATTGTTGAGACGGAGCAGGGTTTGAACTAGGCACTAGCCCGTCTAGCCCAGGTTTATATTTTATGTTCACCATGTGACCAGCCCAGCTATTTTTTCTTTGTGAAAATGAGCCCAGTTTATTTTTTCTGAAGAATACCCAATCTAGGCCTACTTATTTTTCTACGCCCTGATGGGATGCAACTCTTTCAAGACGCCTGCAAATCTTGAAAGTAATATGAAATGGGTTGTAAATATAAAAACAGATGACAAATTGGCAATTACTTTATAATTTCTAAATTTTTTCACATTTTCAGATTCCTATTTCACTGGGCATTAACCTAATTTAAATATATCTTCAAAGTACTTTAAATCTGGCTCGACATTTCGGTATTAAAAATAGTTTGGAACCCATAGAAATATGCGAAATTGGCCCTGGCCAACAAAAAAAAAACAGACTGTAAAAAATTGCATAAGAAGTCGCAATGAGCTATATATAAATTATTAAAAAAAGAGGGAATGGTCTGACTTGTGGGCGTATTAAGTTGACGTGTATGCAATAATTTTTTAGTCATTATATACGTCAACAAACGATTCTAGCAGACGTAACCGTTGGATGTCAATCCAACGGCCGTCATGTTTCTTCAATCTCTGATCTTCTTGCTCCAGCCGCCAAATCCAGCGCCGGCGGGACCGCCTGCTCCCGCCTCCCGTGGCCGGCTGTGCTACCGCACAGGCCTCACCGCCCCCTACTACTCCCACCGCTGGCCAGGGCATCCCGCGTACTCCTCTCTGCGTGGGCATCCACTGCCGTATCTTCCCCGGCTCCGCGTCGTCCCCTTCCTAGGCCTTGCCGTCGTCCACCGCCCTGGTGCTCTCGGCGTGGCGTAGTCAACGTGGTCAAGGAACGACTTCCATCGGAAGAGTACTGTACGTGGAGAGGCTGATAGCTGGGTCCACGGCAGCCGCAAGGAAGTGCCTCCTTATTACGCGGAAAATAATTATTCCTCCACCTGACAGCAGGGACCCACCGGACAGGCCACCGTATTTGGCAAAAAAACTTTTCCCCCCTGACTGCTGGGACCCACCGGACGGGCCACCGTATTTCACAAAAAAAACATTCCCCCCGCTGTCAGCTCGGACCCACCGTAAGTGCCCCCTTATTACGCACAAAAAAATGAATACTCCCCCTGCTAGTTGGGACCCACCTTGGTAGGAGGCTGACTTGTGGGCCTACTAAGTTGACGGGGACGGAGTGCTTTGTCAACTTAGTCAATATGAACGATTCTAGCTCCAGTGACCGTATGATGTCCATCCAACGACCGTAGTGCTTCTTCAACCTCTGGTCTTCTTGCTCCAGCCGCCCAAAGCAGTGCCGGTCGTGCCGCATGCTCCTGCCTCCCGTGGCCGGCTGTGCTGCCGCGGAGGCCTCACCGCCCCCTACTATTCCCACCGCTGGCCAGGCCCTGCGGCGACGGCAGCCTCACACCGCAGCCGAACCAGTGAACCCTCGTACTCCTCTCCGCGCGGGCTTCCACTGCCACGTCTTCCCCGGCTCCGCGTCGTCCCCTTCCTAGGCCTCGCCGTCGTCCACCGCCCTGGTGCTCTCGGCGCGGCGTGGTCAACGTGGTCAAGGAACGACTTCCATCGGAAGAGTACTGTACGTGGAGAGGCTGACAGCTGGGTCCACGGCGGCTGCAAGGAAGTGCCTCCTTATTACGCGCAAAATATTTATTCCTGCACCTGACAGCAGGGACCCACCGGACGGGCCACCGTATTTTGCGAAAAAACATTTCCCCCCTGACCGCTAGGACCCACCAGCTACATCTTCGCACGCAAGGAAGTGCTTCCGGGCAAAAAAAAAATGATTCGCCCCCTGACTGCTGGGACCCACCAGCTATATCTTCGCACGCAATGAAGTGCCTGACAGTCGGGACCCACCTGGTCAAAGCGTACGTAGCATTGTCATTCTGGTCGCAAACATGTATATACATACTGGTCGATGTAGAGCGCGCATGTGTCGTAGTAGAGGCGCGCATGTAGCATGTACACATACGTACAACGGCCAGTGTGCAAGAAAGAAAATACGGCCACGTACATACATACGGGCGGGGTCTCGAACGCCTACTCGTGCATATGTACTGCCAGGGCTCGTGTACATGGCTGGGTCGGAATGGAGAAACTGCGTCGTCGTCGTGTTCATGGGGAGCCAACCGGCTGGGTCGGAACGGAATGCGTCGTCGTGTTCATCGGGAGGGCTTGGACGGAATAGCCGATGGAAACGAGGCCTGGCGTACCGCCGAACGGAGGAAACGGCCTTGTGTTCGACCGGCCACGTTCGAAACGGGATCCTGTTCATCGGGAGGGGTCTGGCGTACCGCAAAATGGAGGAAACGGACCTCCTACGGTCGAAACGGGGGTCCTGATGATCGGGAGGGGTGTGGCATACCGCAAAACGGAGGAAACGTACTTGTGTTGGAGCGCTACGGTCGAAACGGGGGTCCTGTTCATCGAGAGGGGTGTGGCGTACCGCAAAACGGGACTCCACGAGATACTGTTCATCTCCTCCGTCGACCCCCTCCAGCCTCCACGGGATACTGTTCATCCACCGTCAACCTCCTCCAGCCTCCACCTGCACTGTTCATCCACGGGCTCCTGTTCATCCAGCCTCCACCGCATGCTACTCCACCGGCTACTGTTCAACCCGCCCTCTCCACGGGCTCCTGTTCAACCACCCCTCCACGGGCTACTGTTCATCCAGCCCTCCACCATCTACTGTTCATCTAGCCCTCCATGGGGTGGTCCTGTTCATCCAGCACTCCACGGGGTCCTGTTCATCCAGCCCCAGCCGGCTCGATCGATCGGGGTCCTGTTCATCCAGAGGCAACACCACGGGGTCCTATTCATCCACCCCCACCGGGAACTGTTCATCCAAACCCCCTAGCAACGCTCACTGTTCATCCAGAGGCAGCATCGATCGGCTTCAGTTAGCAGCAGTAGCGAAGGAATCGCTTAATCGGGTTCAGTTAACAGCCATCGATCGATCGCTCGGGTTCAGTAACGCGTAGCCTGTAGTGCAATCGCTCGGGTTCAGTTAGAGCCCAATGCCTTGCCCGGGTTCAGTTAGAGCCCAACGCCTCGCACCCACGCACGTGCGTGTATGAGAGAAACGCGCATCGCTCGGCCCCGACCACCCACCGTAACCGGGAACACCCCGATATTTTCCTCGCCCTCGCTTGTACCACGGTTTTTTCCGTCATGGACGGCACAAAGAATGTCATGCAGCTGCGTCTCCGGCCCGCCCAGGACGAAAAGCCCATTTTCTGTCATGATTTTTTGTCATAGAAGTAGGAGCCCACCACATCTATGATGATACCGGGTTTTATCACAATTATCATCATAGAAGTGTCATAAGTATGATAGAATTTTTTTTCGTTCGGCCCAAAATGTCACGGATGCGTCTTTTTTTTGTAGTGCCCTGTTGATAAAGAGCCTCTGTTGTTATATGTGGCTGCTAATAGCCGGGCTGTCAGTGTGGCCATCGTGGTGGAAAGGAAGGAGACAGGCAAGGAATATCCGGTTCAACGACCAGTTTATTATATCAGTGAGGTGCTTATTGAGTCCAAGCAGAGATACCCACATTGGCAGAAGCTTGTGTATGGGGTTTTCATGGCAAGCCGGAAGCTAAAGCAATATTTTCAGGGTCATCCCATCACTGTGGTTAGCTCTGCTCCTTTGGGAGATATCATCCAAAACAGGGAAGCAACTGGCCGGGTTGCTAAGTGGGCCATTGAGCTTGGACCTCACGGTTTAAAGTATGTGCCTTGTACGGCTATCATGTGCCAAGCGCTTGTGGATTTCATCAATGATTGGACAGAGCTGCAGGCACCGAAGGAAAAGCCGGATAACACATATTGGACTATTCACTTTGATGGATCTAGACAGCTGGAGGGCTCGGGGGCTGGAGTTATCTTGACTTCCCCACGAGGTGATAAATTTCCTTATGTCCTCCGGTTAATGTTCCCTTATACTAACAATGCAGCTGAGTATGAGGCCCTGCTCCATGGTTTTCGGGTGGCTAAGGAGATGAATTTAAGCTGGGTGCGATGCTTTGGCGATTCAGATTTGGTGGCCCAACAGGTTTCTGGTACTTGGGATTCCAAGGATCCGCTTATGGCGGCTTATCGTCGAGAGGTCGATGCCATTGCAGGCCACTTCAAGGGTTACCAAGTTGAACATATTGATCGAAGGAAGAATGAGGCGGCTGACAACTTAAGCCGGCTAGGCTCTCAGCGTAAGCCGGTGCCGCCTAATACGTTTCTAGATGTTTTACTCAACCCTTCGGTCAAGTTGCCTACGGAGGAGGACCTTGCTGTGCCCGACCCGGAAGCACAATTGGTGGCGGCTCTTCATGCTATCCCTGATTGGACAGTTCCTTATTTGGCTTACATGACCCGGGGTGAGTTACCTGAGGATGAGACCTTGGCCAGGCAGATAACCCGATGGTCTAAGTCAATGACAATTGTCAATGGGGAGCTGCACCATTGTAGTGTCACAAGGGCGTTTCAGCGTTGCGTTTCTCCTGAAGAAGGCTGTGATATTCTGCGTGAGATCCACAAAGGAGATTGTGGTCACAATGCCGGTTCTAAATCTCTTGTAGCCAAGGCTTTTCGTCATGGTTTCTATTGGCTGACGGCTCATGCTGATGCCGAAGACTTGGTCAGAAAATGTGACGGTTGTCAGAAATTTTCACATCGAGCTCATGTTCTGGCTCAGGAGCTGAGGATGATTCCAATCACTTGGCCATTTGCGACTTGGGGGCTCGATATGGGTGGACCCTTTAGGAGGTCCAAGGATAAGAAGACCCACCTTTTGGTGGCGGTTGATAAGTTCACTAAGTGGGTTGAGGCGGAGCCAGTTAGTAAGTGTGATGCGGCATTGGCGGTTCAATTCATGAAGAAGGTGATCTTCCATTTTGGATTTCCACACATCATTATAAAAGATAATGGCACTAATCTCTCCAAGGGTGCTATGAAAGAATTTTGTCAACGTGAGCATATCCGGCTTGATGTATCATCAGTGGCTCACCCCCAGTCCAATGGTCAAGCTGAGAGAGCCAATCAAGAGATCCTAAGAGGCATCAAGCCCTAGCTTATGGTTCCCTTACAGAGGACGCCGGGTTGTTGAGTGGAGGAGTTACCTTCCGTGTTATGGAGCATTAATACCACCCCCAACAGGTCTACAGGTTACACACCTTTCTTCATGGTTTACGGAGCAGAGGCGGTTCTCCCTAGTGACATCCGTCACGACTCACCTCGTGTGGCGGCTTATGTTGAAGCTGACAATGAAAAAGCATGTCAGGAAGCACTTAACCTGTTATATGAGGAGCGTGACATCGCGGCGGCTCGTTCGGCGATTTACCAGCAAGATCTGCGCCGTTACCACAGCCGCCGGGTTAAAACCAGAACTTTTCAAGAAGGCGATCTGGTGCTCCGGCTCATCCAGGATCAGACTAATATGCACAAGTTGTCCCCACCTTGGGAAGGAACCTTTGTGATCAGTAAGAATCTCAACAATGGGTCATACTACCTTATCGATGTTCGAGAGCACAAAGACTCACGTAAGTCGGAGGAGGACACCCACCGGCCGTGGAATATTTCTCATCTTCGGCCTTACTACACTTGAGCCAATGGCTCTTCTGATGTACATATTTTTGACAATGTATATATCATGATCAATATAATAAAGTCGGCATCCCTGCTAAAGCAGGGCCTCTGTCATTTTTTCTCTTTAAATAAAGAGTCTTTTGGTTACTTGGGGGCTTCCGGCTCATGAGCGAAGCTATGATTACCCTTTTGAACCGGCTTAAAAGCCAATTGTAAAAAAAAAACTTGGGGGCTTGCTGTCTAGGTTAAAGGGACCAAAGAGAGTCTGTTGCAAAAGCACAACTCAAACATAGGTGCCCATTGAGCACAGCTCAAAAAATATTGCTTGGGGGCTCTTTTGTTCTAAAGAACAAGAGTTGTTATAACCCTTGTAATAGGCTTAAAAGCCAGGCTTGGAAGCCAGGTGTATTCACCTAAAACCCTGGGTTATCCTGCCTTTTTAAGTCTGCCACTCCGCCCAGGTAATCCTGGAACGACCCGCCGTACTTTTGACAAGTCAATCTTATACAGACCCTGAACTTGTCAAAGTTAAAACGACGATTGGTTGTGTGAGGTCCGGCTTATATGGTGTGTATGAAGGTTTAACTCAGTGGCTGTGCGGCCCTTGAAATCACTTGAGTTTTAGGCCTGGCAGCCTATGAAAAGCCTTGTTTTTTGTTTGTTTTTTATTCAACAGATTTTTTGAGGTTTATATAATGAGGCTTATAATGCTTTCTGATTACAATTCATCCGGTGTTTATTAACCCGGCCTGGCTTTCGACTATAAGTCGCCAGTATGAGATAAGATAATATCCGGTGTTTCTTAACCCGGCCTGGCTTTGTTCATAAGCCAGCAATGTATGGTAATTACAAGTGCTCAAATTTTGGGTTTTCACCCTTACTACACTGGCTTGGTAAACCAATAGTGTGATCAAATATCACAGGAACCGGTTTTCAAACCAGGTTATATTATTCAAATCTTTAATAGCCAACATGGCTGGATTTTTATTATGGTTATCAATAACCAATATTATGATTGAGGTTTTCAAAGTCGCTTCAGCGCAATGGCTATTATTTTATCAATGGATATAATTTATTCTACAGTGGAAGGAATAGTCCCGAGTCGCTGCAGGCTTACGACCCGGCACTTGGGGGCTACATTATTCAGATTGAGATTACATCAAATACGTAAGTCCCATGTCACTGCCAGCATGCACCATGACACTTGGGGGCTAATGCAAAGTCATTCTTCACTCACCTTATTGAAGACCCGACTCATCACATTGTAATGAGCCGGCCCTTGGGGGCTACCAATTGCTCCTGTCAACAATTCAAGGTACACAAGTCTTAATCCATTATATTGAAGGGTCCGCTGCTCAGTTGGTAAGGCACAAAGCTTTTAACCTTGTGGACGTGGGTTCAAGCCCCATGATGGGGGTTACATCATATGATGTTCTTTTCAAAGAAGTATTTATAAAGTCCCTGCTCATTATTACATAATGACCTGGCCCTTGGGGGCTACACTGGTTGAAGTTTTTATGAGCATAAAGCAATTTCAAGTCCCAGGTTGCTGCAAGCATGACAACCCGGCACTTGGGGGCTACATATGTGGAATACTCAGTTCTGACTAGTGATTAAGATGAACAACATGGATTTCTTCAAAGTGGTAATATTTAAACAAGTCTTAAGTCATCACTTTGCTCTGCTCAAGACTTGGGGGCTACAGGTAATATGGATATGAGGGAGAGAAATCTTTAAAATTCTCAATTTTGACTCGGCATCATCTATTTATAACCCGACAATTTTGGTAATCATAAATTGGCAAGATTTACATTTTTAAGCCAACTGAAGATCAGATGAGTATTTCAAGACCAATATTTTTAAGCATTGGGAGCTGAGTCAAATGAATTATTCTTCACAATTTTTCTCTGTGAGAAACCAACATCAGAAATTGATTATGAAATTGGCTTATTGACCCGGACTTTCCAGAAGGCGGAAATGACAAAGACTTAGGATGACCAGGATTAGTTTAACATGGATAAATCCAAATTAAACTGGGGGCTAATGTCGGGGATATACCCCGAGGTGTAACCCGGCTGGATGTATGACCCGGCTGGATCTTGGCGACACACAGGTAACCCGCCTGATCTTGGCGACTCATTAGTAACCCGGCGGGCGGGTCAGACGGACGACAAGGCCCAAGGCCCAGTATGCCGATTCGTATGATGGTGGGCCGGCTTAAGAGGAAAGGCATAAGGAATATTCTCCTACAAAGGAAGCAAGACTAGGACTCCACTTGTAATAGAGTAATCCTAATCCTACTAGGACTAGTCATGTAACCCGCCCCTTCAACATATATAAGGAGGGGCAGGGCACCCCAAGAGGGACAAGAAATAATCTCTAAGGTTAGACACAAAGGGGAGCCAGCATATGCGGCGACTCTCTCATGAGCATAATGAGATCTAGCCACAAACGACATGTAGGGCTATTACCGGATGATGTTTCCCGGGGCCCGAAGCTGTCTAAATCCTTGTCTTGTGTGTTGATCCGCCTCGCGTCTCTCATCCCGATCAACCCCTCTCAAGCTACCACATAGATGCGTTGGCCTCACGACTATGTCCTCACACTAGGACATCTGCCGTGACAATTCCACAACAGCGGCCGTTGGCGGCTTCGCGCCTAGGCCGCGCTGCCTCATTACCGCAGGACGCGAAGCCGGTGATTCTGGTCTCCCAGTCCAGCGCGGGACCGAGGCCAGATGAAGCTGATGTCCAGCGATGGCGTCCTTGATGCAAGATGGCGACGAGCGCCACCACCAGTCCAGTGATGATGGTAATGAAGTAAGGCATCTTACATCTTCTTGATTCACGTTCTGTAAAAAGAAATGAGGATCGATGGATGCCATTGCCCTTGATCTTCATTCTCCTGTTAATTTCCTGCAAGGAATCGCTCTTGAAGAGTCAATTAAAGATCGAGAGATTCATGTCGTTGCAGTGCACGGTGCGAGGCTGCCGCTTGGAAGCACTTCCGCCGGGCTGAGGGCCGCCGAGGTAGCGGGCTCCACCACGCCTAGCCGAGGGCTGAGGCCGTCCAACTAGCGAGCGATGCCGTAGCCGGGGAACGCCGCACCGATGGAGTCACTCCGCCGGGAGCGTGCTGATAACGTGTTCGAAGGTTAAAGCGAATCAAGTGAATGGCAAATCAACTCTTGTCTTTATTGATGGAAGCGGATCCTTATATACAACAGGAGCGGACGCGATACATATGTCGGTTCTGGAGGCGACGCTCCAGGAATAACCGCTACGACGGTTCCCACGGGGTGGGATTACATGTGTCTGACTAGTGGGGATTATCCCTTAATTAATCTAGGATTAATTATTCTTAAAACTAGCGGGGTGGGAGGGGCCGTGGAAGATAAGCGGGGGCCGACGGACACGTGGGCGTGTCGGCAATGCGCAGCCGTGGCGGCCCGTCGGTGAGGCGAGCCCGGCCGGCGACAAATCTTGCCTTTATGGGGGTGCAGGGCATCTTTCCGCGCACACGGCGATCTTTTCCGGCCATCGACTGATTAGCTGAACGCGTGTGCATCCTTTTGGATTCGTCGTCGGATCAAATTTCTTAACATGTTTGTCCATTGAACAGGTTGATTGCAATCGTCAAATGTGTGGTTAGAGCCTCCTGGACTGCCTTTCTTAATGGCAAGTATATTTTGGAAGGGGTCCTCGTACTACATGAATCTCTTAATTCTTTACATAAGAGGAGAACTCTGGGGGTCCTTTTTAAGATTGATTTTGAAAAAGCCATTGACAATGTTAAATGGCCTTTCCATCTTCAAAGTTTGAAATCAAAAAAAATTCTCTGATAAATGAAATGATTGGATCATGAAAACTATTTCTGGTGGGAAAGTTGCTGCCAAAGTTAATGGTGAGATTTGTCTCTACTTTAGAACACATCAAGGCTTGAGGCAGGGGATCCCCTGTCCCCTTTACTTTTTGCCTTGCTGTGGATGTGTTTGCTGAGTAAATAGGCAATTTTTCAACTAATTTAATCCATAGATAAATCACTAGCATGGCATTGACTAAATTGACGACATACTGGTTCTGATCTAAACATGCACGTACTAAGCAAACAGTAGACAAATCTACACATACTGCTAGCACTGCTAATACGAAAATAAACAGCAGCGGGATAAACGTGTTATACCCTCCAGTAGGCCAGGCAGAAGCCCCGGCGGTGGTGACAGCAGCAGCGGCATCCTCGGAGGCCTTCTTGTCGGCTTCAGCTTTCTTGGCGGCAGCATAGTTGGCGTCGATGGACATGGTGATGACGAGGACAAAGCGGACGTAGAGAAAGTAGACTAACAGCGAGCAGTCGCTTCCCAAAAACCTATTCGCCCCTCTCCCATACAGGAACCGGAAGGGCGGAGTTTCGGAGACCTGCTCTCCCGTCGACCGTGTACGCGGCGGACGGGATGGAGTCACCGGCGGCAGCAGCAGCAAAGGAACGACAGTGGGCGTGCGCGTGGAGCAGATGTGATCTGATCGTGGCGGCTAGGGTTAGGAGACACCACACACTTATATAGGCGCAGCCGCGTGGAGAGACGTGGGCTCGACCCATGTCCAAGTCCGTAACAGCCCATGATCCGACATCTCAGATTGTGGCACAGCTGTCAGAAAACTCTCTGTTAGTGACTGGCAAAAATAAGTGCGTAGGTGTGAGCTCGGCTCGGCTCAATCCCGCAACCCGTGGCGTGGCGCGGCGCGGCGTGACGAGGCGTGGTGAGGCGGGCGGCGGAGGTGGAGTGCGCGAGGGCCTCTTCTCTTCTCAAGCTCCAATAGCATGTAGAAGAGAAACCCTTATAAGGAGGTCCAACTCCTCTTCCACTTCCGGGGTGGGATTAAACTTCCCACCTCCACCTAGTGCCAATAAACCCACATGGGCCCTTAGAGATTTTCAGAAATTGCTATATGGGCCTAAAGCCCATCCCAAATTTCAGCAATCGCCCACCAGATCTCGAGGGCCCATTGTGTCCTCTGTTCCAATTACTATTTCGATATACCAGTGTTTCAGTGAAGACCTGTTACGGTTGAACTTCACCTAGAGCATGTAGCTACACTCCTTCACAACTGAACAATGGACTTTGCCTTGAATTGTCAGTTTGGCGTAAAGAAGTTTCACCACATGTCTTACTAGTACTAGGCTGCCGAAGGCTGACCCCTCGGGTGGAGTATATAAGTCACACTCCTGGCCTATTCATGAGCTTACTAGAGATCACCCCAATCTCATAGACTATGACCAGCAGCCGGGCTCACATAGGTGTGTTCCTCCAAAGATCGCTCTGTAGGGTAGCATCTTGCTTACATAAGCTTTGGAACACATTAAGACAGTAGTCATCCTACCATACAGTATCGAGAGTATTGCATCTCCAAAAGAGTGGGTCGTTATAGTTACTCTCCTCAGTTCACCACTGGCTTGTTTTCCCAGGTCCTACTTCACGGGATCTCCGATCACATAGGTTGGGTTACCACCATGGCAACTCATGTGGGTCTCATAACCATCTCCCTTGATGCACTATCTATCACAACATGTGATAGCCCTTTTGTAAAGGGATCTGCCAGATTCATAGCTGTATGGACATACTCCAACGCTATCACTCCGGAGTTTCTTAATTCTCTGACAGCTTTTAATCTCATTCTTATGTGTTTGTTGGACTTCATGTTGTCCTTTGAACTCTTCACCTTGGTGATGATAGTCTGATTATCACAGTTCATATGGATAGCCGGAACCGGTTTATCAACCAATGGCAAGTCCATCAAAAGATCTCGAAGCCATCCTGCTTCGACACCAGATGTTTCTAATGCTGTTAATTCTGCTTCCATTGTCGATCTCGTTAAGATCGTTTGCTTGCAAGACTTCCAGGAAACAGCGCCACCTCCAAGGGTAAACATATACCCAGTTGTGGCCTTCATCTCATCAGCATCAGAGATCCAATTTGCATCACTATACCCTTCAAGTACCGATGGGTATCCGGTATAGTGAAGTCCATAGTTCATCATACCTTTCAGATAGCGCATAACTCTCTCAATAGCATGCCAATGCACATCACCCGGGTTCGAAACAAACCGGCTCAGTTTGCTGATAGCAAACGCGATGTCAGGCCTCGTTGCGCTCGCTAGGTACATGAGTGAACCAATGATTTGAGAGTATCGCTGTTGATCCTTAGCTATGCCTTCGAACTTTCGAACCTACACACTAGGATCATATGGTGTTTGAGATGGTTTGCAGTCCGAGTATCCAAAACGGCTCAACACCTTCTCAACATAATGGGATTGCAGAAGTGTAATCCTACCCTCATTATCTCTCAGTAGCTTGATTTTCAAGATAACATCAGCCACGCCAAGGTCTTTCATCTCAAAGTTCTGAGATAGAAACGACTTGACCTCCTCAATGACTTTGAGGTTGGTTCCGAATATCAGTATGTCACCAACATACAAGCACAGTATAACTCCTTCGCCCCCACCATGGCGATAGTATACACATTTGTCAGCTTCATTAACAACGAAGCCAACAGATGTCAAAGTTGTATTAAACTTATCATGCCATTGCTTAGGTGCTTGTTTTAGGCCATATAAAGATTTCAGCAACCTACACACCTTTCTTTCCTGACCATCTATCACAAAGCCATCTGGCTGTTGCATGTAGATTTCCTCGTTTAGCTCTCCATTCAGAAAAGCCGTCTTAACATCCATCTGATGGATGAGAAGACCATGCGAGGCCGCCAACGAGAGTAGTACTCGAATGGTGGTCAGTCTGGCCACAGGTGAATAAGTATCGAAGAAATCTTCCTCTTCTTTCTGGTCATAGCCCTTAGCCACAAGCCTAGCTTTGTACTTTTCAATCGTACCATCAGGCCTAAGCTTCTTTTTGAACACCCACTATCATCCCAATGGTTTCCAACCATAGGGACGCTCAGTGATCTCCCATGTCCTGTTAGCCATGATGGAATCCATCTCACCACGGACCGCATCCTTCCAGTAGTCAGCTTCTGAAGAGGCATACGCTTCTGAAATAGAAGTGGGAGTATCATCCATGAGGTACACGAAGAAAGCATCACCAAAGGTATTGCAGTCCTTTGTCTCTTGCCCCTAACAAGGGTTTCCTCGTCATCCTCCTCAGGATTTTATCATGTGTTTGTTCATAATATTCCATAGGAATGGCAGGTTCAGGAGTCTCCTCAGATTCCTATCTAGAAGTGCTTTGCATATCTCTCATAGGAAAAATATCCTCGAAGAATGTAGCATCCTTAGACTCCATAATTGTACCGACCTTCTGGTCAGGTACCTCAGATTTCACTACTAGAAATCTATAGCCAATGCTGTTCTTAGCGTAGCCCAAATTAATGCAGTCCACAGTCTTGGGTCCAAGCTTATGCTTTTTGGGGATCGGCACATTGACTTTCGCCAAACATCCCCAAGTACGCAAGTACGAGAGTGTTGTCCTTCTCTTTGCCCATTTCTCATAGGGAGTGATCTCATTATCCTTTGTCGGAACTTTATTCAGGACATGACATGCCTTCAATATAGCCTCCCCCCACCATGCCTGGGATAAACCCGATGTATCTAACATGGCGTTAACCAAATCAGTTAGACTACGGTTTTTCCGCTCGGCAACCCCGTTTGACTGGGGTGAATAGGGAGGTGTCCTCTCATGAATAATGCCATGTTCCGCACAAAAAGAATCAAACTCACTAGAGAAGTACTCTCCACCATGATCTGATCGGACTCGTTTAATTTTCTTTTCAAGTTGATTCTCAACTTCCGCCTTATAGATTTTAAAGTAGTGTAGAGCCTCATCTTTAGTATTTAACAGATACAGAGCAATATCTAGTGGAACCATCTATCAATGTCATGAAGTATTTCTTTCCACCTTTAGTCAACACACCATTCATCTCACAAAGATCAGAATGTATGAGTTCTAATGGTGCCAAGTGTCTCTCCTCCGCGGTCTTGTGAGGCTTGCGAGGTTGCTTAGCTTGCACACATGAAAGGCACTTAGTGTTGGAAATATGCCCTAGAGGCAATAATAAAATGGTTATTACTATATTTCCTTGTTCATGATAATTGTATATTGTTCATGCTATAATTGTATTAACCGGAAACTGTAATACATGTGTGAATACATGGACCACAATATGTCCCTAGTGAGCCTCTAGTTGACTAGCTCGTTGATCAATAGATAGTTGTGGTTTCCTGACCATGGACATTGGATGTCGTAGATAACGGGATCACATCATTAGGAGAATGATGTGATGGACAAGACCCAATCCTAAGCATAGCACAAGATCGTAGAGTTTGTTCGCTAGAGCTTTTCTAAAGTCAAGTATCATTTCATTAGACCATGAGATTGTGCAACTCCCGGATACCGTAGGGATGCTTTGGGTGTATCAAACATCACGACATAACTGGGTGACTATAAAGGTGCACTACAGGTATCTCCGAAAGTGTCTGTTGGGTTGGCACGAATCAAGACTGGGATTTGTCACTCCGTATGATGGAGAGGTATCTCTGGGCCCACTCGGTAATGCATCATCATAATGAGCTCAATGTGACTAAGGAGTTAGCCACAGGATCATGCGTTACGGAATGAGTAAAGAGACTTGCCGGTAACGAGATTGAATGAGGTATGGGGATACCGATGATCGAATCTCGGGCGAGCAACATACCGATGGACGAAGGGAATTGTATACAGGATTGATTGAATCCTCGACATCGTGGTTCATCCGATGAGATCATCGTGGAACATGTGGGAGCCAACATGGGTATCCAGATCCCGCTGTTGGTTATTGACCGGAGAGATGTCTCGGTCATGTCTGCATGGTTCCCGAACCCGTAGGGTCTACACACTTAAGGTTCGGTGACGCTAGAGTTGTTATGGGATATTGTATGTGGTTATCGAAGGTTGTTCGGAGTCCCGGATGAGATCCCGGACGTCATGAGGAGTTCCAGAATGGTCCGGAGGTAAAGATTTATATATGGGAAGTTGTTATTGGGGTTCCGGAAAAAGTTCGGTTTTTTCGGTATTGTACCGGGAAGCTTTCGAAAGGTTCCGGAGGATTCCGGAGGTGTCCGGAAGTCCGGAAAGGGTTCCACCACGTCCAATACAGCAGCATGGGCTGTAAGGGGGCGCCCTAGCCTTAATGGGCTAGGGGCACCAGCCCCCCTAAGTCCCATGCGCATGGGAGAGGGGAAACCCTAAAGAGGGAGGGCCTCCACTTGATTTGGGAGGCACTCCTCCCCAACTTGGCCGCCGCCCCAACCATAGATGGGATCTAGGGGGCCGGCCCCCTCTCCCCCCAGCCTATAAATAGTGGAGGGGTGGGAGGGAGGCCAAAACCTTGCCTTTGGCGCAGCCCCTTCCCCTCTCCAACACCTCCTCCTCCTCCGTAGTGCTTGGCGAAGCCCTGTCGGAGAACCACAAGCTCCTCCACCGCGCCGTCGTGCTGCCGGAGCCCTCCCTCAACTTCTCCTCTCCTCTTGTTGGATCAAGAAGGAGGAGACGTCCCCGGGCTATACGTGTGTTGAACGTGGAGGCGCCGTCCGTTCGGCGCTAGATCGGAACTTCCGTGATTTGAATCGCCGTGAGTACGACTCCATCATCCGCGTTCCTTGTAACGCTTCCGCTTAGCGATCTTCAAGGGTATGAAGATGCACTCCCTCTCTCTCGTTGCAAGCTTCTCCTAGATTGATCTTTGTGATACGTAGGAATTTTTTTGATTTACTACTACGTTCCCCAACAGTGGTATCAGAGCTAGGTCTATGCGTAGATTCTTTGCACGAGTAGAACACAAGTAGTTGTGGGCGATGATTTGTTCAATTTGCTTACCGTTACTAGTCCTATCTTTATTCGGCGGCACTGTGGGATGAAGCGGCCCGGACCGACCTTACACGTACGCTTACGTGAGACAGGTTCCACCGACTGACATGCACTTGATGCATAAGGTGGCTAGCGGGTGTCTGTTTCTCCCACTTTAGTCGGATCAGATTCGATGAAGAGGGTCCTTATGAAGGGTAAATAGCAATTGGCATATCACCGTTGTGGCTTTTGCGTAGGTAAGAAACGTTCTTGCTAGAAACCCATAGTAGCCACGTAAAACATGCAACAACAATTAGAGGACGTCTAACTTGTTTTTGCAGGGTATGCTATGTGATGTGATATGGCCAAAAAGGATGTGATGAATTATATATGTGATGTATGAGATTGATCATGTTCTTGTAATAGGAATCACGATTTGCATGTCGATGAATATGACAACCGGCAGGAGCCATAAGAGTTGTCTCATTTTATTGTATGACCTGCGTGTCAATGTAAAGGCCGTGTAATTACTTTACTTTATTGCTAACCGTTAGCCATAGTAGTAGAAGTAATAATTGGCGAGACAACTTCATGAAGACACGATGATGGATATCATGATGATGGAGATCATGGTATCATGCCGGTGATGATGGTGATCATGCCGCGCCTCGAAGATGGAGTTCAAAAGCGCAAGATGATATTGGCCATATCATGTCACTTTATGATTTGCATGTGATGTTTGTCATGTTTACATCTTATTTGCTTAGAACGACGGTAGCATAAATAAGATGATCCCTCACTAAAATTTCAAGAAATGTGTTCCCCCTAACTGTGCACCGTTGCGAAGGTTCGTTGTTTCGAAGCACCACGTGATGATCGGGTGTGATAGATTCTAACGTTCACATACAACGGGTGTAAGCCAGATTTACACATGCGAAACACTTAGGTTGACTTGACGAGCCTAGCATGTACAGACATGGGCTCGGAACACAAGAGACCGAAAGGTCGAACATGAGTCGTATAGTAGATGCGATCAACATGGAGATGTTCACCGTTGATGACTAGTCCGTCTCACGTGATGATCGGACACGGCCTAGTCGATTCGGATCTTGTATCACTTAGATGACTAGAGGGATGTCTATCTGAGTGGGAGTTCATCAGATGAACTTCATTATCATGAACATAGTCAAAGTGTCTTTGCAAATTATGTTGTAGATAGCTCGCGCTGTAGCTCCCCTGTTTTATTGAAACGTTCCTAGAGAAAAGTAAGTTGAAAGATGATGGTAGCAATAATGCGGATTGGGTCCGTGGTCTGAGGATTGTCCTCATTACTGCATAGAAGGCTTATGTCCTTAATGCACTGCTCGATGCGCCACCCCCTCAAGCATCATCTGTAGATGTTTTGAACATCTGACAGGCACATTCTGATGACAACTTGATAGTTCAGTGCGTCATGCATTACGACTTAGAATTGAGGCTCCAAAACGTTTTGAATGTCACGGAACATATGAGATGTTCTAAGAGCTGAAATTGGGATTTCAGGCTCATGCCCGCGTTAAGAGGTATGAGACCTCCAACAAGATTCTTTGCCTGCAAGATGAAGGAGAATAGCTCAATCAGTGAGCATGTGCTCAGATTGTCTGGGTACTACGATCACTTGAATCGAGTGGGAGTTTATCTTCCAGATAAGATAGTGATTAATATAGTTCTTCAAGTCACTGCCACCTAGCTACTAGAGCTTCGTGATGAACTATAACATGCCAGGGATGGATAAGATGATCCCTGAGCTGTTCGCGATGTTTAACACCACGAAGGTAGAAATCAAGAAGGAGCATCAAGTGTTGATGGTTAGTAAAACCACTAGTTTCACAAAGGGCAAGGGCAAGAAGGGAAACTTCATGGATGGCAAGTCAGTTGCTGCTCCAGTGAAGAAACCCAAGGTTAAACCCAAACCTAAGACTAGGTGCTTCTGTTATGAGGAGAACGGTCGCTAAAGTGGAACAACCCTAGATACTTGGTAGATAAGAAAGCTGGCAACGTCGACAGAAGTATATTTGATATACGTGTTATTGATGTGTACCTTGCTAGTACTCCTAGTAGCACCTGGTATTGGATACCGGTTCGGTTGCTAAATGTTAGTAACTCGAAATAAAAGCTATGGAATAAACGGAGGCTAGCTAAGGGTGAGGTGACGATGTGTGTTGGAAGTGTTTCCAAGGTTGATGTGATCACCATCGCACACTCTCTCGGGATTAGGGATGAACCTAAATAAATGTTATCTGGTGTTTGTGTTGAGCATGAACGTGATTAGATCGTGTTTATTGCAATACGGTTATTCATTTAAGTTAGAGAATAATGGTTATTCTGTTTACATGAATAATACCTTCAATGGTCATGCACCCAATGTGAATGGTTTATTGAATCTCAATCGTAGTAATACACATGTTCATAAAAGATGCAAAATTAATAATGATAGTACCACATACTTGTGGCACTGCCGCTGAAGGTCATATTGGTGTAAAGCGCATGAAGAAACTCCATGCTGATGGATCCTTGGACTCACTCGATTTCGAATCGGTTGCGACATGCGTACCATGCCTCTTAGGCAAGATGACTGAGACCCCGTTTCCGGTATGATGGAGCGGGCTAGTAACTTATTGGAGAAAATACATGTTGATGTATGCAGTCCAATGAGTGTTGTAACATGCAGTGGATATCGTTATTTTCTTACCTTCACTGATGATTTGAGTGGATATGAGTATATTTACTTAATGAAACACAAGTCTAAAACGTTTGAAAAGTTCAAACAAATTCAGAGTGAAGACTAAGATCATTGTGACAAGAAGATAAAAATGTCTACGATATGATCGTGGAGGTGAATATCTGAGTTACAAGTTTTGTATACAACTTAAGACAATGTGAAAGTTGTTTCACAACTCACGCCACCTGGAACACCATAGTGTGATGGTGTGTCCGAACGTCGTAGTCGTACTCTATTGGATATGGTGCGTACTATGATGTCTCTTATCGATTTGCCACTATCATTTTGGGGTTAAGCATTAGAGACAACAACATTCACTTTAAATAGGGCACCATCTAATTCCGTTGAGATGACACCGTATGGTTTGGCAGAAACCTAAGCTGTCATTTCTCAGAGTTTGGGAATACGACGCTTATGTCTGATAAGCTCGAACCCAAAGCGGAAATATGCATCTTCATAGAATACCCTAAGGAAAAATTTGGGTATGCCTTCTATCTCAGATCCGAGGGAAAAGTATTTGTTGCTAAAAACGGGTCCTTTCTCGAGAAAAGGTTTCTCTTGAAAGAATTGAGTGGGAGGAAGATAGAACTTGATGAGGTTGTTGAACCTTTGTTTCAACCAAAGAGTAGCGCAACATAGAAAGATGTTTCTGTGGAGCCTACGTCAGTTGAAGAGGAAGTTAATGGTGATGATCATGAAGCTTCGGATCAAGTTACTATCGAACTTTGTAGGTCGACAAAGATGCGTACTGCTCCTGAGTGGTACGGCAACCCTATCTTGGAGGTCATGTTGTTGGACAACAACAAACCAACAAACTATGGAGAAATGATGATGGGCCCGGATTCCAACAAATGGTTAGAGGCCATGAAATCCGAGAAAGGATCCATGTATGAAAACCAAGTATGGACTTTGGTAGACTTGCCCGTTGAATGGCAGGTCGTTGAGTACAAATGGACCTTTAAGAAGAAGACAGACACTGATGGTAAATGTTACCATTTATAAAGCTTGACTTGCCGCAAACAAGTTTCCGACAAGTTCAAGGACTTGACTACGATGAGACTTTCTCACCCGTGGCGATGCTAAAGTCTGTTGGAATTATGTTAGCAGTTGCTGCATTTTTCGATGATGAAATCTGTCAGATGGATTTCAAAACATCTCTCCCTTGAGGAAAGGTTGTATGTGATACAACCAGAAGGTTTTGTCGATCCTAAGGATGCTAAAAATTATGCAAGCTCCAGCAATCCTTCGATGGACAGGAGCAAGCATCTTGGAGTTGGAATATACGCTTTGATGAGGTGATCAAAGTTTTTGAGTTTATACAAAGTTTATGAGAAACTCGTATTTACAAGTAAGTGAGTGGGAGCACTATAGAATTTCTGATGAGTATATGTGGATGACATATTGTTGATCGGAAATGATGTAGAATTTCTGGAAAGCATAAAGGGTTGTTTGAATGGATTTTTTCAAAGGAAGACCTGGGTAAAACTGCTTACACGTTGGGTATCAAGATCTATAGAGATAGAACAAGACGCCTGATAAGACTTTCACAGAGCACATACCTTGACGTGATTTTGAAGGAGTTCAAAATGGATCAGTCAAAGAAGGAGTTCTCGCCTGAGTTGTAAGGTGTGAAGTTAAGACTTAAAGCTCGACCACGGCAGAAGAAAGAGAAAGGACGAAGGTCGTCCCCTATGCCTTAGCCATAGGCTCCATGCAGTATGCCATGCTGTGTACCGCACCTGATATGTGCCTTGCCACGTGTTTGGCAAGGGGGTACAAGAGTGATCCAGGAGTGGATCATTTGGACAGCGGTCAAAATTGTCCTTAAAAGAATAAGGAAATGTTTCTTGGTTTTGGAGGTGATAAAGAGTTCGACGTAAAGGGTTACGTCGATGCAAGCTTTAACACCTATCCGGATGACTCTGAGTAGCAAACCGGATACGTATAGTGGAGCAACCATTTGGAATAGCTCCAAGTGGAGCGTGGAAGAAGCATTTACAATATGACCTAGAGATTTGCGAAGTACATACGGATCTGAATGTTGCAGATCCGTTGACTAAAACCTCTCTCACAAGCAGAACATGATCAAACCCCAGAACTCATTGAGTCTGAATCACATGATGATGTGAACTAGATTATTGACTCTAGTAAACTCTTTGGGTATAGTCACATGGCGATGTGGACTATGAGTATTAATCACATGGCGATGTGAACTAGATTATTGACTCTAGTGCAAGTGGGAGTCTGTTGGAAATATGCCCTAGAGGCAATAATAAAATGGTTATTATTATATTTCCTTGTTCATGATAATTGTATATTGTTCATGCTATAATTGTATTAACCGGAAACCGTAATACATGTGTGAATACATAGACCACAATATGTCCCTAGTGAGCCTCTAGTTGACTAGCTTGTTGATCAATAGATGGTTGTGGTTTCCTGACCATGGACATTGGATGTCATTGATAACGGGATCACATCATTAGGAGAATGATGTGATGGACAAGACCCAATCCTAAGCATAGCACAAGATCGTATAGTTCGTTCGCTAGAGCTTTTCTAATGTCAAGTATCATTTCCTTAGACCATGAGATTGTGCAACTCCCGGATACCGTAGGAATGCTTTGGGTGTATCAAACGTCACAACGTAACTGGGTGACTATAAAGGTGCACTACTGGTATCTCCGAAAGTGTCTGTTGGGTTGGCACGAATCAAGACTGGGATTTGTCACTCCGTATGACGGAGAGGTATCTCTGGGCCCACTCAGTAATGCATTATCATAATGAGCTCAATGTGACTAAGGAGTTAGCCACGGGATCATGCGTTACGGAACGAGTAAAGAGACTTGCCGGTAACGAGATTGAATGAGGTATGGGGATACCGACGATCGAACCTCTGGCGAGCAACATACCGATGGACAAAGGGAATTGTATACGGGATTGATTGAATCCTCGACATCGTGGTTCATCCGATGAGATCATCGTGGAACATGTGGGAGCCAACATGGGTATCCAGATCCCGCTATTGGTTATTGACCGGAGAGATGTCTCGGTCATGTCTGCATGGTTCCCGAACCCGTAGGGTCTACACACTTAAGGTTCGGTGACGCTAGAGTTGTTATGGGATATTGTATGTGGTTACTGAAGGTTGTTCGGAGTCCCGGATGAGATCCCGGACATCATGAGGAGTTCCAGAATGGTCCGGAGGTAAAGATTTATATATGGGAAGTTGTTATTGGGGTTCCGGAAAAAGTTCGGTTTTTTCGGTATTGTACCAGGAAGCTTTCGAAAGGTTCCGGAGGATTCCGGAGGGGTCCGGAAGTCCGGAAAGGGTTCCACCACGTCCAATACAGCAGCATGGGCTGTAAGGGGGCGCCCTAGCCTTAATGGGCTAGGGGCACTAGCCCCTCTAAGGCCCATGCGCATGGGAGAGGGGAAACCCTAAAGGGGGTGGGCCTCCACTTGACTTGGGAGGCACTCCTCCCCCCCTTGGCCGCCGCCCCAACCCTAGATGGGATCTAGGGGGCCGGCGCCCTCTCCCCCCAGCCTATAAATAGTGGAGGGGTGGGAGGGAGGCCAAAACCTTGCCTTTGGCGCAGCCCCTTCCCCTCTCCAACACCTCCTCCTCCTCCATAGTGCTTGGCGAAGCCCTGTCGGAGAACCACAAGCTCCTCCACCGCGCCGTCGTGCTGCCGGAGCCCTCCCTCAACTTCTCCTCTCCTCTTGCTGGATCAAGAAGGAGGAGACGTCCCCGGGCTGTACGTGTGTTGAACACGGATGTGCCGTCCGTTCGGCGCTATATCGTATCTTCCGCGATTTGAATCGCCACGAGTACGACTCCATCATCCGCGTTCCTTGTAACGCTTCCGCTTAGCGATCTTCAAGGGTATGCAGATGCACTCCCTCTCTCTCGTTGCAAGCTTCTCCTAGATTGATCTTGGTGATACGTAGGAAAAAATTTTGATTTACTACTACGTTCCCCAACACTTAGAACCTTTGGCTAAAGTGAAAATCGGGATTAAATCCAACTTAGCTAGCCGCCTCATAACACCGAAACTAATGTGACAATGACGTGAATGCCAAACTTCAGATTCATTAACATTCGAATGAATATGGTTCACGACTTTATTACAAAAATCTGCGAGGGAAAGGCGGAACATCCCTCCGCTCTCATAACCTTTTCCAACAAAGAGTCCATATTTCGTAACAACTAATTTATTATACTCGAAAACCAACTTAAACCCTTCTCTACATAGAAGGGAGCCACTAACGAGGTTCTTCTTGATGGCGAGGACATGCTGCACGTTCTTCAGCTGCACGATCCTTCCCGAAGTAAACTTCAGATCGACCGTGCCAACACCATGAACAGAAGCACTCACGCCATTCCCCATCAATACAGACCCTAGGCCTGTGACCTGGTAAGAAGAAAACAATGAAATGTCAGCACACACATGAACACCTGCACCTGTGTCCACCCACCAATCGGTGGGCTAAAACACTGAAAAAACAGTAAATAAATTACCGTACCCAGATGCACCATTCTCATTGTTGCCCACAATCATGTTGACAGACTTGGAGTCCTGTCCTGACTTCTTAAACTTGTTTGGGCACTTGTTGGCCCAATGTTCAACTGAACCACAAGTAAAGCAGCCCTCATCCTTCTTGTTCTCCTTGAAGGTCTTCTTACCCTTCTTTTTAAAGTCGGTATTCTGCTGGACACCGTTCTTTCCCTTGGGCTTGTGGGAGTTATGGTTCCTCTGGTTCACCATGTTGGCAATAGAAGTTCCTTCGACCCCTTTTCCGTGTGAGTCCTTTGCCCTTGAATTCTGCTCAACACTCAGATGGCCAATGACATCCTCCACAGAGAATTCACGCCTCTGATGTTTCAGAGTGGTGGCAAAGTTCCTCCAGGAATTAGGGTGCTTAGCGATTATGCAGCCCGCGACAAACTTGCCCGGTAACTCGCACTTAAGAAGCTCAAGCTCCTTAACAATGCATATTATCTCATGAGCTTGCTCCAATACAGGACGGTTTTCAACCATCTTGTAATCATGGAACTGCTCTATAATATACATCTCGCACCCGGCATCGGCGGCCCCAAACTTAGATTCGAGCGCCTCCCACAAGTCCTTGGCGACATGCACATGTAAATATGCGTCAACCAGTTTATCTCCGATCACGCTAAGAACTGCTCCGAGAAACACAACGGTGGCCTCCCTGAACGCCTTCTCCTGTTTAGGAGCAATCGTTCCCGTGGAGACACCAGTGACCCAGAACACATTCATAGCCGTGAGCCATAAAGTGGTCTTAGTCTGCCAATGCTAAAAGTACGTACCGGTAAACTTATACGGTTTCAATGCAGCTGCAAAGCCACTTGCCGAAAAATTCCTACACATAATAGGTTTTTGGATTGCTGAGTAAATAGGCAATTTTTCGACTAATTTAATCCATAGATAAATTACTAGCATGGCATTGACTAAATTGACGACATACTAGTTCTGATCTAAACATGCACGTACTAAGCAAACAGTAGACAAATCTACACATACTGCTAGTACTGCTAATACGAAAATAAACAGGAGCGGGATAAACGTGTTATACCCTCCAGTAGGCTAGGAAGAAGCCCCGGCGGCGGTGATAGCAGTAGCAGCATCCTCGGCGGCCTTCTTGTCAGCTTCTGCTTTCTCGGCGGTAGCACGGTCGGTGTCGGTGGACATGGTGATGACGAGGACAAAGCAGACGTAGAGGAAGTAGACGAACAGCGAGCAGTTGCGTAGTCGCTTCCCAAAAACCTATTCGCCCCTCTCCCGTACAGGAACCGGAAGGGCGGGGTTTCGGAGACTTGCTCTCCCGTCGACCGTGTACGTGGTGGACGGGATGGAGTCACCGGTGGCAGCAGCAGCAAAGGAACAATAGTGGGCGTGCGCGTGGAGCAGATGTGATCTGATCGTGGCGGCTAGGGTTAGGAGACACCGCACACTTATATAGGCGCAGCCGCGTGGAGAGACGTGGGCTCGACCCATGTCCGAGTCCGTAACAGCCCAGGATATGATGTCTCAGATCGTGGCCCAGCTGTCAGAAAACTCTCCGTTAGTGACTGGCAAAAATAAGCGCGTAGGTGTGAGCTCGGCTCGGCTCAATCCCGCAACCCGCGTCGCGTCGTGACGAGGCGTGGCGTGGCGAGGCGGGCGGCGGAGGAGGAGTGTGCGAGGGCCTCTTCTCTTCTCAAGCTCCAATAGCATGTAGAAGAGAAACCCTTATAAGGAGGTCCAACTCCTCTTCCACTTCCGGGGTGGGACTAAACTTCCCACCTCCACCTAGTGCCAATAAACCCACATGGGCCCTTAGTGATTTTCAGAAATTGCTATATGGGCCTAAAGCCCATCCCAAATTTCAGTAGTGTTAGTAATTTTAATTGGGAGAGCTATGGATCAAGGTCTAGCTAAACATCAAAGGGTAGGGGATGTGGTTATCTTACAGTATGCTGATGATACCATCCTGCTTTTTCAGGATGATGTGGAGCAAACTAAAAATATTAAGAGAATTCTAGGGATGCTTGAAATTATGTCTGGCTTGGAAATTAATTTTTGAAGAGTGTGGTGGTGTGTAGGACTGGAGGAGGATACAATTAAATTTTTTGAGGATTTTTTTACATGTGGGTGAGGTTATTTTCCCATCAAGTTTTTGGGGATCCCTGTTGATGAGAAAAGGCTAAAAAAATAGTGATTGGAATTCTTCTGTTGGAAAGATGGAAAAAGAAGGATGGGGTGTGGCTGGGTAGATTCCTTAATATTGATGGGTGAACTACTCTGGTTAATTCATCTCTATCTAGTCTACTTTATTCATGTTGTCCTCTTATGGTCTCCCCAAAGGGATCAAGAAGAAGTATGATAGACCTAGGGTTAGTTTCATGTGGAGTGGATAAATGGAGAAACAAAATTATCATCTAGTGGCTTGGAGCACTGTTTGTAGACCAAAAGAACTGGGTGATTTGGGGGTTTTAGATTTAGAATTAATAAATATTGCTTTGCTTGCAAATGGTTGTGGAAATTATTTAATGTGGATGGTTGATGTTGTTGTTGTAAGTTTTATGTTGGGAATGGTAAGAAAACTAGGTTCTAGGAAGACGTTGGCTGGGAAAATATAGTTTATCTCTGGCTTTTCCCAGAGTATGTAACATCTCACAGAATCACCACATTACAGTCCATGATGTTTTGTCTTGTAACCTTTCTTCTTTAAGCTAGCAGAGAGAGGGGGCGTGGAAGATAAGTGTCAGGGGTGTCGTGCGACATATGCCAAAGGGTGGCTTATCATGGAGGGGGCTAATAATACGTCGCCGGTGGCAGGAAACGGGATAAGGCGTAAACATGCCCGCCGGCGAATCTTACCCAGGTTCGGGGCTCTCCTAGGAGATAACACCCCTACTCCTGCTCTGCGGGGTCTCCGTATGATCACTCAAGCAACAATGGTGGCTACAAGCTTGCTCCTTGAGCTGTTTCTCTAGAGGGGGAAGGGAAGCAAGGCTAGCCCTAACTTCCTCTCTCTATGTGTGTGTGTGGGTGGACTAAGGTCTGAACCCTTTGCATGGGTGCCCTGGGGGGTTTATATAGGCCTACCCGCCAGGGGTACAAAGGTAATCTGGCCGGGTGTAGGACTCGGTTGTCAGTGTCTATGGTCGCCGGCTTCTCCGCCGGCCGCTGGGGCCCGCCACCTGGTGGGTCCCGCCGGCTGTCTCGTACTTGGTCGACAGGCCGCGCCCGCCGCTGGCGGGTCCTGCCGGCTGCTTGGTACTGTGGCAATGCCACTGATGATGTGTTCTTTGTCGGGGAGGCGTGGCTATAGTACCAAGGGAATACCAAAAATATTTATCTTTACTTTCCAATCTATACAACAAAAATACCAAAAATATTTATCTTATTATCTTTATCAGATCTCACTTTTGCAAGTGGCCGTGAAGGGATTGACAACCCCTTTATTGCGTTGGTTGCAAGGTTCTTGATTGTTTGTGCAGGTACGAGGGACTTGCGTGTAGTCTCCTACTGGATTGATACCTTGGTTCTCAAAAACTGAGGGAAATACTTACGCTACTTTGCTGCATCACCCTTTCCTCTTCAAGGGAAAACCAACACATGCTCAAGAGGTAGCAAGAAGGATTTCTGGCACCGTTGCCGGGGAGGTTTACGCCAAGTCAAGTCAAGATTTGATCTCCCGTCAACTTGCCAATTTCTGGCGCCGTTGCCGGGAAGATCTACGCCAAGTCAAGACATACCAAGTACCCATCACAAACTCTTCTCCCTCGCATTACATTATTTGCCATTTGCCTCTCATTTTCCTCTCCCCCACTTCACCTTTACCGTTTTATTCGCCCTCTTTTTCCGCCTGTCTCTTTCCACTTACTTCTTGTTTGCTTCTGTGTTAGATCTTTGTTTCGTCGTCGTGGCCAGTCCTTTATCTGCTCCTTTGTTTCCCGAGTTTGAAGTTCTTCACTTCAAACAAAGACAAGTAGAAAACTTAAAAGATGCTTGGTATAAGATGATGGAATCTTATCGTAATTGCACCTTAGAGGTGAGTTTTAGAATTTTACTTCGCAATTTTTATGTTGGACTAAATATGTCCCATAGACAACTCTTGGATTGAGTTGCCAAAGGGAATTTTATCGAAATTGATCCCAGTATTGCGCATGAAATCATAGAGGGAATAGTGGGAACACTACCTCAACAAAAGGGGCCACATCATACCTAGGAAGAGACACAAGTTTTTGAGAAGATTTGCGAAGTAACGAAAATTTTACAAAAGTCTCTTGAACCTCTTAAGAGTGTTAGCGGAAATCTTCACCGCATGAATATGTTGATTACCCTTTGCAATAAGCGGTTGGATTCTTTAGATCTAAAAATTTCCGAATATGAAGGGAAATGTAAAGAACCTCCCGGATTCGAGCATGACTCCGCTAAAAAATTAAAAACCAAAGATGGTAATACCTAGATCTATTCTTGCTTTTATGCCTAGCTAGGGGCGTTAAATGATAGCGCTTGTTGGGAGGCAACCCAATTTTATTTTTGTTTCTTGCTTTTGTTTCTATTTAGTAATAAATAATTCATCTAGCTTCTGTTTAGATGTGGTTTTATGTTTTAAATTAGTTTTTGTGCCAAGTAGAACCTTTGGGAAGACTTGGGTGAAGTCTTTATGATCTTGCTGTAAAAATCAGAAACTTTAGCGCTCACGAGATTAGCTGCCATTTTTTACTGGAGAGTGCTTTTAGGTTGATTATTTTTGCAGATGATTAATAGACAAATTACTCACGTCCACCAATTTATTTCAGAATTGTTGGAGTTACAGAACTATACGTTTGATACAGATTTCTACAGACTGTTCTGTTTTTGACAGATTCTGTTTTTCGTGTGTTGTTTGCTTATTTTAATGAATCTATGGCTAGTATCGGGGGGTATGAACCATAGAGAAGTTGGAATACAGTAGGTTTAACACCAATATAAATAAATAATGAGTTCATTACAGTACCTTAAAGTGGTGATTTGTTTTCTTATACTAACGGAGCTCATGAGATTTTCTGTTGAGTTTTGTGTTGTGAAGTTTTCAAGCTTTGGGTAAAGATTTGATGGATTTTGGAATAAGGAGTGGCAAGAGCCTAAGCTTGGGGATTCCCAAGGCACCCCAAGGTAAAATTCAAGGACAACCAAAAGCCTAAGCTTGGGGATGCCCCGGAAGGCATCCCCTCTTTCGTCTTAGTCCATCGGTAACTTTACTTCAGGCTATATGTTTATTCACCACATGATATGTGTTTTGCTGGGAGCGTCTTGTATGATTTGAGTCTTCGGTTATTAGTTTACCACAATCATCCTTGCTGAACACACCTTTTGTAGAGACACACATAAATCTTAATTTATTAGAATACTCTATGTGCTTCACTTATATCTTTTGAGCTAGATAATTTTGCTCTAATGCTTCACTTATATCTTTTAGAGCACGTTGGTGGTTTTATTTTATAGAAATTATTGATCTCTCATGCTTCACTTATATTATTTTGAGAGTCCTTTAGAACAGCATGGTATTTTGCTTTGGCTATAAAATTAGTCCTAATATGATAGGCATCCAAGATGGGTATAATAAAAACTTTCATATAGAGTGCATTGAATACTATGAGAAGTTTGATACTTGATGATTGTTTTGAGATATGAAGATGGTAATATTAGAGTCATGCTAGTTGAGTAGTTGTGAATTTGAGAAATACTTGTGTTGAAGTTTGCAAGTCCCGTAGCATGCACGTATGGTAACCGTTGTGTGACAAATTTGAAACATGAGGTGTTCTTTGATTGTCATCCTTATGAGTGGCGGTCAGGGACGAGCGATGGTCTTTTCCTACCAATCTATCCCCCTAGGAGCATGTGCGTAATGCTTGGTTTTTGATGACTTGTAGATTTTTGCAATAAGTATGTGAGTTCTTTATGACTAATGTTGAGTCCATGGATTATACGCACTCTCACCTTTCGATCATTGCTAGCCTCTTCGGTACCGTGCATTGCCCTTTCTCACCTTGAGAGTTGGTGCAAACTTCGCCGGTGCATCCAACCCCCGTGATATGATATGCTCTATCACACATAAACATCCTTATATCTTCCTCAAAACAGCCACCATACCTACCTATTATGGCATTTCCATAGCCATTCCGAGATATATTGCCATGCAACTTTCCACCGTTTCATTTATTATGACACGCTTCATCATTGTCATATTGCCTTGCATGATCATGTAGTTGACATCGTATTTTTGGCAAAGCCACCATGCATAATTTATCATACACGTCACTCTTGATTCATTGCCCATCCCGGTACACCGCCGGAGGCACTCATATAGAGTCATATTTTGTTCTAGTATCGAGTTGTAATCATTGAGTTGTAAATAAATAGAAGTGTGATGATCATCATTAATAGAGCATTGTCCCAAATAAAAAAAAGAAAAAAAAGAAAGGCCAAATAAAAAAAAGAAAAAAAAGAAAGGCCCAAAAAAAAAGAAATAAAAGGGACAATGCTACTATCCTTTTTGTCCACACTTGTGCTTCAAAGTAGCACCATGATCTTTATGATAGATAGTCTCTTATTTTGTCGCTTTCATATACTAGTGGGAATTTTTCATTATAGAACTTGGCTTGTATATTCCAAGAATGGGCTTCCTCAAATGCCCTAGGTCTTCGTGAGCAAGCAAGTTGGATGCACACCCACTTAGTTTCTTTTGTTGAGCTGTCATACATTTATAGCTCTAGTGCATCCGTTGCATGGCAATCCCTACTCCTTGCATTGACATCAATTGATGGGCATCTCCCTAGCCCGTTGATTAGTCGCATCAATGTGAGACTTTCTTTTTTGTGTGTGTCTTCTCCACACAACCCCCATCATTATATTCTATTCCACCCATAGTGCTATGTCCATGGCTCACGCTCATGTATTGCGTGAAAGTTGAAAAAAGTTTGTGATTACTAAAGTATGAAACAATTGCTTGGCTTGTCATCAGGGTTGTGCATGATGAGAGCATTTTTGTGTGACGAAAATGAAGCGTCGCCAAACTATATGATTTTGTAGGGATAAGCTTTCTTTGGCCATGTTATTTTGAGAAGACGTAATTGCTTAGTTAGTATGCTTGAAGTATTATTATTTTTATGTCAATATTAAACTTTTATCTTGAATCTTTCGGATCTGAACATTCATGCCACAATAAAGAGAATTACTTTGAAAATTATGTTAGGTAGCATTCCACATCAAAAATTCTGTTTTTATCATTTACCTACTCGAGGACGAGCAGGAATTAAGCTTGGGGATGCTTGATACGTCTCCAACGTATCTATAATTTTTGATTGTTCCATGCTATTATATTATCTGTTTTGGATGTTTAATGGGCTTTATTATGCACTTTTATATTATTTTTGGGGCTAACCTATTAACCGAAGGCCCAGTGCAAATTGCTGTTTTTTTTGCCTATTTCAGTGTTTCGCAGAAAAGGAATATCAAACGGAATCCAAACGGAACGAAACCTTTGCGAGGATTGTTTTTGGAACAAACGCAATCCAGGAGACTTGGAGTGGACGTCAAGGAAGCAACGAGGCGGCCACGAGGTAGGAGGGTGCGCCCAGGGGGGTAGGCGCGCCCCCACCCTCGTGGGCCCCTCGTGGCTCCACCGACCTACTTCTTTCGCTTATATATACTCATATACCCTAAAAACATCCGAGAGCACCACGAAACCCTATTTCCACCACCGCAACCTTCTGTACCCGTGAGATCCCATCTTGGGGCCTTTTCCGGTGCTCCACCGGAGGGGGAATCGATCACGGAGGGCTTCTACATCAACACCATAGCCTCTCCGATGATGTGTGAGTAGTTTACCACAGACCTTCGGGTCCATAGTTATTAGCTAAATGGCTTCTTCTCTCTCTTTGGATCTCAATACAAAGTTCTCCTCGATCTTCTTGGAGATCTATTCAATGTAATTCTTTTTGCGGTGTGTTTGTCGAGATCCGATGAATTGAGGGTTTATGATCAAGATTATCTATGAACAATATTTGATTCTTCTCTGAATTCTTTTATGCATGATTTAAATATCTTTGCAAGTCTCTTCGAATTATCAGTTTGGTTTGGCCTACTAGATTGATCTTTCTTGCAATGGGAGAAGTGCATAGCTTTGGGTTCAATCTTGCGGTGTCCTTTCCCAGTGATAGCAGGGGTAGCAAGGAACGTATTGTATTGTTGCCATCGAGGATAAAAAGATGGGGTTTATATCAAATTGCTTGAGTTTATCCCTCTACATCATGTCATCTTGCCTAATGCGTTACTCTGTTCTTATGAACTTAATACTCTAGATGCATGCTGGATAGCGGTCGATGTGTGGAGTAATAGTAGTAGATGCAGAATCGTTTCGGTCTACTTGTCATGGACGTGATGCCTATATACATGATCATGCCTAGATATTCTCATAACTATGCGCTTTTCTATCAATTGCCCGACAGTAATTTGTTCACCCACCGTAGATTATGCTATCTTGAGAGAAGCCACTAGTGAAACCTATGGCCCCCGGGTCTATCTTCCATCATATTATTTTCCTATCAACTTGCTATTTCTGCCGCCATTTATTTTGCAATCTTTACTTTCCAATCTATACAACAAAAATACCAAAACTATTTATCCTATTATCTTTATCAGATCTCACTTTTGCAAGTGGCCGTGAAGGGATTGACAACCCCTTTATCGCGTTGGTTGCAAGGTTCTTGATTGTTTGTGTAGGTACGAGGGACTTGCGTGTAGTCTCCTACTGGATTGATACCTTGGTTCTCAAAAACTGAGGGAAATACTTACGCTACTTCGCTGCATCACCCTTTCCTCTTCAAGGGAAAACCAACGCATGCTCAAGAGGTAGCACACGCCAAGGAGGAGGAGCGCAGCAAAATGGAGCAAGAGCGCGACCGCCTGGCCAAGCAGCTGGCTGACCAGGCGGACAAGCACCAGGCGGAGCTGCAGAAGCTCAAGAACATGGAGGAGGCCCTCCAGGCTGAGTTTGAGACTCAGCGCTCGAACTAGGTCGAGAAGGAGAGGGCCTTGTCGGACGGCTACGGCGAGATCGAGGACCTGCTTGATGGTGAGTTGTCCTTCTCTTTCTTCTTCCTGCCGAGTTGTCATATGAGCTGGCTTCTGGCTTCATACTTCTTTTTTCTTCTTGTGCAGAGTATTTCCCCGGTTACTCCGTCGCCGCCAGCCAAGCCGTCGAGGCTTGCCGTGATGAGCGGAGGCTGGCTGGTGCCACAATCGCGCCCAACGCCCCCGGACCCTCGTTGAGCAGCTACTCGCCATCCAAGCTCATCTCTAGCCGGCGCATCGGGCTCTCTGCCGTCTGCAGCGCGCCGGAGCCCAGGTGGTTTCTGCCTTTTGGCCGGGTGCTCCCGTTCTGCGCACCGTCAATCGGACCTCCGACTGGTTGGAGGTGGCCATTGGCCGCATCGAGGCGTGGAAGGGCTCCTCCGCCCGGGCGGGTGCACGGCGAGCCTTGGAGTTCGTCAAGGGGTGGTACCCTGGGCTGAACTTGGACCAGCTGGCCACTCTTCGTGATGAAGCCGGCGAAGTGTTGGAGGCGGTGGCGCCCGAGCTCTATCACCGCGCCGCAGCGATCGCCGAGTACACGGACACCAGTGTCTTCCTCCCTGAGCTAGATGAGGCGGGCGCCGAGGTGCCGCCCAACTGGTTCGGGCTGAACCCATAAGGCGGCAAGGACTCGATGGAGGAGATCGCCTCCAGCGATGAGGGCGAGGAGGAGGAGGATGAGGACGGTGAAGACGACGCACCGGATGGTGATGACGATAGCCTGCCTCAGCCTGACCAAGTCTCGACCAATGACCAGCGCACCGGCGAGCCAACTGCTGCCGATGCTGACCAGGCTGAGACCCACCAGGCGGCTGCTCCACCACCCGGAGCCTCGACCTCCGCCGACCCCTCCGATCTGGCTGCTGCTCCTCTGGCCTAGGCGTCCGAGTTATCTTTACTTTTCCTGTTTTGTAACCTCTTGAACATAATTGTTAAGTTCGCGCAGTTCCACCTGCTGGCACTACTGGAATCTGGGTCTTTGCCATCTGCCAGCTCTTTGCCGTCTGCCAGCTGATGGCAAAGAGGCTCTTTGCCGTCTGTCTTCTCAAAGCAGACGGCAAAGAACCAGCTGATGGCAAACAGGGTCTTTGCCATCTGCGAGCTCTTTGCCGTCCGCCAGCAGACGGCAAAGAGTTCTTTGCCATCCGCCAGCAGACGGCAAAGTCCAAAGTGGACCCCACGGGGGTACTGCACTGGGTAGGTCACACGGGCCACTTCTTTGCCGTCTGCCAGCAGACGGCAAAGATTTCTTTGCCGTCCGCCAGCAGACGGCAAAGAGGTAAGAGGGGCCCACAGTTTCACGGCGGAGGCCGTCTAACGGTCATCCTCTTTGCCGTCTTTGCCGTCTGCCAGCAGACGGCAAAGAATTCTTTGCCGTCCGCCAGCAGACGGCAAAGAGAAAAAAAAACAGACGGCAATGCGGGGGTTAATTGGCCCGCGCGAGCGCCCTCCTCATTTTCTCCCGCTCCCACATTGCCGAGGCGCGAAGGAGCCGCCGCCGCCGCGCCCCCCACGCACAGGCCGCCAGCCGCCGCCGCCCCCTCCCGCGCAGTCCGCGCCCCGCCCCCTCCCGCACAGGCCGCCGCCGCCCCCCTCCCTCCACCGCGCCGCCGCTCCCCCTCCTCCACCCCGCCGCGTTCCCCCTCCCCCTCCACCGCCGCCTCCCTCCTCCCTCCTCCACCGCCGCCCCCCTCCCTCTCCCCATCGCCGCCCCCCTCCCCTCCAACCATCGTGGCCCCTCCCTCTCACCACCGGCGCCCCCTCCCCTCATCCAAATGCCGCTGCCCCCTCCGGTGCTCGCCGGCTCCGCGCCTCCGCCACTGACGCCGCCCGCTCCGCCGCTCTCCCTCTCTCCGGCTCTCCTCTGCGGGCTGCGGCTCTACTGCTCTGCACGCCGGCTCTGCTCCGAGCTCCGGCCTCCCTTGCCCTGGTCTCCGCGACTCTGCCTGTCCGCCACGCCGTCTGCCGCAGCCGCAGCCGCACTGAAGAGCCGGATTGGTAATGGACAGACTCACTCACTCACAGACAGGATAATATGTGCATGTGCATTGTGCTACACTGACTGCTACTGCCTTGCTGTTGTTGTTAAAATTTTGTAGATTGAACATTTTTTGATCTGCTTGCTATAATGTTAGTATTTGCTACTGCAGTACTACTTATCGTTGTTGCTACTGACCAAATAATTACTGAGCGAGAAATATTTGCAAAGGTTGATGATGATGCTATTATATATCGCTTTCAAGACTATAGATTTCGCAAAGGAACTTTACCTCGTCGTAGTAGCAAGTTTTCAACTTTGTACAATGTTAATTGTTTCACTTGATGTTTATGTCTTCTCTCATGAAATTTCACCCTGACCCTGACCCCGACACCCTGATCGACACCCTGATCGACCCCGACATACGACATCCTGACATCCCGATCGACACCTACACCCTGACACCACACCCCGACCCTGCCCCGACCCCGACCCCGACGGGGTCATATATTTGTGAATTATGAGTTAGGTCGTATATTTTTCGATTTTGTTATGCAAAACATCATATATATTTGTGTTAATCAGGTGGATTTAAAATGTGCAGTTGTTTCGTCGCTGCAAGGGTGTGGTGTTTGACGACCTCCCCGTGCGTTCGACGAGCTCCGCCCCTGCTTCCTTGGTGAGCACAAATGACATCTCCTCCTCCCCCCTACATTTGCTCTATTCCGGTCTTCGTGCCAATGAAACTAGCTAGCTATAGGTGTCCGTCATCAGTATGCGTAACCACTATGCGTCTCCCGTTCGAAAGGGTTACATCTATAAATATGCATGCATTTGCATATTTATAATCGTGATTCTTTCGAATTGTCCAACGTTATCCATGGACAGCCCGAGTATGTGTAGATTGGGTTCGTTTTCCTATATGCTCTGCTCCGGATCCGATGCAGAATTTCGTCAGTGCCTCCCTGTTGTTCTCCGGGTACACATCCTCTCTGCTTATTGCCGAGACGTGTATCAGGAGAACAGCGGGGAGGTGCTGCCGAAATTTTGCGTCGGATCCGGAGCAGAGCATGGGAAAACGAACTCAATCTACACATACTCGGGTGGGATTAGGACCTATCTTTACCTATTAGCATGTAGGTTGCATGGACGTAAGAGAACTGACAAACTCCATTAACTAATGGATATGGTTTGCTTAATGATGTATATATTTATTGTCTGTCTAGTAGGAAGTCAATATGAGCGATCGTGCGTGGATGTACACCGGTTACACTAGTCAGAAAGTTTGGACCGGTGAATGGTTAACAAAAACCAAAGAGTTTGTTAGAGCCGCATTTGCTAATGGCCAGAGATTAAGCTGGTGCCCCTGTGTCCGGTGCGACAACTTTAATAAGAGGGACGAGCTTGAAATGAGTAAACACCTGCAGAAGTTTGGTTTTACGCCTGGTTACACGGTCTGGACATTTCATGGTGAGTCTGCCCAACGTGCCAGACCTGAGGTGGTTCGTCGTCGCACCGACGAGCATGGTACCGGGATGGAAGACATGGTGCAAGACTTTGACGATGCTCGGGACTCGGACGAGGAGATGGAGGAATCTGCAAAGGCCTTCACTGAAATGTTGGAGTCCTCAAAACGTCCTCTCCACGAGCACACTGAGCTTTGTCAGCTGGATGCCATCTCACAAATCATGGCTTTGAAGGCTCAGTTCAACTTCGGTAGAGAATGCTACGACGCGATGATGACAGTATTCGGACGATTTCTACCCAAAGGCCATGTGCTACCTACAAACCTGTACCAGTCAGACAAAATCCTCCGTGCTCTTAAGATGCCCTATGAGAAGATACATGCCTGTGAGAAAGGATGTGTCTTATTTAGGCACCAGTATGAGGACTTGAACTATTGTCCCATTTGCGAGTCATCCAGGTATGTTGTGGTAGACAATGGTATGGGTGAGAAGACGCAGACCAAAATACCCGTTAATGTTCTTCGGTATTTGCCAATCGTACCAAGACTTCAACGTCTTTTCATGGTCAAAGAGACGGCCAGACATATGACATGGCACAAAACGGGCAAAAGAACCGAACGTGATGCAGATGGGAATGTGATGATGGTGCACACATCGGATGGTGAAGCGTGGAAGCGCTTCGATGCATTACATAAGGAAAAAACGGCAGATCCAAGGCATCCTCGAGTCGCCGTCAGCACGGATGGGTTCAATTCTATGGTGAAAACCCACCAAACGTCGTAGTCTTCAGATGTTATTGGTTCCAGCCGAAGGATACTAGAAGGACTCATGAACATATAGGGCTAGTCGAAATCAAACAAAGCACCCATTTGGATGTTCCCGATGTCTATATTACGGCTCAACAGGCAACCCAAGTTTTCTATCTACCGTGGGCCTGTCAAAGTGATTCAAATCTCAGTGGTTGGGATGTCGTTTATGAAGTGCCGCCACGTGTTAGACCACCTCCCCCCAATGAAGAGGATTATGACCAAGACACATATGACGAAGGAGAATTCTTCCAAGAAACACGTCTTTCCAAAAAACATTTCAAGAACCGCTCAACTGTACCCCTGAACATTGAAGTAGACAGCGATAGTGAATCCGACTTCACCCCTGAGCCGGAACAAGAAGAGCCGGAACAAGAAGAAGTTACTGCTGCAGATGACCTTTCAATGCTTGAACAATTACGTAAAGGAGGCCTTCCACATGTTGATGCATTTATTAATGATGATGATGAGCTCATCACTGATAGTGATGATGATGATGCATTTAATGATCCCGGAGCATATATAGACGATTCAGAGTAATATTAGTAATGTCAGGTATTCAATTTTTTATTATGTTCATGATGATGATACTCTTAAATTATATACATAGTATTCATGTCAGTTATTCAAAATTTTTATGTTATACTAATGTCGTTTACTTTTTGTCATTGCAGGTGTTGACAGGATGGTGGGCAAGGGTCCAGAGCGCTCCGAGCCTCGTGCGAGCGCTCCTGGGAGGGGTGCTTCCATTATTCCAGCCCAGCCCCTCCGGAGAGCGCTGCTAGACAGTATGCAGTCAGCACCGGCGGGCCCTTCTTCTTCGGCCGGCAGAGGTCGGGGGAGGACGAAGAAGGCTGCTAGAGGTGGACGTGGCAGCGGGAGAGGTAGGAAGGCTGCTACGCCTTCCTCGCCGCCACCCCTAGCTGATTCACCCGACCACAGGACCGCTCCGTCTGACGTGGACCCATCTCGGACTCCGGTCCATGAGCCTCCGATCGTCGATTCTTCAGCCCACCAGACTCGGGTCGTGGATCCTTCGCCCCACCAGACTGGGGGCGCCTCTCCTTCGCGCCACCAGACTCGGGTCGTGGATCTTTCGCCCCACCAGACTGGGGTCGCTGATCCTTCGCGCCACCAGACTCTGGGCGCCTCTCCTTCGCCCCACGTGAGTCCGGTCCCAGAGTCTTCGTCCCAGAAGACTCTAGTCCCGGAGTCTTCTTCGCACGAGACTCCAGATGCTAGTGGCCCTACTGATGATAGCGAGGACACCTTCTCTGATGATAGCTACAGCGAGGGCGAGATGGTTGACAAGGGCAAGAAGGTCTACCAGCGTGGCGGTACAAAGCTCCCGCCCGTGCCGACGACCCCCGACCAGAGGTGGTTGATACAGCCTAATGGGTTGAAGTAAGTGAATTTACTCTTTTTTAACCTTTTGCCTTCATGTTTCTTCAAATTAATATCTAATGCATTGGCCTTGACATACTGCAGGGGCTGGGTACACCCCCGTGGTGTCCGCAGGCCCAACCAGGTCCTTGGTGTGCTTTGCCGGCAGCACTTCCCTGGGTGGGTCACGTTGCCCGGTGAGGGTCAGGTTCCACAGCTAGCACTTAGCTGGGAGCTGTACGAGGCTGCCCCGGCCCCGCCGGGGGAGATGGTCGCCGGTGTCGAGTGCGAGACGGTGGCGGACATTGTGTTCCGTCGGTTCTGGGTAATTTCTCCTTTACAGAATTAAAGATCAACAGTACGTAGTGATTTTACTAATCAGCGTTGTCTTGTTTGACTGCAGACCTTCTACAGGATTTCAGATGGAGAGCAGGAGGCTGCGGCTTCGGTTGTCGAAGTCGAGTGCAAGCGCCTACTTAAGAACTTACGGCACGAGGCTCGGCTGCAGGCCGTTCGAGACTACTACGCCTCGAAGGGTATTAGGAGGGCGAAGAAGAAGTGTCGCGGCAAGTTTCTGACTAAGGAGAAGTACATGCTGGTAATTACCTATTCTTAAGGCCTTGAACTTAGTTCTCTTGATTTGATTCGTAGGCGTAGCGCTGAAATTTCTCTTGACTAACTTAGGTGCCCCCGAGATGGTGTGCGGATAGGATGGACTGTTGGGAGGCGTTGGTGGATGAGTGGTGCTCTCCCAAATGGCTAGTCGAACACCAAAGGGCCAAGGATAAGCGTGCACAAATGGTTGGTGTGCCACACCATCAAGGGAGCTCCGACCTGTTTGAGTATGGGGGTCACTGGGTATGTGGTTTGCTTCATGATTCATGCAATTTCATTCTACATGATAGCATTTTTCCTTGGATAGCTCAATAATGCTTACTTAGTTAAAAAATGGCATAACTACCTTGGATAGCTCAATAATGACCTAAACTTAGTTTAGCTCGTTCATTTATGACATAATTAGCTCTAAAATGACATAATATGCTTTAGTTAGCTAAAAAATTGCATAACTACCTTTGATAGCTCAATAATGACGTAAAATAATCTTAGCTTGTTAATTTATGACATAATTAGCTCTAAAATGACATAATAACCTAAGATAGCTCTATAAAATGCCTAAATATGCTTTAGTTAGCTAAAAAAAGGCATAACTACCTTGGATAGCTCAATAATGACATAATTAGCATAGTTTGGTCAAAATGGGCATAATAATCTTTGTTACCTCCAAAATGACCTAAACTTAGCTTTTTTTCCTCAAAAATGACATAATAACCTTACTTAGCTCCAAAATGACCTTATTTACATAGCAATTTCAATCTTCATGCTAGCTTGAGCCCTTGACTAATATTTTGTTCCTCTCTCTCAGTCGCACCACAACAAGAAGCCCGTGCCAAGTCTGTTCGACCTCTATGGCATGGCCCATAGTGCCCCGTACAAGAAGGCCAAGGCATTCTCGGAGTCTGACCTAGATCATCCAGAGACCTTCACCAACATCTCCTCCCGCAACAAGCTCGTGAGGTACAGAGACGAGGGGAAGGCAAGGAAAGGGGAGGACTTTAACCCGAGCCAGGATCCTTTTGATACAGAGCTGGTTATGATATCTGGTGGTGGGAGGTCCCATGGCTCGATAGCCATTGGTGATGGACTGATACGTTGTCCTAAGACTCTCACACAGATCAAGAAGCGCCAGAGTAGCTCTGATCCTGAGATAATGCCTCGTGCACGGCCATCGGAGCTCGCCATGGCGGTTAGTTATACAGACTCGGATACCTTTCCTATCCATTACATTGTGTGTGCGTCCGTCGATGATTACAATGCTAACGAGGAGTGGTGTGTTGCAGGCTGCTCTTGAGAAAGAGAGAGCAAACACGCAGACGCTTTTGGAGGCGGCAAGAAGGCAGGCGGAGGAGAGGGAGAGGGAGCTGGAGGAGAGGACGGCCAGGCTGTTGGAGGAGGAGAGGAACCGGAACGATGCTCAAAACCGGGCCCTATACGACATCTTGGTTGTACGTTTCTCCTGCATATTAGCCAAATCATGCACATAATGTTTGTTCCATTACTAACTAATATGACTAACTCGTGAGAACCAAATGTGTAGAGCATGTGCAAGAAAAGCGGTCAGACCCCTCCGCCGATGCCCCAGATTGCTCCGGCGACCACGGTGAGTTTGATTTGAACGGTCATTAGTTACTAGTATTCACATTTATGTTGCATCATGCTAACGAGACATTGGAAATGATCTTTGGTGTAGAATGCTTCCCTACAAGCATCAACCGATGCTTCTCCGTCTGGCCTTGGTGGAACCCCGACCGGCCCTTCACCTCAGTCTGGCACTGGCGCAGCCCCGACCGGTCCTTCACCTCCGTGATAACGGTATTTTTCTTCTTATTTAGCCTATTTAGTCCATTTATGACATAATTTAGCCTATTTAGTCCACAAATGACATAATAAGATGAAGAAAATGAGTTCTTCTTCTTCTTTTCTTATTCTTCTTCTTCTTCTTCTTCTTCTTCTTCTTCTTCTTTTCCTCCTCTTATTTAGCCTATTTAGTCCATTTATGACATAATTTAGCCTATTTAGTCCACAAATGACATAATAAGATGAAGAAAATCAAGGAATAGGAAGAAAAGGAAGGAATAGGAAGAGAGAAGAAGAGAAGAAGAAGAATAAGAAAAGAAGAAGAGAAGAAGAACATTTCTTCTTCTTTCTTATTCTTCTTCTTTTCTTATTATTATTATTCTTCTTCTTCTTCTTTTCCTCCTCTTGCTTAGCCTATTTAGCCCATTTATGACATAATTTAGCCTATTTAGTCCACAAATGACATAAAGATGAAGAAAATCAGGAATAGGAAAAAAGAAGGAATAGGAAGAGAAGAAGAAGAAGAAGAAGAAGAAAATAAGAAAAAAGAAGAAGAAGAGAACATTTCTTCTTCTTTTCTTATTCTTCTTCTTTTCTTATTCTTCTTCTTCTCTTCTCTTCTTTTCCTCCTCTTACTTGTTTTTATTCGTAAATGGCATATAACCTTGCTAACCTCATAATGTCATATACTTAGCTTGTTGTCCTCTAAAATGACACAATAAGCTTAGTATGTCAAAAAGGGCCTAATTAGCCAGGTTAGCTCCAAAATGACCAAGTTTACCTATGTTAGCTCCAATATGATCCATTTAACCTACGTTAGCTCCAAAAAGACCAAGTTTACCTAAGTTAGCTACAATATGATCCATTTTACCCGCGTTAGCTCCAAAATGACCTATTTACCTAAGTTAGCTCTAAATGACCTACACACTTAGCATTTTACCTAGCATAGCAAAAAATGACATTTTTACGTAGGTTAGCTCAAAAATGACCAAGTTTACCTAGGTTAGCTTCAATTGATCCATTTACTTAGCTTAGCTCCAAATGACCAAGTTTACGTAGGTTAGCTCCAATATGATACATTGAACTTAGCTTATCTCCAAAATGACCTATTTACCAGCTTAGCTCTAAATTGGCTTTTTTAACTACATTTGTTGGAAAAGAAAAGATAAAGAAGAGGGGGAGGAAGAAAGAAAGAGAATATAAAATCTTCTTCTTATTTTTCTCTTCTTCTTTCTTCTTCTTCTTCTTTTCCTCTTCTCTTCTTCTTCTAACTTTCATCTTTCCCAATTTGCAGATTTGCTTGAGATGAGGAGCTTGCATTGATGGACTCATATATTCTCCTTGTGCTTCCTTTTTGTTTATGAAAACATGTTTGGGAACTTGTTTGGATGTGTATGTCACTATGGATATGTTGTTGGAACTTCTTATGTCATATGGATATATGTTGGACTGTGGAAATATATTGTTGGATATGCTTGTTGTGTTATATGTATTTCTGTGTATATCTATGAATTTCTGTCAAATTGAATGAATTCAATTAAAAACAGGGGTTATATAGGCTCTTTGCCGTCTGCTAGCAGACGGCAAAGAGCTTTGCCGTCTGCTAGCAGTCGGCAAAGAGCTTTGCCGACAGCTAGCAGTCGGCAAAGAAGGCCACGTGGCAGCTACCTGTGCAACCTGGGAACACTGGGTTGCCTATTTGGGCATTTTGCCGTCAGCTGGCAGACGGCAAAGAGGCTAAGGTCTTTGCCGACTGCTGGCAGACGGCAAAGATTCAAATCCCTTTGCCGACAGCTAGCAGACGGCAAATAAGGCCACGTGGCAGCTTCCCAGTGACTCCTATTTGGGCTCTTTGCCGTCCGCCAGCAGACGGCAAAGACCTTAGCCTCTTTGCCATCTGCCGGCTGACGGCAAATAAGGCCACGTGGCAGCTTCCCAGTGACTCCTATTTGGGCTCTTTGCCGTCCGCCAGCAGACGGCAAAGACCTTAGCCTCTTTGCCGTCTGCCGGCTGACGGCAAAGCACGCCGTTAACCCCTAACGGCTCCTACCTCACCTCACTGCCGTCTACGCTCTTTGCCGTCTGCTGGCCGCAAACGGCTGACGGCATAAACCTTTGTCGTCCGCTTCTCTGAAGCAGACGGCAAAGAAGGCCTTTACCGGCAGGAATTGAGCCGGACTGTTTGCCGACAGCTAGCAGTCGGCAAAGAGCTTTGCCGACCGCCATTCATGCCTTTGCCGTCTGCCATGGCAGACGGCAAAGAAGCTGATTCCTGTAGTGTGGGGGTGTATTCAAACTCCGTTGAATGCTGGCCGAGGGCCTTTTGCTATGTAAATTGTCTTTGCCGATTTCTGACTTGTCTTGCTTTTCTGCTCCTTTGGCTTTTTCCTTTGCCGCCTTCCCTTGGCTGCCGTCTTGCCAGCCGGACAGCCGCTCTGCGGTCTGTGGTTGGGTCAAGTACTTGGCCATTTTGGGAAGGCAAGTACTTTAGCCGTTGGTAGAGTGTAGCAAATTAAGTTAGAAACCGGCCAGCCGGCTGCTCAGCAGCCGGTCAGCGAGGCGAGGAGCTGGCTCGGCCTATGCAAATGCTTTAGTCCTTAGCCATTTTTCGTGTGGGCACCGTTTCCTACCTTTAACTCTTGCCGACCGGACAGTTGCTCTGCGAGCTGCGGCTTGTGGCAAGAGAGGGCTTAGGTGCCGGCACACTACTTGTCCGACTGCAGGTAGTATTGACATAGTACAAGGCGGCAAGCCCCCGGGCCGACTGGTCGAACCCGGTGCCAGGCAGAATAATGAAATAACACATTCATAGGAATAGATCTTATCATATAGATAAAAAAAAGGGTAGCCCGCGAGTGCCCCTCGAGGGACCCGATGTCTTAGTGCTTAATACAAAAGGTAGCGTGGTACATACTGAATCAACTGTAAAATCTTCGGAGGAGATTTGCGTTCCATGGGCGCTCCGATTCCTTGCCCGAATCGTCTCTCTTGCGTGCTCTGGGCTTCTGCGTATCGATGAGGTAGTAGGAGTCGTTGCCCAATACTTTGCTGATGATGAAGGGGCCTTCCCAAGGGGCTGAGAGCTTGTGCTGGCCGGCTGTTCGCTGGATCAGCCGGAGCACAAGGTCTCCCTCTTGGAAGGATCTTGGCTTGACCTTCCGACTGTGGTAGCGGCGCAGACTCTGCTGGTAGATGGCGGACCGGCTGAGTGCCAACAGCCGGCCCTCTTCCAGCAGGTCGACACCGTCTTCTCGTGCTTCCTTTGCCTCCGCTTCCATGTACATGGTGACGCGAGGTGAGTCAAACTCAATGTCAGTTGGGATGACGGCCTCGGCGCCGTACACGAGAAAGAATGGAGTGAAGCCAGTTGATTTGTTTGGAGTGGTGCGGAGGCTGCAGAGGACGGCCGGCAGCTCATCGATCCAGCAGCCGGCCGACCGCTCCAATGGCTCGACCAGCCGGGGCTTGATGCCGGAGAGGATGAGGCCGTTTGCTCGCTCGACTTGGCCGTTTGACTGCGGATGGTCAACGGACGCTAAGTCCAGTCGGATGCCCTGTGTCGCACAGAAACGAGCCAAGGCTCCCTTGGCAAAGTTCGTGCCATTGTCGGTGATGATGCTGTGTGGCACACCGTATCGGACGGTGATATCTGCAATGAAGGTCACAACAGTCGGACCATTGAGTTTGTTGATCGGCTTCGCTTCAATCCACTTGGTGAATTTGTCCACGGCGACAAGCAGAAGGGTCATGACGCCGTGTGCTGTTTTGAACGGTCCCACCATGTCCAGCCCCCACACGGCAAAGGGCGAAGTGAGGGGGATGGTCTTGAGTGCAGAAGCCGGTAGATGTTGCTTGGAGCTGAGCTTCTGGCACCCTTTGCAATGTTTGACCAACTCCTTGGCGTCTTCCAAAGCAGTCGGCCAGAAGAAACCATGGCGGAAGGCTTTGGCGACAAGGGATCTGGAGGCCGCGTGGTGGCCGCACTCGCCTTGGTGGATATCTTTGAGAATTGCTTGGCCCTTCTCTGGTTCTACGCAGCGCTGGAAGACTCCAGTCACGCTGCGTCTGACAAGCTCTCTATTTACTATCGTGTAGGCTCCTGCTCGGCGCTGCACTTGCCGAGCCAAGATCTTATCAGCCGTTAGTTCTCTGGTTACCAAAAACTTGAGGATGGGCTGCGCCCATGATGGTGCTTGGATTTCTTCTACTGCCACTACGGCCACTTGTACTAGGGCGGTTGGGTTGGTAGGCGGCGGGTTGGAGTCGGTTGCCGCTTGCTGCATCGTTGAAGTCTCCGAGCCGACTGCTGCAGCCCCCGGGCCGGGCTGTGAAGTCCCCGTGTCGGGTGCGACTGTGATACGTCTCCAACGTATCTACTTTTCCAAACACTTTTGCCCTTGTTTTGGACTCTAACTTGCATGATTTGAATGGAACTAACCCGGACCGACGCTGTTTTCAGCAGAATTGCCATGGTGTTATTTTTGTGCAGAAACAAAAGTTCTCGGAATGACCTGAAAATCAACGGAGAATTATTTTGGAATATATAAAAAATACTGGCAAAAGAATCAAGGCCAGGGGCCCCACACCCTGTCCACGAGGGTGGGAGGCGTGCCTGCCCCCCTGGGCACGCCCCCCTGCCTCGTGGGCCCCCTGGAGCTCCACCGACCTCAACTCCAACTCCATATATTCGTGTTCGGGGTGAAAAAAATCAGAGAGAAGGATTCATCGCGTTTTACGATACGGAGCCGCCGCCAAGCCCTAAACTCTCTCGGGAGGGCTAATCTGGAGTCCATTCGGGTCTCCGGAGAGGGGAATCCGTCGCCATCGTCATCATCAACCATCCTCCATCACCAATTTAATGATGCTCACCGCCGTGCGTGAGTAATTCCATCGTAGGCTTGCTGGACGGTGATGGGTTGGATGAGATCTATCATCTAATCGAGTTAGTTTTGTTAGGGTTTGATCCCTAGTATCCACTATGTTCTGAAATTGATGTTGCTATGACTTTGCTATGCTTAATGCTTGTCACTAGGGCCCGAGTGCCATGAACTCAGATCTGAACCCTTTATGTTTTCATCAATATATTTGTGTTCTTGATCCGATATTGCAAGTTATAGTCACCTACTATGTGTTATGATCCGGCAACCCCGAAGTGACAATAATCGGGACCACTCCCGGTGATGACCGTAGTTTGAGGAGTCCATGTATTCACTATGTGTTAATGCTTTGGTCCGGTACTCTATTAAAAGGAGACCTTAATATCCCTTAGTTTCCGCTAGGACCCCGCTGCCATGGGAGGGTAGGACAAAAGATGTCATGCAAGTTCTTTTCCATAAGCACGTATGACTATATTCGGAATACATGACTACATTACATTGATGAATTGGAGCTAGTTCTATGTCACCCTATGTTATAACTGTTACATGAACAATCGCATGCGGCATAATTATCCATCACCGATCCAATGCCTACGAGCTTTTCACATATTGTTCTTCGCTTACTTACTTCACCGTTGCTACTGTTACAATCACTACAATACTGCTATCGTTACCTTTGCCACTGTTACTGTTACTATCATACTACTTTGCTACTAAATACTTTGCTGCAGATATTAAGTTATCCAGGTGTGGCTGAATTGACAACTCAGTTGCTAATACTTGAGAATATTCTTTGGCTCCCCTTGTGTCGAATCAATAAATTTGGGTTGAATACTCTACCCTCGAAAACTGTTGCGATCCCCTATACTTGTGGGTTATCAAGACTATTTTCTGGCGCCGTTGCCGGGGAGCATAGCTCTATTCTTTGAGTCACTTGGGATTTATATCTGCTGGTCACTATGAAGAACTTGAAAGACGAGAAAACTAAAATTTATCCCTCAACTACGAGGGGAGGTAAGGAACTGCCATCTAGCTCTGCACTTGATTCACCTTCTGTTTTGAGTAAGCTTGCGACACCTAAACCTGCTTCTGCTATTAATTCTGATATGTCGCATGTTATTGATGATGCCACTTCTGCTATGCATGATACTTATGATTAAACTACTTCTGTGCTTGATACTACGGTGCCACTTGGTGAATTTCTTGATGAACAACTTGCTAGGGCTAGAGAGAATGAAATTATTGAAACTGATAATGTTGATGAAAGTGATGATGAAGACTCTCCCCCTAGATATGAATTGCCTGTTGTGCCTGAGGGTTATGTTATGGATGAAGAAACTGCTAGAGACTTTCTTGCTTGTAATGATAGGAGTGATCTTAAGAAATTACTTGCTAAGTTGAAAGAAAAATCTCTGAATGCTAGAATGAAATATGATCCTGCTTATGCTACTTCACCTATCTTCGTTACTGATAAGGATTATGATTTCTCTATTGACACTAAGATAATTACTTTGGTTGAATCTGATCCTTTCTATGGTTATGAATCTGAAACTGTTGTGGCACATCTTACTAAATTAAATGATATAGCCACCCTGTTCACTAATGATGAGAAAACTCGCTACTATTATATCCTTAAATTATTTCTGTTCTCATTAAAGGGTGATGCTAAGATATGGTTTAACTCTCTTGATCCTGGTTGTGTGTGTAGTCCCCAGGATATGATTTATTACTTCTCTGCTAAATATTCCCCGCTCATAAGAAACAAGCTGCTTTAAGGGAAATATATAATTTTGTGCAAATTTAAGAAGAGAGTCTCCCACAAGCTTGGGGGAGGCTTCTCCAATTACTTAATGCTTTGCCTGATCATCCTCTTAAGAAAAACGAAATACTTGATATCTTTTATAATGGACTAACCGATGCTTCCAGAGACCACCTGGATAGTTGTGCTGGTTGTGTTTTCAGGGAAAGAACCGTTGATCAAGCTGAAATTCTATTGAATAATATGTTGACCAATGAAAATAATTGGACACTTCCTGAACCAACTCCTAAGCCAACTCCGAAGAAAAGGGGTGTTCTATTTCTCAGTCCTGAAGATATGCAAGAGGCAAAGAAATCTATGAAGGAAAAAGGTATAAAAGCTGAAGATGTTAAGAATTTACCTCCTATTGAAGAAATACATGGTCTTAATTTACCGCCTGTTGAAGAAACACGTGGTATTGATAACCCGACACAGGTAGTAAAGGTAAATTCTCTCTATAGATATGATAAAGCTGAAATCCCTCCTACTAAGTTTGCTAGCCAATGCTTAGATGAGGTTGATGACTTTATGGTTAAGCAAGAAGACTTCAATGCTTATTTTGGTAGAGAACTGAAATGCAATGCTTATATGATTGAACACTTAGGTGATTATATGTCTAGAGTTAAAGGTGAACTTAAACTCATTAGTAAACATGCTTCTATGGTTACCACTCAAGTAGAACAAGTACTTAAGGTTCAGAATGATTTGCTCAATGAATTGAATAATAAGAATAATGACTTTGCTGTTAGAGTTGCAACTAGAGGAGGTAAGGTGACTCAGGAACCTTTGTATCCTGAGGGCCACCCTAAGAGAATTGAGCAGGATTCTCAGAGAAATAATGTTGATGTACCTAGTCCTTCTAAAAGGAAGAAAAAGAAAAATGATAGGACTTTGCATTCTTCTAGTGAACCTGTTGCTGAAACACCTGAGAATCCAAATGATATTTCTATTTCTGATGCTGAAACACAATCTGGTAATGAACATGAACCTAGAGATAATGTTAATGATGATGTTCATGTTGATGCTCAACCTAGCAATGATAATGATGTAGAGATTGAACCTGCTGTTGATCTTGATAACCCACAATCAAAGAATCAATGTTATGATAAGAGAGACTTTGTTGCTAGGAAGCACGGTAGGGAAAGAGAGCCATGGGTTCAGAAACCCATGCCTTTTCCTCCTAAACCATCCAAGAAAAAGGATGATGAGGATTTTGAGCGCTTTGCTGAAATGATTAGACCTATCTTCCTGTGTATGCGTTTAACTGATATGCTCAAAATGAATCCTTATGCTAAGTATATGAAAGAAATTGTTACTAATAAAAGAAAGATACCGGAAGCTGAAATTTCCACCATGCTTGCTAATTATACTTTCAAGGGTGGAATACCTAAGAAACTAGGAGATCCAGGAGTACCCACTATACCATGCTCCATTAAAAGAAATTATGTTAGAACGGCCTTATGTGATCTTGGAGCCGGTGTTAGTGTTATGCCCCTCTCTTTATATCGTAGACTTGATTTGAATAAGTTGACACCTACTGAAATATCTTTGCAAATGGCCGATAAATCAACTACTATACCTATCTATATTTGTGAGGATGTGCCTGTTGTGGTTGCAAATGTTACTATTTTAACAGACTTTGTTATCCTTGATATTCCTGAGGACGATAGTATGTCTATTATTCTTGGAAGACCCTTTTTGAATACTGCAGGGGCTATTATTGATTGCAACAAGGGCAATGTCACTTTTCATGTTAATGGCAATGAGCATACGGTACACTTTCCGAGGAAACAACCTCAAGTTCATAGTATAAACTCTATTGGAAAAATTCCATCGATTATTTTGGAGGTTTTGAATTTCCTCTTCCTACTGTCACAAAGAGATATGATATTCTTATTATTGGGGACATGCATATCCCCGTTGAGGTAACTTAGTGCTATTCGAAAATTCTCCGGTTTCATGCAATTCGGAATGAGTTTGTTAACAAGACCTGATCAACCTTGTTAGTGGATTCCTTTTGATGAGCATGAGATGGATGAAGTTAGAAAGCACAACTCTCTGTACCCTCCTTTTACTTTCTATTATTTAGTTGAAATAAAGCAAAATTAGTATTTTGTCTGTTTTCTGAATTATCCGTGCAATATAAAAATACCCCAAAAATAAAAGTTCTCCAAATGCCCTGAAATTTAAATATGATTTTTTCTGGAATATTTGAGAATATCTGGCACTGAGAACACATCAGGGGGAGCTGGCACCTGGCCACGAGGGTCCAGGGCGTGCCCCCTGCCTCGTGGGCCCACGGTGGCTCCCCTCCACTTATTCTAGCCACCACACACTCCTTCTTCCTCCCAAAAAAATCACCAGCCAGCTCAAGCACGAGCTCTAGTTCATTTTGCTGCGATTTTCGATGTCCTAGCTCAAAGCACCTCTCACAAAACTGCTTTGGGGGATTGTTCTTTGGTATGTGACTCCTCCAATGGTCCAATTAGTTTTTGTTCTAGTGCTTTATTTATTGCACATTTTTTCTGCTTAGGTGACCAGGTTCTTGAGCTTGCATGTCAAATTTATATGGTCCCAAGTAGTTCCAATGCATGATATAGTCTCTAGGCACTTGTGGGAGTAGTTGCTATCAATTTTGTTGAGTTTGGCTCACTTTTATTTGAAGTTACTAAAAATTTCAGAAATTTTCAGAAAATGATGAAGAGATTTTTGAGGGGTTCCTCGAGCCGAAGCTCGAAGGATAAACAAAGTGAAGAGGAATAGAGGCCCAAATATAATCTCCCTCGCATCGCGGAAGTTCGGCCGTGTGAATGGCCTTGTGATAATTTCTTGAGAGCAGCCGGGATTTATGATGATTTTTATGAGTTGGCTGAGAATGCAGGCCTCACCGACTTCCTCCGTGACCAACGCGAACAGTATCTCTTACTCACCAATATATTTGTGCAAAATTTTCATTTCCATTCTAGGAGGTCACCACCTATGGTGGATTTTTATTTATATGATGAGTATAAGGAGATGAACCTTCGTGAATTTTGTGAGGTTTGCAACTTACCCTTTCAGGGCATAATAGAGGAACCACATCATGATGATATGGAGGGGTTTGTTGATACAATTGCTGTAGGGGAAACGAGGAAGATTTCCGACGCACGAATCACTAGCATACACTTTCCTGTTCTACGTTACTTTGCTATATTTGCTAGTAGGTGCTTAATTGGTCGCGGAAACTGTGGAAACTTGTGTGCCCCTGATATTGTTATTTTGTGCCATGCCTTGTTTCATGATGACACATTTAGTATGGGCGCTATTGTTGCAAAGCGGTTAAACCTTAACCGTACTAAGGGCCCCATCTTGGGAGGCATCTTCGCCTCGCGCCTAGCTGCATACTATAACATACCTATTAGGCATTATGAGAAAGAAGAAAAATTGCTGCCTCCTATTTTTCTAGACTATAAGAGTATGGTAGCACATGATTTTATTGTTAAGAATAGGGAAAAGGCGCTTAAGTACAGACTGTTATTTGATAAAAATCACCCTGAGACTATTACCTTGCCTGCTCCTTCCTTGTTTGACTTATCTGCAGGCAAGTATCTCGTTCCGCTGGCGGCCATCCACGCCTACCGGAACCCTATGTCAGTTACAGAGCCAGAGCCGGAACCACAATTTGATCCTCCACGACAGTCTGATTACCAGTGGGATCCGGAGGTGATTGCCAACCAGTGGCAATCCGAGGCTTCTTCTCAGTACGACTCCAGCTACAACTTTGGATATCCGCCAGGCCAGCCGTGGCAATAGACCAACTTAGGCCAAAAGCCTAAGCTTGGGGGAACGTACTTCTCACCGACATTACATTTATGTCCACACACTCATGCTAGTTGTCGGTGCTCATACTTTTTCATTGTATTATCCATGCTAGTTTATTTTCCTTTTTATGCTTTCTTCTTGTGTGTTTGAAAAACCTTAAGAAAATTAAAAAAATTAGTTGTAGCTTTTAGCTAGTTTACTTTTCTTGCTATAGTAGTAATTAAAAAGAAAACTCAAAAATATTTCCTGTTCTTCTTTTGCTTGTTGGGAACTTTCCCGTGTAAATAGTTTTTATTTCTTTTCTTTCCTTTGGGGGTCGATAGGAGAAGACCATAATGAAATTGTTGAAGTGGCTCTTATATGCATTGTTGTTAATTTAACCAAGAGCCCATATTGCCTTGTCTTCTCCTATTTATTGAATGCTTGCAGATTCCAGCTTAGTCCAATGCACGTGCACTATTATTATTATACACACACCGTTCGGTCGTGCAAGTGAAAGGCAATAATGACGATATATGATGGACCGATTGAGATGAGATAAGCTGGTATGAACTCGACCTCTCTTGTTTTTGTAAATATGATTAGTTCATCGTTCCTGATTCAGCCTATTATGAATAAACATGTTTGCAATGACAATTAGAGATTATAGTTGCTTATTCCATGCTTAATTAGCTAGGAGTTTATAATGGTTTACCTTGCATGCCAACATGCTATTAAAATGGTTGTGATGTGGTATGATGGGGTGGTATCCTCCTTTGAATGATTTAAGTGACTTGACTTGGCACATGTTCACAGATGTAGTTGAAACAAATCAACATAGCCTTCACGATATTTATGTCCATGGTAGATTATATCCTACTCATGCTTGCACTCAATGTTCATTAATTTTAATGCATGTTCATGACTGTTGTCGCTCTCTAGTTTGTCGCTTCCCAGTCTTTTGCTAGCCTTCACTTGTACTAAGCGGGAATACTGCTTGGGCATCCAATCCCTTAAACCCCAAAGTTATTGCATATGAGTCCACCATACCTTCCTATATGTGGTATCTACCTGGCGTTCCAAGTAAATTTGTATGTGCCAAACTCTAAACCTTCAAATGAAATTCTGTTTTGTTTGCTCGAATAGCTCATGTATCAACTAGGGCTGTCCATATCTTCCATGTTAGGCGGGTTATTCTCAAGAGGAGTGGACTCCGCTCCTCACTCACGAGAAAATGGCTGGTCACCGGGATGCCCAGTCCCATGCTTTAAGCAAATCAAATCGAAATAATTGCAAACAAAACTCCCCCGGGACTGTTGTTAGTTGGAGGCACTCGTTGTTTCGAGCAAGCCATGGATTGATGCTTGTTGGTGGAGGGGGAGTATAAACTTTACCATTCTGTTTGGGAACCGCCTATAATGTGTGTAGCATGGAAGATATCGCCATCTCTTGGTTGTTATGTTGACAATGAAAGTATACCGCTCAAAATATTATTTATCTCTATTTCAAAATCGAGCTCTGGCACCTCTACAAATCCCTGCTTCCCTCTACGAAGGGCCTGTCTATTTACTTTTATGTTGAGTCATCACCCTCTTATTAAAAAGCACCAGCTGGAGAGCACCGCTGTCATTCGCATCCATTACTATTAATTTATATTGGGTATGACTATGATTGGATCTCTTTTACCATGAATTACAATGTCTAGTCACTCCTTGATCTTCAAAGGTGCTCTGCATTTATGTTTTACGGTCTCAGAAAGGGCTAGCGAGATACCATCTTGTTATATCATATTATGATTGTTTTGAGAAAGTGTTGTCATCCGAGATTTATTATTATTGCTCGCTAGTTGATTATGCCATTGATATGAGTAAACATGAGACCTAAGTGTTATTGTGAATATGGTTAGTCATAATCTTTGCTGAAAACTTGAATGCTGGCTTTACATATTTACAACAACAAGAGCAAACAAAGTTTGTAAAAGTTTTTCTTTATCACTTTCAGTTTATCAACTGAATTGCTTGAGGACAAGCAAAGGTATAAGCTTGGGGGAGTTGATACGTCTCCAACGTATCTACTTTTCCAAACACTTTTGCCCTTGTTTTGGACTCTAACTTGCATGATTTGAATGGAACTAACCCGGACTGACGCTGTTTTCAGCAGAATTGCCATGGTGTTATTTTTGTGCAGAAACAAAAGTTCTCGGAATGACCTGAAAATCAACGGAGAATTATTTTGGAATATATAAAAAATATTGGCGAAAGAATCAAGGCCAGGGGGCCCACACCCTGTCCATGAGGGTGGGAGGCGCGCCTGCCCCCCTGGGCGCGCCCCCCTGCCTCGTGGCCCCCCTGGAGCTCCACCGACCTCAACTCCACTCCATATATTCGTGTTCGGGGAGAAAAAAATCAGAGAGAAGGATTCATCGCGTTTTACGATACGGAGCCGCCACCAAGCCCTAAACTCTCTCGGGAGGGCTGATCTGGAGTCCGTTCGGGGCTCCGGAGAGGGGAATCCGTCGCCATCATCATCATCAACCATCCTCCATCACCAATTTCATGATGCTCACCGCCGTGCGTGAGTAATTCCATCGTAGGCTTGCTGGACGGTGATGGGTTGGATGAGATCTATCATGTAATCGAGTTAGTTTTGTTAGGGTTTGATCCCTAGTATCCACTATGTTCTGAGATTGATGTTGCTATGACTTTGCTATGCTTAATGCTTGTCACTAGGGCCCGAGTGCCATGAACTCAGATCTGAACCCTTTATGTTTTCATCAATATATTTGTGTTCTTGATCTGATATTGCAAGTTATAGTCACCTACTATGTGTTATGATCCGGCAACCCCGAAGTGACAATAATCGGGACCACTCCCGCTGATGACCGTAGTTTGAGGAGTCCATGTATTCACTATGTGTTAATGCTTTGGTCCGGTACTCTATTAAAAGGAGGCCTTAATATCCCTTAGTTTCCGCTAGGACCCCGCTGCCACGGGAGGGTAGGACAAAAGATGTCATGCAAGTTCTTTTCCATAAGCACGTATGACTATATTCGGAATACATGCCTACATTACATTGATGAATTGGAGCTAGTTCTGTGTCACCCTATGTTATAACTGTTACATGAACAATCGCATCCGGCATAATTATCAATCACCGATCCAATGCCTACGAGCTTTTCACATATTGTTCTTCGCTTACTTACTTCACCGTTGCTACTGTTACAATCACTACAATACTGCTATCGTTACCTTTGCCACTGTTACCGTTACTACCATACTACTTTGCTGCAGATATTAAGTTATCTAGGTGTGGCTGAATTGACAACTCAGTTGCTAATACTTGAGAATATTCTTTGGCTCCCCTTGTGTCGAATCAATAAATTTGGGTTGAATACTCTACCCTCGAAAACTATTGCGATCCCCTATACTTGTGGGTTATCAGACTGCTGCAGTCCCCGAGCCACTTGGTGAAGTCCCCGGGCCGGCTGCTGCAGCCCCCGGGCCGGGTTGTGAAATCCCCGGGCCGGGTGCGACTGCTGCAGTCCCCGTGGCGCCTGCCAAAGTCCCCAGGCCGGCTGATGAAGCTCTTGAGTCAGATCCGATTGCTTCGGGGGCAGCCGGCATGAAGATGGACTCGGATTCCGAAGAAGGCTTGATTGATGGCTTGCGGAGGCACTGAAGGGAGACGCCGGCTGGTATTGCTTGACGGGTGGAGCCGATCCGTGCCAGGGTATCAGCTCGCTTGTTTTCATTCCGTGGCACGTGAAGGAATTCACACCCTTCAAAATATCCGCTGAGTTGCTGAACGAGGAAATGATAGCTCACCATATTTGCATCCTTGGCGTCCCAGTTAGTAGACGACTGTTGGACCACCAAGTCGGAGTCGCCATAGCACAGGATCCGGCGGACGCCGATCTCTTTGGCCAACCGAAGGCCGTGTATTAGTGCTTCATTCCTGGCTACATTGTTGGAGGCGGTGAAGTGGATTTGCAATGTGTATCTGAGCTTGTCGCCTTTGGGAGAAGTGAGAACAACGCCGGCTCCCAAGCCGGTGCGCATCTTCGAGCCATCAAAGTGCATCCGCCAATGAGTGGAGTCCGGAGCTGGCGACAGGTACTGGGTCTCGGCCCAGTCGACAAGGAAGTCAGCCAGTGCTTGGGACTTGATGGTGGTGCGTGGCTGGTAGAAGATGGTGTAGGGGGCCAACTTGATGGCCCATTTGGCCACTCGGCCAGATGCATCTCTGTTGCCAATGATCTCGGCAAGTGGGGCAGTGCAGACAACCGTGATCGGGTGTTCTTGAAAGTATGGCTTCAGCTTCTTGGCGGCAAAGTGCACGCCGTAGCACATCTTCTGGTAGTGAGGGTAGTTCTGCTTCGAGGTTGACAGCACCTCGCTCAAATAGTACATAGGCCTCTGGACCGGCTGTGCTCTGCCGTCTTCCGGGCGCTCTACCACCATGACTGTGCTGACCACCCGGTTGGCGGCGGCGATGTAGAGGTACATGGGCTCTTTAGCAGTCGGAGCCGCCAGGACAGGCGGCGTGGTCAACATCTTCTTCAACTGGAGAAAAGCTTCGTCTGCCTTGTCATTCCACTCGAAGTGAGTGGTTTTCTTCATGAGCTAGTACAGGGGAAGGGCCTTCTCACCCAGCCGGCTGATGGATGCCAAACAACCGGTGAATTTCTGGACGTCTCTCAGTCGGGTGGGTCTCTCCATCCTCTCGATGGCCTTGATCTTCACAGGGTTGCACTCAATGCCGCGCTCTGAGACCAGGAAGCCAAGGAGCTGGCCGGCTGGTACTCCAAAGACGCATTTCTCTGGATTGAGCTTGATCTGAAACTGGCACAGATTTTCAAAAGTTTCCTTGAGATCTTCCAAGAGGGTACCGCGCTTCTCCGTCTTCACCACAATATCGTCTACATAGACGTGGGCATTTCTGCCGAGTTGCTTGAGGAGGCACTTCTGCATGCAACGTTGAAACATGGCACCGGCATTTCTCAAGCGAATGTCATGGTCAGGTAGCAGAAGGCTCCAAATGGTGTGATGAAGGCAGTCTTCAGGCGGTCTGCCGGGTTCAACTTGATCTGGTGGTAACCTGAGTAGGCATCCAAGAAACTTAACAGCTCGCATCCGGCTGTGGAGTCTATCACTTGGTCAATCCGGGGTAATGCAAACGGATACTTGGGGCAGGCTTTGTTGAGACTAGTGTAATCAATGCACATGCGCCACTTATTATTCTTCTTCAGTACAAGGACTGGGTTGGCAAGCCATTCTGGGAAGAAAACTTCCATAATGAAGCCGGCTGCCAACAGGTGGGCGATCTCTTCTCCAATGATTCTTCTCTTCTCTTCCAACAGTCGGCGGAGGGGTTGCTTGACTGGCTTGGCATCTGCTCTGACGTGTAGCTTGTGCTCGGCGAAATCCGTCGGAACACCCAACATGTCTTTGGGGGACCATGCAAAGATGTCCCGATTCTCACGGAGGAAATCGACGAGCTCGCTTTCCTATTTGCTATCAAGGTGGGCACCTATGATAGCGTGCCTCTCTGGGTGCTCCGGGTCCAAGGGAATCTTCTTTGTCTCTTTGGCCGGCTAAAAGGAGCCCTGGGTCTCTGACTCTTTGGGCTCTCGTGACATGTCCGGCTGCTTGCCGGCCATAGCCACCACCCGGTCCAGGAGCTTCTTCTCAGCAGCAATCACAAGGGACTCGGCCAGCCGGCTGCTGGCTGTGGCACAGGCAGACGACTTCTCATAGTCTCCATTGATCGTGATAATGCCCTTGGTTCCCAGCATCTTCAGCTTGAGGTAGGCATAATGCGGCACCGCCATGAACTTGGCCAGAGCTGGCCGGCCTAGGAGCACATGATACGGGCTCTCTAGGTCGACCACCTCGAACCAAATTGCTTCTCGGCGGAAGTGATTCTTGTCTCCAAAGATGACGTCTATCTTGATCTTGCCGATTGGTGAGCAGGAAACACTACAAAAAAAAGACACATCCGTGACATTTTGGGCCGAACGAATTTTTTTTCTGTCATACTTATGACACTTCTATGACGATAATTGTGACAAAACCAGGTATCATCATAGATGTGGTGGGGTCCTACTTCTATGACAAAAAATCATGACAGAAAATGGGCTTTTCGTCCTGGGCGGGCCGGAGATGCAGCTGCATGACATTCTTTGGGCCGTCCATGACGGAGAAAACCGTGGTAGAAGCGAGGGCGAGGAAAATATCGGGGAGTTCCCGGTTACGGTGGGTGGTCGGGGGCCGAGTGATGCGCGTTTCTCTCGTACGTACGCGCGTGTGTGCGAGGCGTTGGGCTCTAACTGAACCTGAGCGAGGCGGTGGGCTCTAACTGAACCCGAGCGATTGCACTGCAGGCTACGTGTTACTGAACCCGAGTGATCGATCGATCCCTTGCTGTTAAATGAACCCGAGTGATTCCTTCGCTACTGCTGCTAACTGAAGCCGATCGAACACTGCTGCCTCCTTCCCTTGATGAACAGTGAGCGTTGTTGAGGGGGTTTGGATGAACAGTTCCCGGTGGGGGGTTGGATGAACAGGAACCCGTGGTAGTAGAGGCCGTTGCCGCTGGATGAACAGTACCCCGATCGATCAAGCCGGTGGATGAATAGGAACCCGTGGAGGGCTGGATGAACAGGACCCCGTGGAGGGCTGGTTGAACAGTAGCCGGTGGAGGGCTGGTTGAACAGTAGCCGGTGGAGGGCTGGATGAACAGTAGCCCGTGGAGGGGTGGTTGAACAGGACCCCCGTGGAGAGGGCTGGTTGAACAGTAGCCGGTGGAGGAGCGCGCGGTGGAGGCTGGATGAACAGGCGCCCGTGGATGAACAGTCGCAGGTGGAGGCTGGAGGAGGTCGACGGTGGATGAACAGGAGCCCGTGGAGGCTGGAGGAGGTCGACGGTGGTGATGAACAGTATCCCGTGGAGTCCCGTTTTGCGGTACGCCACACCCCTCCCGATGAACAGGACCCCCGTTTCGACCGTAGCGCTCCAACACAAGTCCGTTTCCTCCGTTTTGCGGTATGCCACACCCCTCCCGATCAACTGGACCCCGTTTCGACCGTAGGAGGTCCGTTTCATCCGTTTTGCGGTATGCCAGACCCCTCCCGATGAACAAGATCCCGTTTCCATCGTCGCCGGTCGAACACAAGGCCGTTTCCTCCGTTCTGCGGTACGCTAGGCCTTGTTTCCATCGCCTGTTCCGTCCAAGCCGGTTGGCTCCCGATGAACACGATGACGCATTCCGTTCCGACCCAGCCGGTTGGCTCCCCATGAACACGACGACGACGCAGTTTCTCCGTTCCGACCCAGCCATGTACACGAGCCCTGGCCGTACGTATGCGCGAGTAGGCGTTCGAGACCCCGCCCGTATGTACGTACGTGGCCGTATTTTCTTTCTTGCACCCTGGCCGCTGTACGTATGTGTACATGCTATGTGCGCGCCTCTACTACCACACGTGCGCGCCTCTACATCGAGCAGTATGTACATACACGTTTGCGACCAGAATGACAACGCTAAGTACGCTTCGACCAGGTGGGTCCCGATTGTCAGGCACTTCCTTGCGTGCGAAGATGTAGCTGGTGGGTCCCAGCAGTCAGGGGGCGAATCATTTTTTTTCCCGTAATATGGACGCACTTCCTTGCGTGCGAAGATGTAGCTGGTGGGTCCCAGCAGTCAGGGGGGAAACGTTTTTTTCGTGAAATACGATGGCCCGTCCGGTGGGTCCCCACTGTCAGGTGGAGGAATCATTATTTTGCGCGCAATAAGGATGCACTTCCTTGCTGTGGCCGTGGACCCAGCTGTCAGCCTCTCCACGTACAGTACTCTTCCGATGGAAGTCGGTCGTTGACCACATTGACCACGCCGCGCCGAGAGCACCAAGGCGGTGGACGACGGCGAGGCCTTGGAAGGGGACGTCGCGGATTCGGGGAAGACGCGGCAGTGGATGCCCACGCGAAGAGGAGTACGAGGGTTCACTGGTTCGGCTGCGGTGTGAGGATGCCGTCGCCGCAGGGCCTGGCTAGCGGTGGGAGTGGTAGGGGGAGGTGAGGCCTCCGCGGAAGCACAGCCGGCCATGGGAGGCAGGAGCAGGCGGCATGACCGGCGCTGCTTTGGGCGGCTGGAGTAAGAAGACCAGAGGTTGAAGAATCACAACGGCCGTTGGATGGACATCGTACGGTCACTGCAGCTAGAATCGTTTATATTGACTAAGTTGACAAAGCCCTTGGTACGCGTCAACTTAGTAGGCCCACAGGTCAGCCTCCGAAACGGTGCGCCCCAGATGTCAGGGGGAGGAATCATTTTTTGGGCGGCTGAAGCTAGAATATCCGAGATTGAAGAAGAAGCACGACATCCGTTGGATGGACATGCAACGGACACTGCTGCTAGAACCGTGTGTTGACTACTCCCTCCGTTTCTTTTTAGTCTGCATATAAGATTTGGTCAAAGTCAAACTTTATTAACTTTGACTAAGTTTATGGAAAAAAATATTGAGATTCGCAATATGAAATCAATATTTTTAGATGCATCATGAAGTTATTTTTCATACCATATAGCTTTAGTATTGTAGATGTTAATACTTTTTCCTACAAAGTTGGTCAAACTTTACAAAGTTTGACTTTGACCAAATCTTATATGCAGACTAAAAAGAAACGGAGGGAGTATAAGTTGACAAAGCCTTGCATACGCGTCAACTTAGTAGGCCCACAAGTGTGTGGCGGAGAACTTATAGCCCATTTGCGATTTGTAAGAATGTACAACCCATTTTTGAATTCTAATGGAATTTACTATAGCCCATTTACAGTTTGTTAAAAGTACAGCCCATTTTCTAGCTTGGACAATGATTAATAATTTCAACCAACCGTTCGAAACAGAATTCAATAAAATTTCCCACATTTTGATGGGATCCGAAATATTTTTATCCCGAAATTTCTAGTCAGGTTAAATACAATTTCAATATAAATTTGTATTACTTGAAAATCCAACGAAACATTGCGCGCGCAACAATTAATGAAATTAAAATTTTCAAAATCCAGAAATATTATTTTATAAAGTAATTACGTATTTGGTGCATTTTTTTATAGTTACTGCCTAGTTTTTATAATTACATCTCATTTATTATTTCTTAAAGCCCATTTTCTTGTTAAGCCTAATGCATCCCTCCTAGGAAAGATTTGCAGCCCAGCGGGGTGGAGAATAACAAGTTGACCTTGCCTGGGTATTTCTCAAAAAAAAGTATAGCTGGGCTAGCCATTTTCAGCTTGAAAAAAAATTAATATCTAGGCTGGATATCTGGCCTGGGCTAGATGGGCCACAGCCCGCCCAGTTAATACCCTGCTCTCCTCTGAACAACAACGAAAACATCGCTCAAGAAAAACTCTGCAGTGCTCACACCTCAAAAAGACAAATAATGCTCGAGCTGCTTGGTCCCAGCTGTCGGTCTCTCCTTGTGCAATTCTCTCGTTTATTGACTACATAGGTTGACAATGGTGTGGGACCGTGATGTCAGGAAACCAGGAGGAAGCAAAAAATATTACAGTTATATATAATAAGGAGGCACTTGCGTACGTGCGGCTATGGCCCTGGTGGGTCCCCACTGTCATCCTCTCCAAGTAAAGTCATCTCCTCATTCCTCATGTCGTTGACCATGTTGACAATGCGAGACGGCGGCGCCACGGCGAGCGCAACAACTCGAAGGACGACGGAGAGGGCCTCGCAGGCCCTACGGATGGTCTGATATAGCGCCCACTGCTCATTGGGCCACATGTCTGCGACAGCATTGTCGTTCGCTTGTTCACCGGTGCTCGTTGAGGAGACGGAGGTTGCAGCACAGGTCCTCCTGTGCTGGTAGCTCTTCCGCCATTAGGGCGTCGAAGTGGGCCGCACCTGCTCTATGGTGAACACGTCATGAACCGGCTTGGACAGTGGCGCCGACTCCTGGTTGGAACCTACGTCCATCGTCTGATTATCGTCGCTCAGCTCGGCGAGCTCGCTGGCGAGCCAGCATGTCCCAGCTGCTGGACCGACCCGCTGCCAAGCACGAGTCTGACTGCCCTGGCCCACCCAGACCGCCTCCCTCGCCCGCGCGCGCTTTTCGCCCGAAACGATCAGCGCTGCCCGCCCCGCTTCCCGGTATAGGCGATTGCTCCGCCTTCAAACGACACAAGTGCCATCCATCCGTCCGTCTGCCGCCCACATTAATGATACGCGGTTGCCGAGGCGGCTACTCCGGCGCCACACGTCCGTCCCTCCGCCGCCCACCATTGCTATATAAACTGCTGCGCCGGCCATAGCCGCAGTCATCCGCCTCCGTTCCCTTTCTCCTGTCCACACTACTACTCCCACCATGGCTTCCTCGCGCTCCAACGCACTTCGGGACGGGCGGACGACGCACCACAAGGAGATGGCAGCCATAGCTACCGACTGGCTAGCCGGCAGGCAGCCGGAGGACGACGATGTCCCAATGGAAAAATGGTAGTCGATGATCCGGCGCCAACCCCCTCCTGCGCGCCATCCTCGCTGGTGCATTGCACCATGACCGTCGGTGAGGCCCGTGCCCAATACATGGACACGGTGAGGCAGAAGCGTGAGGAGCAGTTGCGGGAGGCGCAGGCCGACGCCGTCTACAACCACCATCTCCTCCAGGAGCACCTATAGGCGGAGGAGCAGATCGCCGCAGAGCGGGCGGAGCAGGAGGCGCTGCTCGACTCGTACCGCTCCGCCCGCGAGGGCCGCCTCGAGCCCTGGCGGTACCACATGCGGGTGGCGGAGGCTGCGGCCGCCTATAAAGAGGGCGATGAAGCGGGCGAGGCGTTGTTTGGCGAGACCGAGGATGAGGCAGAGGACAATGCCGGCTCCGACGAGTCCCCGCTCCGCTGGCGTCGACGAGGCCCTGCTCCGCCGAGGCCCCGCGGCGCCAACAACAAGGCAGAGGACACCCCCGGCTCCACCGAGGCCCCGCGGCGCCAACAACAAGGCAGAGGACACCGCTGGCTCCGCAGAGGCCCTGCCCCGCCAACAACGAGGCAGAGGACATCGCCGGCTCAGCTGAGGCCCAACCCTGCCGGCAACGAGGGGGAGGATTTCCCCCGCTCTGCCGAGGCGCCGCCCTGCCGGCAACGAGACAGAGGACATCGCCGACTCCGTCGAGGCCCCGCCCCGCTGCCAACGAGGCCGCGCCACACAGAAAACGAGGAAGAGTAGAACACGGTAGGTCGCCGCCGCTCGGGTCCAAGTAAGGCCACCGCTGCTACCCTCCGGTTGAAGCCAAGCTAGGCGGGTTGACCATTGACCGCCGATTAGCTTCTTGGCGGCGACGTGGTGTCGGAGAGCTATGTTGGAGAAGGACGCTGCTTCAGTTACTTAACTGCAGGTGCAGTTGGGTCACTGGCATGTGGGCCCCAGAGGCATCTGGCCCACATGTAAGTGATGCAACTGCACTTGCTGTTATGTCACTGAAGCTCAGTCCGCTGGAGAAGAAACTTCTGTTCGGCTCAGCCGGACATGGGTGCTACGGTTAATTAATTATACCTCCAGCACACCCCTTTTAAGTTGAAGAATGTATGAAATGTAATGAAATCCGGCATGTTTATATGAAATCCGGCAGTGTATGAATGAATTTAGTTCGATTTGTTTGAATTCTTGTATCATTGGCATTGGATGAACATGCAAAACAATACGTACTAGCATTATTCCCAGGGTGATCACCTCGTTTGCAGCAGTTTCACATGTACTCCCTCTGGTCCTTTTTAGTCTGCATATAAGTTTTGTCTGAAGTCAAAGTATCTCTACTTTGACCAATCTTACAGAAAAAAGTATCAACATTCACAATGTAAAATCAACTGACTTGAAAGAAATCTAATATGCTAAGTAAAAAGGAACAGAGGGAGTACAAAATTTAGCGTTCCTGTACATTGCAATCAACACACAGGCCTGGCAATTCATAGAGAACATTCAAAACAATCGATGATTATGCATCTCAGCGATTGACATGTCAGAGCCAATATTTACTTCACAACTAAAGAATAAAGAAAAATCGATAGATGCTGCTAACAGCAAAGGGCGTCCCATTCGAAAATATCAAACGCATGTCTTCTTGCTAACATCAATGAGCAAAATTTGACAAGGTTGTCCCATTCCAAAATGTGTGTTGTTTTGCGTACATCAATGATTAAACTTTGACAAGGTTTTCCCATTTCAAAATATCAAATGCCTACGATTGTGGAATGGGCATGGTTTGCCATCAGTTCGGACATTGAGATGGCACCTCGTGCTAAATAAACCAGCTGTTCTTTTTGTGCAGTTCCACCAAAATCAACCAAATTCATGCGTAGCTTGTATGATTTCGCCTTTATATGTTACAACGCCTTGAACATATCGGCACCTCCTTTCTTGGGGTGGAAATGAATGATTCGAGAATATTCGATGTATTCGTGAACATTTTATGCAGTTCCCATTGAAATCAAGCTGAGCACCCCTGTTTGCATAAATACAAAAAAAGTGATTAGTATAAAGCAAACTGTACTATGAATTGACAGTTTAAACAGTCAACCTACATGATCCATGCAGAGCACACATTTAAAAAAATGGAACTCACCGGAAGGAATCGTAAAACAACATTGTACTGGCCATCACAGCAACAAAGATGCAGATCTGTGAGTCCTTCTGAGCTGAAGTTAGTTTGTTCTTGTGGGCAACAATGTAACCATCCTTCAACTACTCCCTTCTTAAGAAGAGAGGCTTGGCTTCTTTATCCTGGCATAATCGAAACTAGGCACTTCACGTACTCCATATTCTTCTTCAGAGGAGGATGATCCTGTTGTGCAAAGACAAGAGGACAACTAAATGCTAGCATCCCTGTTTGCTCGAAAAAAAAGGAAAGGAAATATTTAAAACAACACAGATGAAGCACTTCTCAAGGACAATACCACTTTCTCATGACAGTATCTAAACAGTAGCACAACACCAATAGAGATCAGAAAGCTCAATCATATGGATGAAATCCGTGGGCGAGTACCAACCTTTGTTAGGAGGCTTATTGTGTAGAGCATACAGATCAAGCACTTCTCCGGAACCATCTGTTGTTATCTACTGTGGTTGCCATGTGAAAGTGCGTTAAGTCGACTAGAGGGGGGGGGGGAATAGGCGATTTTTATGAATTCTTCTCTGAGGAATTTCTGGGTGAGGAAGTTCCTAAGCGAAGAACTACTTGCAGCGGAATAAGTACTCAGATGCATACATGACATAACATAAACATGGACATCATGATGAAATGAAAACAGACACAGAGTACAGGAAGCGTAAGCACAGGATAAAATAGGACGAAGACAAACAGACTGAAGAAATTGAACTGAGGAAATTGAGAAAGTCTTCAGTCAAAGTCTTCGAACAGATATGAACAAGCACACAACACTGTAATGAGGAAATGAAAGAGTTGAGGAAATAGAACCAGTAGGCTTGGTGAAGAAAATGATTTGGTAGACCAGTTCCAACTGCTGTGACAGTTGTACGTCTGGTTGGAGCGGCTAGGTATTTAAACCTGAGGACACACAGTCCTGGACACACAGTCCTCACCGTATTCTCCTTGAGCTAAGGTCACACAGACCTCGCCCAATCACTCGTGGTAAGTCTTCAGGTGGCTTCCAAACCTTCACAAACTCGGCCACTCGGCGATCCACAATTTCCTATTGGATGCTCAGACCATGACGCCTAACCGTCTGGAAGATGCACAGTCTTCAAAGGTAACAAGCGTCGGATCCATGCAGGATCAATCTCTTCAGTGATGCTCAATCACTTTGGGTTTGTAGGTGTTTGGGTTTGGGTTTTCCTCACTTGATGATTTTCTCTCAAAGTCCTCGGAGGATGGGATGCTCTCAAATGACAAGTGTCAGTTTCTCTCGGAGCAGCCAACCAGCTAGTGGTTGTAGGGGGCGGCTATTTATAGCCTAGGGAGCAGCCCGACATGATAAGACATAAATGCCCTTCAATGATATGACCGTTAGGTGGGTAGATATTTTGGGACAGCTGGCGCATAGCACAACAACGGTCGGAAATTTGACTATCAAATTCCTCAGGGCTATCATGTTCCTCACTTGTAGGCAATCCGCACTGGCGAATTCCTAACTCCTCAGTCAGAACAAATTCCTCAGAGACCAGAACAGCTTCGTCTCTGTCACTGAAGAAATTGACTGAACTGTATGAGATTTCCAATGGCTTCACTCCAAGGGATTGGTAGGTGTAGGATTTTGAGTTGAGCATCACTTGGAAATTTTTCATTAGTATTTCCTCGACCCCCTTTAACAGTACGGTGTTTCCTATGACTCAAGAAAGAGAAAATGAAACTACGAAAGCAAAAGTCTTCATGCTTCATGTTCCTCGAATGAATACCAAGTCTTCAAGGTCACACCAATTTCTTCACTTTCAAAGACTTCAGAAAGTCTTCAGAAATCCAAAGTCTTCAGTCGAAGAACTTCATTTTTAGGGGTCAAGTTTCTCTGTAAATATCAAACTCCTCATAGACTTATAGACCTATGTACACTCACAAACGCATCAGTCCCTTAACCTATAAGTCTTCAATACACCAAAATCACTAAGGGGCACTAGATGCACTTACACCATGCTTACTATATACTCCTCGATTAGTTTAATGTTTCCAACATCTTCTTGTGCAGTTCCACTAAAATATATGGTATCTTCAAAGAAGATCCCTGTTTGCACAAGTAGAGATAATTACATATTACATTAAGAGTGGCATCAAATCAGTGGCGAAACAATTACTCGTACCAGCCATAGCAATAAATTAAGATGAAAAACTATGTCATTACTTGTGTCATCACAGTTCCAGTGCTTCATTACAGCATCGCGAGTTGATTTTTGTTTTTCTTCCGCTTGTTCTTCCCCTTCATCACTTGGTTCAATAACAGACAAGCTTCGCCTTCAATGTAAGATTTGGCATGTCAATTAGGGAGCACAAGTATAGCACTAAACAACGATGTTAATTTTCAGATGAAAGTGGCAAAATACAGGCCAACAGTTGTGAAATATCCTTATCTTACCTCAATGGGATATTACGGTGCACATACAGATTGAAAGTCTTGTCTCCATTTGTGCAGTTCCCTAAAATCAAGCAACATTAGCGTACAAGTAGCACAACATATGAAAGGACACTGCACAATCATGTGAAAGAAGGCTAGTACTGACCTCTCATGACGCGGAATTCAAACAACTCACAAGAAGAAGATCTGAACCAAATTTGCCAAAACAGATAGGAAGTAAGATCTCCTCTTGTGCAGTTCCACTAAGATCAAGCAATCAAGCAACGTTGTCGGTGTGACATTTTGGTTGAACTGCACAAAACACTCTTCTATACCTACTAATAAAGCAAGGTGCGTTTCGTCAATTTTTTCATCCGTTCACCGCCGAAAATATTTTTTTATATCCGAGGTGGTACTAAATTTTTGTGGTCCAGCTGCTAGAAAAGAAAACAAAAGAGTTCGTCCAGAATTTCGTACGTGGGCCCAAGCGCTAAGGCCCAGAAAAGCCTCACATTTATATCCTGCGCACGCTGCTGGGGAACCTTATCTGTCGCACAAAGCCACATATAGTTGGAGCTTCCCATCTGTCGCCCAATGTTGGGCCGGCCCCTTTCCGTTTTTTCTGTGTTTTTTTTTTCTATTTTTCAATTTTCCCTTCAAAGATATATTTTCCTTTTTCATAAATTAATTTTTTTAATTTTCCCAAATTTTGTTTCTTGTAATATTTTTTGTTAAATCTTAGAATTTCAAAATTTGTTCCAATTTTCAAAATTATTTGGAACTTTAAATTTATATTTTCATTCAATTTTGTCTCGAAATTCAAAAAATGTTCGCATTTTAGAAAAATCCAAATTTTTCGAGACTTACAAAATAAATTTTATTTAAAAAATAATAGTAATTCGAAAAATATTTTTTTGAAATGTTTAAAAATTCAAAATAATGTTTGTGATAAAAAACACATATTTCAAAATGGTTTTGAAACTTCAAAACAAGCTTCCATTTAAAAAAATGTTTCAAAAATTCGAAAAATGTCCGTTTCTCCGCCTTAAAAATGGTCTTGTTTTAAAAAAATGTTTGTGAATTTAAAAAAATCTTCCTATTTCAAGTTTTTTTTGCCTTTGCCAAAAATTATCGCTTTTTCCAGAAATTAACGCTCTCTCCCGATGCTTCTCGCAAAAAAATCTCTCCCATTGCAACGCACGGGCATATGTGCTAGTAAAACAAAAGTGTTTTGTGCAGTGCAACAAAAGGTCACAATAGCAATGAGGTGAAGTAGATAACCCTATTTACACAGAGGTGCAAAGGAAACAACTAGTGGTCAATAACGGTGGATGACACATAAGCCAACAAAAAGAAGCATCTAACTTATCTAAATGGGAAAGAAAGCAAGACAGTAGCATTTCTCAAACGGTGGCATTGATTAATATTAACAAAGAGATTATATTAACAATAAAATTCGTTAAACATGTAATTTGCTTTTAACTGTGGCATTGCATCAATTTTCCAGCGACATTATTAGAGGGTGTTTGTTTACAGGGACATTTTGGTGGAGGGACTACAAAAAGTCCGTGTCAGTCCCATCTAAACCAAACAGGAGGGACTTTTAGGGACTAAAGAAAGAAGACCCCGAGGGAGAGTCTTTTTGGGACTTTTTCCAACAGTTGCCCCTGCCCCGCATCGCAGCTTGTCTCTATTACTTCATTACTAGGGGTAACATGGTCTTTTAGCATGTCATTTAATAACCACTAGTCCATGTTTAGTCCCTGGAACCAAGCAGGTAGGGACTAGGGAGTTTTTAACCAAACAGGGCCTTAGATTAACAACAACTAAAGAGTTGCACGGGACAGTGGACGCACCAGCACCATGTGCATCTACCGATGTATGAAGGGGTGATGCACAGTCTGTTGCAACAAAGAACAAAAACAACCAAGGAGCATATTTGTGTTGGTCCCAGTTTTGTTATCTTTAGACACCTTTCCCTATGTGAGCGCAGCAAATCTAGTCCCGCTCAAACTCTACAGCCTTGTCCCCCAAAACAAAAGATCAGTTCGTTACAGATGTGCATACTGCGTTTGTCATTGTTTCCCCTTTTCGACCAACGTAGGTGCTGGATAGCCAGTCTGTACTAGTACTTTCCCCCCTTCCTTTCCTCTTTGAACCACGTCCTAGATTCATGCTATACAACTTTCCCCACTACTTTCCTGTTTGATCCAACACCTAGATTCGACTGCAGAAGCGGAAAAAGCCCACATGCTGCTAGAGCAATGCATGTGGAATAAGTAAATTATACCTTAAGGTTCTTGGGGTGGGGTTCGGTGGGCGACTGGAGGCCGTTCGGCCCACACTACGTACGGCGGCGAGGAAGAAGGGGTTGGAGGCCCTCCCGCACCGCCGCTGGGTGAAAGAGAACAGCGGCGCCGAGGCTGCAGCGTATACGTGATGAGGTGATTATACGGTCACTACGAGATCGTATAGCTCTGTATCCATCCATTTTGACCAGTCAAAGAATCCTCCTGGCACCGCCCCAGATCACTTTCTCTCTCTATCATGCGGGGCCTACCTGTCATTGGGTGGAAGAGAGAAGTCGAACAAAAACAAAATTATGCACAAGTGTAGTTATCAAACCCGAGACCTCAAGTTTGATGAGCGAACAGGCTAACCAGCTACACCACCCCCACGTTATGTTTAACGAGAGGAAAATAACCTTTAATACATTCCTGCATTCGTGTGACAAGCATGCCGTGTTTTTTTTTGCGTGGGAGTCATTGGGATTTAAAGCGGTGTATCTTACCTCACACATCTCGCTACTGCTCGTGAACACTGTCCAATTGATCCCTCTGTTCGCTCACGTACTATTTTAAGTGAATCCGTATTATAACATGCACACAATTTTGGGCACTTGTATTAGACCTAAGTCAGTGTGCCACCGTATCTCGTACTACTCCCTCCGTCTAGGTGTAATAAGTCACGTTAGAAGGTGCAGCGGGACCAAGGTGCAAGCAGATTTTTTTTCGAAACGAGGTGCAAGCAGATTGGAGAAGGAGAAACTTGACCGGTCCTTCCTCAAATCAAAGCCCTGATTTCTGTCTCTAAACGCAACAATTAATCACAACAACTAAGAGATGCCGTTTTAGCTACCATGCAGGGCCACATATTAACTCGCATGCATCAACGCGTAGTTGCGCTCCATGCATTGGGTTTCCGGGGGAGATAACAAGGCAGAGTAAGGAGCGTTTGGTTTACATTGCTAGGCTGGTCATAGTGGTGAGTAACTTGGACTAGTAACATGCATATGTTACTAGTCTATGTTACTACTTTTATAGTAGGTAGTAACATATGGATGGTAACATGCAAGTCTTCATTAATTGAGATATAGACTCATTTTACCTCGGCGTGTGTGTGTGTTTAAAAGCATGTGTGTGTTAGAGAGAGCGACACATCGACCTACTCCTACAGAGAGATGGTGTGTAGTGTACGATTTAGCCGCGAGAGTCAGTGCATCCTCTCGTTTCCGGGCGTCCGGTCGGGACAGGCGGGACAGCTGCCACGCCCGCTCCTGACCAGCCTGGCCCACCCAAAGCCCCTCCATCGCCCGCGCGCGCTTCCCACCCGAAACGGTCAGCGCCGCTCCAAAGAATCGGTGCCGCATTCATGCCTGGGCAGAGCGGACGCGACCTCTCACTGGCACCTGCGTTGAAGGGAGAAGCGGATTCAAGAGTGATGGTTGCTTTGTCTGTCCAACTTACTACTGGGTCTATGTGATTTGACGGCTCATTGGTCATTATTACTGAGGTGGTAGGACTGCCGGATGTCCCACGCTTTCGACGAAAGGAGGTACTACTAGATTGCAGTTTTCTCCATTCTCAGCGGAGGAGTGCGAGAGCTGTGAAAACACGCAGGCTCAGTGATTACATGGCCCACCTCACACTATCACCATATTTTCTGGACACCGTGCGACACATAACTCTTTACATAGTACTAGTATAGTACGTACTGTAATTTATCAGCGAGATAAATTTGTACAATGCTATGAAGCTTCCAGCTTCTGTTTCATGTATCTTGCGTCCAAGGTTGCCTGTTGCAACATTTCATCAAATACAAAGGAGACTAACATGCATGCTATTGCATCTCAATGATTGACAGATCATAGCCAATATGTACTCCCTCTATTCCAAAATAAGTTTCTCAACTTTATGCAAACTTTAGTACAAAGTTGTACTACTACTAAAATTGACACTTATTTTGGAACAGAGACATCTAAAGAAAAAAAAACGATCCATGCAGTCCCTAGCCCTTGAACCGTAAACCCTAACCAGGCTTTAATTTGCTGGCAACGTTGGAGCTTCCTAAGAAATGAAGTTTGCAACCCTTTGACCATTGGATCATTTTGTGCAGTTTCACCAAAATCGAGATGAGCATCCCTGTGGCAAAGAAATTGAAGAAGCGTGATTAGAATAAGATTACTGGGACTAGTTGATGAGACATAAACTCATCACAAATACAGTACGTAGAAGCCAGTAGAGGTATGTGCGGGGCAAAGAAGTAGAGAAATATCCACATGGAGTGATGTGGGCAGCTGGAGCAGTGGTGCAAGCCGGCTGTAAAGGGAGTTGTACTTGAGGGATGTCGGGACGTAGCTCAACGTAGAGGAGGGCGGCGGGAGGAGGCAACTGCCCACGTCGCGGCAGTGAGCAATGGACGAAGGCAACCTCACCGGCTTTGTGAGAGAGAACGGCGGGGACCCCTGATCGGGACGTGCCGACAGTGGGTTTTCGCCGTTGGTGACGGCGACCGCATCTATACTAAGCATCCACCCCTTCCTCCGGCGGACATGATCCGCCGGGATGTTAGAAATGTGGCCACAGTCGTTTTGTGCGAGAGAGTGTGAAAACTGAAGAGAGCAACCCCAGCAAGCAACCGTGTAGCCTCGTCCTGCCTATGTATATAGTGGAGCGGTTTCCTTTTCTCTCCATATGAACCTATTTATATTGTGTACGTGCTACTGAAGAAAAAAAAACTTTATTTATAAATGACGCGGCACCTACTACTCGTTCTCCTATAAACCTTGCGCTTGGCATCTCCAAAATATTAACCTTGCGATTGGCTCTTCGCCACTTCTAGAAGTCGAGCAATAATGGTACTGCAGTATATATCGTTCTGGCTATATGAGACCGAATGAATTGCTGCACGTCCACCACGTGGCGAGGGTCGAGGGGCGAGGGAGAGTGCGTACTATTACGTCTGTTTCAATATGGACTACATACGGAGCAAAATGAGTGAATCTACACTCTAAAATACGTCTATATACATCAGTGTTTGGAGTATCTTATATTTACTAATCGGAGGCACCATACAAAGCTCCACGTTAATCCTCATAACTAAGAAAATCATTCATTGGATCGAGGTATTAACTGTCTACAGTCGTCGAATGAGATTCCAAGAGTCCTGACCCAATGTCCCACCTCCCACGACCTCCTCTCTGTAAAAAAAAACAGCGAACAATCTTTTTCTCGCCCAATGTCCCACCTCCTCTCTTAGGAACAGATGCATCATCCACCTGTAGCCTGTTTCTCCTCCGTCCGTGCTCCACCTCCCGTCCCTTCTCCACTCTTCATGCAGCAATCGTCTAAATCGATCCATGGATCCTCTCCTCTATCTCTTCGTCTGCTATCTTTGAATATCCATGTTGCAAGCTCTTTTTGGAGGATTTTGATGTTAGTTTCTAACCCGCAGGTACAATCTAGATTTTCCTTTTGGGGGGATTTGATGAATCCCTTCATCGCAGTCATTGGCTCCTCGATCTGAACTCTCCCCGTCTCCTCCTATCAAGCGTGGCAGTCTTGAATCAAGGAAAAAGCACAGCTTGACAGATTCCTGTGAAAAGTATCTCCCTGAGTCCTTCCTTCGTCGATCCCTAGGGCCCCTCCTCCTGTCACTTCTCCAGTCTTCACGCACAGCAGGGTAGGTTGGATTGGGCTTGAGTAAGGAGGAGCTTGGGTACTCCAGCCTGCAGCTGCTAATGGGAAGGGGCAACAGAGGACGAAGCTGCCATGAGGTGGCTACAGATCCCTTCACAAAACATCTCCGCGACTCCTTCCTCACCGATCCCCAACACTGCTCCTCATGTCCCTTCTCCAGTCTTCACGTACAAGCATCTAATCTAATTTAAACGTTCCAAGTTTCTTGATTCCCTTTCTCTACAACCTTTGAATTTGTTATCCACTAATCCAAACATGTTGCAATCCATCTTGGCTAAGGAGGATGTCTTTCCAGCTTTCATGCCACGTACGACCAAACAACAATATATACCATGGACGCTGCGGACATGTGGTAGAGAACCCAATGCAACAAATGCAGTTTCTTTTAGATCGGACAGTCGGCAATATTAGTGAAGCTGCAGACGTGAGGAACTATGTCAGGCTTATTGCAGGTATGCAAGAAGCAACGACAGAGTTGGTTTTTGCTTTTTGGGATTTTTATGTTGTGTGTCCTGGAATTTCAGGCCTGGTCTCTATTATAACGAGCAAGTGCAGCCTAGGGTTGCGTTATGGGGGATGGCCATGATGTGTGTTCTTCAATTTTAGACAAGTATAGATACATATCGAAGTAGTGGATTCAATTCACCGCACAATGAACTAGAGCATCTCTTCCGGAAAGTAGATAGGTTGTTTTAGATCATTACATGTTATGTCCAGTTTACTTCTCTGTTTATTTCAAGAAAAAACTAGGTGTTTTCTTACTTGGACCTGCTCCATGTTATGCTCACCTAATGATGCAGTAGGATATGTGCTTTTTAGAAACTCAAATTATACTGTGTTCTGATGGAATTTTTTGATAGTGTTGTTTTTGCAGACATGGAGGGTACATGCATTCAAGAAGTCAAGAAGGTGTGGTCCTGAGCAGTATTTATTTGCAGCAACATGGGAGATCAAAAAATGATGCTCAAATTAATCTCTCGGTACATATTAGTGGCGAAGCTATTCACCTCCTCGACACCAAAATCGCCAGTCTCTCCCACACCCTGACTCAACAGGCAAAGTAGCTCTACATCCCGATGCATGTTGTGTGCAGTCAGGAAAAGGTAGTAGAACTAATGTTTAATCTGTTACTTAATGGTCTGTTCCATCTTTTCCATTTTTTTATACCCATCTAATGCTTTTTTAGAATTGCACCTATGTAGGAAAATAGACCAATATTTTCTCATATTTTTGCAGAGCTTACTTATGCCATCCACTTTCCAATCCGTGCATGCCTCTCAAATAGACATTTCCCAGTCCATATAGATTTGTACTTTATTAGTTACTAAGAAACCTTTAGCCTATCTGCAGATGTGCACTTACTAGGAAACTTTGTTCAGGTCAGTCAAGGAAAGGAGGCACGTTGTTCACTTTCTAGCCTATTTGTAAAAGAAACTTTATTCACGTCACTTACTAGGCTATGCACATGAAGAAATTGTAAAACCTGTATAGAGTATTATTAGTGTGAAGCATGTTCAGTTAGCTTGGTAACAAAAAAAAATGTTCATCGGCAAGCTATATATTAAAAATATTCCCGATTATTACAATTTAACCTATAGATAGTTCAATCAAATCAGATGCCCCTGTCTTATATCATTTGTTCAGGTCAGTCAAGGAAAGGAGGCACATTGGTTTTCTAAGACATAAAATGGTGTTTCATTCAGCAACTATAACAATATAAATGAAGTTTGAGATTTATCAGGAGTTTGTGGTTCATTTTGCTTGTTCTTTTACAACAGATTTTAGTACTAAAGGTTGGTTCTAACACCCCGGATGACACTCCTCGGGAAATAAAGTTATCCTCTCGACAGGGCATCACTCAGTGAAACTTTTATAGGTAACCTTCAGCTTCATAAGAGCACATCTTTTTGCCAGTGATTATATAGAACACTACTAGACAGTCCCAAGAATTCTTTCGTGTGCATGAACATGCTTTTTTTCCTGTGAATCCATCTCTCATTGCACATCCATTCATTAATATTAGATGATAAATCTTTTAGAGGTTCAGTGTATATGTAGATACACGGATTTGGATTCCGTAGAACTTATGTGTCTGGTGAGAGGTATCTACAACGTCTACTTAAATCATTATAACACATGTTGAATATATGTTCGTCCGTGCAGCATACAAAATTACTTATTTTCCAGAAAAAAAAACTTCAGTGTAGTGTGATGCTTAATAGCCTTTCCTGTATATGTACAAACTGCAAGAGCTACGTACAGTTCCTGACCTGTGAACGACTTCTTAGTTCTATTGGTTCTTTCTACATCAAAGGTACATACATCTACAAGTTCTTTGTAGTTCAAATGGAGTATCCTCTATAATAATAATTATTATGTAGAGCTGTTAATTCACTTACATGTGCCCTTTGCGGGAGTGAAAATTAAAAACCTCTATGGATCAGATTAGATTGGTAAACTAATAGTTAATTATGTAGTTGTATTTGGCCAGCGATGGTTTAAGCGTTATTCCATACTAACATTTATGTGATATTTGATCTTAATGTTATGTTTTGATCTACTACTTCCTACAGATTGGCCTAATTTCACTGCAACCAAAAAAAGAGTTTGCCATGATACATTAACTTTCTATCTCCTTTCGCCTTTCTAATGTTTTTTTTTTTTGCTCTGAAATGTATTTACTCAGCATCAGCTCTAGATGGAGATTTAACATTGTGGGCCACTTAATGGGCACAACAACGACAGAAATATATGAGGGACAAGAATGCTTCTGTGTAGAGTATGGTCATGATCCTCAAGTTGAGAAGCCAATGGAGACAGCTACACGTGTTCCTCCTTTCTGAGGAGCAATAGAGAAGATAATGTGGACATTGTTTTATCTGTACTATCTAGACATAGGTATATCTTTCTTCAGGGTAGCCAAGCAAGCATATTGGCTACAGCATTCAGTGTACATGCATAATATAATCACCAATCACAATCACATATTGTGCTCAGGGTAGCCAAGCAAGCATGTTGGTAGTTACAGTATGTTTGTCCTAACGAAGCTTCATTGCATATCTGAAATTTAAATCACGTCACACTTTTAGTTATGGTTCAACAGACACTAGCAAAACTCACATGTATTGAATACCCAATGTGTACATTTACAATATTAAGGCTTCAGAAAAATAATAAGTTTTTTTGCGAGGAAGAACCACATAACTTGGTAATAGAAAAGAGCATGATTGCCATTCCATATATATGTTCCCAAAAATCTCAACACAAAACAAAGAGAATTATTTTCTTTGGGTGTTTCACATGACACAGTTCGAGAGAGATTGAGAACGCTGGACAGAGGTAGACAATCTATTGAGGTTGCAATGCTTACTTCCTATGTTAAGTGTGATTATGACTCACGTATTTAGCTTATAAATTAGTAAAATTTACACATGTTGAGTTGGCATTCATGCTTTCACTACGGGAATCAGCTAATTTGCCGTCTGTGGCAGCCTTTGCCGTCTGTTTTTCATCGGGCCAGACGGCAAAGATGAATTTTGCCGTCAACTGCAGACGGCAAAGAAAAGCTGACGGGAAAATAGACTTTGCCGTCTGCTAAAGAAAATACAGACGGCAAACAGCTCACTTTGCCGTCTGCCACAAAAATACAGACGGCAAAATTCATTGCCGTCTGTTATTTTGTGGCAGACGGCAAGTGAGCTGTTTGGCCGTCTGTATTTGGTTTGACAGACGGCAAAGAGAAAACACACCACGCGGATCGAATACGCGGATCGATGACATGGCAACATCTAAACCGCACGTCCCCATCCAACCCTGCCGTCGGACACACGCATTCTTTGCCGTCTATATTATTTTTACAGACGGCAAAGTGAGCTCTTTGCCGTCTGGAAAAAAAAATCGCAGACGGCAAAGAGAAAACACAGCCCACGGTTGACTGTACTGACTTTTCATTTTTTTGAAAATGTAAACAAGGTCTAAACAATATGAAATTTGGTGTGGTATTAGTTCATAATTCCTTGGAAACATAGAAAAAGTTTGAGAAAATTTACTAGATTTTAAAATGTTTATTTTGTCAAAAACATTGGGGTAAAGAAACACAAATGTTTTGCTGGTTTTCTATTGGTTGGAACCACCTTCCCCTGGATTGATGATGTGGCAGAGGCATCCACCACCCACCACATGCATTTCACGCAGCAGCCCACATGCATCTCACGCACCGGCCCCCACCATCTCATGCATCTCACGCACCGGCCCTCATCTCTCTCTCTCCCTCCTCTCTGTCTTCTGCAGTAGCACGAGGCGCGAGCAGCGCCGCCTCCTGCAGCCGTCCGAGCTGGAGGCCCCGAGGCCTCGTCCCTGCACCGAGCGCTCGAGTTGGATCCGCCCGTCTCTGCCCCGGCACCCTCTCTCCTCTCCTACTTTCTACCTCACCGCCGTTCCTGTGCCTCGTTCAAGCCCCGAGCGTGCTCGCCTTCGAGGTCTTCCGGCAGTGGCAGCGCTTGCGGGAGTGGGCCATGGAGGCCGCTGCTTTCCTTCCCCCCGAGGTTGAGGAACGAGCACAGCGGCAGCAAGGAACAGAGCCGCCCCGACCACTGAAGCCTCGCCGGAGTTACCCACCACCGCCGTGACAACCCAAGCACCACCGAAGACCGTTCTCCGCCACAACCGAAGCCCCGCCGGAGTTGCCAACCGCCGCAGCAACCGCCTGACCTCTCCTTCCTCCCTCGCGTTCTGTCCTCCGTGAGCCGCAGCGGCAGTCGGTGCCGGAAGCGGAGAAGATGACGATGCCGGCAGCGATTCTGGAGGCCGAGCTTCGTGAAGACGAGTACTGGATGCGTGGATGTAGGGAGAGGCGGCCGCTCCGGCGAGGCAGCTCCGGCGAGTTCTTGTTGCCATGGCCGGCGACCACACACGGCGTATTTTTTTAATTAACTAAAAACATCTTTGCCGTCTGTTACACTATGAGGATGACGGCAAAGCTATATGGGGCCTACCTGCTAACAGAAAACCCTAAACACTACTTTGCCGTCTGCTACCGGAAAATACATGACGGCAAATTCTTTGCCGTCACCCCGACAAAGAGCAGACGGCAAAGAAGTCCTTTGCCGATTTAGTCGTTGCCGTCTGACTTTGCCGTCTACTGACTGACGACAAACTCTTTGCCGTCAGTATTTCCCTCTTTGCGGTCTGTACGTCCTTGACGGCAAACTAGCAGTTTCCTGTAGTGTTTATTTCTTTTTGTTGGTTTGCCGGTCATATCGTGACAATAAATGTAACTACTAAAGAATAAATGAAAAATGTGAAAGCAAAGTTGATCAAGCAGGCAGTGATCAACAACTATTATCTTGCAAATTCATACTTTCAATATTCATCTAAGTTTGCAACATAGCTAGCCCGTGCAGCAGCATGGGTTGATGACTAGTGTACTAGTAGTTCATATTGAAATCTACTAAAGGACATATATTTCAAACAATATGATAATCTCTCTAACCAAGGTAGGGATGAGGAGTAAACGGAGGGAGTACTAGTAAAATTTTCACCTCGTCCTGCGAGCCACCGCGCGCGTGGGCGAGGGAGCGGGCGTAAGGCGTACTAGTAAGCAAGCTTCACCTCATCCTGCGAGCCACCGCGCCCGTGGGCGGGGGAGACGGCGTACTAAGCAAGCTTCTCCTCGTTCTGCGAGTTGACGGGACACATCAAAAGTACTCCAGTGTATAGAGCCTTGCCTCTAAGGTAGGCCCCACATGGTTTGCCTCTTTTTTAACATAACGCGTCAAGTCGCAATTTGTTTGTTCACCCGTGGTAGACGATCCTCCATCAAGTGGACAACCAGTACACGTGTCAAATTACCACATGGGCTGCCTTTTCGTACAGAAATGAGCTCCACCATGTACCCGCGCAGGTGTGGTTGGGAAAGAGACGGGAGTACGTGCGCCGTGCGTGCACCTCTTCTCTTCGTGCACGTCCCCCACCTACGTGGGTGTGTGTAAGAGAGATACAAACCTAGACAGATGGCGTGTGCGTTCGTGAGTGTTTTTTGTTATTTTTGGGGGGGGGGGGGGTGGGGGGGGGGGGGGGTGGGGGGGGGGGGGGTGGGTTGATTTCGTGAATGTATTTGTGGGAATATGTGTCGATGACATCTCAAACAAAATTTTGCATGCAATGTGTGTGAAATAGAGGCATATCCATATCATATAGAGAGGGCCAAAGGGGGCGATCCACGAGAAGAGAGGGAGGGGTCATAGATATCGATTGAGTCGAAGAGAGGATCAAGTGGGTGGGTGCGAGATGGATGAAGAGAGCCATCGAAATTGTGTGTGTGTAAGTCAAAGATATAGGGCGACTGACCTACCAGAACGTTAGAGGGCACAGGGCAAGTTTGTGTGTGGCAGGGAGACATGACTAGAGCGCTCGATGTATCGGTGTGTGTGTGTGTGGGGGGGGGTGGGGGGGGGTTTGGGGGGAGGGGGAGGCAGAGGCCTAACTAAAGAGGTAGAACGACTCGTATTTGTGTTGAGAAGGAAAGACCCAGCTATGTCTTGAGGAGATGGGTCGACATCCATACATAACTGAAGGACGGGAAATAGGTTGGGACAGAGAGAGAGAGAGAGAGAGAGAGAGAGAGAGGAGAGAGAGAGAGGGAGGGAGAGGGGTAGAGTGCTGGATGGGTGATGGAGTTGCTTCTCGAAGATGGTGGGAGAGGCCTACTTGACAAACTGGGGGTAGAACTGCAATATTATCAATAAGAGTGGGGATGTGTTTCTGTGTGTGCCTGTGCATGATAGATCTGTCGGGACGCATGCATGGATGATGAAGGGGAACCATGTGTTTGCTAAGCAAACCTAACTAGATCGGTAGATCAATTGTTGTTTGTCAGAGGAAGGGAGAGACATAACTAATGAGGTAGATCGATCGACGCGTGGGGAAAACGAGTTATTATTAAGGACCTAGCTAGCTATATGTATAGCGGGAGATCGGTCGGTGTACATCCATTTGTTAGAGGCAAATAAGGCCCAACGAGACGGATAGACAGAGAGAATGGAGCTAGGAGGTGGTGCGAGAGGCCGAGCTACTGGCTAGATAGGGGGAGGAGTGTGCGGTTGTGAGATCGATGAAAAGAGGGGCGAGAGTTTACACGTGTGTGGGACCGTATGAGAGACACGAGGCATGGACACAGAAAGGAGGAGATGGAAGGTGCGTGTGTACGTATGTTGTAGGCAGACGCTAGGGAGGTTTATCGATCGGTGTGTGTCGGAAAGGAGTTGTGGAGACTATGGGAGAATGACCTAAAGAAAAAAAATGAATGTGCGCGATGGATAGAATGCTGAGGGAGGGGGAGGGCGAGGAGGGCGTATGCATGCACAAGAGAAAGTTAGTGCTAGCTACAAAGGTTAGAGGATTGTGTGGGTGTAAGAGACTAACAAAGATCATAATTTGATATGAAAGTGGATTCATATATTTGAATAGGAGATCATAGTGTTATAAACATATGCATGCATGAATATAGCGGTGATACGCGTGCTGTGGTTTTGCACATGTTATACCATAATGTGATAATGCATGGCGTTTGCAACTCACAGCTAAATGTCGAACAATCTAAACCATACTATATACATCGAACAATCTCACATTTTATTTGAATTTGTGATAATGTGTGGCGTTTGCAGCTTATAACTAAATACCGAACAATCTAAACAATACTATATATCGAACAATCTCACATTTTATTTGAATTTGTGGTAATGTGTGGTGTTTGCAACTCACATCTAAATAGTTGTAGGCGTAGGGGGTGGGGCACCATACATTATGTGATAAACACATTATACATATGAGACATGGTTTAGATTATGAAGATCTAGCTAGAGCTTGAAATGTACTGTGATTTGAAATCAACATAAAGTGGATTCAAAAAATTGAGTTCGAGTTCATGTCTAACTCGAGAGTAATCATGTGGTGTGCTGTGAAGATAATACACAAACGATGGTATAACTTGACAATAATGATGATTGTAGATCTTATTAAAATAGAGAAACGAATTCAAATGGTTTGACTTCACAACAATCATCATTGTTGATCTTATTCAAATAGAGAAATGAATTCAAATTTAGTTCATATTGCAGCGGTAGTATATATGTTTGGAATGCACTAAAATGTTCATTTGAGTAGCAGGTTGCATGCATTATACACGTAGCGAAATATTTTAATTGAACATAACATGAATTCAAAGTTTTGAATGACATTTGTAGTGCGAATTGACTTGGTATAGTACACGGGACTAGACTCTCTTGGGTGCTGCGAATTGATTTCTTTTTGTTTTTTCGTCGATGGAAGTGCGAATTGATTTGGTACAGTACACGTTGGGTTTGTCCGGAAATTTCAACCCGCGCCTTGTTACCCCGAAATATTTAAGATATATCTTTGTCTCGTTGTGCTCCAACAACTCCCTCCATCTCAACCTGCGCCTTCCTATTCCAAAATTACAATGCGCGCGAAAACTCCCACCTCCTGTGAAATCCCGACAGGCGAAATGCCCGTGATACCCCTGAACCGAAAGAACCGCCTAGCTCAAATCGGTGGGGGGTAATTTCGTAACTTACCCCACATTTCGGACAAGCGCGTCCCTAAGCCATGGTTCCCCACTCCCATCCCATCCGCCCACCCATTCGTACACCGAGGCCGCGAAAACCAGTGAAGCCCCACACCCTCCTCCGTCCGCCACCCAGCCGGAGCCTCTTCCCCGATGACGTCGTCCACAGCAACACCTCGACGTCCCTCATCCACCGTACCAGATGAGGATCCGTCGTCGATCTCTCGTCGTCCCGCCGGTTCAGTCACCTCGTCCTCCATCTCCAAGGAGCTGCCCCGACGTTCCCCTTATCTTTCGCGCCACCTCCATTCCCACACCGCCGTCTTCACCTGCACCACCGGAAGAGCATCATCATCACCGTTTCCTCGGATGAAGCTGAGGCCTAATCGGCGCCACCAAAGAGGTTGTACACTAATCGCCGCATTTTCTTCTTGATTCGATCTCACGGTGCTGCCGGCGCTCGGTCCCAAGCTGACACGGCACGGCTCCATCCACGGCGGCGTCGCCGGCCACTTCCTCCACGACGTCGCTCCCTCTGCGGCGACGTCCACATCAGTAGGAGTTGCTGCTGCTTTAGCTCTCGCTCGCGCTGCTGCTCTGCTCTAGCTCTCGGTCCCCTGCTTGGTCCGCTCTTGCAATTGCTCTTGCTCTTGCTCGCGTTGCTGCTCTCGCTCTTGCTCTTGCTTGCGATGCTGCTTGGATTTAGCTACACTTCAGTCGACTGAATCGACTTTCGAGTCAGTCGATTTTCAGGGGGTGGGGA